>BSBN01000437.1:1250000-2500000 GCA_027924645.1 Cunninghamia lanceolata
ACCTAGGTCATGTCTAACGTCATACCCGCAATCTTGATCCTTTTAATTGTAAAATCAAAACCAAACATTTAGCCTACTAACCCCATTTTACACTTTTGTCCCAAGTAAACTTTGAACAAATCTTCATTATTTGGAGTTGTGTTTATGTATAAAACAACATTCATTTGCACTAGTCCATACATCATCCAATTATTGAATATCACCAACTATGGCCATTAATCCAATCCTTATGCATAATTCAATTCTATCTCACATGGATCCAACTTGGTTGTCTAACATGAGTCATGTCTAACTTCACACCCATAATCTTGATACTTTTAATTGCAAAATCAAATTCAACATTTAGCTGACTGGCCCCATCTTACACTTTTATCTCAATCCAACTTTGCACAAATCTTCATAATTTGGTGTTATGTTTGTGTATAAAATGACATTCATTTGCACTCATCCATCCATCATCTAATCATTAAATATCACCAACTATAAAAAAAAATCATTTGCATTTACACTCAAATCATGCAAGGAATCTAGCATATCTGATTAGACTCATCATAGTGCATGTGAATCACCTAGTAATCATTATAGAATTCATATGCGTGTTTGGAGCTTGTTGTCAATCAAAGTATTTTTAAATAACTCTAACTTGATAAAAAACACTATGAGTGTGATAGAGAATATCATTGTCTAGTAGTATAATTTTCTAAGAGTTCAGAAGGTAAAATACGAAGATCATCAGAGGTCAAGTTCACAAGGCAGAATCTCGAGATCATCAGAGGTCAAGTTCATAGATACAAAGCAAGATTATAACTATGGACTAGACTAACACAAAGCAAAAATGAATATTCTAATTCTAATCCACATACACAACTATCTAGAGCATTTCCAGATTCCAAGATATACGGATCTCATTGTCTTTAGCAAACAACAATCATTCTTTGGTTACAAAGAAAACAATCTCTCTCTTCATCTATTACTATTTATAACAAGATTGTGCTTTCTATTTGATATTTCCTAAAGTGATCTATTCCACTCTATCTAACCTACACCCCATGTTTAATTACTAGATTAATTTGTACATGTGTTTATTTACAGAACTTTATTTTTCTTTTTCATTTTAGTGAACTTGACAAACTTGCCCAACCTTAGACCCTAATTAGATTTTCAAATCTATAATTTATTTCTATTTTTTATTTCCTGCTTCTAGTTTATCATTTGTCTTAAGTGCTTCATTGATTTATCCTTTACTCCTAAGGTATATTGATAGAATATGTTGAATATGTTGTGTATACTTTACCTACCCTACCCACCCTTAATTTGACCTAGGGTTTACATTTTTAGCATATTCTCAAATCTAATTTATCCTTGACCCCATCCATATTATCATTAATACCATAAGCTCCATGTAATCATTATGTTCTATTAAGAATCCTTTACTTAAACCCTAATATTGACATCTTTAATGGTGGTCAAATTGAGAAAACTATAGATGACGATTATGATCGTGACATGCACATATTCAAAAACAAGATTTTCTACAAAACTCAAGCTAGTTTGGCTAATGTGGAGAGTCCTAAAAATCTAGTAGAGATGCTTAACACATTATTTTAATATCATGAGTAAAAGAAACATTAGAGGTAATTTATACTAAGCTTGCATCATCTCTTAAGGTTGGTGTAGATCTATCCCTACCTCTACCCTAGATACCTCAACCATTGCTACTTCTACCATAAACCCTACATCTACCATTTCTTCATCTACTATTAGTATTTCATTCCTTAGCCAAGCCACACCCACCTATAATGTTTCCCAAGCCTATTATGCTCTTTTGTCATCTTCACAAGGTTTTGTGTGTGGAATTGTGCCTTTGAGGAGACCAATAGTGTTTTGGCATGCTTTAAAGGGTTGTACACCTCCATCGCATTAATGACATCCTAGAAAGTACAAGGGAGTAGGTAGGATTTAGCATTCAAATGGTGGGGTTCTAAAAAATTGCATGTTGAAAGTGTGTGGAGGGTACCCGCAAGAAACTGGGTCCACATATAGGGGAAGTCGCGCGGGCAAAAAAAATGTCGCCGGTAACGAGTACCCGTTTTCAAAGAAACGGGTACCCGTTTAGGAAGGGGCGCCTGAGCCTAAACGGGTACCCATTTAGCAACGAGCACCCGAGCCTAAACGGGTACCCGTTTTCGAAAAATTATATATTTTAAAAAAAAGAGCTCTACGGGCTCATTTTCACCCACAAAGGACGACAGTGACAACGGACACCAAGAAACGGGTATGCGTTGTCAAGCACCAGACAAGGGAAACAACATAGTTTTTTTTGCCCTCTCACCTCCTCCCGCCACCTCGTCACCCTCGAGCTCTTCCAGGTTGGTTCTCTACCTATCTTTAGCGTGTTTTAAATGTTTTTTTCCTAATTGTAGGGTTAAAATGAAAATTAGGGTTTTATTTGTTATTTAAGGGTTTTACTTGTTATTAGAATTTTGTGATTGTATGTTACTGCAAACCCTAAAACCAGGTTACTGCAAACCCTAAAACCATGTTACTGCAAACCCTAAAAAACTTAAACTATAAACCCTAAAAAACTGAAACTATAAACCCTAAAACCATGTTGTACTACAAACCCTAAAAACCTAAACTATAAACCCTAAAAAACCAAATTATAAACCCTGAAACCATGTTGTACTGCAAACTCTAAAAACGTAAACTATAAACCCTAAAAAACCAAACTATAAACCCTAAAACCATGTTGTCCTACAAACCCTAAAAACCTAAACCCTAAAAAACCAAATTAGTATATGTAATATAATGATAAAAGGGATAAGTTTGAAGATGAAAATGTATCAAGAGGAGGCATGTAGATGCTTCAGTGTTGATGATTAACTTAGGGTACACTAAATGTATCAAGATGAATATTGAGGAATCATATAAAACTATATACCCTATTTTTTATTTGTCATTGTTGGCTATAAGACTATACCCTATCTTTGATATCTGTCATTGTTGGCTATTAGAAGTTCCTGTCTGATATGCCAGTAAGGTTGCTATCACCAAAAATATAAGACATAAAGTCTAATGGACCCAAATCATCTTCTTGTAAAACATTATGATCATTGATCTTAGGGGTTAATTTTGTGTCACTTAATTGTTAGATATATCGAAATTACAAGTATCTAATAATAGTTAAATGATATTCCTTTACATTTATTTGTGAACCTGACCATAGTTTTCACTTGAGTGTAATGTATATGAACCATATTAAACTCCTAGACTCTTTCCATTCTATGAAATATCACATTATTTAAGGGTCCATATTAAAATAGAACGATATTTGGTCATATGTATTTAATAATGGAATACCATAAGCCTTTTAAGATCCACATGATACTCACCAAAACTATAAGATATAAATTCTAATGGACCCCAATCATCTTCAAGTGTAAGGCACTATGATCATTGACTAGTGGTTCATTTTGTGTAACACAACTGTTAGATGTATTGAAATTGTATCCAGTAATAGTCAAATGGATTTCCTTTATATTTATTAGTGAACTTGACATTCCATCACCTAGGATTTTATAGTACTAGTTTGGCCTTTTTTTAATTACAGTTCTTAGAGCTAATTTCTCAAGTTTTTATCTTTTTCTTAAATAGATAAACCTACGGTTTGCATTCATGTCCTTGTTTATCTTTTCCTATCATATCTTGATTAGGGTTTGAGCATGTAAATTTAGTGATATATACCTTTTTGATTCAACCTATCTAGAAGCTTGGATAATCTTTTGTGACATGTGATCCTTCCATCCTTGATACCTTCATGATACATTTAAATGATGGACCAATGAGGATGTGTTTTCTATAGCCTGTGTTGTTCTAGTTATATACTTGTTTTACCTGCTTCCCTTGAGTCCATAGTGTTTATCCAACACGTTTGATGCACTATGGCCATAAGATTTTAAACTTGGAATAACAAATTTGCATCTATATTTTACTTCAATAAATAATTTTCTCTCCTCTTGTTTTAGTTTCACAATTAAATATGATTTAGATAACATCAATGTATTAACTAGCACCCAATGGTGACATTTGTAGACCTATGCTAATTCTCATTTAGTTTTGGGTCTGGATTCTAGTAGATGGATTAATATATAGTTGCATATCAACATACGGTGTGCAATCTTATATGAAGTTGGGATCATTCCTTGATCCTTCACCTACCCTTAGTTCATTTAAAAATATTGAGGAAAACATTCTTCTAGGTCCTTGACATCCACATTTTATAGTTTCAAATTTACAATTTAGGGAACTTGACATCCACAATTTAGAGTTTCAAATATAAATTTTAGGGTTCTAAAGTAGATGTTTAGGGCTTCACTTTTCACCTTTTAGGGTATCAAAATGATGTATTAGGGTTTGAAAATTCACGTAATAGAGTTTTAAAATGACATTTTAGGGTTTCAAATTCTCATATTAGGGTTTGGAAATTAACATTTAATTTTCTCTCCTCTTGTTTTAGTTTCACAATTAAATATGATTTAGATAACATCAACATGTATTAACTAGTGCAATGGTGACATTTGTAGACCTATGCTAATTCTCATTTAGTTTTGGGTCCATTCTAGTAGATGGATTAATATAGTCGCATATCGACATACGGTGTGCAATCTTATATGAAGTTGGGATCATTCCTTAATCCTTCGCCTACCCTTAGTTCATTTAAAAATATTGAGGAAAACATTCTTCTACCCTTGACATCCACATTTTATAGTTTCAAATTTACAATTTAGGGAACTTGACATCCACAATTTAGGGTTTCAAATATAAATTTTAGGGTTCTAAAACTTAGATGTTTAGGGCTTTGAACTTTTCACCTTTTAGGGTATCAAAATGATGTATTAGGGTTTGAAAATTCATGTAATAGAGTTTTAAAATGACATTTTAGGGTTTCAAATTCTCATATTAGGGTTTGGAAATTAACATTTAATAAGGTTTCAAAATGATATTTTAGGGTTTTTACACTTCAGCAGAAGGTAACTCATATTGTTGGAATACAATGTTGTAGTATTGGTATAAATGTAGTCTTTAACAAGGTCACTATTGTTATAAATGTAGTATTGGTAATAAATGTAGTATAAAAGTAGCATGCAATGTTCAATTAAGTCATAATCTGTACCGCTCTTTTGAGACACATGAGAAGCCTATAGTAAAATTGGAGTTAATATAGGAAGAGAAATAGGAACCTATAATGTCAGGAACCTATAATGTCAGGGCATCACGTAGACATCTTCATGTCACACCATCACAATTGAGCTTAACTTAGAAGCTAGAAGTAGCCTGATTAATAGAGAAATGGGAATCTAATACACTTGGCATGCACTTTTAAATTTGGACTATATAAGGTGTCAAAATGTAACTTCCATTATAATTTTGAGAAAAATGATGATACGACTTGAGACCTTGTTAGGTAGAGTGACACCTTGGTGTATGACTAGGACCTAGAACCTGCAACCTTGTCCACTATGTGAATTTAATGATCTAAAAATTTAGACATAGCTTTATGTTGTAATTTTTTGCATAACTTCCTCTTGGTAATTTTTGTGAGATCTTTTTTCTAATTATTCCATATTTTATCTATAAATACCAATTCTATAGTTCAAAAACCCTCTAAAAAATGGTTAAAGAGGAATGAAGTAGGAAGGAGAATATAATATTTTAGGGAAATGTTGGATTAATTTAAGGAGACATCGGTATGAGGCATCATCATTTGATTGTTCATATTATATGATAAACTTGTGCATGTGTTTAATTTTCAAGTATTACGTGCTCTCTGAATTCATGGATATTTTAAACTAAATCATTTATAGATCTATTCTAGATTAAGTTTAAATTTATAGATATTTGTTTGCAAGTTTTCAATATACATATATATATATAAATTGTGAAATTATACATTTGTAAGTTTTTTATATGAATTTACATATTTGAAAATTTGCAGGAGACAAATCTAATGGATGACCAGAGTCTAGATGAATTTTTAATAGATGACATTCTTTATGGAACCCCCCCACCCCGTGATCCACCTCAAAACCCCCCACCCCATGATCCACCTCAAAACCCCCCACCCCCTCCATTTGATGAGGCCCGATTGCGGCAAAACATTAATGAAAATATTAATACAATTGAGGAGAACATTAATTTGATTAATAATCAAACTCACTTGATGCCTCCGCATGTGGTTCGGTTTGCATCTTCGATGCAAACCATTATTGATTCTGTTAGGTCTATCGATGCAGACCTAAATAGATTTCAGCTTTGGCGGGAGGAGAGGAGGCAATTCTATGCAGATGGTCTTTCATATAAAGACATCCATGACCTCCACATTACAAAACAAACATTAGCCCCATTTTTTCGTCATCCAAAAACTAATCAACCTATAGCTGCAACAAAAAAAAGAATATCAATTAAGTGGTGTACGCATGAGGGGATTTCGAGACATTTTTGGGATCGATGGTGGATGGTGTTTGATCACCCACCACATGCTAATTGTGAGGTGCCGCTATATTTTTTGAGAAAATTATGGGTGGAGTTTCAATTGGGTCAAAAACCCAATTATTTTGATATGAGAGATTTTCAGGGTGTTGGTCGTGGCATGCCACAACACAGACCAGGGGCACGAGTTGACCCCAATCGACCTGTTCCTCCTGCTCCTATGGTTGCTCCTGTTTTGCCCACGATTCCTGCACCTATTCAGTAGCAGTCAGTTTTGTCGACATTAGGAGCATTGAGTAGACTCTCAAGCAATCTCACTGAACAAGCTGCCCACATGGCAGCTGAATTCAGTGGTGGAGAGCATCATGGAGGAGTCGATGCATCTCAGCATAGAGCCCCAGGCCTGTCAAGGGCACATTTGTGTACAAATTGCAATCAACCATGTTATGGTCCTGCTCCTACATCCAAATCAGATACAGCTACAGCCGGAGTGGAGTCATACTTGGATCTACTATATTCGGATGATAATCCTACACAGGTACATTGACCACATTTTATTAAATATTTCAAGTGTATAATTTGAACGTAGATCAAATTTTTTATAAATAATTTAATGAATTAATTTATATAATTGTAAACTATTTGTTGTACAGATCTCAAGTCGCTCTAGGGCCACATCACGATTTGATACATTGAGTTTTGCATCGACAGCTGTAGAGGTTGGCACACCTTATGGGGTAAACCAATATATCTTAACCCTAAAACCATATATATCAAATTCTAGTTTCATTTTTCTTTTGAAACTTATCAATATTATATTTTAAATTAACATTTACTGTGTATAATTAAATAAATAACTATATACATACATGTATGTGAAACACTACTATTGCTCATGTGGCAGTTCCCATGTCTGATCGACCACCTGGCTCAGGTGTTTCTTCCATTGATCCTCCATCGACAGCTACTATGCCTGAGTATTCCTCAGTGTGTGTTTTAAAAAATTGTACTAAATTTGTACTAAGTTTCTTTTTTTGAGTTTATATAAATGTATATATGCACCCATATATATGTAAGTGCAGGATGATAGGAGTGAGACTATTGGTCAGGTTGGTACTCAGGGACAAATTCATGAGCCATCTACACATTTTCAGGTCCTAAACTTTACTTTAAAATTTTCTATATGTGCAATTTCTAGGTCTTTATATGCTAATTTTAAATTGTAACTTATTTCAAACTTGCTTTATTTGAAATTCTAGCAATTAGCAAGTGAAACTTTTGGTCATGAAGATGAAACAGTTATACCACCTGCACAACAAAATGTGGAAAGTGAGACGGTAATTTAAATGCACACTTTAAAGCCTACATTTAAATATTTAATTTCATATGTCATTTTTAAAATTTTTAAATCTGATTGCAAGTTCTTTCTCTTGTGTGTACAGCATGAGGTAGATCCATCCATTTCACGAGGAAGAAAGAGGCCTCTTTCAGATTTGAACTTGAGTGATGATCATCCCTGACATAGAGTTTTATTTCATAGACTAAACTGTATGATGTGCACATTATTTTTTATATATGCCATTCCAGGACTTTGACTATCTATGTCGAACTTGCTATGACATGTTCTTCTAGATATATTTCAGTATTTCATGAACTGTGATTTGTATTTATTTAAATGCTGATGATGAGTAGATGTTTTAAAGTACACATTTCATGGGTCCTACCTAGATATTTTATAGTATTTCATGGACTTATCTAGATCTAGATCTACATGTATATATTATTGAGTATATATGCTTGAATGTAGTTTAGTATGTTAAATATGCTTCATTGTTAAATATGTTAAATATGCTTCATTGTTCACTTCTAGATTATAAATTATTTAATTGAGATGTATGTTAGAAGATTTCTCTCTACTACATTTTTAAATTTTTAAGGAGTGATTAAATGCATTATGGTTCAATAGTTTTTCTTGAAATAGTGAACAAAAAGAATGCCAAAAGTTTGGATTTTAGTAACAAAGTGTTTAGTAGATCCATCTATGTTATATGTGTTATCCCTCTCAAATTTGTCTCACTAGAAATGCCAAAAATGGATTCAACCTTAAGGATGTGATTCTTTTCTAAAATAATGTGTCATTGCCAAGAACATACTACCATCAATTTACTAAAGAGTTTCTATTAAAATACGTGAATTGAAACACCACATATCATGACATCAACTATTCCATAAAAGTTTGTGATATTCCCTATTATCTCAAACTCCATAAAATATACTATCTATCTTTAAAAAGGTACATACTACAATGACATCAAACATAAACCAATAGGATCATCCAATTTAGCATCAAGATGAAGGTTTATCTTCATTATCGTAGAAATATCCTCCAAGGCTTTGTGCATATGCTCATGCCACACATTGAAGTTGTGGAATTTATCTAAGTAGCAATATAGAAATCCTTAGCCTAACCTTCTACCCCTTCAATATCATTGTATAGAAGGTAGATACAAGTAACATTTGATAGCATGGAGGCACAACTTAGGGATTGAGTTGAATACATAACAAAATTATTCTTCCCAACAAATGCTAGATGTCTAGGAGCAATTTAATGATTTCTTCCATTATCTGCCTAGTCTAGAATATAATTACCTTTTCGTTTGATATGTTTGAAGGAGATAGATTTAAACTTATTCACCAAGTTTCTAGATTCCAATAGAATAGTTTCCAATAACCACTTGAGCTTCATCTATGCTTTTTCATATGATCAATGTTGATCTTGGAATCTCCTTCCACACTAAGGGATATCTTGTTTAGTTTCCAAGTCATCTTGAGGCCCTGGATATCATGGCCCTAGAATCTACCATATTATTGTTCTTGACACCAAAATCATAAGCTAAGATAGGTAGAGGTTTTCCCTTATCATCTCTTAATAAACATACTCCTCCTACTTCACTAGGATTACCCTTGGCTACCCATCAAAATTTCAAGCTTAATCCATCCCAATGTAGGTGTGGACCAAAGGGTGTGAATATCAACATGGGTATCTCCTTGTTTTAACCTTATTCAAAGCAACCTTGGCCAATTATGGGCCTAATCCACCTCTTCTAGTATGATCATATATTCCTCTTTACCCCAACAATCACCAAGTTCCTAAATGCACCATATTTCTTTAAAATAGTCCAAAATTTGGGATGCATATTCACATTTCAGAAATACATGATGATTGTCCAGAGACTTCCTTAAATGTGAATATGCATCCCAAATTTTGGACTATTTTAGGTTTGTCACCTTTCCCATTGTATCAATCATTATGCATAGTGAACAATCTATTAACTGCCTCACAAACCTAAATTAAGTTTGGTGTTACAATTATCTAATGGATAAATTTGGTGTTACAATTATCTAATAGATAAATTTAGGGCACTTTATAACAAGGTAATTTACCTAGGATAAACCTACAAAATCACGATAAAATGATAAGGATGTTAGACTCACCTAGTTAGCCTCAATTGAGATACATGTTCCTTTAAATGATTGTGGTCATCCTTTGATTACAAAACCTTCTTGATATATATCATTTGTATAGTCCTTGAAATTTTATTAATTTGCAACCGAGACTTTGTTATCATCTTTCTTACTTAACCATTATAATAGCCAAAACTTCCTTGGCCTTTGGAAGTTGAATCACATATAGTTTCTCATAAAGGAAAGGAATTAAAGAAGAGATTCCTATGAATATTTTCCCAATTCAAAATTACTTTACATCTTCAACATACCTAGTTCCTAGTGTGGATTTCATATTTGTTTGGTTTAATTTTTTTGAATTATAATATAGGTGTTCTACTTAGGGGACCCATCCTTACTAAATAGTTTAGAAAACATATATAAATGAGTGTGCTAACAACCCAAGACTAGGCATAGCAGTAGAAAGCACAACATCCCATAAAGGTTTCTAAACTACCCATATGCAACTATATATCAATACCCCAATACATATAGCAAGCACAAAATTCCAACACAACTAATAGAAAGCTAAAAAACAAACAAAACACCAAACCACATCAACATCTTGAGGGAGCTTTGGCACTCCCTAATGCATCGAACGTCCCACTCCTCATAGAGAGATTTCCATTTGTCATAGGCCCTATTGTGCACACCATTCCCAAACACACTTACAAGCTCCACCAAAAGAACCTTTGGACACTTTGCATTCTCTAGTCCATGAAAGTTGACACATTTCTAGACCTCTACACATTGTATAGAACAAATGACAATTAATCCATAAACTCGGGACCGTAGCTAGATGCCTCACTTCGATACATCACATATGGATATAAAAATGAGATACTTCCAACTTCCTTTACCTTCAATCAACCACCTCTAATGGCTATCTAAAATGTGTATTAAAAGATAAGACAACATCTCAAATGTGGAACATTTAAACTTGCATCACACATAAATAAATAGTATACAACACAAGAATTCAAACTTGGGAGAAACTCTCAACTAGGCATAAAATTCTCAAAAAAATGAGCAATGCTTCTAATGACACTAATTCATAATATATAATGGCTTTTACATAGCCTTAACATGACTTAAATTATCCAAATGCACAATTCTCTAAAATGGATCATGACCTACAACTCCTCTTGCAATGGTGGAGAATGAAGGATGAGAGCTCCATGCATGGGTTCCAAACACCACTTAAATAGTAGTCCAAAATTTTATTGCAACAATCCCAATTGACTTTGCATGCAACCTCTCTTCCAACCATAATCAACTATCTAGCTAGTCATAACGCTTTGAATCTTTATCAACCAACCGGCTTCACAAGCTTTACTGTAAACTTACAACATGGCTCAGGTCTATTTGCAATCTATACCTCTATCAAGGACTCTCAATAACTGTATCGACCTACATACAATCAACACTTTTGCTTTCAAGATGCCACCAACTTTTCTAAGCTTTGTCTCCAAAAGACATCATTCTTTGTGGACTTCAACCATGTATGGCTCTGTCTAATACAACCTACTTTAAATGACTCCAACACTATACTAATCACATAGCTAGTTCTGTGCAACAACCAACCAATACCTATGTTAAGTCTCTAAGCTCTGCCCAAGCATGTTCAACAAAGTTCAACCATGAATGGCTCTTTGCAAGCCTCCATCACAAATCTCAAACAATTCAAATCAAGAAGAAACTAAAAGGTTCAATTCAAATCAAGTATCCACACAATATAAGCTACAAAAAAAATTATCACAATTTGAAATTATTCAAGAAGTAGCATTCAATTCTTCTAGAGAAACTAAATCTTTTAAAGAAGAAACTATCTAAGGAAATTCATTTAAATCTTATCCACACAATATAAGCTACAAAAAAATTTATCACATTTGGATTTAATTATTCAAGTAGTATTCAATTCTTGTAGTGAAACTAACTTTTTTAAAGAAGAAACTACAAAGAAATTCAATTTTCTTATCCACACAATATAAGATACAAATAAATTTATCACAATTTGAAATTATTCAAGAAGTAGCATGAACAATTCTTGTAGAGAAACTAGAACTCTTTTAAAGAAGAAACTATCTAAGGAAATTCATTTGAATCTTATCCACACAATATACTTGATCATCAATTACTGTGAAAACCTCTTGACTAACATTAGTTTGACATGACTACAAAATTGATCTACAATTTACATTATGATCAAATCTTGTAGTGGCAATCATGGAAAAATCTACTTGTAGGATACACCTGCAAGAAATAATGAATGTAAATGAGAATGAAAGAATATGTACCAAAAACACAAAATATTAATGCAATATGTACTAAATAACAAAAAAGAGGATACAACTTGACGATGGCTTAAGGGGAGCTAAGAGGATGTCTTAAGGGGATACATAAGAAGATGGATTTAGGGGATGTATAAGATGATTAATTCAAAGGGGAGCTAGAAGAGGATGTCTTAAGGGAATACAAAAGAGGATAGCTTACTTGGAGAGATGTACACTAGTCAATTTACAAAGTATAAAATAAAACTTGATGGCTTAAGGGGATGGAAGAGGATGGCTTAAGGGGATGTACAAGCGGGTGTCTTTAGAGGATGGATGATAAATATTTGAGTATATATATATGTAATTACCTAATTTGCGTTCACTTTTAGTTGAAGATTACAAAATTGACCTCACATACTTGTATGGTGATAACTCCTATTGACAATCATGCACATTTGACTACTTGTCTAGGATACACCTGCAAAAAGTAATGTTCAAATGTACAAGTAAATTAACTATATATTTCCATGGGTCGATACAAAATTTAAGACAAGGGGAATAATATAGAAGCTAAAATGAGAATGAAAGAATTTAACTTGGGGATGTAAGAGTATTGTTTACTTACCTGAAAATTTATTCCATTGTACCATCTGCATCCTCATTTTTTTGTAATGCATCTATAATTGACTCATGTTCTTCCATCGAAAGTGTCCATAACTGTTTATTAGAAGGTTTGCCTTGATATCTGACTAGTTTTATATTTGTTGCCACAACCAAATGTGAGTAGTGTATGATCTTCTTATGTGTTTCATAATCTTCAAATGCAGGCACACCATTCCTTCTTATTAGATATTTTCGTAGCCAAGTGCCAACAACAACCACAGAACCTGTTGGATACTCCATGTTATCATCATCCACTCTAGGATGTAACAACTTTTGTTTTGTCTCAACACATCGAGCCAACCAATACTCGGTTTCCTCTTCATTGCCCTCAGGTGCAATAACAGCATAGACATGTCCTACAAAAAAATTATGTAATTCAATAAAGTGACATGACATGTACCTAAATCACATAAATTTGTGGATGCATACATATATAATTAATTATATACAAGATGTACAAAAAATTGACAATTAACAAAATTGAAAACAAAAATACCTTCTTGTACAAGGTCTGAAACACGATCATAGTCATCTGATGCAAACATTTGATTATCATCTTCAATTGTTGTTTCAAGTTGATCTTGTGTTTCTGTAGGTGTCAAGGATCTTTGTTTCCATTCTTCAACCTATTCTGTATTTTCACATGCTCCCCAATCACCTGTAATACAAAATTGACAAAAACATGCAAGCTCCCTAGTCCATATAGTCCATGTGCTTGCATTTGAACTCTTAAATAAATGCCATTTTGTTGATCCAGTTATTGTCTCACAATCAAGTCGAGTAGGAATATTCTCTTCTTCAACTAACCAAAAGAATCGTCGAATTGTAGAGTTCTGACTTGATCCCGTAGATAACTTTTCATTACACCAATCCACAATTGCACGTGCATCTCTAAATTTGGCTGTATCCTCAAATTTTAGTTGCTCTCTAGCAAGAGCTCTTTTCACACATGCTCCAGCTCCATCATGTTCTCCTTTACCATGTCCAGCTTCAAAAAAACTCCACATATGTTGGATATTGATTTCTTTGTGAGCCCTACATAGCCAATAAAACATTCTTGCATTTTTGAATTGCCCTGTACAATTATCTGACCATATGAAATGTTGTGTCATCTAGATTCCTCTTTCTTTTAAACTTTCATAAAATTTTGTGAAACAATATTGCACAAACTCTGAAGCGTGTAACCGGTTATCACTCAAATAGAAATGATACTCCCTCAAAAATTTTTTATTATCTTCTGTACTATCATCTGCATGTCTGTATACAATATGAACAAATATGGCCACCTGCACTAAATTATAATACTGAGATTGAATTTCCTCTTGTGGAGCAAGAGTATAGTTTTCTGCAAAGTCAACCACTGATAGGATAGTTCCAATTGGAAAGGTGTTTTTACATGAACGGAATTGTCCATCAAGCCACCGAGCATATTGGGAGTGTTTGACATATTTGGATACAATATTATCCTTAAAATCTTTGATGAATGCATGCACACAAATTTTCTCAGTGACTAACTCACAACGCTTTCCAATTTTTCCATCTTTTAAAGAATATTCAACATTCTTGAATCTTTTCACATCCACTAATTGTTGTCCAAATTCATGTGAAATATTTTCATGCATACATTCTCCTAACAATGAAAAGTTGCCACATCTATTGCATTATCTAGAAATACATGCTTTGAATAAAATAAGTATCCAGTAGATGTTTCACAAAACAAACCTGCTACAAACTCCTTAATTGTTTGAGGTGGCATATTAATACCACATTCCTACATAATTTCGTTAGTATGCAAAGTAGAACGTATATATCAAAAAAGATCATAATAATAACGAAATTGCACATGAGTTTTACAACAACAAGAGATTCGCTGTTTATTAATTTTCACATACCAAGGTTTACATTTCTCAAAAGATCTTTGGCTTATGGTAATATTAAAAGGTTCTAACACTAAATCATCTAAGAATTTTTTATATAATTCAGTTTGAGTCATGTCTAATAGATGTTTTGGATGAGGATCACGAATTTTAGACCCCACTCGTAATTTTAAAACATCTCTAACATTAGATGATACCCTTGTATTATCATGCCAATATTTTTCAATTAAAAATTTGATTTCACTATTTAATTTCATGTCATACCTTGGGAGTCTACCACTAAAACTCCAACATTGGTTAATTAGATCTTTTTTAATAGATTCTCTTCTCTTTGCTGCTCTTCTCAAAGTTTTAGGATTTATCTTTAGAATTTCACTTGTCTTACTTATCATTCTTTTATTAGAAGATGATTTATTGACTAAAGCAGTTGTTATAGCTCTTCATGCTGCATTGCTATCTTTAGATCGACTCTTTTTACCAATAGAATCAATAGCATTAGCAACACTAGATAAAACTTGTTTCATTGATTCATCTTTTTTTTTAGGTTTTACAAATATGCCTAACTTTTTCATTACTTTTCGCAATTTCCACATCTTCATCAATTGCATCATAAGTTGACATTGAAATCCAAGACTTTTTCTATAAAAAAAAATTTTATATAATCTATTTGCATGAGTTCTCATTTGCCTCCAAGAAATCTTACCAGGAAGATTATCTAAGACATTTCTTTCAATCTCAAATAAAACATTTTCATTTTCACTCCTAAAAGGGATATCATTCTCATTCATATCATCAATAGGTGGGTTTGAAGACATACCTGGATTTGTTTCTATAGTCGTGTTTTCCATATCATTGAAAGTTGGCTCCGAAGACACACCTGGATTTGTTTCTATAGTCGTGTGTTCTATATCATTGAAAGTTGGCTCCAAAGACACACCTGGATTTGTTTCTATAGTCCTGTTTTCCATAACATTGAAAGTTGGCTGTGAAGACATACCTGGATTTGTTTGTATAGTCACATTTTCCATATCTTCGAAAGTTGGGTTTGAAGACATACATGCATTTGTTTCTATAGACACATTTTCTTCCAAATTCACCATTTCCGCATTTGCATCATCTACATTCATCCCATCATTTTTACTCTCTTGAATGTCTTTCTCTTCAATACTCATGGAACTAGATGCTTCAATATTCTTCATCTCTTGAATCATTGCTCTTCTATCTCTTTGCCTTTTGGCTTCCTTCTCTCTATTTGCTTCAATTTCTTGAGGTGTCATTACCCTCCTTTGTTTTTTTCTGACGTTGATTTGATCCCATGATTACCAAGCCCTCTTGATAAAATAACAATTGATACTTAATCCAATTTCATAATTGATGTCCTTATTTGAACTTTTGAAGTAGAATTAGATGTAGATCCTTTGTTCCATAGATTTTGAAGTAAAAGGTAGATGTAAAAACAAAAACTCTCTTGCTTTATTCCTCTTGAAAATAGCTCATGCACTTGATTTCACTTCAGAATTGTTCATATGATTGACTCCTTTCAAAATCTGAATAGAATATGACCTGTTAAGAGATTCCACAAAACAATTGTAAGTAAAAAAATACAGAAATTGTCGCTGTCACGCCGTACGTATCAGACTTGCAAGTTGCAGGGATACAGGGAAAGTACTTTTTTCCCTAATATGGGAAATAACGGGTATAATAGAAACGGGTACCCGTTATGTAACGCGTACCCGTTTTATAACGGGTACCCGTTATTTGAAATTAGAAATCTCCGCCGCTTTTTCCCTGACCTTTGCTTGGGTTTTAGGCTCGAGATAGGCATGGTTGACCGACCTTGAGCCTTGGACCTGCAAATTTTTTTCTAAGTACAAAACAAGAAGAAACACTGAGTTTACCTGTATGGCTGAGGGCTTTTTTTTTTGAATTTTTTTACGAAATGAAAACCCATTACAGATGACATTGTCTAGTTTTTAAATATATAATTTTTTTTGTAATTGGACATGTTCTTCTATTTATTATTTAATTTATAAGCAAACTAGTCCAAAAACTTGAAATGACAGGTGTTTGTATTTTTTTAATAACTTTTAATTTTTAAATTTTTTTTAAAAAAAAATTATGTCATCAATCTACACATCATTCTTTACACAATAAAAAAAAAAATTAATTTTATAATTTTTTTTGCTCAAATTATGTTGGCCGTACATGAGGGGTTTTCAAAAGTACCAATTAGGCCTAATAAAAAATTAATAAAAAAAAAATTATTTAGAAAAAAATTATAAAAAAAATCCTCATCAAACTTTACTGTACTACACATGTTTTCCCAAAAGGATTTTGAAAAATAATTTTATTTAGGTCAAATTATGTTGGCCGTACACGTGCATGGTATGGTAAAAAAAAGTGACTTTTAAATAATGGTTTTTAGAAATGCCTATTGAAAATTAATTTGTATCATCTGGGTATTGAAAAAAATTACATATTTAGAAACTAGACTCCAAGTACTACATTTTATATTTAGTGACTTTTTTAAAGATTCCATTTCTAAGTGCTTCAAATTTTAAGGTCAAATGCAACAAATTCTGAAAATCAGGGAAAACACTTCCACTTTTTGGCCAAAAAGTGGACCCAACTTCTTGCACTGACCCTGGAATCAGGGATCAAGATGCAAGGATGCCAAGTACAAAGGAGGACAAAGGTTCGCAAGCCCAGGGAAGAAGAATGTGGGAGCAACAATGATCAGGACATTGGAAGATTATTTTTCAAGAGGTATGTTGGCATTAAGATCACTCAAGGTCTTGTTGTGTCATGCACACAGGCCCCATTTTTCTTTGACAAAATATTTGAAAGGAAGCTAGGTGTGCGGAAATCGCTTCCTACGCTAATCTAAAGAGGAGATAAGTATGCAAATTCTTTTTGACCTTTACAATTACAACGTTATAGACACAATAACAAAGATATTGCAACAATACACATACACACAGAATGAGACAGAAGAGAGAGAGAGAGACACAAGTTATACATGGGGAAAACCCTTACAGGAGAAAAACCCCACACTCCAAAACTTGCACAATGTATTATCAAAACTGAAATGGTTTACAATACACTTGCAATGCAATCTCTCAGGAGTCTTCGATGGTCGTATCTAGAGTTATTCTGGTAGCATAACAATACCTGTCAATACACAATGCATACTACAACTCTATGCACCTATTTTATAGAGTTACAAGGCACAAAGGAGGAAGCTTCTAGAGATGGGCATCCATCTTGGCCACATGGCCTCAATACCCACTCATGGACACTTGTCCTACATACAAAAGCCTCTCTTACACCCATGACACATGTCACATTTGTCCTTTCCAAGATGGGGTGTTCCATCCCAAGATAGACTATGATAGATGCTCTTACGCACCTTACAACTATCATAGAATCTGTCATAACTGACAACACTTACAATAGCATCTGTCATAACTGACTAAAAATAGCATATTCCTCTTACAACATGTTATAACCCACCTTGGGCACCCAAAGATGCCTTCCTCAAAGATGCTCTTCGACACTTGTCTTCACTTATCATAGGATCTTCTATTTCTGACCTTTACACATCATAGATTCTGTCATAGGAATCTATCATAACCGTTTCGGTCAAGATTCACTTACACACTAGTCAAGATGCTGACACATGGCAAAAATCTTCCACCACAAAGTGGGATGCCTATCTCCTCATATGAGGACAAAAATACATGTGGTCACCTTCCATGTAGGATGACATATCACCATGCCAACTCTCGCAAAGTGACGAAATAGGATTTGCTTCCAAATTATAATAATAGCCAAATATTAAATACAATACAAATAATAAATACAAGGAATTACCAAGGTTGAGACACCTTAATTCCCAACATTCTCCCACTTGTCGAACACCTTGTAAGAGTCAATAGAAATAACAGGATTTAACTGCTATAGGCCGAGAGGCCTATAGACTCTGAACACCATCTAAACTTGTCTATGCCCATTGGTTTTGTCAATGCATCCACAACATTCTTCAAAGTGTCTACCTTCTCCAAATTCACCTTCCCATCCTCTACCATGTCTCGCACAAAGTGAAATTGTACATCAATTTGCTTTGTTCTGGCATGGAAAGTTAGATTCTTTGCTAGGCAAATCGCACTCTGACTATCACAACAGATAGTAATCTGTCCTACATCAACACCAATATCTGAAAACAATCTCTTAAGCCAAATGGCTTCCTTGCAAGCATGAGTTGCTTCCATATACTCAACTTCTGTCATGGACAAAGCGACCACAGGTTGACTTTTACTCATCCAACTAATTGCACCACCGAACATAGTAAACACGTAAGCACTGGTGGATCTCCTGCTGTCAATGTCACCCGCCCAATCAGAATCCACAAATCCATGAATACATACAGAATGCAGAGATCCTGTAGGATGAGCATGATAACATATGGAATACTTGGAAGTACCCCTCAAATATCTGAACACTTGCTTTACTACATCCCAATGTACCCGTCCAGGATTAGCCATAAATCGACTAAGGACTCCCACTGCTTGGGCAATGTCTGGTCTTGTGCAAAGCATGGCATACATCAAACTACCAACAACACTAGCATAAGGTATTCTTATGTCCTCCACCTCACTAGGAGATTTTGGACAATCATTAACAAATAACTTTGTCCCCAAAGAAACAAGAACACACAATGGTCTAAAATCTACCATGCTGAACCTATCCAACATTGTCTTCACATACTTACTTTGGCTTAACCAAAGTTTTCTATTAGCTCTGTCACTTCTGATTTCCATTCCCATAATGTACCTGGATGCCCCTAAATTTTTCATCTCAAACTGCGCTGACAACTAAGACTTCAAATCAGAAATCATATTCTTACCATTCCCAATTAACAACATATCGTCAACATACAATGCAATAATGAGAATGCGATCATTGTCAAATTTATAATACACACAATGATCTAATTTTGATCTCAGAAATCTAATCGACAACGCAAAGGCATCAAATTTCAAGTACAACATCCTAGGAGACTGCTTCAAACCATACAAAGTCTTCTTCAGTTTGCAAACCAAATTTTCTTTACCTTTTCTATGTAATGCTCTGGCTGTGACATGTAAATCTCTTCCTGCAAATCACCATGAAGGAATGTTGTCTTCACATCCATCTGCTCCACCTCTAACTCATAAGTTGTTGCAAGAGATAACAGGAACCAAATAGATGTCATCTTTGCAACGGGAGAAAAAATTTCACCATAATCAATTCCCTCCACTTGTGAGTACCCCTTCGCAACGAATCTAGCCTTGTACTTTTCAACACTAGCATCTGTACCGAATTTCTTCTTGAACACCCATTTACAACCAACGTGTTTCTGTCCTTTAGGCAAAGGCACCAAGTCCCAAGTTTTATTCTTCTCCAAAGAAGCTATCTCATCTTCCATAACCTCCTTCCAAGAACCTGCATCTTTCATGCCCATAGCCTCTGTGACAGTTCTAGGCTCATCATTCTTAGTAAGCAAGGCAAAAGCACAACTAGAGTCAAGCAGTGAATAACCAAACCCATTAGGTTGCTTTCTTGTTCGTGTAGACCTCCTCAAGGACTGAGGTTGAGGTTATGCTTCTTCTTCAGAGCTACTAGAGCTCTCCTCATCATCAAGTCTCACAGGGTTTGTCGGTTCAGTCTTCTCAGGGGTAGTAGGAAACTGAACCACATCCTCTTTCTTTTCTATTTCTTATGGCTATAGAACAGCGGAAGAAGGTGTTAGCTCTCTGAAAAATAACACTTTTGCTATACAACACTTTTTTGGCCACAGGATCCCAAAGCTTGTATCCTTTCACACTGACACCATAGCCAATAAAAATACACTTAATAGCCTTGTTCTCCAATTTTGACCTCTTCTCCCTAGGCACATGAGCATATGCCTCACAACCAAAAACACGAAGATGTCTGATAGAAGGCTTCTTACCAGACCACACCTCCATGGGTGTCTTACCAACAAGAGCTGATGTAGGAGACCTATTTACCAGGTAGCAAGCAGTGGCTACAGCTTTAGCCCAAAACTTTTATTCGAGGCTTGCTCCACTAAGCATACTCCTATCCTTCTCCATCAGTGTCATATTCATCCTCTCTGCAACTCCACTTTGCTACGAGGTGTATGGATTTGTCTTATGTCTTTCAATCCCTTGCTCTTTGTAGAACTTATCAAATTCTGTAGAACAAAACTCACCACCGTTATCAGTCCTCAAACACTTAATCTTTTTACAAGTCTGATTCACGACAAAAGTCTTAAACTCTTTGAACCGACTAAAGACTTCAGACTTGCTTCTGATGAAATAAACCCATGTCCTTCTACTATAGTCATCTATGAAAGATACAAAGTATACAGATTTAGAAATCAAAGGAACTCTAACTGGACCAAACACATCAGAATGAATAAGATCCAACACACCAGAAGACTTATGAGAACTCGAGTAAAACTGAACACGGTTTTGCTTTCCATATATACAATGTTCACAAAGTCGAAATCAAGATTACAATCATCTAACCCCTCAATGAGGTTTTTATTTTTCAGGGTTCTAAGACCCTTCTCACCAATGTAGCTGAATCTCTTATGCCATAACATTGTCCTTTCAGTAGGAAGCTTGGCTTCCAAAGCATGAGCACCCTTAGGTACCCAAAATGCACTACCATCAGAATTTATTACAACAGACTTTTTCACTGTCGATTCCAATAGTGGGGATGGAGTGACTGTAGCTCTTTTCTTCGAGTCAGAAGAACTATTGCACTATGAAGTGCATGCCTCCAGCTGAAATAGAGTACCTCTCCAAGTACCCTTTGCAAGCACCATAGATCCTCTAGTCTTCTTGCATCCATCCTTCGAAAAGACAACCTACACACCTGCACCATTCAACTTACTTGCAGAAAGCAGGTTTCGTGCCAAGCCTGGGATGTGCATGACCCCAGAGATTCCCTTCACTCGTCCATCAGAGAATCAGATTGAGACTCTTCCATGACCAACAATCTTCAGATGAGAATCATCACCCAGATACACTCTTCCACCAATGAAGTCTTCATATTTTGTAAACCAGTCTCGATGCGAGGTCATGTGGAATGATGCACCAGAATCAATCAACCACACATCATCAGATCCATGGGTGGTGTAGGAGCATCCAGGCTCACAAACAATCTTAAAAATATATTTTATTTCTTTTACCCTTTTGTTTGTCTTGCAGATTTCTAGTCAACATCATACACAAAATTTGGGGAAATAAAACAAATATTCTCCAATGCTCCAAGGAAAAGATAAGGCAAGTTGCATATGGACAAATTCCTAGTCACCTACATGCTAGAAGACAAAGATTGGACAATGAAGAGTTTTCAAGCACCCAAGTCATGAAAGAAAGTAATAAAAGAATCCCAAGAGTCACCTTTCTCCAAGTTGGACACCACTAAGAAAGAAGAGGAATACCAAGAGTCATTAGAGCCCAAAATAAGGAAGATGAAACTATGCAAAGGAGATCTTATAAATAGATTGAAGTTTGGCTCTAAAGAGGTATTGAAAAAGAAGAGAAGAGCCCAATTTATTTCTGATTTTTGCAGGTCATCAAGAGGACGTCCATAGGTGATATTGAAGAGAATTCTCTGAGGGAAATAGATTCATTTTGATGAGGCAAAGAAAGTGAACGTCCATGGTGACTTGTTAGATAAATTTTTTTTGAATTTGTTAGCTTGTGGAGGTGGATAGTTGGAAAGTTTGTTGGGGATAATTCATAGTTGGATTTGTGGAGGTTATGTAGGTTTGTTTCTACCTTGATTTCTTGCATAAAAATATTTGGGTTGTAAGTATTTTCTGTTGTTCATGTTTTATGAAATTCTCAAGATATGGTGTTACTTCATAGCTGAAATTGTTGCTACAAACATTCACATTTTATTTGAACTTAAGGGCTGCAAGTTTAAGAGGTTAATATACATTTATTTCTCTGTAACTAAAGGAATCAAAGGGACAAGTAATAATCCTTAAGGATTGGAATTTATCAAAGTTAATTTGCATCTAAGAGGAGTGGAAAAATCTTGACAAACAAAAATCTTAAGGCTGAAATTTAACAAGGATATGTTGGCACATACAATTTGTTTCAATCTTTGAAGTTTTGAGCACATGATTATGATAATTTGAAGGCATGAATATTGTTGTTATCACAATGCACATAAGAGAAGTTGTTTGGGCTGCATGATGGGACAATCCTTGATTGGATTCTCTTGTCTTGTCTACATCAATGGGTGGCCAGGGCTGCGATGAAGGCATCACCATCATCTTGTGACTTGTCAGAATCTGAGTCTAGGACATTCTTCTTCTTCTTCTTTTCTCCTCTTTGCATTCCTTCTAGAAATGCCCAGTTTTCCCATAGTTCCAATAGAGAACCTTGGACTTTCTAGGAGATTTGGATCTCCCACAAGATTTGGATCTACCCTTCTTAGCTTTCCTGTCCTTCTTTTTACCTTTCTCCTTGGGTCTTCCACAAACTGCAAGAGCCTCTTTGGCTGACTCAGATGTTTTTCTCCGCATTTCTTCAGATAATAGTGAAAACACTACCTCATCCATCTTGAAGGTGGTTGTAGTGCTTCCGATGGCCATGACAAGATGATCCGACGAATTCGACAAAGAACAAAGCAAGGTCATACATCGATCCTCCTCCTCTATTTTCACACCCACGGATGTCAACTATGCAACAATCATGTTGAAAGCATTCATATGGTCTGCAACAAATGCTCCGTCCTCCATCTTTAGAGTAAACAACTTCTTTTTTAGAAAAATCTTGTTCACCAAGGACTTGGCCTGATAAACATCTCCCAGCTTCTTCCAAAGATCTTTCACGGTCTTCTCCTCATGGACATTCAATAGGATAGAGTCAGCTAGACAGAATCTTATGAGACCCTTGGCCTTCTGATCTTTGAGGTCCCAATCAGCTTGTGGAGTTACCGTAGGTTTTGTGTTGTTAATGGTTTCCCATAGGTCTTGATCAACAAGCATATCTTCCATCTTGAGTTTCCACAACTCAAAATTTGTGCCGTTAAACTTCTCCACCTCTAGTGACTCTTCCAGATGTGCCTACCATCTCCTTCCTACAACAAGATACAGAATACTCTGCACAAACTCCCAATCAACCTAACATTAGCTCAAAAAACCCCTACCCAACAGCTAGAACAAAAATTGGCCAGGCTCTGATACCAACCAAAAGGAAGCTAGGTGTACGGAAATCGCTTCCTATGCTAATCTAAAGAGGAGAGAAGTATGTAAATTCTTTTTAACCCTTACAGTTATAGCGTTATAGACACAATAACAAATATATTGCAGCAATACACATACACACAGAATGAGACATAAGAGAGAGAGAGACAAGATATACGTGGGTAAAACCCTTACAGGAGAAAAACCCCACACTATAAAAACTTGCACAATGTATTATCAAAACTGAAATGGTTTACAATACACTTGCAATGCAAGCTCAGGAGTCTTTGACGGTATCTAGAGTTATTCCGGCAGCATAACAATACCTGTCAATACACAATGCATACTACAACTCCAAGCACCTATTTTATAGAGTTACAAGGCATAAAGGAGGAAGCTTCTAGAGATGGGCATCCATCTTGGCTACATGGCTCAATACCCACTCATGGACACTTATCCTACATACAGAAGCCTCTCTTACACCCATGACACATGTTACATTTGTCCTTTCCAAGATGGGGCATTCCATCCCAAGATATACTATGACAGATGCTCTTATGCACCTTACATCTATCATAGAATCCGTCATAACTGACATCACTTACAGCTATAAGAGAATCTATCATAACTGACTAAAAATAGCATATTCCTCTTACAACATGCCATAACCCACCTTGGGTGCCCAAAGATGCCTTCCTCAAAGATGCTCTTTGACACTTGTCCTCACCTATCATAGGATCTTCTATTTCTGACTCTTACACGTCATAGGAATCTATCATAACCGTTTCAGTCAAGATTCACTTACACACTAGTCAAGATGCTGACACATGGCAAAACTCCTCTACCACAAAGTGGGACACCTATCTCTTCATATGAGGACAAAATACATGTGGTCACCTTCCATGTAGGATGACACATCACCATGCCAACTCCCACAAAGTGACGAAACAGGATTTGCATCCAAATTACGATAATAGGCAAATATTAAATACAATACAAATAATAAATGCAAGGAATTACCAAGGTTGAGACACCTTAATTCCCAACAATATGGGCCCCCCTTCCCTTTTGTTTTTTCTTAGCTTTTGTTTTTTGTCTTGTCAAGTGTTCCTAGATCCTTGTATTGAAGAGGAGTGATTACCAGGATTTGAATGGCTAAGTAATTAAAATCCATGAAATTTTAAAGTCATTTATAAAAGATCTTGAGTATTCTACCTTGGTTACATTTATTTTTCTATCCTTTTTGCAAAGTTGTGGACTTTTGTCCTAGTGCCAAATGTGGACTTTTCACTTGTTATTACATGTTATGTTTTCTCTGCAAGGTTGTATATGTCCATTTAAAAGATTTGTTGACTTTTGAGGTGCTATTGGATATGTTGTTTTGCTTGTTTGATATCTTGTATATTTGTCTTTTTATGTGAAATCTTTTGTAAACATTGAAAGCCTTCTTATTTCATCTTGTGAAAACCCACTCTAGTACAACATATGCAGGACTTCCTATTGCATATGGACCTATGCCTTTCTTCTGCCAAATTTGCATCCACTTCATTTCCCCACAAAAGCATGTTTTGAGTTGAATCACCTATGGAATGTTTCCTTGCGGAGTCTCGATCCCCTTCAGGATATCCTTTGTCTCCTATAAATGGTCCAATCTTGGCCTTCATCCCCATGAAAGAGAATGTAACTTTGACACTATGTCAACATCCACCTACCCTCTTCAACTACATTAATGGCATCCATATTAGGGATTCCAAAAGATGAAAATTTAATTTCTAGCATTCATTTTAAACACTTTGTGATTAAATACCTTCAAGTTTTATCCACATTTGACTCCCAATGACCAAAACAATCTTCACCGCCACAATTTGAAGCTTACGTTCACTTGCATTTTCCAAAATAGTGCTATTAGAAGACTTTGTAACAAAGTTAATCGAGGATCATCTCAAGCTAGGTTTTGGATTCACAAATAATTTCACACAATTCGACATCAAACTCTGGAATGAGTAAATCAAGATTTGCCATTTCCGTGACTATAAATTTTGGATGGTCAAAATAAGATTTTGAAAGAATGAAATTCAAGTTTAAATTTAAACCATTGATTCTAGGAAACATGTTTTTCACATTTGAATTTTAACAATTGGATTGAATTAGGGTATGTTAATCTTTTCTTTAATACTTAAACCCTAGTTTAACTAAATGAATGTCAATCACCCAATTAGGGCAAAGTGGTTAAATCAAAAAATCAAATAAATGCCTTAGTTTAAATGCATAAAAATCCTAGCCCTCTCAACATGCCTCTTAGCTCTATTGCCTCATCTATGAGCTAAATCTCATTCTGTTGTAACCTTGCAACCTCAGCTCACAGTCTATCCCCCTCTGCCATCAAATCCTACACCCTGGGATGGTCCAAGTCTATCACTGGTGCAATAGGATCCCTCTAAAGGTTAGCCCTATTGTGGTCCAACTGACTCTAAAGATCATCATGTGCAGCCTCTGCACTCTCTACTCTCGTCACTGCCAAGTCTCACTCTGCACTCAAAAACATGACCTTTGAAGTGGCTCCATCCCCACAAACCCTAGCCTCCTCATAAGTAACCCTCAGTTGTGCCACAAGATAAAAAAATATTGATGTGCCTCCCTACAGTCTATTATGGTCTATAACTAACCCACATGCTCTACTTGAGCTGCACAATTGATACCATCTCAACAATGACTCGACCTACAAATTCGAGCCACTCCCATGTGCATACTACAAAAACTAAAAAAAAATCTCATTCGTCATCTCATTATATCAAAATCAAATAATTTATCAACTTGATATTTAGTATTCTAGTCAAATCAAAATGCTAAAATCAAGATTCTCACCTAGATCCTTGATCTACTAATCATAACCTCTAAAAGGTGCTTGTGAAGGAGGCATGCTGGTAGGTGTTGTCATCGATGTCAGTATTGCTCCTATAGAAGGTATGAGGGTAAGTCTCATAGCAATTGCATTGCTCAACTCCCCTCAAACTGTCTCATTGGGGATGCCACTAGCTGATGGTCATGGTAATGTCACTCGAGGTCAGGCTCTAGGCCTCTCCTTTGCAGCGATGGAGCCCCCATCCCTCCACGATCATCATCCTACCATTGGTGCTAGTACAGCCTCCTCCTACTCCTCCTCATCTTTGCTAGAGGACTCCTCTCCTCCACTCTCCTCAGAACCCTCCTGCTCTCCAAGTGACCTGGGATCTCTCATTGGCACATCCACTAGAGAAATTAGTGCTAGTTATGATGTTGCACACCATGTTGCAAACCCTAAAGTCACTCAGACATTGCCAACATTTGACACTAGAGTTACATCCTCTACTTCATCATCTAAGTCACTCAGAGGTACATCAACAACTATTAATCATGGCTAGTCTCATGGCTTAACAACGTTGTGATGCGAGCATGCATATGTAGGTACAATAGGTGGAATACCCTGTACCTATCTAAACTACCTTATCACCTACATATAATAAAATGGCATGATGATTTGGTCCAATAGACTGATGAAAAGTTAGTCCCACTACATCTGGGCCATTGGTGACCCATGCCTACCCAAGCCTACACCTATAAATATGGCCTCCATACTACATGTGTGCTCAATAGCCTATCAAAGGTCTACTGCCAAAACAAGTCACCAAAATACCATGGCCTCCTTAGGGCATAGGCATGTGCCCATGGCACATCCCACACTATAGTTGTGGGAACACTTATAGGCTATGTGCATTGGATGTTCTCAAATTCCCACACTTGTAGAAGCATGCAAGTCATCAAACTATGGCCCTCATAATGCACATAGCGGCCTAGGTCATGGTATAAGTGGGTGATCATGCTTTGGCCCCATGCAAACACTTTCTCATGATCCTCCATCATCCTCATGACATGGATGAGGCCACCATGTAGGTGTGTTCCTCACCCATCTAGTGTAATGCGCATGGTGATGGTAGCAATCAATACTCATCTCACCAAGGGGACAACCACTGCCCCTACTTCGACCATCACATGTAAATATGCCTAGTGGGTGTTTCCAAGCATGATTCAACTAATTTTATGCAACTGGTCTTGTTGTACGTAGGGCATCAATTGCTACTTGATGATCAAAATTGTGTGCCCTCAAACTAGCAGTCTGAGGATGTGATACACATCCTCCAAGGTAACAATCATCTCTCACATTAGTAGACAGAAGATAAAGTGTGTATCCCACCTCTCCATAAGTGCCATAAGCATTTGATCATGAAACTATATTTCTGGCATCATGTATACCCAATATACACCCACCCTACAAAGAAGCACAATCTCCTCTTATGATAGAGCACTAAGGTGGCCTCGTAACAATGCAAGCATGCTCCCTCCAGTGTGCTCTTACATCATGGGGGGATACTATAAACAAAAAACATCTTATCAGTTCTACATTCTACTTAATCAAATTATGCATCCAAAAACAAAAAAAAAATCTAAGTCTTTAAGGGACACCTACGCTATCAGATGCTAGTGCACCCTTCTGACCCTAATGTTTCTAAAGGTCCCTAGCACATTCAATTGATGCTAATGTGCCCAAAGGATGCTATCATGTTTATAAGACCCTAGATCATGGCATAGGCCCCACTAGGCACAAAAATTGATAAAATTGATACCAAACCTTAAAAAAATTACTCACCTCTCACATGACGAGACCTTGCTTGACATGCTATCCCAGCTGGTCCAATCTCAAAGCTTAAAAGTCTTGTCTACATGGCATTATGGCTCTCTAAGTGCTTTGCATGCTCAAAATTTTCTAAATTGGGTAAATTCAAATGAATAATATTTTTTTTACTATTTATAGTAAATTTTCAAAATTTCTAAAGCACCCCCTGCATGAAAACCTTAATAGTTCTTTGGCCTACAAGCTCATATTTTAATTCCATTTTCACCATTGGAATCCTGGCTCCATCCTCTTTCTTGTGATCTACCCTTCACCATGGTGTTATTCTATGAAATAACTCTAGAGGAGGCATTTCTAGTGACTTTTCCCCTAAAATTCAAAACATGAATTCTCTTTCCTATTTTTGCCTCTTAATTATCAGACAAAAACATGAGGCAACATACCATTTGAGCATAACTTATCATTTAGTGTGATCATCCTACTAAAGTGGGGGAAAAATGTAACATAGAAAATTATGTTCCCTCATAATTTTACATTGTGTTTTGACCTACTTTGGTGACCACTCCCATAACATGTTTCTAGGGCCACTTGATCCTAACCTTGGCCTATTTTCCTAGTCACCAAGATTTGCCAAGGTTTTATATCATATTCTTATCTCTCCTATCATTTTTGAAACACGTGTTGAAATTATGGAGAATTTCCCTAGGACGTGAGTGTGACATGCTTGCATCCTAGATGTTTTTAAAATTTGAACTATTGCTTTCCTACCTACTTGTTAGATTCCATCAGTGGTAATGCTCATCTAATAGAGAAACAACCTCTGTAAGCATACCCGACTCTTTGAATCTCTCTCTTTCATATAAAATCTAATTTTGAAACCATTACCTCTTCTTTTTCTCACTTTTGGCTCTCACAAACTCCTTGGCTTTCTATTGTTGGTTTTTTATGCTCTCCCTTAGTTGAAGCATCTCTCTTTCTCATCTTCTATTGAAATCTCACTATTGTGGCTTGTCTATCGTTGAGGCTCTCATGAAGGGATTTGCACCAATTGCACACCGATTGAATCCTCAAAGAGCTTGCAACCTCTTCTTCTTCTATATTGTAAATTTGGTAAAATTATTTTCATTGTGATTGAATAACATTGTTCCATTATTTTATTACATCTTCCATTATCTATATTTGAAAAATCTTTGGTCTAGACCACAACCTTATTTTTTCTTTACATACACTAGGGTATTCTTCCCCATAGACTAAGGTTGATACTCATAGCTTTAAAATATTGTCACTACTATTATTTTCTTAGATGCACTTAGGAAATAAGAGCACACTTTTTTTTATTATTCCCCAACATTGGTTGTCTGTGGACGTCAAAAGACCAACATAGGGGCTTGACCTAAAGGCAAGGTCCCAAACAACCCCAATAAATTTTTCTTTGTGTTGCAACTACAAGTATTTTTGGGGGATTCAACCACATGGAGGTTTGTTGGTTTCTCCCAGACTTTCATTTACTCCTCTTCATTTCTTGTTTCTACAAATTTGAATATAGGTATTTCAATGTGTTTTTCATTAGATATTGTTATTTGGTATGTTGTTTCATCCTTCTTATGGTTTATTGTGTAGATTCCAGATAACTTATTGGACTAGGACAAAAGTATTTTTGGAAGTTTTACTTACATTTCTATTGTACAAACAATAGCACAATGCACAGACGTTCACATGATGCATTGGCATCCTACGCTATAACCTCTAGTCTCTAGTGCTAGGTTCCTCTTCTCGCCCCCTTTTCACTTTTGTAACTCTTTCTATGATTTTGTATTTTGTTTTTCAGAAACTTGTTACTTTATCATTTTCCTTTAAGCTTTAGCTTAGTCAAAATTGTAATTTTATAAGTTTAGAGCAATAATAGGATTTTGCTGGAGTTATTTTATTCTTCCTATTTGGATAGCACCAAAATACACTTCTCTTGAAGCTAGTTAAATCTTAGTGTAATACCATTAAAAAAATTTCTAGTTAGAGAGTAGGAAGGCTTTTTAGCTAGAATCAAATTTTCTATATTATAATAAAATCCATAAGAGAGAGGCCTACTCCAAAATGTGCCATTGATGTAAGAAGTTTTCATGGTTTGGCAAGTTTTTACAATAAGTTCATCTAAAGCTTACAACAACATTTGTGCTTTAATCATAAAAAGTATGAGAGGCGATAATAAATAATTTGTATGGACAACAAAAGTACAAAGGAGATTTGAGATATTGAAATGAAATATCACCATAACTTGTACTTGTATTGTCAACAAATTGTTCAAAGTTGATTGTGATGCAAGTGGGAAATGATAAGTGCAATTTTAAGTCAGGAGGGGAAACTTATAGCCTATTTTAGTGAGAAACTCAATGATGCTAAGAGGAAATATTTAGTTTATGACCAAGAATTATGTGTCATTGTGCAAGCTCTTGAGAAGTGGAGACATTATTTATTGCCTAAGGGATTTGTCTTGTACACTAATCATCAAGTTGTACACTAATCATCAAGCCTTACTGTATATTAATAGTCAAGATAAGTTGAATCAATGTCATATGAAGTGGGTAGAATTTTTTCAAAGAATACATTTGTACTCAAGCATGCATAGATGTGGGAATTCTAATGGAGTAGCTAAAACACTAAGTAGAAGATTTAATTTGTTGAGCGAGATGCAAATAGATGTAGTTGGATTTGATTGTCCATGAAAGAGCTATATCAAGATGATGTAAATTTTAAAGTAGCATGGATAGGGTGTAAGAATCTAATTAGCATACATAGGACTCCATGGCTTGACTGCTTTCTATATGAAGGTTTGTTTAGAGGACAATAGTTGTGCATGTCCCAAGGTTCTATAAGAGGTAATTGATCAAAGAAATGCATAGTGGTGGATTGGTAGGGCAATTTGGGATTGACAAGACTCTTCCATAGATAAATCAAAGATATTGTTGGTCCAAGGTGACAACGGAGGCAAAGAGATATGTAGAGTGTTGTGGAATATGCTAGCTTGTAAAAGTAAGGCATCAAAGTAATTATTTGTATGTCATTCATATTCCAGAGAGGCCTTGGGATCATATTAGTATGGACTTTGTCTTAGGCTTGCCTAGGAGACAATAGGTGTTGAATCTATTTTTTTATTTGATAGATTTTTCAAAATGGCACATTTTGTTGCATGTAAGAGGACTAATGATCTTATGAATGTAGAATATTTGATTTTTAGAAAAGTAGTTCACTTGCATGGATTACCAAGGAGCGTAGTGTTATATAGAGACATAAAAATTGTTGGTCCTTTATGGAGGATTTTATAGAAGAAGTTGAACACAAAATTATAATTTAGTTAAACTTACCATTTAAAATTTAATGGTCAAACAAAAGTGGTAAATAAAAGCCTTGGGAATTTGTTGAGATGTCTTCTAGGTGACAACCTAAGAAGCTAGGATTTGGTCTTAGCACAAGTTAAATTTGCATATAATAATTCAATTAACATGAGCATCAACAGAGACCCTTTCAAATTGTGTATGGGCATACTCCAAGAGGTGTAACTAAGTTGCATGATATTATAGACATAAACATGCATAGTAGTGAAGCAAAAGATTTTGTAGAAAACATGAAAGAAGTGCATGAACATTTCAAAGAAAGTACAACCAAATATAAGCAATATGCTAATTTGAAGAGAAGGGAAGTGGAATTTCAAGTAGATGACTTGGTTCTTGCCCATTTGTGAAAGTATAAGTTTTTAAAAGGGACCTACAATAAGCTCAAATGGAAGAAAATAAGATCATGCAAGGTGTTAAAGTGGTTCCTAGAGAATGCTTATGAGATGGGGTAGCCACATGAAATAGATATTTCTCCCATCTTCAATGTTGTAGGCTTGTACCCTTATCATGAGGGGCAACCCAAGGAAGGTCCAATATTGGTTTAAAGTTAAAAATTCCAAATTAAAGACATTAACTACCTAAAAAGGAAAGGCAAGAGATTGAAGCCATAATCATCAATTCCAAAATCATCAAGCAAAAAAGAGGCAAATATTACAAATAACATTTGATGAAATGGAAGGATGAGCTTTCTAAAGACACTACTTGGATGAGTCCATCTAAGATTGGTCATTATGGTTGCTCATTGGAATAATTCATTCAAATTTCATGAGAATGAGCTCATATTTTCTTTATCTACTTGGAGCATCTGATGCAAGAGAATCCAAGAAAACTAGCCATTTGTATCAACAAAAAATGTCATGTGGTTTTAATAATTTCACTATTAGCAGTCCCTTAATTTGTGTGTTAAATTACCCTATCTATATTTCTTAATTTGTTCCCTGAATTCACCTATCTACAGTCCCTTGATTTGTACATTGAATACACCCATATGTCGTCCCTAAATTTATGCCAAAATCAATCCCAAGTTTATCCAAAAACTATTTTTTGTAGTCTCTTAATTTATACCAAAATCATTTCTTCCAAGTTTATACAAGAACAAGTGTCATGTAGTAACTAGTCCCTGCCATTGCAAAATGTTTGAAAGTAGAAATAATAGTAATTATTGTTAATAATTGATCTCTATTTTTGCAATACACTTGAGATTTTGCCTACAATTATTACAATTGAAACCTCATGCCAATTAAAATCTAGTGTACTTTCATATCACTTGTTGGTTTTAAATATTTAATGAAGTTGAGTGAATATGTTATAAACCCTAGAAACCCACATGTCAATGCAAGCTAAAATACAATTATCAAGTAGTGTGTAATATATTTGGAGGGTAAAAGCATGATTCATTTAATTTGGACAAGTTTATCTAAGCCATACATTTATAATATAAATTTACATGCAAAAAGCACTCAAGTGAAACAAGGAGGAGCCAAAACTGATACTTGAGTTGATAGAGGTCTTGCCAAGGCTAGAGAGTAAAGACAAGGATGTGTCGCCAAAAGTGGAGAGGTTGGGGGGCTTGTTCTTTAGGCTTGGTCTTCATAGCCTCTTTAAAAGCAAAAGTAAGATCAATAAACTATAGGACCATATCACACTATAAGCCGACATTGATGCTACTGCTTATGTTAGACATATTAGGAAGCTTGAAATAAATTTTAGCCTTGAATCAATATTTGAATAAGATGTGTGCATATAGTAACATAAAATCAATATTTGCCATCTACAATAGATATTCTGGGAAATCATAACAATTATACATGATTTTTCACACAAGATGACTCCTTTGATGGCAGAAGTAATTTTTCACACAAGATGACTCCTTTGATGGTAGAAGTAATTTTTCACATAAGACGATTCCTTTGATGACAAAAGTAATTTTTCACACAAGACGACTTCTTTGATGGAAGAAGTAATTTTCATATTAATTTAGTCTTCCATCTCACAAGACGAAAGGACTATGATGATGGTTATAATAGTTTTCAATATCATTTCAAACATATATGATATGGTAAAAAATCATAATAGTTATATAAGTTTTCTAGTTGAGAAAAAAAGTCATACATGATTAATCTTTTAAAATAATGAATTGAAATTAAATGAAATAGATCGAAGAGAAAACATAAAATTATCTTTTAGGCCAATAAAGTATAAGGGAAATAACTCATATTGCTATTTTTTAGAATATTAAATATTAGAAAATATTCTCAAAACTTTAGAAAAATAAAATACAATGATATGATCGACTAGTTAACTTTAGTTCTTGTTTGAATCGATTAATATAGAATCCCTCCATGACAGGACTAGTAATATTAAACACGAGATCTAGGTATTATTTTGGAGAGAGATTTTTTATTAAATAACTGTTTTAAGGGGAGAGGACCCAATAAACAACCATGCCCCAATAGTCGTCATGGTGCCACACATATAACTCCCCAATTAAATATATTACAATAACCAGTACATGAAAATTGAAAGCCTAGTAAAATATCCCTAAAGCACCAATACATGTTCAGTTTTGCATGTGTAGTTACACCATTCAATTGGACAAAATACATGTCAATTTACTTGCAATACAAGACAAGATAGTCCAAATGGGAACTCTTTCAAATAAAATACACACTTTTAAAATTAATTACAAGATATAATGTTTATAATAACCACCCTTTTAGAGAGGATTCAAAAGTCAAACATGGTACAATTATACATTGCCATGATCACTTATTGGTGCCTAAGCTACCATAAATTCAAGTCCCTCTCAACTAAATGGGCTCTCAAGGGCACATATTCCCATACTTTCTCTCACATCCACATGGCATCTTCCAATTACTATAGGTACCTGCACAAACAATAAATGTTGTAAGGCTCCCCTACCAGACTTGAAAATAAATCTACTTCATAATTCACATGTCATCCTAGATTTCATACACAAATTACCTATCATTTCAAATCCAAATGCCCATAACATTAATCAATTTCTAACAATTCAAATTCAAACTCAACAATTAAATTCAATGCATGTTTTTTTGAAAATCGATTCAATTATAAGAGGGAAATTATGTACACCTCATTCTCACAAGGTAGTCTATTATCAATTTCTCCAGGTGCTTTGTAGTATATTCTCTACAACTTCATGAGCTTTCCAAAACTCGCCAAGTAGTTTCTATGTTAGTATTATAAAATGCATAATCTTCATATTTCTATATTGTTGTGTGTAGGTAGTTTGTGTACACCATTGTAAATTTTATCAGCTTCTCAACTTTTGTTATTTTGTAATGTGGAAACCAATAAGGATGCAAAAAGTATTTACAGTTACGTACTTGTATACATAGTTATGATGGGACTTTACACACTTATATTGTTTTACATATTTTGTTATGATGGGAAATTTTGTCTGAAGCCTCTCCAATCACCCGCAAGCGTTGACATGCACATAATCATGTGTATGTGTTCACAGTGTGAATGACCCTCTCTTTCTATATATGGAGGGTCTTTCATGTCATGAACACCTATATATATATATATATATATATATATATGGTAATTGTCTGTCTTTAAGGATATTTTACTAGGCTTTTAATTTTCATGTATTGGTTATTGTAATATATTTAATTGGGGGGTTATGTGCATGACACCATAACGACTATTGGGGCATGGTTATCTATTGGGTCCTCTCCTCTAAAGTTTGAGAAGGCTTGAAGAGAAATTGAGGATAAATATTATCTAAATTTTTCATTTGATTAAGAAATCCATCTTCAAAACATAACAATATATTTGTGATTAAATTTTAATTGGAAGTCATTAGTTTTCCACCCTTTTGGAGAGGGTTCAAAAATCAAATAGGTTACAATTACATATCCCCATGATCACTCATTGGTGCCCAAGTTACCATAAATTCAAGTCCCTCTCAACTAAATGGGCTCTCAAGGGTTCATATTCTTATACTTTATCTCACATCCACATGACATTTTCCAATTACTATAAGTACCTACACAAACAATAAATGTTGTAAGGCTCCTCTACCAGACTTGAAAACAAATCTACTTCATAATTTGCAACATGTTATCCCAAATTTCATACACAAATACCTACCATTTCAAATTCAAATGCCCATAATATTAATCAAGTTCTAACAATTCAAATTCAATGCATGTTTTTTGAAAATTTATTCAATTATAAGAGAGAAATTATGTACATGTCATTTTCACAAGGCAATCTATTATCAATTTTCTTCAGGTGCTCTGCAATATATCCTTTGCAACTTTTGTTATTTTGTAATATGGAAAACAACAAGGCTGTAAAAAATCTTTATAATTACGTGCTTATATACACAGTTATGATGGAATTTATGTATGAAACCTCTCTAGTCATGCACAAGTGTTGACATGCACATAATCATGTGTAGGTGTTCACAAAGACAATTACCATATATATATATATATATATATATATATATATATATATATATATATATATATATATATATATATATATATATATATATATATATATATATATATATATATATATATATATATATATATGTTGCAAATTATGAAGTAGATTTGTTTTCAAGTCTAGTAGAGGAGCCTTACAACATTTATTGTTTGTGTAGGTACTTATAGTAGTTGGAAAATGTCATGTGGATGTGAGAGAAAGTATAAGAATATGAATCCTTGAGAGCCCATTTAGTTGAGAGGGACTTGAATTTATGGTAACTTGGGCACCAATGAGTGATCATGGGGACGTGTAATTGTAACCTATTTGATTTTTGAACCCTCTCCAAAAGGGTGGTTATTGTAAACATTATATCTTGTAATTAATTTAAAAAGTGTGTATTTTATTTTGAAAGAGTCTCCATTTGGACCAACATGTCTTGTATTGCAAGTAAACTAACATGTATTTTGTCTACTTGAATGGTGTAACTACACATGCACATGTATTGGTGCTTTAAGGATATTTTACTAGGCTTTTAATTTTCATGTATTGATTATTGTAATATATTTAATTGGGGGGTTATGTCCACGACACCATAACGACTATTAGGGCATGGTTATCTATTGGGTCCTCTCCCCTAAAGTTTGAGAAGGCTTGAAGAGAAATTGAGGATAAATATTATCTAAATTTTTCATTTGATTAAGAAATCCATCTTCAAAACATAACAATATATTTGTGATTAAATTTTAATTGGAAGTCATTAGTTTTCCACAGTCCATGATGCTGGATATGAATGCTTCTGGATTTGATTGTGTTAATTATTTTTACTCAACATTTCGGATCACACTCATTGATCCATCATCAGGAGAATGAGAGCAAGAGAGGAGAAATATAAATGATAAATTGCAGACCCAAGCAACTTAAAAAGAGGGAGGAAGTGAGGTGACACAGACAACAAGAGATAGCTCGGGAAAGGAGAGACCAACTAACTAATCAGAAGAACCGAAGAAAAGAATAGACTAAGTAAAAAGGAAAACTACAAAAAGGCCAAAAAATACTACTAAAAACACATAAACATATAAAATATAACCAAAAAGACAAGAATCAAAAAATTGAAGAATTTGTAATGGACGCTAAGAGATATCTTGGGAAAGGAGAGACCAACTAACTAATCAGAAGAACCAAAGAAAAGAATAGACTAAGTAAAAAGGAGAACTACAAAAAGGCCAAAAAAGACTACTAAAAACACAAACATATAAAATATATCCAAAAAGACAAGTATCAAAAAATTCAAGAATTATTAACACTTAGTGATCCATCATTAGGAGATTAAGAGCAAGAGAGGAGAATTACAAATGATAAATTGTAAACCCAAGCAACTTAAAAAGAGGGAGGGAGTGAGGTGACACAAATGCCAAGAGATATCTTAGGAAAGGAGAGACCAACTAACTGATCAGAAGAACCAAAGAAAAGAATAGACTAAGTAAAAAGGAGAACTACAAAAAGGCTAAAAAAGACTACTAAAAATACATAAACATATAAAATATAACCAAAAAGACAAGAATCAAAAAATTCAAGGATTGAGGAATGCTCTGCAAGGGTAGATTTTTGAGTTCATTCATGTTTGATGTCGGCACCATGCTCTTTGATCCTAATGCTAAAAGAGCAACCTGTCTCCCCAATGTAGGGAGTGCCACATGAACAAACCACCTTGTAGACTCCTGAGTTAAGGAAGAGGTCTCTAGGGTATTTGGGAGATGGGATACGATTCCCAAGAGTCAAGAAGGGTTTGAAATCACACCAAAGGCCCTTTTTAAGAAGAATCTTGGAGATTTTTTTTGGAGATGCCTTCAATGTAGGGAATAGAGACCATAAGGGGGGTTGAATGTTGGGTCTCTAAAGGTGTGGAGTAGAAGTGAGATTTGGTTTGTTTGAAAGCTTTGGAGATTAGTTTGCTTTTGAACCCATTCAATTTGAAGACTTTGGAGAGGTGGGTCAATTCACGATCTAAGTTCTCCTTGTCACAAATGTGAAAAGCCCTAGTAGCCAGAGTTTTTAGGACACTAGTTTTTTGGACAGGGTGGTGATGAGAGGAGGCATGAAGGTAAAGATTAGTGTGGGTAGCTTTCCTAAAGACTTTCCGGCCTAAGGAACCATCAGATTTTTATGAGCAAGATATCAATGAAAGGCAGTTGGTTATTAGTCTCCAACTCTTTGGTAAAGGAGATGCTTTGGGCTAAGTTGTTAAGGTGCAAGTCAAAGTCTTCAGGCTTCTCACGACCATGGGGCCAACAAATGTTGGTGTCATCGAAATAGCATTTCCACCACTTGGCTTTGAGGGGAAATGAGTTGAGGGCCATTTCTTTGAAATGTTCCATGTAAAGGTTGGCTACAATAGGGGAAAGAGGGGATCCCATGGCGACTCCATCTAATTGTTCATAGACTACTCCTTGGAAGGTAAAGAAAGTTGATTTGAGGCATAACTCTACCACGGAGGTGATTTCATCATTAGTCTTGCATTTAATTAACTCAATGGAATCTGGGATCGGAACCTTAGTGAAAAGGGAAACTACGTCAAAGCTGACCAAGAGGTCACTTTACTCTAGCTTTTTGTCTTTGATGAAGTCAACAAAGTGGGAAGAGTTTTATATGAAAGAGCTCAATTTACCCACAAGAGGGGCTAAGAGTTTGGCAAGGTAGGCCGCAAGCTTATAGGTGGGAGAATCCATGGTTTCAACAATGGGTATGAGGGGGATGCCCATTTTGTGGATTTTTGGTACGCCATAAATGCGCGAGGTAACTTCTTTGGTGGGAAAGAGCCTCTTTTTGGTATCGTCGTCAAAGGAAGGACGAGAAAGGGCATTTTTTACTTTGTTTAAAATCTGGGAAATAGGGTTGCGGGGTAAGATTTTGTAGCTACCATTGTCACAGAGTAGGTCTCTTATCTTGGAAATGTAGTCATGCCTACTCATGATGACCATGGCATTACCTTTGTCTGCCTTGACAATGATTAGGTCATTGATGTTTGTAAGGTTCTTGAAGGCGTGAAGCTCAGATTTGGGAACGTTGCATTTGGGAGGTTTGGCATGTCTTAGCACGACAACGCAGTCTTGTCTAATCTCCTTGGCACTATCCTCAGGAAGAGATCAGATAGCATTCTCAATATCAACAAGAAAGTCTGCCATAGGATTGAAGCAAGGAGCCATAGCAAAGCCAAGACCTCTTTTTAAAAAATTGAAGGCTAGAGGGTCTAAGCAAACATCAGAGAGGTTGACAACTAATTTGTTTTCCCAATCTTGAATGAAGTTAGGTGTGAGGTGATGTCTCGGATGGTAGGGGGAAGAGACTGATGGGTTGGAAGGTTTCAGGGGATGCAAAAAATCAGAAGGAAGGGCACAAGAAGAGGTGGAGGGGATAAACATTGAAGAACATGACACCGATGTACCACGTGAGTTAGATTTATCAGTTGGCAAAAGAACCAGCATGTTGATATGGATGGTGTTTGTTGAAGTAGAAGGCTCAGAACTCGAAAGGGGGCCAATCTTGTGAGACAAGTCAACTATGGGAGGTGACAAACTTGGAGTGGCTCAAGGAGGGTTAAGAAGTGGATCAGAGATCACATCGACATAAATTATATGTGTAGTTAGAAGAAAAAGAATGATTAGAAACAGACAGAGAGAGCATACCTAGGGATGCACGCCAGAGACCGTTGATAGAGAGTGGTTGTTGTTGTAGAAGGCCATCACAGATACCACAAGAATGAGGTAGTTGCTCATCCAATACTAGAGACATCTCAAGGGATGAGTTGTTAATGGGAGGGGTAGATAATGATATGGTGAGGCATGGCGTCAAGTGGAAAGTGACTGATGGTCTACGTTGGCAAGTGGTGGAAGATCTCGGTGAGAGGAGAGGTGAAACGGGGCTAGCAGGAAGAAACAAGCTGTCTGAGGAAGGAAGAACTAAAGAGGTAGACAAAGGAGGGTAGATTTGGACAAGGGAAGGAGGCAGAAAAGATGCGGGCTGGGGCGGAGGGAGAAAACTAGAGGATGAGATAGCTGAAAGATTGGAGACAATCAAGCAGCTTTGGATGGGTTCAAAAGATGGTGAGTTTAAAAGAGACAAGTTCGTGCATAAAGAGAGAGTCTGATTAGACTGAGCAGACAATGCTAGAGGGGGCTGCCTCACAAGATCATGGTGATCTTGCCTGAGAGCATGTCTAAATGGAGGAGGGATGGAATGGCCTTCCCGTTACTCCAACGTAGGTGACCTTTTGTTGATGAGACCAAAAAACTTCTTCTTTTGCCTTCTTACACATATGTCTTTGAGACTAGAGTTTCTCTCCTGTGAAGTACAATCTAGGAGTATCCACAAGTTTGGATGAAGAGTGTTAGAATCTAAAAAGATTAATAACCCAGAAAACTAGTGCAAACAAATAGATATATAAACTATGAATGCAAATGATACGAAATCAAAATAGCAACATAGAGTTAGTCTCCAAGAGAGTAATACAAATGCTAGAAGCAAAATAGCATTAAGAGGATGCAAAAGCAAAAGATACAAAATACAAGCCAGGTAGCATGCTTACATAGACCAGGGAGAGGGAGGAGGTGGCAACACCGACCAATGAGGAGCAACCATATATCGGACTAAAGATAGCAAAGTATCTTCCCAAGATAGCTAATGGATGCTCACATGTAGGAAGGTGACACCTCGCAACCACTCACCTAATAAGACATGCTTTATTAACCTAAGCGAGATTAATAGAAGTGTAGGAAAAACCTAGGAATATAGGGAAAAATAAATAACCCACTAGGAAATAAAAACCTACACTAACAAAGAGAAGACACCAATTCAAGGTGTAGATAGAACAGCCTGGAGGACAACAGATTGATAGACGCTCTGGTAGCTTTGATGACCAATCTGAGGAGTGAGAGACCAACTCAATGGAAGATGTGCTTCATGTTCTAGTTCCAAAGATGGTGGTAGATTTTGATGAAGGAAGGAATAACATCATAGTCTTGACATCTTTTTTGAAATGCTAGGTCTAAAATTTTCTTAGCTAGCTTGACTCTCAGCTTCTTTAGCTGTTTAGATTTGAAGCTTAATTCCCTCCCATGAAGGATATCAATGGAAGTCATTAGTTTTCCACAGTCCATGATGCTGGATATGAATGCTTCTAGATTTGACTATGTTAATTATTTTTACTCAACGTTTTGGATCACACTCAGTGATCCATCATCAAGAGAATGAGAGCAAGAGAAGAGAAATACAAATGATAAATTGCAAACCCAAGCAACTTAAAAAGAGGGAGGGAGTGAGGTGACACAGACACCAAGAGATATCTCAGGAAAGGAGAGACCAACTAACTAATCAGAAGAACTGAAGAAAAGAATAAACTAAGTAAAAAGGAGAACTACAAAAAGGCCAAAAAAGACTACTAAAAACACATAAACATATAAAATATAACCAAAAAGACAAGAATCAAAAAATTCAACCATTGCAAACAACCTACCGAGGGGACATAAACCAATAATAAATAAACAATAAGATAAATTAATATCACAATCTTAATATATAAATATAAATTGTATATATAAAGGGGTATATATATATATATATAAAGCTTAATATATAAAGATGATGTATATATAGAGGCAATCTATATATCTAAAAAACATATATATATATATATATATATATATATATATATATATATATATATATATATATATATATATATATATATATATATATATCGAGGGACAAATATATAAACATTAGAAACAATAATATATATATATATATAAAAGAAATATATATAAATTATATATAAAAAGGGAGGATATATATAAAACAACAAAATATGAATATTACTGAATAAAACATTAAAAAAATATTATAAAAATTAATAAATAAACAATGATCTATAATTTTTTTTTAAATAAAGACAATAATATATAAAGATAAAATACATAATGAAGACTCCAATGTTTTCTTAATAAATAGATTGCATTCAAACTAGAGTAATATGACATCTAAAAATTTGAAGAATTGTCATTTTCTTAGTTTTCAATTCATTGTAAACTACACCTATCTTTTTTAAAAGACCAAAAATATAACATATTTCTTTTGATGAATATAAAAATTACATGGGGGAGAGGAGACAGAACGTGCACACCCAATTTTCATGGGTCCACATGGAATGCCACGTGGACCAGTAAATTTTTTTTTCAAATTTATATCATAAATAAATTATGAATAAACATTAAAAAATCATTTTTTTAATATTTAATTTGTTTTGACACGTGGGATGATGCAATTAGTCAATCCTAAAAAAATTGGCATTTTTTGCCATGCAACTGAAACGTACTCGGTCCTAGTGTCAATTGGTGTGTGGCACGATGTCCAAAGTGGAAAGCCTTGCCACGTTACCAAAAATCACTTTGCCACCCTTTCACTCCACTACCTTGCATTAATCTCTCGCCGCCCCTTGCAATGCTTCTTTACAGTCATCTTTATTGCACGTCCCCTCCTACTACTTCCACGACATCCCGTGTAAACTTCGAGCCAACCTGCATTCAATGCTCCCAATGCCTCACACAACTCACCAACTTTAGAGCCTTTCAATCTACCATCTTCTCAAATTTTCTTCACTTCGACACCAGAAGGTGCTCACTTGAGCTCTCTACAACTTCCAGCCTGCCACCACAACATGCTATGCTTAGACTCTAGACGAGATTCAGCTAGGTGCCGATGGTTTAACGTCAAACCCAGCTCGAGCTCTATCATGCAATGTCTCGCGTTCATCGGTGCCATGCAGGTGAAGCAGATTTACGAGAGTTTCCACATTACTCCATTCAACCCAAGTGAGCAAGCTCACTAAGGCCTCACCATTATTCAGTTTTTGCTTCTTTAATGTGTTTGCATTTGTTTTTTTGTCTTTTCTCTATTGCAAAATTCGTTGTTGGTATGAAGCTTTCATGTTTTTGAGCACTATGGAATCTGTGTTCATAAACACACTAATTATATGGAAATTGATCTTCTATTCAAGCATCGCTCTCTTTAAAAATGGGTTTTTTTTTTAATTTCATTATAGTAACAAATAATATTGTTGGTTGTTTCGGTGCCATAGATAAATCTGAGGTTGTTTTTTTGTCATTGCAGTAACAAATAATATCATTGGTTGTTTCAGTGTCATAGATAAATCTGGGGTTGTTTTTATTTTCATTACACTAACAAATAATATTGTTGGTTGTTTCGGTGCCATAGATAAATCTAGGGTTGTTTATTTTTCATTACAGTAACAAATAATATTGTTGGTTGTTTCAGTGCCATAGATAAATCTGGGGTTGGTTGTTTTTCTATTTTATTGCACTACGGTCTTGCCATTTAGGTCCAATATAAATCTTGGGTGTTCTTTTTTTAATAGGTTTTGTATTATCATTCACTCTAGTTATCGTATTCTCATAGGTTCTGCATTATCATAAAGTTAGGTTTTCTTCGATGTCGTAGCAAATATTAGGGTGTGTTCTCTGTTTCATAAACCAAAAATAATTGTGTGAATTTGTCTTTTAATTAGGTTTTGATTCATCTATTCAGTGACTTAAAACATGTAGGTTTTTTTGGTGCCATAGATAAATTTTGGGGTGTTATCTTTTTCGTGTGTTGTGCTTCATCAATTCAGTCATGCCAATAAGGTTATCATTTAACTTCACAATAATTTATGCCTGCGAATGAGTTGGTCATGCACAAAAGATGTGAGATTTATTAAACACTTACTATTTTCCATTCGTAAGCTTTATATTATTCTTCATTACAACCATTACAGTCATAGGTTAGCAGTTGTGTTTCCCTACGGTTTATATTGCAATTATTACAGTCATAGTTAAACAGTTGTGTTTCCCTACTATAAAATGTAAGTGTGGTTCCCAGTTTGTTGTGCCTGAGTATGTTTATTTTGTACATGTCTTTTAAGATGTGAGATGTGGTTCTCTTTTTCATTGGTTCTGCTTCATCTATTCAGTTATGTAACTGTACTAGCGTTTTTAGGTGCCACTGATAAATTTGGGGGTGTAACCTTTTTTGGTGCCTTGGATAAATCTTGGGGTGTTAGGTTTTTCATATGTGTTGCTTCATCAATTCAGTAATGCAAGTATTGTAGCTTTTTTAGGTGCCATCCATATATTCAATCACGCAACTATTGTTGGCTAATTTGGTGCCTTAGATAACTTTGGGGGTGTTCTCTTTTGCATTATCTTTATTAGGTGCCATTGATTAATTTTGGGGTGTTATATTTTTTTAGGTGCCACTAATTAATGAGGGTTATAATACATCATAAGGCATATTTGGTTTGGATTAATGTTATTCAGTAATGCAACTATTATAGCTTTTTTAGGTGCCATTGATAAATTTGGGGGTGTTAGGTTTTTCATAGGCGTTGCTTCATCAATTCAGTAATACAACTATTGTAACTTTTTTAGGTGCCATTGATTAATTTGGGGGTGTTATCTTTTTCATAGATTTTGCTTAATCAGTTCGGTCATGCAACTATTGTAGATTTGAGGGTGTTCTCTTTTGCATACATTATGATTCATCAATCCAGTCATGCAATTATTGTAGCTTTTGTCCAATGCCTTAGAAATATTTGGGGGTGTTCTATTTTTCATAGGTTCTACTTCATCAATTCAGTCATGCATTTATTGTATCTTTTTAGGTAACGTAGATAACTTTGGGGGTGTTATCTTGTTCGTAAGTTCCACTTCATCAATTTAGTCATCATCTATTCTACCAGTTTTGGGTGCCATTTACAATTTGGGGGGTGTTAGGTTTTTCATAGGTTCTGCTTCATCAATTCAGTCATCAACTATGTAACCTTCTGTAGGTGCCATTGATAAATTTGGGGGTGTTAGGTTTTTCATAGGTTCTGCTTCGTCAATCCAGTAATGCAACTATTGTAGCTTTTTTAGGTGCCATTGATTAATTTGGGGGTGTCATCTTTTTCATAGTTTTTGCTTCATGTTATTCAGTCATGCAACTATTGTAGCTTTCTTAGGTGCAATAATTGAATCAATTCAGTAATGCAACATAGATAGCTTTTTTAGGTGCCTTAGATAAATTTGGGGGTGTCTTCTTTTTCATGGGTTCTGCTTCATCAATACAGTCATACAACTATTGTAGCTTGTTTTGGTGCCTTAGATAAATTTGGGATTGGTGCCATTGATTAATTTGGGGTGTTCTCCTTTGCATAGGTTCAGCTTCATCAATTTAGTCCTCAAACTATTGTAGCTTTCTTAGGTGCCATTGATTAATTTGCCACAGTGGTATGTCGATCCTCCACAAGTTAGGAAACAACTCTTGCATAAAAAAGCATGATGAGATCAAACACAAATCAGATATTAAATGCACATTTAGTCGTATATCTTTGTCAACAAAACAAGTACAGGCTGGTAGCCAAACAAGTGTAAGTGTTTTGAAATTGTATCTGACGTATCACCATAAAGATCCAACTTGGAAATAAAACAACTGAATCATAAAAGCTTACACCCTTCCCCACAAACATTCAAACCCAACTGTCACACCAATCCAGGCATCACTTACAGATTAATCACAACTACACAACAAAATAGAGGTGCCACATCAACACAATTCAAACCCATGTGTCCCATCTTTGACCAAAATGTTAACCCATTACAACCATGTTTCCCACCGTAGCATAACCTAAACAATTCAACAATTCAGTACTGCAACTATTGTAGCTTTCTTAGGTGCCATTGATTAATTTTCTTCACACTAATGCTAGAATGTGTTGGCTTAAGGTCTCTGCAACTTCAATCCCGCCACCACTACATGTTACACTTGGAGTTTGGTGTCCCTTCCAGCTTCTTTATATATATGTATATGCATATGTATAGACATATACATATGTATCTATATGTATATGTTATACATATACATATACATAGACATATACATATGCATATGCATATACATATGTATATACATATACTACTTCCACGACATCCCACGTAAACTTCGAGCCAACTTGCATTCAATGCTCCCAGTGCCTCACACACCTTGCCAACTTTAGAGCCTTTCATCTACCATCTTCTCGAATTTTCTTCACATTGATGTCAGAATGTGCTTGGGGGTGTTATCTTTTTTATAGGTTTTGCTACATCAATTCACTCATGCAACTATTGTAGCTTTCTTAGGTGCCATTGATTAATTCGAGGGTGTTCTCTTTTGCATAGGTTATGCTTCATCAATTCAGTCTTGTAACTATTGTATTGTTTTTAGGTGCCATTGATTAATTTGGGGGTGTTATCTTTTTATAGGTTTTGCTACATCAATTCACTCATGCAACTATTGTAGCTTTCTTAGGTGCCATTGATTTATTCGAGGGTGTTCTCTTTTGCATAGGTTATGCTTCATCAATTCAGTCTTGTAACTATTGAATTGTTTTTTGGTGCCATTGATTAATTTGGGGGTGTTATCTTTTTTATAGGTTCTGCTACATCAATTCGCTCATGCAACTATTGTAGCTTTCTTAGGTGCCATTGATTAATTCAAGGGTGTTCTCTTTTGCATAGGTTATGCTTCATCAATTCAGTCTTGTAACTATTGTATTGTTTTTAGATGCCATTGATTAATTTGGGGGTGTTATCTTTTTTATAGGTTCTGCTACATCGATTCGCTCATGCAACTATTGTAGCTTTCTTAGGTGCCATTGATTAATTCGGGGGTGTTCTCTTTTGCATAGGTTATGCTTCATCAATTCAACCTTGTAACTATTATATTGTTTTTAGGTGTCATTGATTAATTTGGGGGTGTTATCTTTTTTATAGGTTCTGCTACATCAATTCAGTCATGCAACTATTGTAGCTTTCTTAGGTGCCATTGATTAATTCGGGGGTCTTCTCTTTTGCATAGGCTATGCTTCATCAATCCAGTCTTGCAACTATTGTATCTTTTTAAGGTGCCATTGATTAATTTGGGGTGTTTTATTTTTCATACGTTATGCTTCATCAATTCAGTCCTACAAGTATTGTTTATTCATAAAATAGTGATAGACATTGAAAGATGTCTATCTGTTCAAGATATAAGTGATCTACCATGGATGTTTTGATCCATGGACATCATGTATATCCTGGACAGATAAGACTTCTATTTGTGTGTTCACCATTGCACAAACTTTCTCACTGCAAATTGTTTTTAATATTTGTATGGATGGAAGTTAAAATTGTTTTTTATGGTTCCAAGATTAAGGTCTATAATACAACCACCCCCAAAACTATCTATGGCACCATTAAAGAGTATAATTTGGTCACCACACTCCACTGGCTCACATTAATCTCTCACCACCCCTGCCAATTCTTCTATATAGTCGTGTTTAATGCACATCCCCTCCTATTACCTCCACGACATGCTACGCAAATAGATAGGAGATTTGTTTGACTTTGACTTATTGTTTTTTGATCCCTTTGAGTTTGCAACTATATGAATCACTTTCACATTGCCTAGGCATTGTCCCTACACTGCAAATAATTCATTGCATGTATCGATATGTATTACCATAGAACAATAATCAACAGTTGGACTTTGTTACAACATGTATTACCATTATTGAATGTAACAAATACCAAAAATCCATTCATCCATGTCACATTGTGAAGTATTACCATAGAACAATAATCTTCAATTGTACATGTATTACCATAGAATAATAATCATCAATTCTACTTTGTTACAACATGTATTTAGGGGACTTGGTTTTGCGAAGGCCTTTCATGGTTGCCTATGCAGCACTTCACAAATCAAATGGAATTGTGGACAAGTGCAACATAGGTTGCCATTAGAAGAGCGTTCATAAAATCAAGTCTCCCTAAATCATTACTGAATGCAACAATTACCAAAATCATTCCATCCACGTCACATGTGTCTATCATCCCAAACATAAGCATAAGAATTGCACCATATAGGCATGTAATTGCTGTTCCAACAATAGTTCAATCATTTTTGACATGACTCTATATAGAATTGCTTACATGCATTCTTTTGCTTACACTAAACAAACCAAGAATATTTATGTCTCTATTGCTTACCTGACTAAATTGATGAAGCAGAACCTATGAAAAAGAGAACACCCCAAAATTTATCTATGGCACCGAAACATCCAACAATATTATTTGTTACTGAAATGAAAAAATGCAGCAAAATAAATATATGTATACAATTGCTTACATGCATTCTTTTGCTTACACTGAACAAACCAAGAATATTTATATGTCTCAATTTAAGAACAAAAGCAAAATAGAATTGTATAAACATATGTATACATCGCACCTATAAAAGTTACAATAGTCAAGCATGACTGAATTGAATCACATCAGTAAAATAGATATGTATAAAGAGATATATACTTATACATACATGCATACATGACTGAATAGATGAAGCAGAACCTATGAAAAATAGATGAATCAATGGCACCTAAAAAATTTACAATAGTTGCATGACTGAATTGAAGAACAACAATATATATATATTTATTTATTTATTTATATGTATATGTATATTTATATGTATACATATATGTATATGTGTATGTGTATGTATATGTATATACATATACATATACATATATATACATATGTATAAGTCTATGTATATGAATATGTATATACATATGTATATGTATATGTATCTAAATCAGAGGAGCCGGAACGTGCACACCCAATTTTCGTGGGTCTGCATGGAATGCCACATGGACCAGTAAATTTTTTTTGCAAATTAGGGACATAAATAAATTATGAATAAACATTAAAAAATCATTTTTTTTAATATCTAATTTGTTTTGACACGTGGGACGACGCAATTAGTAGATCCTAAAAAAGTTACAATAGTTGCATGACCGAATTGAATCATAGCAGTAAAATAGATATGTATAAAGAGGTATATACTTATACATAAATGCATACATTGGTTTTGCATTGTTTTGCTTACATTGGACAAACCAACAATATTTATATGTCTAAAATGAAGAACAACAGCAAAATATAATTGTATAAACATATATATACATATTCATATATATGTCTATGTATATATATGTGTATACATATTTACATGATTGAATAGATGAAGCAAAACCTATGAAAAAGAGAACACCCCCAAATTAATCAATGGAACCTAAAAAAGTTACAATAGTTGCATGTTTGAATTGAAGAACAATAGCAAAATAGATATGTGTACATATATGTATATGTATATTTATATGTGTATACATATACATATATGTATATTTATATGTGTATTTATATGTATATGGGTATGTATATTTATATGTATATGTGTATGTTTGCGTATATGTATATACATATGTATAAGTCTATGTATATGAATATGTATATACATATTTATATGTATATGTCTATACATATGCATAAACATATACATATATGTATATGTTACAATATAAAGAAGCTGGAAGGGACACTGGACTTCGAGTGTAATATGTAGTGGTGGGGGGATTGAAGTTGCAGAGGCCTTAAGCGAGCACATTCTAGCATCGATGTGAAGAAAATTCAAGAAAATGGTAGATTGAAAGGCTCTAAAATTGGCAAGGTGTGCGAGGCACTGGGAGCATTAAATGCAAGTTGGCTCAAAGTTTATGCGAGATGTCGTGGAAGTAGTAGAAGGGGACGTGCATTAAACACGACTGTATACAAGAATTGCAAGGAGCGGCGAGAGATTAATGCGAGGAAGTGGAGTGAAAGGGTGGCAAAGTGATTTTTGGTAACATGGCAAGGCATTCCACTTTGTATGTTGTGCCACGCACCAACTAGAATTCTGACTGAGCACGTTTCAGTGGCATGGCAAAAAATGACAATTTTTTAGGGTCGACTAATCCCATCATCCCACATGTCAAATTCAATCAAAAATAAAAACTGAAAATGAGAAATTGTCAATTGAACATAGGTGGAAACAAGAAGCATAAATACAACACACATTGCAATCTGATCAAAAAACATCACAAATCAAAACAATAACGCTGCATCTGTAGTTATCATAAATTTAAAATTGTCAACAATAAGGGTGCATTTGCAGATATCAAAACTTATAAACTATCCAAAGCATCAATTGTAAATGAAATCAAAATAAGGCTACATTTAGCTATTGTGATAGGGAAATGGTGATTGGCTGCTTGGGGTGCCACTGGCCATGTTCTCGTCCCCTTCCATTCAATGAGGAGTGTTGCTTACATGACTAGGAGTGGGACTGGAAAACTGGGTGCAAGTGACATGTGTTGGGGGCAGTGGTGAACACATCTGTACATCCCAAGTTGCGGTCTGATTTGAATATTGAGTCCACCTGAACTCAGATTGGGAGAGGGTTGAATAATTCATTGTTGTGGAGAAATGAGGGATATAGATGTTGAGAATATCACGAAATACTCCATTACTTTGAGACAAGGGATTAGCAGGGGTCCTTAACCACCTTTCTCTTTGTAAAGCCCTCTGCGCCTCCTTAATCTATTTTTCCTTTCGGTCATGTTCCCTCTGAAGCCTCTCTTGCTCCTTTTTGGCATCTTTATCCTTCTTCTATTGTATTTTCTACTGCTCTTTTTCTTTACGCTGTATCTCCCTCTCTATTTTGGCTTGCTCCAACTCCTTTTCCACATTTCTTGCTACCTTTTTCTCCTCGTTCTCTTGTCTCTTTTGGGATTTTATCTCATCAACCTCTTTCTTTATGTCCTCTTGTTGCATTAACATATTCATGTAGTCATATGTCGTCAATAGCTAAGACTATCTACTCAACCGAATTCTACCACCTTTGGATTTTTTTTATGGACAGTGTGCATAGGTAGCTTGAGGAATTTGTTGATGTGTGAAACTGTTTCTATTTGTTCTGTCTGATCCAACTATGAGACAATGTTTTCCTCCACTGCCTATGAGTCCTCGATGAAATCTTGATTGCCTCCTAAATCTGAAGTGCAAGAAGGAGCATAGTAATGCACAACTTCAGATAGGTCAATTGTAGGTGGTGGTGATGGGAAACTATAAGTACCCTACTATTCTGGGACTTGCAAATCAATGCCTAGATCCATTACCCCCTCCACCAACCAGGCTGGTTGGCTACGTTGCAATGGAAGACCTAAACTATCATTTAATTGGTCAACGAGGCTGTCCACCATGGGAGGAGTTTTTTTATCAGCCACCACTTGTGTAATTGAATCAGCTAGACAACTATCAAGTGACTGCTGTGATTCTATCGCATACTGCAATTGTCCATCTAGAAGAGTGGACTACAATTATGCTACATCGTCTCTTGACACAACAACTCTTGAAAGGCTAAGAATGTTTTCCACTGCATAAGCATCCTCGCTGACCTCAAATGTATTGCTGGGATGCATGTCATCCACGAGTGCATCTGGATTGAGTGGCCATATCCCAGTCCTTTTAAATCATGCTTTGATGTTCTCAACTATCAAAGCTCTTATCAGTGCTTTGTTGTCTAACATTGCAAGTTTTGTCCTGCTCACTTCAATGTTTGGAAACCTTGAAAAAATGTTGCACGTTCTAATTTGAAGTAAGATTTAAAATGTGAAAAGACACTCACATCCAATGGTTGTAGCTTATGTGAGGTGTGTGACGACAATGTTAGTAAATCTACACCCAACTCTCTTGCTTCTTGGATGGTTTTGAGTACTACATGGCTTCCATGCCTGTCAAAAATTGGCAACTGCCTGTTGGTGGGTGAAACACCACCTAGAACTGAGTTTTTAAAGTGGGTCAACCAATCTATAAACAAGTCTTTAGTCATCCATGCATGGGGTTGGGATGCCATGCAAGCACTTGGTTTGTAGTCTACAACGTAATTATGTTCTATTTCCCCTTGAACAAGTAAAAGCCTGGAATTCTCTACCTGATAGCATTGACACAACATAAAATTGTTATCCATTCACGACTCTTTGGAATAATGTATGAGACATTCCTACTACCTTTTCTTGCCAGCACCTTCATGGACCCATTTCTGCCTACCTAGATGCCAGTTTCATCACAATTCCAAATGCGATGAGGACCATGCTACAACAACAGGTCTAAGGTTGAGTGCCCTATCTTTGTCTAGGCCTTCAGCAGTCTGCAATGCAAGTTCAAGATGTCAGTTCTTGAAACCTGTCCTCCAAGACTTCCCCGGGAACCCATTGCTGAAAGGGTTTTGCCGATTTTGACAAATTTGGGCAACCTCTGCCTTAAGATTGACTATCTTAAGACAATGGCCAACCTCATCCATTTCCTTGCACCATTCCACAATCAGATGTTCTTCCTCTTCAGCGAGGACTATTGGCGGACCTTTCTTGGACGTTGTTGTTAGTGCGCTTAGCAATTTAGAGAGTGTGGTTGTTAGGATTTTCCACTTTTTGGAATCTCCCCTTATTGACATGTCATTTTCCTCAATGTCATAGAGTGCCCCTTTCATGTCCTCTGAATACCATAGTCATTGTTTCATTGTTACTATTGTGATGTTCACAACACACCCCATTTTGCTCCTTAGCAAAATAAGGACCCCTGCTGTTGCTTTGCTTTTTCACTTTTGGTTTGTTGTTCTGTTTGGTGGTAAAGGGAAAAGAGGAAAAATTTGTAAACCTCGTTAAAAAATAGGGGAAAATGCATTTTCAGTACCAATGCATGATATGGTTGGATTCCTTGTGAAAATTGAGCTAGGGTTGCTTTTTGAACCGTCTTGAAATTTGCCATATTTTGCAAGTTATGATCATTTTGGTAGAATGAACAATCAGGTTTTGTATAATACAAATTCAGTTATAAGTCTTTCTCCTTGTAAGCATCTAGTTAAAATTTTGAAGTATACATACAGGGTGGATTCCAGGTTAAAATAAATTGAATATTGTTTTGGTTTCCACTCTGTATCTCACATTTGTATATTCGGCAGGTCAGAACATACAAGACAGATGAACAAGACATAGTATACAAACAACGTCCATCAGCATAACAAGTGGTAATCGGAACAACATTTTAGGCTTTTGCCAATGGGTAGACTTACGCCGATGACAAGGCCAAGAGGGAAGGGAAAAGACTTAGTCGATCAAAGAGTTGCAAGTGAGAGATCATCGGTATAATAATTGCCGTCGGCAATGTTAGGATTTCTCTCAGCGAAAGGTTGTCTCTCGTCAATGGTATAGTCATCGGCCTAACTTTCGGCATCGGTGGTGATAGTGTTTATCTCCCCAAGGGGTATGGTCTCACCGAAGAAAGCTCATCGGTATGACTTTAGATATCGGCCATATTTGGAATTGTCGCGCCGATAGTAGACTTACGCCGATGGTTCTATTTACAAACAATATAACATACGAAGGCGAAGGATAGAGGTTTGTCGGTAAGAGTCACACTGACGAAGGGCTCGCATCGGCTGGAGATAATGATCGACGGAGGTAATTTTGGCCGCGCCGATAATCCAGTGTTAGCCCGATGGATGGGAAGAGAGTATAATGATCGGTGGAGGTAATTTTTGCCTCGCCGATAATCTTGTGATACACCGATAGAAGGAAACAAAAGGGGATATCGACGAAGCAATAGCGATCGGGGTAGCATTTCAGGCCCTCGCTGATAAGGAGTCTCACGCCGATGCAAAGGCGATCGGCATAAGGAATGACAATCGGAGCAACATTTTAAACCTTCATCGATGGAAGGGCTCACGCCGATACGATGGTGATCGGCTAAACAACAGCGATCAGAATGAAATTTGAAGCCTTCACCGACGGTCCATTCTTACGCCGATGAATGAAAAGGGAGCATGTTGAATAACAAAGAAGGGTATCGGCCAGAGAATATCGATCGGAAGAAAAGTAAATAGCCTCACCGATAAGGAGTCTCACGCAAATGGGAGGTATAAGGGAATGTAAAGGGTATCGGCCAAACAATGTGCATCGGCCAATCAATTTTCGCACTCGCCAATAGGCGATGTCATGCCGATAGGAAGGAAAGGCAAGCCGCTGGGGCTATTTTCGATGAAACTCACGCCGATATAAGACATCAGTCAAACACACGCCGATGATAGAAAAAAAGGAACATACAAGCTGAAACAAGGGGTTTCCTCGGTGTAACGAAGGTGACCAGCCCATTTTTTTTTTGGACTCGCCAACGGCATATCTCACACCGATGGGCGGGAAAGGGCAGAGCGATAGAGTTTGAGATCATTTTTTTTTAGCCCGATAGCATTTTTTCAGTCAACGATGGTTGACCCGTGGTGTTTTGGACATTGTATATATGTTTTGAGCACGTTTTTGGGGCATTTTTGGGCCTGATTTCTACATCTTGCATAGTCATGCCTTGATTTAATCAGATGTTTTAATTTCCTACTGTTCATTTGATGGAATAATACTTATTGCTTGTCTGTTTTCGTAGGTTTGCAGTTGAGCGGGGAGCTGAAACTTAATGGCGGTGACATCACGGAAAGAGGAGGAAATCAGATCTCAAGAGTAGGAGAAAATAAGATATTGAGGGCGAGGAAGTCAAAGGGCCTTCATTTATGGAAGACAAAATACAAAATGCAGCTGAGGACATGACTGCAGCAGACAAACAGAAGTTACTAATTGATGGATGCTCAGAGGTATTATGGGAAATTGGTTCACCAGCATTTAAATATTGTAACCAGAGGTTTGAACCAGGGTTTAGATTAGGGTTTTTTGGGCTGTATTGAGGACAATCAGAAAAGTCTATATATTGTGCCTTGATACACTGTAAAATTTTACACAGGGGCTACTTAGAAATTGGTAGCAGCAGAATTTTTTTTAATAGCATTTAGAATAGAGGGACCTTTGAGTTTAGAAGTAGAAGAAGGAGGTCGCCTGTGTCTGCAATAAGGAATGTGTGGAACATCTGGCTTCCTTACTGTATCTATAAAGCTTGTAAGTTTTCTGTAGTTTGATCAATGAAACTAAGAGTCATTCCGACATTGTAAATCATATATGACTGTCTGTTTCTAATACAATTGAATCTGGAATTCTGCATCTATCTTCTGAGTGTTTTCTTGCTCTTCATTGTGTTTGAAACATTTTTCTCTTAGAGCTTGCAATCTTAGGTGTATGTTTGTGAAAATGCTCAGAACTTACATTTAATATTTTTTTCTGTGGATTTGATCAAGTTACTGTATGATTTATATAGTGCATAACAGAACAATTAAATCCTTCGAATAGAGTGAATGAAGTGTAGATTAGTTCTTTCTAACTTTTCCCAACCCATCTGAAATACTTAACTGAAAACGCAGAAATTTAAAGGAAATTGTCCCAAATTTGAAAGAGCATGCATAACAGAGTTGAAAGTGGACAGTTTTCATAATACTTAAGAGGAGAGGGCTGCAATAATTTAAGAGAAACCATTTAAAAGCTTTGCAGCACAGTAACACTTTTATGCAAAGAAGGAACAAATCCACTGATATTTCATAATCTCTTTGCATAGTTTGAGTCCAGTAAACCAACAAGAAACCCTAAACTACGTAAGGCCCCTTGAACATTACAGCTTCACATTGACCAACTGAATTGGCCCAACAGGTCAAGACCTAACCATATTAAACTTGGGATTAAGTGAATCTTAACCGATTCCTTCATATCTTTCAAGTCAGTTTTGGTTCATTTTATGTGAATTTTAACTAATTGTTATGATTGCATCAAAACCATCATCAACAATTACCTTCTATGGTATTTGAGGTGTAGGAACCCCATTCTATGGTATTCGAGGAGTAGAATTCTCCTCTACTAGTGTAATAGGATTTGCTTCTGGGGGAAATTTAGCCCCTCGTTTGTGGGAGGGCAACCGTGTCGTGGCTCTTTTCTTTTTTTTGGGTTCCAGTACGGGTCACCACTGTGTTACCCTTAGCCATCTACATAGAATAAGTACAATCAAAACCAAGAAGGGAAAACAACATATATTTACTTCTTCTGACAAAAATAGGAAGACGTTTTCATATTGAATGACAGTTATCTTTATGTATGAAGATAATGATGCTTGAACAGAAAATTAATTAGTTTATGTATGTGTTTTCTTTTTAGTTTGTTGCATTAACATTCAGAAATATTGTTAATAGTTTACAAACTTACATTTATTCTAGAGTGAGCGACATAAGGAAAAGAGAAGTGACAAGCACACTTACATTGTATGCAAGGGAGTCAGAGTTTAACAATATATCATATATCTTAGGCATGTACAACATAAACATACTCATGCACAACAAACTAGGAACCACACTCACATTTTAACTATGACTAATGATTGCAATATAACCAATATGGAAACACAATTGTTTAACAATGATTGTAGTGATTGCAATATAAACCATAGGGATAAACAACTACTAGCCTATGACTCTAATGACTGTAATGAAGAACAATTAAAAGATTACAAATGTAAAATAGTAAGGCTAAGCTTAACAGATCTCATATCTTAAACGTAGGGAAATACAAGTGCTAACCTATGACTATAGCAATTGCAATATAAACCGTAAGGGAACACAACTGTTTAACTATGACTGTAATGGTTGTAATATAAACTATAGGGAAACACAATATAGAGCTTACCAATGAAAAACAATAAGAGTTTAACAAATCTCACATCTTTTGTGCATGACAAACTCAATTCACAGGCATAAATTATTGTGAAATTAAATGATGTAATGTTTTGAATGACTGAATTGATGAAGTATAACCTATGAAAAAGATGAAACAAAACTTAATAAAAAGAGAAACCCTAAAATTAATGGCTGGCATCAAAGAAAACCTAACTGAATGATAATGCAGAACCTATGAGAATAAGATAACCAGAGTGAATGATAATGCAGAACCTATGAGAAGAAGATAACTAGAGTGAATGATAATGCAGAACCTGTGAGAACAAGATAACCAGAGTGAATGATAATGCAAAACCTATGAGAGTAAGATAACCAGAGTGAATGATAATACAGAACCTATGAGAATAAGATTACCAGAGTGATTGATAATGCAGAACCTATGAGAATAAGATAACCAGAGTGAATGATAATGCAGAACCTATGAGAATAAGATAACTGGAGTGAATGATAATGCAAAACTAATGAGAATAAGATAACCAAAGTGAATGATAATGCAGAACCTATGAGAATAAGATAACCAGAGTGAATGATAATGCAGAACTAATGAGAATAAGATAACTCAAGTGAATGATAATATAGAACCTATGAGAATAAGATAACCAAAGTGAATGATAATGCAGAACCTATGAAACACAAATGCTAAACTATGACTGTAATATTTGCAATATAAACCCTAGGGAAACACAAATGCTAAACTATGACTGTAATATTTGCAATACAAACCCTAGGGAAACACAAATGCTAAACTATGACTATAATATTTGTAATATAAACCCTAGGGAAACACAAATGCTAACCTATGACTATAATATTTGCAATATAAACCCTAGGGAAATGCAAATGCTAACCTATGACTGTAATATTTTCAATATAAACCCTAGGGAAATAGAAATGCCAACCTATGACTGTAATGGTTGTAATGAAGATCAATATAAAGCTTACAAATGGAAAATAGTAAGTTGCCTATTAAAAAATATCATATCTCAAAGGCATGCACAACATAAACATACTCACGCACAACAATCTGGGAACCACACTTACATTTTATGACATGGAGACACAACTGCTTGTTAGACTTAGGGCATACAACTGAGAGGGGGGGTGAATCAGTTGTATAAAACTTTCTTCAATAAAACACTTAAATCTTCTTAGTGATTAGCAGTATATTAATAATGAACCATAATCCATTCAAATCAAGAGCAGAAACACATCAACATATAAGACACCAAGGTTTTGACGTGGAAAACCCGGTTAAGGGAAAAACCACAGGGTGATTAACCCAAGATTGTATTCTCTGTTAGAAGAATAGAAAGAACAAATGGCACATGCCAATTAGGGCTCACTGCCCAAGTACACTACTCACAAGAGGCTCACTGCCTACAAGAGACACATTGTCTACAAAGAGATAAATACCACATACATAAACTGGAGAATAGCATCTTCACCATGCTTGAATCAGTTCCATTTAAGCATGATACTTTTGCTTTGCCTTTTCGCTCTCCTCCTCGCTATAACACACTCATCACCACAAGGACAACTTCAAACTGACTTTGCAATCCCTTATTTATACAAGGCATCAACTTAGGAATGATCATCTAAGTCAGCAAACATTCATAAGATTATCCGCTAGATGGATAACTCATCTGATCGGCCTGTCTCAATAAGAACATCATCATCTGGAGGTTATTCTTCAATTACAGGCTCCAACTCCAATGCGGACCATCAATACGGGCTGGACACGATCCAAAGACCTTCACAAGAAATCCTAACTCACCAAGAACATCCGCACTTTATTTGTTTACTAAAAACCATCTCTCCTTCATCCGGAACCTCAAGAACACAGTCTGTCATCAGTCACAGAAGAATACATGCTTCCGGACCTTCAAACCATGAACCAATCTATATAACACTCCTCTAAGACTTCCTCAACACTTCCTCAAATCCGCAGAATAGGAAAATGTATTTCCAGATCTCACCGGACCTATCTGTGTTATTCTGTTACCTCTGAATACCTGCCAGAACCGATTCTACTTGAGCAACCATAACTTCTTCAGATCTTCATGCGGACCTCTGAAATCTCTACTGGGCTATCTTAAGATACATATCTACAAACCCTTAATCTGCATCCTTTGATCCTCATCCTATCATTGACTTTTACCTTACTGTCATCACTGTTCTTCACTATTCCTGAATGAGACTAATTTTCTCAATATCCTCAGCTCATAGCTCATCCAATCCTTATCATTAATGCAACAGGAGTATGTTGACATCAATGATAACACCAGTTAGACCCATACTTGCAACAATCTCCCCCTTTGTCATTGATGGCAACATATGATGTGAAAAACCATCAAGACAAGAACTTCTCCTTACTGTCACAACTCCCCTTATCAGCAACAACCATTCACATGTCTTCTCTCCCTTTACTGCTCCCCCTTTAATCAGCAACTACTTGTTTTTCACAACATGTCTTCTCTCCCCCTTTGACATCAATGGCAAAGGGTACATACTTGCAATTCCACCATCTCATAACTATACCTACTGCTCCCCCTGAGTAGCAGCTCCCCAACATCAATCCAGATCACAAGATGTGACTAAGATACCCACCGGACTGATGCACAATAGTGCACCTTAGTTCATCACTAGAGGGGCAATAACCCCTAACTTCTCCCTGAGATACTCAAAAGAGTCCTTAGGTAGAGGTTTAGTAAAGATGTCTGCAATCCAATCCTTTGAAGGCACAAACTCCAATCTGACTTCATTCTTGTTCACTTGTTCTCTCAAAAAGTGAAACTTGATGGATATGTGTGTAGGAGTCAAGGACAACACTGAGAGGGGGGTGAATCAGTGTCGTGTGAATTTTCAAATCTTTGTGCAAACTTTAACTTTCTAAACACAAGGAGAGAAAGATATCATTGATTTGTCAAACACATATACATATGACTGAGAAAAGAGAATATAAACAAAACTTCATATTAAATCATACACACACATAGAGAAGATCATGACACAAGATTTGCATGAGTGGAAAACCCTCCAGGGGTAGAAAAACCACTCCAAAACTGCCTCACTGGCTTTATCAAAAATCTCACTGATTACAATGTTTAGAAGCACCAACTTCAAGGAGCACCAACCCCTAATATAGAACAAACTGCAAAGTGTGCAAGAAGTGAGTGTCACTCAATCTGATTTGCACCATTATTCAACATGTCTTCTCTGAATTTGCAATCATACTCAAACCAATCTACTTATCAATTTCATGATCTCTGTATAATCAAATTACCTGATTCACAATACATTCTCAATGTCTTCATCTGCATTTCATCTTCAATAAAAACCTGATTCAGTTTATCTTTGCATATGGTCTTCAAACTTCATAAGAATCAATCTGTATCACAAGTTGTATTCAATTCAATTTGCATATTGATTCACATCCATTTCAACTGTATCATCATATCATCTTCATCATTGGTTTGCATTTTATCCACACATTTTCACAATCTTCAAGGCACACAGATGACATAAAAATCAAGAAATTAAATATCCTCTCCTGACCTTTCACATTATCTACACAAACAATTCATATCAAAAATTCATTGATAATCTGCTTTCATTTTCTTTTCATCTTCCTGAAAAAATCATTTCCAAACAAAATAGGATAATATAAAATTAAATCCCATTCAGAACTTTTCATATTCTCTTTTAATCTGCAAGAAACAAAATGAAAATACTCTTCAAGAAAAATCATTTGAAGCTTCCCACAAAAATCCATCTGCAAAATCTTTTCATATTCCTTCAATCTTTTGATCTTCCCTGCACAACCTATCTTAAAAATAAGATCATAAGAAAACACAACACCATTCATCTTCCTCTTGCTCTGCAATCATTTCTCTGTATCTTCAAAAAAAATCTTCACTAATTTCTTCAATGGTATGGGAGAGAAAATAAAAATGATTTTCCAAAAAATTGCTTTTAAAAAGCATCAACCAATTCCTTCAAAAACTCCTTGAAAAACTCCTATACTTTCCATATTGGATCTCATGCCTTTTTTTAAAAAAGCAAATAAAATAGAAATTAAAAAATTTCTAAACTTTAAATATAAAGCCTTTTATCCACAAAAAAAAAACTTTCGAAACTTACACAAATTTCATGCCCACATATATTTGTGGTCCCTTCATTTTACATAAAGCATAGTTAATGCTTTTTAAATTCCAAAAATAACAAATGCTTTTTAAAGCATAAATCATTTCCTTAAAATTCAGGCTCCAAAATATACAATGACTATCTTAAGGTATTTGACCATTCAATATTCTATTTGTTAAAGCATTCAATGCTTTAAACAAAACGTGCTCCTCCATGTGCCTTTCACTAAATTGATAAATATTCTTTCCACATAAAACAAATATCCTCTTCGAAACATGCCCTTTGAAATTTTAAAAATGACCATTGATAATATTTAATACCGATTGCATCGGTCTAGCAGGGAGGTAGGGGTCAGTCTTTCACATGATTCCAATGCCCTCAAGTTATGACTAAAGTCACATTCAACTTGCTATAACAGGTCAACAACTACTTAAAAACAAAAGTGCATCTTTTATGCTATGGGCAGCATAAAATGAAGATTAGGGATTTAGTCCTATTTAGAATTTAGAATATTTAAATTCTAATTTACATCCCTTATCTTAATTTCACAAAAAGACTACTTCTTTTCACAACTTTTGCAAGATACAAAACACAGATAATTGTCAGTGACTGATACTATCTTCAATTTGAAAAAAAACCTTTTTGTCATGTAAAAGCAAACAAATCATGAAAGGTGATCAACTTCAAACATCATGACATGATCAATCATGGTATAATAGCATAATTAAGAGAATATAAGAGAAGACTTCTTCATCTAACAAACTTAACTCCAACTCCCAATTGATCTTCCCATACCTTGAAGTGTCACCTCATACCTTGAAGTAACCTGACAACCTTGTCTTGAGCACAACCTATTACTTTTAAATTCACATCATATGACCTCAAATGTATGACATTACATTTTCAAACTTATGATCAATGACATCCTGAAACAAGAAGAAACTCTTACCACCAATACTACATTATACCAAACCAACTCCACATCTCTGTGAACTGACCAAGCAATGAACAACTATCTCCTCCTAAAGTCTTGCAACAACTATGGCAAATTTACATCAACAACTGAACACACTTTTGACATCAATGACAACCTGTCACCATCAATGTGTTTAGTCTTTGAATTCAATACCGGATTCTTAGATATATTTATGGCACTTGAATTATCACAGAAGATTGTGATAGGTTCTTCATGCTCCACTTTGATATCTCTTAGCATCTGCTTCATCCATAAAACTTGAGTGCAACTACATGTTGCTGCAATATATTCTACTTTAATTGTAGATAGAGATATTGCCTCTTGTTTCTTGCTTAGCCAAGAAACCAATCTTTTTCCCAAAAAGAATGCTCCACCACTAGTACTTTTCCAGTCATCCACATCTCCTGTCCAATCAGCATCTGTATATGCATGAAGAGAGAAATCATGATCTCTAGGATACCACAGACCATACTCAACCGTCCCTTTTAGATATCTAAAAATCCTCTTGATTGCCATGACATGGGATTCTCTAGGATCAGCTTGGAATCTAGCAACAAGACCAATAGCTTGCATAATATCTGGTCTAGTTTGAGTGAGATACAACAATCCTCCAATCATTGATCTGTACTTTGTCTGGTCTTCCTTAGGAGAGTCATCATCTTTGCTCAACTTACATTCAATTGCCATGGGAGTATTCATTGGATTTGAATCTTCCATCCCAAATTTCCTCAACAATTCTTTCACATATTTGGTCTAAGAAATGAAGATTCCTTTCTTTGTTTGAGTAATTTGCAGACCCAAGAAGAAATTTATTTCACCAAGCATAGACATCTCAAACTCACTTTTCATTTGATTTACAAAGGTTTTACACATACTATCTCTTCCTCCAAAGATGATATCATCAACAAATACTTCAACAATCAAGATGTTTTTATGATCAATTTTGAAATATAACTTACTGTCAGCAGTACCTTTGTTGAAACCAATCTTCAAAAGATGCTTGTCCAATCTTTCATACCAAGCTCTTGGGGCTTGCTTCAATCCATATAGTGCCTTCTTCAACTTGCAGACCATATCACCATGATCAGACAATTGAAATCCATCCGGTTGCTCTATATACACTTCTTCTTCCAAGTCACTATTTAGAAAGGCAGACTTGACATCCATCTGATATACCTTGAAATCCTTGTAGGCAGCAAAAGCAAGAAATAATCTGACTGCTTCAATTTTGGCTACCGGAGTAAAAGTTTCTTCAAAATCAATTCCTTCTATTTGAGAGTAGCCTTTGCAGACCAATCTGGCTTTATTTCTGATTACTTCACCAACTTCATTTAGTTTGTTCCAGAAGACCCATTTGGTTCCAATCACATTCTTGTTTCTAGGTCTGGAAACAAGATCCCAAGTGTGATTTTTCTCTATTTGCACCAGCTCTTTCTCCATTGCTTTAGTCCAGTTTTCATCATTGCAGGCTTCATTCACTGTCTTGGGTTCAATCTTTGAAATCAACAATACTTTTATGAATCTTGAGCAATTCTCCTTCTTGTTAGTACTCATTTGCTTTTATCACCTATGATCTGATCTTTAGAGTGGTTCAGTCTTACATACCTGGGAACTTTAGGAATTTATTGCACTTCTGATTCTTGATCAGGTTCATTAAGACTCATTTCTTCTTCCTGGTTTACCGGATTAGCTTGAATCTGACTAACAGATGAGGCTTGGGCTTCTTGAGTCAGAACACCATTTTGATCATCTTCATCATATTCATAAAACCTTGAGGGTTTCTCAATTCCCTCATCAACCTTCACATTTGTACTTTCTATCATCTTTCTCAGTCTTTTGTTATAACACCGGTATGCTTTGCTTTGAGTAGAGTAACCCAAGAATATTCCTTCATCACTTCTAGCATCAACTTTTCCTAGATCTTCATCTCTTTTAATGTAACATTTGCTACCAAAAACTCTGAAATACCTCACAGTAGGAGTGATGCCAAACCAAAGTTCATAAGGAGTCTTACCAGTATTGCTTCTGATTTAAACTTGATTGAGAGTATAGACTGCAGTGCTGACAGCTTCTCTCCAATAGATGTGAGGAACATTTGCTTCCATCATCATGGTCCTAGATGCTTCTTGTATGGTCCGGTTCTTTATTTCCACTACTCCATTCTACTGTGGAGTCCTAGGAGCAGACAACTGTCTCTTTATTCCATGTTTCTCACAGAATTCTATGAACTCACCGGATGTGAATTCTCCACCTCTATCAGACTTCAGACATTTCAATTTCAATCCGGTTTCATTTTCTACCATAGCCTTGAATATTTTGAATTTCTCAAAAGCTTTTGATATTTCTTTCAGAAAGGTTACCCACATCATCTGGGAATAGTCATCAATTAGTAACATGAAGTATCTATCACCTTGCATACTCCTGATTCTTGCCGGACCACAAAGGTCAGTATGAACTAAGTCCAATAACCTGGTAGAAGACAGATCCTTACTCTTGAATGTGATTCTGCTCAACTTAACCAACTGACATTCTTTGCACAGGCTATTTGTAGGTTTCACCAATTTTGGAAGATCTCTTACAGCCTAAGTATTGCTTATCTTGATGATATTATCAAAATTCACATGACACATTCTTCTATGCCATACCCAACTCTAATCAACTTGAACAAATAAGCAACTTTTATCAGTGCCAACCAAGTGGAAGATATTACCTTTAGTTTGGGTACTGGATGCAATCTCTGTTCCTGAGATTTCAAAGATCTTGCATTTTCCATTCTTGAACCGGAGATCATAGCCTTTGTCCATCAACTGTCCAACACTGAGAAGATTGTGCTTCAAGCCTTCAACATATAGAACATTACCGGTTTTGTTCCTTCCATCAAAAGAAATAGTTCCTCTTCCTCTGATTCTACCAGCAGAATTATCACCAAACTGCACCACTCCTCCTTCATACCTTTCCAAATCTATGAACTTATTTTTGTCACCTATCATATGGTGAGAGCAGCCACTGTCAATGACCCAATCATCCTTTTCTTCAACTTGGGCAGCCATAGCTCTTTCTACAACTTTATGATTGATAGATATAGAGGATATTGGTTCTTCTTCCTTGATGGCAATAAACACCCATTCACTTCCGGATTTGTTTCTTGTCTCTGATTCATCATCTGTTACTCCTTCATTATCATCTTCTTCATGAACATAGTAACAATTCTTTTGGAACCTTGATCTATTAGGGTTTTGCCTTGAAAATCTTTCCGGACATCTTGAGGCAAAATGACCAATCTTATTGCAGTTAAAACACTTAAAAGGCAATTTTCCTTCATACTTACCGGATCCTCTTGGCAGTCTCTTTGCAATGAGGGCTTCAAGTTGAGCAGTTTCTACTTCTTCTTCCATGTCTTTTCTTGCTTTTTCATACCATGATAGTTTCCTTGATGAGTTCTCTCCCGGATCAAACCTTTGCTTACCTTTTACAGAGGCACTGGCTTTGAATGCAGATTCAGTCTTGGGGGGATCATCTCCAAACTCGATCATTTCAAATGCAGCCAATTTGCCAGCCAATTGATCTCTTGTGACAGTTGTATGGGCTCTGAATTCATCAATGGCAGCAACCTTGATTTTGTAAGAAGCAGGAAGGGATCTGAGAATTTTTCCAACAATCTCATTTTCATCCAAGACTCCACCAGCATTTCTAATTCCACAAACAACCTCATTTACTCTTGGCATAAAAGAAGTAATATTTTCATCATCTCTCATCTTCAGGTTTTCAAAATTTCCTTTCAAACTCTGTAACCTTGCACATTTAACATACTGGTCTCCTTCATGCAAAAGTTCCAATTTTTTCCAAATCTCAAAAGCAGTTGGTAGGTCAATAACATTTGAGAGCTCTGAATCAGATAATGTGCTTAGAAGAGCTTCTATAGTCCGCAGATTGTTTTCGGCATCTATGATTTCATTTTGAGCTTTTGGACCACCCTGTGGAGGTATATATTGTGTTGTAGCCATGGTCCAGTATGCCATACCCATGCATTGCAAGTGACACTTCATGCCACCTTTCCAAAGATTAAAATTTGTTCCATCAAACTTTGAGCTATCCTTTTTGTAGGACGACATCCTGGATCTCCTCAAGTTGTTAAGCTCTTTTAGAGGAACTTAGCTCTGATACCAATTGTTAGACTTAGGGCATACAACTAAGAGGGGGGGTGAATCAGTTGTATAAAACTTTCTTCAATAAAACACTTAAATCTTCTTAGTGATTAGCAGTATATTAATAATGAACCATAAGCATTCAAATCAAGAGTAGAAACACATCAATATATAAGACACCAAGATTTTGACGTGGAAAACCCAGTTAAGGGAAAAACCACGGGGTGATTAACCCAAGATTGTATTCTCTGTTAGAAGAATAGAAAGAACAAATGGCACATGCCAATTAGGGCTCACTGCCTGAGCACACTGCTCACAAGAGGCTCACTACCTACAAGAGACACACTATCTACAAAGAGATAAATATCACATACATGAACTGGAGAATAGCATCTTCACCATGCTTGAATTAGTTCCATTTAAGCCCAATACTTCTGCTCTGCCTTTTCGCTCTCCTCCTCTCTATAACACACTCATCACAACAAGGACAACTTCAAACTGACTTTGCAATCCCTTATTTATACAAAGCATCAACTTAGGAATGATCATCTAAGTCGGCAAACATTCATAAGATTATCCGCTAGATGGATAACTCATCCGATCGGCCTGTCTCAAGAAGAACATCATCATCCGGAGGTTATTCTTCAATTGTGGGCTCCAACTCCAATGCAGACCATCATTACGGGCTGGACACAATCCAAAGACCTTCACAAGAAATCCTGACTCACCAAGAACATCCGCACTTTATCTGTTTACTGAAAACCATCTCTCCTTCATCCGGACCCTCAAGAACACAGTCTGTCATCACTGTCACAGAAGAATACATGCTTTCGGACCTTCAAACCATGAACCAATCTATATAACACTCCTCTGAGACATCCTCAACACTTCCTCAAATATGCAGAATAGGAAAATGTATTTTCGGATCTCACCGGACCTATCTGTGTTATTCTGTTACCTCTGAATACCTACCGGAACCAGTTCTACTTGAGCGGCCATAACTTCTTCAGATCTTCATACAGACCTCTGAAATCTCTACTGGACTATCTTAAGATACATATCTACAAACCCTTTAATCCGTATCCTCTAATCCTCATCCTATCGTTGACTTTTACCTTATTGTCATCATTGTTCTTCACTGTTCTTGATTGAGACTAATTTTCTCAATATCTTCAGCTCACAGATCATCCAATCCTTATCATTAATGCAACAGGGGTATGTTGACATCAATGACAACACCGGTTAGACCCATACTTGCAACACTGCTAACCTATGACTTTAATAGCTGTAATGAAGATCAATATAAAGCTTACGAATGGAAAACAATAAGAGGAATACCTAGAACAATATGGAAGTTGCTGGACTGGAATCTGTGCTATTGCTCACTACAGAATAAGTGAATACTTGAAGGTTTTCACGGCTATTTGAATTGGGAATTATTTGAATGTGATTGATGCTTGTTTGGTGTGGAAAATTAAATCCCTGTCCTATTTCGAATTTGAATTATGGGTGATATGAATTGCATATCTGATTGATTTCGGCCATTAAGTCTTGAGTTGATTGGTTTGGTGTATTGTTTGCATCTGTTTCCATAATTTTTTTATGAATAATGGTGGCCTTACAGCGAGTATTTTTGGATGCAGGTGGGTTTTTTAGAGGAAGGATCCAGTACGTGCAGAGATTACATGGCGAGATGGGACAGACTCTTGTTGATATGTGTTGCAGGTCTCATGTTTGATGAGATAGGCGGATGCATTTGCGTGTTATTTAGGCTATGCTACGGTGGGAAACAGGGTTGTAATGGGTTAGTATTTCGGTCAAAGATGGGACACATCGGTTTGAATTGTGTTGACGTGGCACCTCTATTTTGTTGTGTAGTTGTGATTAATCTATAAGTGGCACTTGGATTGGTGTGATAGTTGGGTTTGAATGTTTATGGGGAAGGGTGCAAACTTTTATGATATGACTATTTTATTTCCAATTTGGATCTTTACGATGATATGTTAGATACAATTTGAAAACACTTACACGTGTTTGGCTGCCAGCCTTAGCTCATTTTGTTGACAAATATATACGATTAAATGTGCATTTAATATCTGATTTGTGTTTGATATCATCGTGCTTTTTTATGCAAGTGTATTTTCTTAACTTGCGGAGGACCAGCGTATCACCAGGGCCCAACATGCGCCAGTCCTATCGCACATTAAGGCCCCCGCGCACGTTCTGGCTCCTCTCCCCTATTTCTTTCCATTAATGAGTATCAAACATCTCAATTTGTCTCTAATAATTACTATTAAATTATTTTTGAAGGTAAGGAAAGGTTGTCATTAATTTGACACCATCAACTTGCTTTAAGGCCAACCCCAATGTTGAAATACAAATAAAAAAATTGAACATAATTAAAGTAGAAGCCACCTCAAGTGGACTCTTACAATTGTTTTCACTTTTCTAGGAAAGCAAGGGAATCTTTTCAGGTTTGAAAATAAACAATCTACTTAAGCTTTATGAGCAGGTCAGGCCTAAAATCAGAACTAGAGAGGGTTTGTCTGAATGCTTTGGCAGTGACATTGGGGTCAAGCAAGGGCATCCTTTATCCCCCACCTTATTTGGTTTATATATTGATAAGCTTGAAGAGTGGTTAAACAAAACCGATGAAGAAGGCATTCAGTTATCTTGTTACATGGTGAAGCTCCTTTTGTACGCGGATGATCTTATTCTAATGGTAAAATCTTCCAATGGTTTGATCACTCATTTGAAGGCTCTTGAGCTCTTTTGACAAGACGTCAGGATGCAGGTGAACACCAGCAAAACCAAGATCATGATTTTTTGTTGAAAAGAAAGAAGCAGCAGTTTAATTTCATTTTGGAAGGGAACACGTTGGAAATAGTGGAAGAGTACAAGTACTTGGGAATTTTTTTCACAATAGGCTCAACTGGGAGTCTTGTAGGGCGACCAGGATTCTAGGTGGGTGGAGAGCATCTTACTTTCTCCAGAACAGGTATAGGAAAGCTGAACTTTGGGATTGGAAAACCAAGAAAACCCTTTTTGGGTTGCTGATCAGGCCGATCATCCTTTATGGGTGTGAGGTTTGGGGGAGCAACATGTCAAACCACAAGTGGAAACAGCTTGAAAGAATTCAAAAATACCTTACTACCATCAATTTTAAAGTCAAATCGACAGTCCCCTATGAGATTCTTTTAGCGGAAGCAAGTTTGTTCCCGCTAGAGGCATCGACAATTATAAGACTTTTAAGTTACTTAAAAAAGGTGGAAAATATGGATGAGCATCGCTGGCCCAAAATGGTGTTGGGGGAGAGACTTGACCATAGGAAAAAGACGTGGATGATGCAAAACAAGAAGTGGATGGATAAGTGGGACATTAGCTTGCTTGATTATCCTAACAATAAGGAAGAAATAAAAAAGTTTGTGTTAGATAAATTTAGGACTGCAATGTGGTCAAATCAAATTAGTAGAAAAAAAGAGATTTATATTAGAGAGTTAAATCCTTCGAGGGAGCATGGTGAAAAATAATATATGTGGGCTGCTCTCAGGTGAAAGGTGAGGATTTTAGTGGCTCAGCTAAGGACCAGGTCCCATCATCTTAGATGTGAGATGGGTAGGTGGAGGATTCCTAAGGAAGAGTGGGTCGAAAGATCATCCATTTTTTATGACAAAGGGGTGGTTGAAACAGAATGGCATTACATCACTGAGTGTGTTGCATATGTGGATATTCGTAGTCAGTTTGATAATAGATGGAATGTGAACAACCTTTATGAGTTATTTGAGGAGCCTCATTTCCTCAATATAGCTAGTTTATTGGTCAAGATTCATAGCAGAATACTTGATCTCGAAAGGAGGCTGAAAATATCTTGAGGGTTTCTTCCCAGGTCCCTTAGGCTACTTGGCATTGTGGACATCATTAAAATCTTTCATTCATTCATTCAAAACTCTATGTACCAGATCTCATCTATATCCAAAGTACCATGATTTTTTTCTCTCAAATCCAACATATTAATAATAATAATAACAATTTTATGAGTTCTCACAGTACTCACTAGTGTATATACATCCCATATCCTTACTAGATCCATAGACAATCAAAAGCTATTTGAGGTATGCTTTCATGTCCGTACTCAAGTTTTTTCCTCTTCAGTTGATCTAAACAAAGAAAAACTATGTAGAAGTTAGGATTTTAAGATTTTTATTAAGGGTTCTATGAATCCAAAAAATGTATATGTACATGAGCTCACTTCCCATAAGTTTTGTGAGAAGTAGAAGAGACTGTTGTCGGAACAATAATTACTTGTGTAACAATCTATTTGAGAAAACAACTATCCCAACAAGAATAAAAAAATCTTTGTTTGTCTTAGCATACACAAAAGATTCAAGATACCCACAAGTTTCATGTGGAGTAAGGCAGTTTGCCCTTATCTACAATCCTAGGTGTCGGAGAGTTGTAGGTGGTATTGACTATCAAAAGGCTTTCTATATATGGGAAAAGTGTAGTTATGGAGCTCAATGTTCAAGTCAGCACAGTGTATGTAGATGTTTGGGAGGGGATGAGGAGGAAGAGCAAGAGGAAAAAAATGAGGATAAAGATGAATGTTTGTCAATTTTTGAAGTAGGCAATGAGGCTCAGGAAATTTTGAGTTTGCTGGTAGAAGATAGTTGTAGAAGGGAACGAGTCTTCAATGGAAGAGAGTTACCCAAGTCTTCTAGGGTAGGAAAAAGTTCGGAGATGAAAGCATTTTATGCTGAAAGAACAATCTCAGGGAGAGTTTGGATGGATAGATCATGTTGTGCAAAAAAAATAGATGTGGGAAATGGTGTTGGACACCTGGGTTCCGAATATAGGTGGAGTAGGCTTGTCAGGGAGAGTGCCGAAAAGGGCATTGTGCAAAAGAAAGGATGTGTAAGAAAGTCATTGTTTGGGGAGAGAGAGATGTGTTGTAAATCTAGCTCAAAGGCATCCACGATTAATTGGAGTAGGATAGAGTGGATTTCTTCTTTAAAATTAGAAAAGGAGGAAGAAATGGTTAGACAAGGTACTGTTAGAACTGATTCAGGAGAATCAACGAATGAATTAAGGAGGAGTGTGAAACTAGCTTCTGCAGTAGGTTCTCATAAGGAGGAAACATTGGAAAGAGGAAATCAGAGAAGTGGTGCAAAAAAATCATGGAACAAATCAGAGAATAATAATATTACAAGGGATTGTACAGTAGAGACCCAAGAGCAAGACAAATTTCAAAAGGGCACTGAGAAATTTGGGTTTGATATTGGTGCAAATTATTACACAGTGCAATTCCAAAACACAGTCTGGAAGGCCAACCAAAAAACTGATTCCAAGACATCATTGTCTAATAGGAGAAGTAGTGTGCAATGGTCTTCTACGATAGGATCCACCAATCTGAAAGAAGTAGAAGAAGAGAGTACCAAGAATTCTAGCTTTGAGGTGTTTATGAATGATTCAGATAATGTCCAGCAAACTTCTATCCAAAAGCAGACTGAATTGGTTTTGTTGAAAAAAGGGGAGAGGTCTGGTGCAAGTTTGATTTCAGATGAGGATCCAAGTGACCAACTAGATCAAATGGTGCCAAACAAGGGAGGACCCTATTTACCTCGGGTGCCGTCTGATAATTTAAGGAAGATTACGGGGTGGAGTTGTGCTACAAAATTAGAGGAAAGAGAGAATGAAGAACAATGAAAAGCTTGTTTTTCAACAACAGGATGAATCACATACAAGGGAGAAGTTGGAGAAAGTTTCACAAAAGAAGGGAGCAAAGTTGGTTCCTGGAATACCATCTGATGATTCAAGGAAGATTACTAGGTTGATTTCTATCTCGAACATGGAGGGGCAAGAGATAACTGGGAAGACTACAAAAACATTAGCATTCCAAAAGCAGGACGAACTTGTAAAAAATTATGGGAGAATTTTTAGTACAGAGTTGGAGGAAGTAAAAAGCCTAATAGAAACGAATGCAGAAAGTGCTTCTAAGAGATTTGGCACACTGATAGCATCAAACAGAACAGCTCAAAAGTTTTTTAAAGACTTTCAATTCTGGTAGCAATGACCATGCCAGCTTATGTAACATCCTGCCCTGCAACCCTGAAGGGTAAGGGCCAAAAGAGGACAAGATATTTTTTTTTACAGAAATAGATAACATATACATAATTCGATTGCCAACTCGGTAGATCGACAACATTCATGGCCAAGTATGGCCGAATGCACAACCCACAGGAGAGGACTAAATCACTCTCCAGAGAAACATTAATAAACTACGTTCATTTTAAACACCAACCCAAATGTTCTTATAACCCATTCTAGATTATAAACATGAATCCAAAAGCATCATAGTACAAGCGGATCTGATACCCACACCGGAATCTGTAAACCAAATAGGAAACATCTCATTTCTTCTCATTAATTTGCATGATTACATCTTCTCTCTTAACAGAATACAATTATATAAAAGAATATACAGTGCAATGGCATAGCCATGAGTATGATATACAAGTACAATAACATAGTCCTGAATATGATACAATGACTGAATAGGTACAACAACAGATAGGGTAACAAAGAGTGATCTAACATCTCCAATCTGGTGCTCCAATAACCTATTCACTGGTCCCCAATGGCGGTGACAACACCTCCCAACCATGTGGACTCATACAAGACCACCCCACTGTGCTCGGAGATAGTCACAAGGCCCAAACATAAGTAACAAGGCAAGGGATTCAATGGCCAACACTCACATCAATCATGGAGTAGACACGGAAAACAATGCATAAGGCCAAAGTCCTAACATAGAGATGTTCATCAAATATAATGCCAAGTGCTACTCATGACTACAAAGGTACAAGACACTAGGGTGTAAATCAGATGGAGTGTCGTCATGCATGCTCGAAGGGATGGCACCACATGGACTCAAGTACACTACTCATACCGACAAGGAGACTCAAACATGCCTGAATCAACACCCCGTAGACGGATAACTCGATGCCCCGTAGACGGATAGGCCTTCTCGTGTGCATCCTTAGCCTTTACAAGCACTCAAGGCCATGCACGAGGACTCAATATCCTAGACCTAAGCTCATTTCGTTTAACCAAATGAGGCCTACAAAACCCAATTAAAAACAATCCAATAAAAATAGGTGACACAGTGAGTGTCCCATTTGCATCCTCAAAGTATTTGGAATAGTCATAGAGGGCAGGGGACATGTCCCAAGGACACCACATCTAACTCAGTAGAAACACAATATGTTTATAAATATTAAATACAACATTGAAAAACTGTGGTCTACAAAACAAAAGCTTTCGAGGACAGTGTAATTTATTGAAAATAGCCCTTGTCAGTTAGATCAGTTGTGTAGTAACTCTAGTGACCCCAATTTGGTCATGATTCACAAGGGAGTGCACGGACATAAGAAAGAGCGCGACAAATGGTATTGCAAGGCTACTCATAGCCTAAAATTACCTCTGCTCCATGGGGATGCATCCCTTGCCCCAGAACTCCTCGTACCAGACGGGGGACGTTTCGGGGATGCGGGTATGGGTAGGAAACGTCCCCTACTCGTCCCCCCCTTCCTCAAGGACATCCCCTAAAAATTCATGGATGCAAGGGACGGCTAGCCATCCCATATGGCCCAAAATACTTTTGCAACAGATTTTTAAAAAACACATTTTTTTAAATAAAAAAAGGGATGGGGGGGCCACAAGGACCCCCACATCCCTTTAAACATACCCTAAACCTAAAATAGAGATCATATCAACCAAAAATTAAAAAAACGTAACTCATTTTCACATTTTACATTGGTGAATAATAGCAGATTGAAAGGAGAAAGAGGAGCAACAACAGTTTGAAGAGGTTGACAGCAGTCTTAGGAGAGGCTTATTAGGGATAGCCATATATTCTCTATGTTTTTGTCATTTTGCTGTTGAAACTTGTAGCCTTTGGGCATTTTGATGTAATTTTGATATAATATATATGCATATTGTCATTAAAAACAATTAAATTTTGTTTATTTGTTTGTCAATTCTCATGTGACAAGTTGAAAACTAAGTTCAAGTGTAATGTTATTGTTATGTATTCATTTTTAAGGTTCTATAATGTTTATAATGAATGCCTTATCAATGTTATAATATAAATATTTGAAATTTCCCTATATTTAAAAAAAATAAAAATTAGTAGTCGTCCCCTAAAAAATGGCCAAAAAAAATGTCGTCCCCAAAACTCATCCCCCCATCCCCGTCCCCGAAACTTGGGGGAGCATAGAAAATTACATATTGTCAACCATATTTAACATAGCAAAGTAAAATGTTAAAAACACTTACAAAATGGAAAACTTAATCGTTCCCTTCTACAGTAATTCCCTTAGATCCTTGTGTTATGGTACATCTTTTCTTAATTAGAATTTATATGAACAAATTTTGATACACAACACAGGTTGATGTTTCCAAGGTATTTTAGTGCCATATCACTCTTTAACTCAAAGACGATGGTTCCCACAATGCTGGTAATTTAGCAAAACAACAACTGTAGTGACCAAGACAAAAAGGCCACTCAATTTTCTTAAGCAGAGTTGTAATGTAAAAATCTTTTCAGAGAAGTCATCGTATAACAAAAGGGTTCCATGCGACTTAGATCTCTTCAATCTCTATCATTGCGTCCCAGATTTTTAATGGCTGCCCTCATTATATTCTCTATAAGGTTGAACCCCTGTTTTGCCTAAAAATTATAAATTAGAAAACATAGGTCTTTCTTTGAAAACCCTTTGATCTACAGAATTAGGAAATAGTTCTGCAGGTTTGAAGACAAATTCCAGGACAGAGGCGATGCAAATATCTTGCGTTGAAATAGATTTTGGCATATGCTTAAAACGCAGTGATGGGGTTTTAGTTTTTCTGTGGTAAAAGAATTGTAGCAAATAGAGTTTAGTTTACGTACTGGAAAAACAAGGAACTGATGTAAATACCTTCCATTAAAATGCACTCCCCTTCAGCACACCTCTAATCTTGTAAATGATATGCTCGCCTGGGTTATACGATGTCCCCTATTTTCTCTTCTCCCAGTCTTTTTTTGTTTTCCAAAAGTGTCCCCAAAATGAGGCGTTTAAGTCTCATTCCAAAAACCATTAATTTTCCAGCCCATTATTTTGATCCCAGAGGTCTTTGAGGTCTATAGGCTACCCACTGGCAGTGAAGAAGGTGATGGGGCCAAGGCTGTCTACTTCTTTAGTAGTTGTCACAGAGGCTCTGGGAACTACAGTACTCTTTTTCATGTGTCGATATCCAACACCCACACGCCCTAGATTTTATATAGGATGAAAGAATTCTTCTGCCAATGAATCCAGAATTGGTGCCAAGAGGCCTACAGGATGGAAAAGTACCCACATGACCAAGAGGCTTTTGACTTAGGGTGGAAGGGGCCTGAATTGTGGTACATGACTGAGATAAGGAAACTCCCTCCATTGTTGTCGTTGTTGCTCCTCTTCCATGTGTTGCTTCTACCACATCGTATGCAGATATGGAAGATGGAATTTTAGTGGATTCAAAGATTTTTTTTCTTGCGCAGACTAAGAAGACTTTGAATATGAATATGTGTGTGGTGATTAATGAGAAAAGTAGTCCAGTTAAACAGAGTAGTTGGGCATCTTGAATGTGACTTGGTGTTGTAATCAATGATGCATGGGAAATCAAGAGAAAATGCTAGAGAGCTGAAGGTGAAGGTAAAGTAGTTGAAAAAATTCATACACAATTCACATGCTGACACTTCCCCTCCTAGCAGGGATACCTCTCCACACTGGCACCATCCCTCATGCATCGACCAACTACTGATCAACATTAAAATGCATTCAACTCAGTAGAAAAGACAAGGATAGATGAAGATGGTAATCTGTCATGAACATAACATCTGATAGTCATAGGTAGGGCAATTCTTGTCTGGTGGAAACCAGCTAGAGCGAGGCATTTTTGTTCATTGTCCTTGAATTTCTCCCAAAAATGAATGGCACCCCCCATCCATCTCTGACGAGCTACTGCCCAAGCAATTCAATTTTCCACCTTCCCTCTGGTCAATGTGTCTCCAAAAAAAGGGTGACTCCCCAAACAAAATGACCAACATGTCTCTCTAACGAGCTGCTAGCAAAACCATTAAATTTGTTCACCTATCACCAAAGATATTTCCTGTTGCCTTCATTATTATCACCAGCCTCTCCATAAAAGCCATCGAATGGCATGGAGAAAAACAACAACTAAATACAAACACAGGGGTTGTTATAGCTTAGTGCCAGCACAGGAGCACAAAACATCAACTATGGTTTATGAGAAGGGCAAGGAAGATTCTCAGAAAATGCTTGAAAATTCATCATATACATCTATACTCAGTGAATCTTCTCATTTAGCCATGCACAAAAATCAATCCACTAGGATCATTGAACAAGCAAATAGAACTCTTGAAAGGTTGGCTCACATTTCTTCCAGTAAAATAGAAGTGGTTATATTGAAATCTTCTACTGGCTATGAAACAGGTAGTAAAATTTCCCAGAAGCTGCCCAGTAATCCCTCTTATAAGTTATCAAGCAATGACATATTATGAATGGTAACAAAATCAAACAAGAAAAAATATATTACAGAGACTGAAACAGACATGACCTCAGGGAAATCAGGACAGGCTAGACTGTCTAACGAATCTGACTACAGTTTGGGATTGGCTTCAGCCGAAGGAAATGGCAAATCAACTAAGAAAACCTCTGATGAATCACCTTTGGAATTATGCAATCCTCAATTATCATCTGGAGATTTTCTTTCAGAAGGGCCTTCAAAGGAAGTATGGGCTATTACAGGTTGGTCTTCACGAGAAGAATTTGAGGAACTACAATATTCTGGTAAGATAAAACAAGAAAATGAGCCCTAAATATTGACTTCTGAAGAGACATCAGATGAACTGTAGAAAGGCACAGATTAGCATCCCACTTCTGAATTAGAGAAAGGCCATGTGACCATTTCAGAAAGAATGGGAATATTGTTATCAAGAGGTGATCAAGATGGATCTGGAGCTCTTTTGTAGAATTTTGCATTAGGCATTGGGGTTTTAACAAGGAATCAGATAATTCAACACTGAAATTAGGTTCAGGAAGACCATCAACTGAATCCCAACATAGTTAGGAATGGTTTTCTATTCCAAATTTGGAAGATCAGGAATGCATTGTGAAGGATAAATCACACAAGGACAAGAAGGAAATGGCAGCCAAAAGCAAGGCAAATGTTCTCATTTCCAGTACAGAAGGAAATACAGGTGCTAGTTTAAAGGAAACTGAGAAAACTCAAAAAGAAAAGGCACCAAAATCTGCTAAAAAATGGGCTTTAGAAGAATCCACAGATGAGTCACAATTAACAAGGAGGCGTGTTTCAAGTACTACAAATAAAGGGCATGAATGGCAGGATCGAGCAAAAGAAGAGGCTACAGATGTTATTACAGATTCTGGGAAAACCAAAGGTAGCCACCAAGGAAAGGGGCAAAATGATGCTATCAATTGGTCATTGGAAGGAACATTAGCATATGAATCAACATTTTCTAGTGAACTTGTTTCAAGTTGATTGTATAAAGAATGCGATAGGTTGGAGAGAAAAAAGGGAAAAATAGTTCTTGTAGACAAAGATGAATTGGATGAACACGGGGACACTGAAAGGCTAATTCAAAGTTTAGAATATGAAGAAAAGAATAAAATGACCAAAAAGATTAAGGGAAACAAACAAGTTCCAAAGGAAACTTTTGCTTCATGGGAGGAAGCACTCATACATGAAAATGAGCAAAGACGAGAGGATGAAAAATTTATGAGAGAGGCTATTTCAGAGGCTAGAATGGCTACAGATGCCTGGGAAGTACCTATAGGTGTTGTTTTGGTTCAAATGGAAGAATCATTGCCCAAGCCCACAATTTGTAAGTATTAAACAAGCAATTATGTAAGACACATGATGACATATCTTGCAATGGTATATCAGTAATGTCATTTGGTCCCGATCTTACAGAGACTGAAAATATATTACAGAGACTGAAACAGACATGACCTCAGGGAAATCAGGACAGGCTAGACTGTCTAACGAATCTGACTACAGTTTGGGATTGGCTTCAGCCGAAGGAAATGGCAAATCAACTAAGAAAACCTCTGATGAATCACCTTTGGAATTATGCAATCCTCAATTATCATCTGGAGATTTTCTTTCAGAAGGGCCTTCAAAGGAAGTATGGGCTATTACAGGTTGGTCTTCACGAGAAGAATTTGAGGAACTACAATATTCTGGTAAGATAAAACAAGAAAATGAGCCCTAAATATTGACTTCTGAAGAGACATCAGATGAACTGTAGAAAGGCACAGATTAGCATCCCACTTCTGAATTAGAGAAAGGCCATGTGACCATTTCAGAAAGAATGGGAATATTGTTATCAAGAGGTGATCAAGATGGATCTGGAGCTCTTTTGTAGAATTTTGCATTAGGCATTGGGGTTTTAACAAGGAATCAGATAATTCAACACTGAAATTAGGTTCAGGAAGACCATCAACTGAATCCCAACATAGTTAGGAATGGTTTTCTATTCCAAATTTGGAAGATCAGGAATGCATTGTGAAGGATAAATCACACAAGGACAAGAAGGAAATGGCAGCCAAAAGCAAGGCAAATGTTCTCATTTCCAGTACAGAAGGAAATACAGGTGCTAGTTTAAAGGAAACTGAGAAAACTCAAAAAGAAAAGGCACCAAAATCTGCTAAAAAATGGGCTTTAGAAGAATCCACAGATGAGTCACAATTAACAAGGAGGCGTGTTTCAAGTACTACAAATAAAGGGCATGAATGGCAGGATCGAGCAAAAGAAGAGGCTACAGATGTTATTACAGATTCTGGGAAAACCAAAGGTAGCCACCAAGGAAAGGGGCAAAATGATGCTATCAATTGGTCATTGGAAGGAACATTAGCATATGAATCAACATTTTCTAGTGAACTTGTTTCAAGTTGATTGTATAAAGAATGCGATAGGTTGGAGAGAAAAAAGGGAAAAATAGTTCTTGTAGACAAAGATGAATTGGATGAACACGGGGACACTGAAAGGCTAATTCAAAGTTTAGAATATGAAGAAAAGAATAAAATGACCAAAAAGATTAAGGGAAACAAACAAGTTCCAAAGGAAACTTTTGCTTCATGGGAGGAAGCACTCATACATGAAAATGAGCAAAGACGAGAGGATGAAAAATTTATGAGAGAGGCTATTTCAGAGGCTAGAATGGCTACAGATGCCTGGGAAGTACCTATAGGTGTTGTTTTGGTTCAAATGGAAGAATCATTGCCCAAGCCCACAATTTGTAAGTATTAAACAAGCAATTATGTAAGACACATGATGACATATCTTGCAATGGTATATCAGTAATGTCATTTGGTCCCGATCTTACAGAGACTGAAAATATATTACAGAGACTGAAACAGACATGACCTCAGGGAAATCAGGACAGGCTAGACTGTCTAACGAATCTGACTACAGTTTGGGATTGGCTTCAGCCGAAGGAAATGGCAAATCAACTAAGAAAACCTCTGATGAATCACCTTTGGAATTATGCAATCCTCAATTATCATCTGGAGATTTTCTTTCAGAAGGGCCTTCAAAGGAAGTATGGGCTATTACAGGTTGGTCTTCACGAGAAGAATTTGAGGAACTACAATATTCTGGTAAGATAAAACAAGAAAATGAGCCCTAAATATTGACTTCTGAAGAGACATCAGATGAACTGTAGAAAGGCACAGATTAGCATCCCACTTCTGAATTAGAGAAAGGCCATGTGACCATTTCAGAAAGAATGGGAATATTGTTATCAAGAGGTGATCAAGATGGATCTGGAGCTCTTTTGTAGAATTTTGCATTAGGCATTGGGGTTTTAACAAGGAATCAGATAATTCAACACTGAAATTAGGTTCAGGAAGACCATCAACTGAATCCCAACATAGTTAGGAATGGTTTTCTATTCCAAATTTGGAAGATCAGGAATGCATTGTGAAGGATAAATCACACAAGGACAAGAAGGAAATGGCAGCCAAAAGCAAGGCAAATGTTCTCATTTCCAGTACAGAAGGAAATACAGGTGCTAGTTTAAAGGAAACTGAGAAAACTCAAAAAGAAAAGGCACCAAAATCTGCTAAAAAATGGGCTTTAGAAGAATCCACAGATGAGTCACAATTAACAAGGAGGCGTGTTTCAAGTACTACAAATAAAGGGCATGAATGGCAGGATCGAGCAAAAGAAGAGGCTACAGATGTTATTACAGATTCTGGGAAAACCAAAGGTAGCCACCAAGGAAAGGGGCAAAATGATGCTATCAATTGGTCATTGGAAGGAACATTAGCATATGAATCAACATTTTCTAGTGAACTTGTTTCAAGTTGATTGTATAAAGAATGCGATAGGTTGGAGAGAAAAAAGGGAAAAATAGTTCTTGTAGACAAAGATGAATTGGATGAACACGGGGACACTGAAAGGCTAATTCAAAGTTTAGAATATGAAGAAAAGAATAAAATGACCAAAAAGATTAAGGGAAACAAACAAGTTCCAAAGGAAACTTTTGCTTCATGGGAGGAAGCACTCATACATGAAAATGAGCAAAGACGAGAGGATGAAAAATTTATGAGAGAGGCTATTTCAGAGGCTAGAATGGCTACAGATGCCTGGGAAGTACCTATAGGTGTTGTTTTGGTTCAAATGGAAGAATCATTGCCCAAGCCCACAATTTGTAAGTATTAAACAAGCAATTATGTAAGACACATGATGACATATCTTGCAATGGTATATCAGTAATGTCATTTGGTCCCGATCTTACAGAGACTGAAAATATATTACAGAGACTGAAACAGACATGACCTCAGGGAAATCAGGACAGGCTAGACTGTCTAACGAATCTGACTACAGTTTGGGATTGGCTTCAGCCGAAGGAAATGGCAAATCAACTAAGAAAACCTCTGATGAATCACCTTTGGAATTATGCAATCCTCAATTATCATCTGGAGATTTTCTTTCAGAAGGGCCTTCAAAGGAAGTATGGGCTATTACAGGTTGGTCTTCACGAGAAGAATTTGAGGAACTACAATATTCTGGTAAGATAAAACAAGAAAATGAGCCCTAAATATTGACTTCTGAAGAGACATCAGATGAACTGTAGAAAGGCACAGATTAGCATCCCACTTCTGAATTAGAGAAAGGCCATGTGACCATTTCAGAAAGAATGGGAATATTGTTATCAAGAGGTGATCAAGATGGATCTGGAGCTCTTTTGTAGAATTTTGCATTAGGCATTGGGGTTTTAACAAGGAATCAGATAATTCAACACTGAAATTAGGTTCAGGAAGACCATCAACTGAATCCCAACATAGTTAGGAATGGTTTTCTATTCCAAATTTGGAAGATCAGGAATGCATTGTGAAGGATAAATCACACAAGGACAAGAAGGAAATGGCAGCCAAAAGCAAGGCAAATGTTCTCATTTCCAGTACAGAAGGAAATACAGGTGCTAGTTTAAAGGAAACTGAGAAAACTCAAAAAGAAAAGGCACCAAAATCTGCTAAAAAATGGGCTTTAGAAGAATCCACAGATGAGTCACAATTAACAAGGAGGCGTGTTTCAAGTACTACAAATAAAGGGCATGAATGGCAGGATCGAGCAAAAGAAGAGGCTACAGATGTTATTACAGATTCTGGGAAAACCAAAGGTAGCCACCAAGGAAAGGGGCAAAATGATGCTATCAATTGGTCATTGGAAGGAACATTAGCATATGAATCAACATTTTCTAGTGAACTTGTTTCAAGTTGATTGTATAAAGAATGCGATAGGTTGGAGAGAAAAAAGGGAAAAATAGTTCTTGTAGACAAAGATGAATTGGATGAACACGGGGACACTGAAAGGCTAATTCAAAGTTTAGAATATGAAGAAAAGAATAAAATGACCAAAAAGATTAAGGGAAACAAACAAGTTCCAAAGGAAACTTTTGCTTCATGGGAGGAAGCACTCATACATGAAAATGAGCAAAGACGAGAGGATGAAAAATTTATGAGAGAGGCTATTTCAGAGGCTAGAATGGCTACAGATGCCTGGGAAGTACCTATAGGTGTTGTTTTGGTTCAAATGGAAGAATCATTGCCCAAGCCCACAATTTGTAAGTATTAAACAAGCAATTATGTAAGACACATGATGACATATCTTGCAATGGTATATCAGTAATGTCATTTGGTCCCGATCTTTCTATTATTACTCTTGAAGCATTCTATTTTCAACCATGCAAGTACCCTTACAATTTGAGATATTCTGCTTGAAATTGATGGAAGTTATATATTCCAGGGTAGAGGAGACCAAAGATGCAACTGTACATGCCGAAATGCTTTGCATTCATTATGCATCAAGCCAACTTAGAACATGGAGGCTCGTGGTACTTAACTCACTTTCAACCATCTCATTTTTTCTATTAGTTATTAAAAATCAAACCATGTACACTAGCACTGACTATACTGTGACATTGCACTTCTAGAAATCTTAGAGGGTGATTAGATAACTTGCATGGGTGAACAAGCCCGAACTCTCTCTCTCTCTCTCTCTCTCAAACTCCATCTTCTGGGGACTTTATGCACTAGGAAAGTCATATAGAAAATGATAGCAAATTCCTCTTAACAGTTCACAAATTGTTCGGCAGTGAATGATTTCCATGTCTTGCTAGTACCTTTCCAGCTGATTGTAAATGCAAAATTGTATTGTTTTTCTCTATTTTGTAGGTTTTCAAGGTTTATAAGAAGTGAACTTCGGGATGTTAATTGAAATCTCTCCATGCTTTTTTGTGTTAATGGTACATGTTCAGCTTTATTGTCCTACCATCTATTTTGTGCTTATATCCTCTATTTTATATGGTTTAGGAATCAACTTTGTATGTGACATTAGAGCCATGTGCCATGTGTGTTGGGGCCATTCTTCAGGCTAGGATTGGGACTGTAGTCTGGGGAGCTCCTAACAAGTTTTTGGGGGCTGATGGCAGTTGGGTCAGGTATGTAAATACAACAATTGTTTCCTTGTTTGAAAAACATGCATTTGATATTTTATTAATTCCAGAATACATGGAATTCAAATCTTAAATTATCTTAAAGATTTATTGTTTTCATTTTATTTTAGCTTTAATTGTATGCACACTCTTGAAAGGGCTATCTGGAACATAAACAGGTACTTTCAAAGAACTGATTCATTAAACAGAAACTTTTATGGAAGATTTGTAGCTGCACGCATGCTCAGCATTTTTGTACATTTTTTTTCATTTTGTCTAAAGTCAAAATTTAATGTCTGTCATTTGGGAATAGCAATGTAATAACTAGTCTTGGCATTCAGAGATAGTAAAATACACTATGGAGGGATAAAATGAGTCAATCACTAATGTGGCTTTTGATTAGATGTTAGGTCAATCATGTGCTTTGATAAGAAACTTTGCAACTGGCTCCAAAATTAGAAGCACATATTTGAGAACATTGTCTTGGCTTTACAAGTTTGATAATATTTATTGAGAAGAAGAATGATTAGAATCCTATAAATCAATTCCGACCTACAACGTTACTTAGTTATGAAACTATGATGGTTAGGCAATTTTTTTTTATCATGTTATAGGTTATATATGTTCTCATTGACTTGAAATGATATATGATACTTGTGGAGTCTTAATAAGATATGTCAAGTAAATTGTTTACTGAAACATACACTATTAACAGAATAGATCCTAACATGTTTTTCTTAATGCTTTTAATTTTTTAAATAAGTTGCCATCATAGGTTGTAAGAGTTACACCTTGAATCATTTGAAATACATTTTTTAATTTGCAACCTGAAGGACTTTGTTTTTATTTAGTCTATTGGTTGGATGTAATACACTATAATTTATTGTTTTAGCTAAGGATATTATTAGTGGTGCAGGGCACCTAAGCCTTCATCCAAAAAGTTGGTCAAGTGCTAGTATTTGATGTTGTTAAATCATTTTGTTTGTAATAAGGTCTCTAAATACCATGTTTTAGGTGTTTTTGTGTCGAATTTGAGTCCTAGGAGTGAATTAGGGTCTTTTTGTTAAAAAGTGTCAAATGTTGTCTTTATTGCAAAAATGCAAAATCAAGGAACATGAAGAGTCATAGGTTGAAAATGAGAAGTTGAATGGTTGGAAAACTGAAAAGGCAGTTAGCAACGCTTGTTTAAGGTTATAAATAGTTTGAATAAGCCTTGGGAAGTTGAGCTAAGGTTGGGGGTTGAAGTTTTACACAAAAATCAATAAAGAAGCTTTGTTTCCTGCATTTTCTGAACATTAAATTGTTTCTTCAGAGCTTGGTACGGATCATTATGGAATTTGTATGACCTACATGTCGAATGATTGGAAAGATAATTGAATATACTTTCTATTGATTTTTGTTTCACTCAATTTCATTATGTTTTGAACAAGTTATGTCCATTTTACTAAAACAGGTCTGAAACCCTAGTAGGCTTAATTTCAGGGAAAATAATCCAAATTTGAGGGTTTCCATATAAAATAACCTACCCTGATTTTGAGATATGTTAAATAAGGGCCAAATGGGTATTTGAATCAAGTTTTCTGTCTTAGAGATCACTTATGGTTTGAAAATTATGGCTGAAAAACCCTATTGGTTGCACCACCTTAAGCCTAGTCAAGAGTACGACAATCAAGATTTGACCTCTGTGTTCCAAAACAACCCCACCTTAAAATTGGATATGTTGTCAAAGGGAATAAAGGGTATTTGAAACCACCCTTCTATTTTTGTTTCAAGATCTTCTTGGAAAGTTATGGTGGAAAAACCCTGTTTCAAGTACTACTAGGGAAATAGGAGAGTTTGTGCATAAACCATCAAGTTAGGGTTTCAAGATAACAAAGGTTGGTTGATTATGATTGGATTGATAACCTCCACCTTGCTCTGCATCAAATTGGTATAAGAGCATAGCTCTGATCTAAAGAAGAGAAAAATTGAGTTGAAAGAACAACAAAAATGCCTCCAAAAGGGAATGTCATTGCTAGAGAATTGATCTAGTTGAAGGAGAAACAAGCTAGAGATGAGAAAGAGATGAAAGAGTTGAGGGAGACTTTCTACCCTAGAAACAAGTCAGAAGAGAGGTATGGTCATAGGTGATGTGAGTGACCATGAAGAAGAAGGGGAAGAGGAAAGTTCCCAAGGGTCCGAGGAAGAGATGGATCCTGATGACTTGAGGATGTCAAAACTCTTGAAAATAGTCAAGGGAGATGAGCACAAGATCAAAATGGATTTACCTATGTATGGAGGAAAGATGGATAGTGAAGAACTCCTAGATTGGATAGGAGCATTGGATAACTATTTTGACTATGAAGATGTGCCAGAGGATAAAAAGGTGAAGTTAGCTAAGACAAAATTGAAAGGCCACACTTTGCTTTTGTGGGATTATGTACAAAGTGAAAGGAGGAAGAAGGGAAAGTCCAGAATCATCTCTTGGGATAGGATGGTGGCTAAACTCAAAGGTAAGTTCCTACCTGCTAATTACATTATTCAATTGTTTAAGAGGCTTCAAAATCTCAAACAAAAGGAGATGGATGTGCAAACATATACGGAGGAATTCTATAAATTGAGTATAAGAGCAGGTCATACAGAAGATGAAGAAACAGTAGCAAGATATATGAATGGGCTGAGATACAACCTCCAAGATGAATTGAGCCTCACCACTCCAAGAATGGTGGAAGAGTGTTATCAATTGGCCATCAAGGCTGAAGATAAATTGAAGAGAAGGCAAGAGAAACAAGGTAGAGGTAGAGGAAGGAATCCTAGAGGAAGAGGGTCATTTTCTGATACAAGGCAGTCATATGAGAGCCAAGAAGATACAAGCAAAGTCAAATAACAAGTTGCAGATTTGGAGGTCAAGGAAGAGGGTCACAAAGATTCATAGGAAGGTGCTATCAATGCAACAAGTTTGGACATCAAGCATGGCAGTGCAATGAAGGTCAGGCTTCTACTTCACATGGAGGAGAAAGAAGGACTCAATTGGTTCAAGAAGAGGACAATGAGAGTGTCCATCACAGCATGCTGCTCTAGAGGTAGGTGAATCACTAATGGTAAGAAGAACTCTCATCAAAGCAGCAATAGACAAGGAGCCACCACAAAGGTCACTCTTCAAGACAACTTGTAAATGCTTGGGTAAGGTATGTAAAGTTGTAATTGATTCAGGAAGCATAGATAATATGGTTTCCATTGAGATGGTTGAAAAACTCAAGTTGCCTAGAATACCACATGCTACTCCTTATAAAGTTTCTTGGTTGAATGAGGGTCAATATGTTTTGGTAAATGAACAAAGTTGGGTGTGGTTCAATATAGGAGGATACAAAGACAAAATTTTATGTGACATATTACCTATGGATGTGTGCCATTTGCTGCTAGGGAGGCCTTAGCAATTTGATAGGCATGTTATGTATGATGGAAGGAGAAATACTTATGAGATAGAAAAGGATGGAGTCTTCTATACCTTGACACCATTGAAAGAGGAGGATAAAGGACAAACCGTGGGATCTAATGTGATGATGGTAGGTAGGAAGGAGTTCATAAAGGTAGAAGAAGAGAAGCACATAAACCTTGCAGCCACTTCTAAATATGAAAACATTATGACAGCAGAAATAAAGAATGACTTGGTTGTGGAGATCCAAGATTGGTGTAAAAAGTATGTTGCCATGATGGTTGGAGAATTGTTTCGCTCATTGCTTACAAAAGGGGATGTTGATCATTCTTTCATACCAGAGGTTAATACACATGATCAAATAGCAGTCATAGGGGCAGAACATCAGGTGGAAGAGATAGGAAACAAAGGTGAAGAGGTCAAGGACAAATTGCAAAGGGATGTAGACAAGTTCAAGCACACACCTAAAGTAAGGAAGAAGACAAGTCATTTCAGGGATGGAGGAGGCTTGATAACAGGTAAAGAGGCAGGTTCAACAATATTTTCAAGTGAAGAACAAATCAAAGATCATCCATCAAGTGAGGAACAACATTCTCAAGTGAAGAACAGGTTAAAGACAAGGGATAGTGCCTATTTCAAGTATATAGTCCATTGGAAGGGTATACCACAAGAGGATATCAATTGGAGGTTAGAGAAGGACAAGATCACACATGAATCTACTGCTACAACACTGTCCTCAAGGGGACTTGAGTTCATTTTGCCCAGGAAGTATGGTGTAGGGCACCTAAGCCTTCATGCAAAAAGTTGGTCAAGTGCTAGTACTTGATGTTGTTAAATCATTTTGTTTGTAATAAGGTCTCTAAAGACCATGTTTTAGGTGTTTGTGTGTCAAATTTGAGTCCTAGGAGTGAATTAGGGTCTTTTTGTTAAAAAGTGTCAAATGTTGTCTTTATTGCAAAAATACAAAATCAAGGAATGTGAAGTCATAGGTTGAAAATGAGAAGTTGAATGATTGGAAAACTGAAAAGGCAATTAGCAATGCTTCTTTTGGGTTATAAACAGTTTGAATAAGCCTTAGGAAGTCAAGCCAAGGTTGGGGGTTAAAGTTTTACACAAATATCAATAAAGAAGCTTTGTTTCCTACATTTTCTGAACATTAAATTGTTGTTTCAGAGCTTGGTACGGATCAGTATGACATTTGTACAACCTGCATGTGGTATGATTACAAAAATAATTAAATCTACTTTCTACTTTTTTTTTGCACTCAATTTCATTGTGTTTTGAGCAAGTTATGTCCATTTTACTAAAACAGGTCTGAAACCCTAGTAGGCCTAATTTGAAGGAAAATAGTCCAAATTTGAGGGTTTCTGTACAAAATAACCTACCCTGATTTTGAGATATGTTAAATAAGGGCCAAATGGGTGTTTGGATCAAGTTTTCTTTCTTGGAGATCAGTTCTAGTTTGAAAATTATGGCCGAAAAACCCTATTTGCTGCACTATCTTAAGCCTAGTCAAGAGTAGGACAGTCAAGTTTTGACCTTTGTGTTCCAAAACAAACCCACCTAAAAATTAGATGTGTTATCAAAGGGCATAAAGGGTATCTGAAACTACCCTTCTATTTTTGTTTCAAGATCTTGTTGGAAAGTTATGGTGGAAAAACCTTGTTTCAAGTACTACTAGGAAAATATGAGAGTTTGTGCATAAACCATCAAGTTAGGGTTTCAAGATAACAAAGGTTGGTTGATTGTGATTGGGTTGATAACCTCCACTCTGCTCTGCATTAATTATGGAAAAATCTTAAGGACCGTATGACAAAAACTTGTGAATTATTAATCTAGACACTATGGTTTATGTTAATTATGTTTGACAAAATATAGTTTTGATTAATAAATCTAATTAATGTGATTTCTATTCTGATAAATGCATTCAGATTGAATGCAGAGCAATACCTTCAGACTAATGTGTATTTCTAATAGTGACTCAGATTAATGTTTATCCAGTTTTCCAATTAAATATTAAGATTAATTATTATTCGAAGAAATATTTATTTAGGATTATGATTTCTTGGATTATCTCATGAAACTCTATGCCTTGATAAATTCATTTGAGTGTGCAAGGTATTCCTAACAAGGACCAAGCCAAACCAAGTAGAGGGGGGGATTTAGTTTCACGGGGATTCCATTGGTGTTTGGTGATGGTGCACAACACAGACCATTAGCAGGGGAAATCAAAAGGCTAGGTGTCAATTACTAGGACAATAGGATTGATCGCATTGCCTAATAGCATCGGCATAGGTAGAACCCAAGGATAATGTGCCTGCAGTAAATGAACCCAAATTGTCGAGCAAATTGATGAAAACAGAGGTGCATGGGAAGATGGTGGTGGTAGACACACGAACTTAGATGCACCATCGGAAGGATAGCCAATTGGAAGAAGCCAAGATTTTGCATGGCTTGGAAAGACCAAGGAATGTTATGATCTCATGACAAAGGGAAAATCCTAGATAGGCATTCTAAGAGTTAATGTGCCACCTAGATCAACCAATGAAATCTAAGGAGTTCAAGAATTTAGTATAAATGCCATGTGAGGCCATCATGAGGCCACTGAAATCATGAGAAAAGAGTGTGGAGTTATGGCACATAATTGAAGAAGGATTGATAAGGTATGTCTATGTTGAGTTTGGTAATGTTAAACCTGCGAAAATAAATTCAGTTTGCGTGTAATTGTGTATCTTTTTAGTGTAATGAAAAACTAGTGACAAGGATACTCCGTGAGGTAAGATAAATGAATACATGTTAGTTTTTAGAGGCCTCGGTGAATTAGTTGTAGCCACCACTAAGTGGAGAGTAGAGCTTCAGGCTGGGTTGTAGCTCAGGTGATCGCTTTGATTGTAGTTAGATGGTCATCTTGGTTGTAGTTGGATGATGGTCATCCTTGTTGTAGTAGGAAGACCCCACCTTTGTTGTGGCAAGGTGGGTTGGTTGTAGCTAGATTTCCTTGATTCACTTGTTTTTGGGCTTGATGGAGTGGTGGTATCCCTCCCAAGTTCGTGTACATGAGTCCAGTTTGGGTCTAGATGTTGAGTCTTGTGTGAATGTGTGTGTGTGTGAAGTTGGTAAGTGTTGAGTATGGGGATGGCTGAAAAGAGATGATACTGAATTGCTATGGATTGCTGAACCTGACAAGATTCTAACTAGTTGTGACCTCTAAATATGGTTGTCCATGAAATAACCCACCCCGTTCTATTTTTTATAATTTCTGTTCTGGGTCTAGTTTTTCTCACTGTTTGTAGGGTTTTATGTGGTTAAGTTGTAACTTGCTTGTGTTTGATGTTGTTCTCATAACTTATCACACATGCAAACATATACCTTTGCAAATAATGGAAACGAGAAATACCCAGATGATTTATATTAATAAAAATACATCATAAACCACAAATATGTAATACACACATCATAGAATGCCAAGATATGAAAGTTCTTCACATGCCCATTTTACTATCCCAGTGTTACAAGCTAGAAATGACTGATACAGCCATGGATAGGCAGCAAACTCTTAAAATCTTTCGTTTAGTCTTCAATAAATGTCATTACAAAAAAATCAGCAAATATAATGTTGATGCTTCCAAAATAGAGCCAAAGAATGCATACAGGAAGACCACAATGGACCCCTACGTCCCAGCAGCTATAGTACGGCTAGGTCAGCACATAGAATATCCTCCTAACTCCATAAAATGATTGTTGTTTGCTGATAACAGTCTGTTATGGCCTGCAAATCCTATACGGCCAGGAAAGAGTGAAGAAACAACGAAGAAACCCACTCCCTAAACCCCAAAATCACTCACAGCTGGTACGTCCTAGATTGGCAATAATACGGCTAGCTTATGGGTTCCAAAGCTCATCAAATCAACACAAAATCACAGATAATCACTTGTATATTTGTCTTCAATAACACTCTGAAATTATGGTGCCAAAAGATTGGAGATATCTTCGTGTAAACCCTTCTGCGACAATGCCAGATAATGCAAAATGAAGCACAAATGCAACCACTAGATATGGCTGCCCAAGAGCCTCCTTGGGTGGTCTCTCACACTTATGAATAGCTGATACTAATGGAGGTTTTTGTCTCCAAAATCCCAAGATGGTTTTCTCAAACCCTCATTTGCAGAGCAAATATCAATAAAATGTAATAGTCAAGAATGAAGCCTCTATTTGCTTTTTTGGCTTATATATTTTCCCCACTAGAGGGTCGACCACATGAGAGGGAATTAATATTAAAATTTTACTTTATTTCTCCCCTTGAGGCATCCAAGTCCAAATGACTTTAATTTTGCATTTTACACTTTTACTAAGTCACCAACATTACATTATAAAGTCCAAATATTTAAATATTCAATATTAACATACAAACTTTAAAATGAATGATCAAACAAACTTAGAATTCAATGAGCTATAGACCGTTGGAAAGGTCTCATTGAAATGCTCCACCTCTAACCTTGAATTCCCCAAAATAGTCAAAACCCTAACTTACTAAAAATAGTAAGTTTCAGCCAAGGTGTCAAAAGCCATCCAAACGAATTCCCAGAGTTCCCTAACCACATTGGTTAGTATACGGGAACCAAGTATAGACTAACACCACCTAGGAAAAGGGGACATTATAGTCCACCCTCCCCAAGATTGCTTGCCTCAAGCAATCTCAAATCTGGATGCATCAGTATCTGCTCGCTCTCCCATGTAGCATCCTCCACCAGCATGTTCTTCCATTTTACCAAATGCTCCATGATGACCCTCTTCATCAAGGTACACTCCCTAGTGTCAATGATGGCCTTAGGAACCAAAACCAACTTCTCCTCTTCATCAAGAGGAGGCAACTCCGTAGAAGGTATCACATTGTACCCTAGTGCCTTTTTGAGGCAAGACATATGAAAAACATTGTGAACCCTGCTATCTGTCGGTAACTCCACTTCATAAGCCACCTCTCCAACCCTCCTGGAGATCCTGAATGGTCCATAATACCGTGGCTTTAAATTTTCTGCACCACTCTTCTTAAGAGTGGACTGTCTATAAGGTTGTAGCATAAGATATACCATATCACCAACCTCAAAAGAATGCTCAACCCTGTGTTGATCTGCATACTACTTCTACTGGTTTTGCGTCTTCTGGATGTTCTCTCTCAAAGACCTCATAATGTCCTGACTCTCCTACAAGAGGTCTCTGGCCTTAGGTACTTTGTTGTCTCCAAATAACAAATCCAAGAAGCTCGGAGTCTCGTACCCATAAAGTGCCATAAGATATACCATATCGCCAACCTCAAAAGAATGCTCAACCCTATATTGGTCTGCATACTGCTTCTGCTGGTTTTGTGTCTTCTGGACCTAACTCTCCTATAAGAGGTCTCTAGCCTTAGGTACTTTGTTGTCTCCAAATAATAAATCCAAGAAGCTCGGAGCCTCGTACCCATAAAGTGCCACAAATGGTGACATCTGAATAGACATGTGGAAAGTTGTATTGTAACAGTACTCACCCAAGTGAAGCCACTTCACCCATGCCTTCTGTTGTCCTACAATATAATTCCTGAGGTATCCTTCCACCCACTTGTTGACTATCTCAGTCTACCCATCCATCTGGGGGTGGTAACTCGTACTAGGAGTGAGCTCTGTCCCACTCAACCTGAAGAGCTCCTGCCAAAAATTACTCAGGAACCTAATGTCCTTGTCACTCACTATGCTCCATGGCAACCCATGTAGTCGGAATACCTCTCTGAAAAATAATTCAACAACCTGAGTTGTTGTATAGGTGGCTGAAATAGAAAAAAAGTGTGCAAATTTCATTAACCTATCAACCACCACAAAAATGCAGTCCCTGCCTTGGGCTTTGGGCAAGCCTATAATAAAGTCCATCAAGATGCAATCCCACTTCCTCTCGGGAATGGGTAAGGGCTACAATAAACCACTTGGGAAAGAGTGCTCATGCTTGTTCTGCTGACATATCGGGCACTCCCTCACATACTTCTGAACTTCAATCTTAAGGCCTTTCCAAGTAAATCGCTCCCTAACCTGCATGTAGGTTTTGAAGAACCCTGGATGTCCTGCCATAGGCAAGTCATGAAAAGCCCTCAAGATCTTCTGCTTCATAGCAGATCCTGGCACCAGAAAGATCCTCCCCTTGTAAATGATCAATTCATTTATAATTGTGTACCTGTCATCACTGATGGTGCCATCAACAATCCCAGAAGCCCACTTTTCCTTTGCATACTTTGCAGAAATCAAATCTCTCCAATCCTCTGCAATCTCACCCAAAGCGCACAAGTGTGGTCTCCTGGATAATGCATCAACGACTACATTCTTTTTTTCCTTTGACAAAGGCTATGTCAAAGTCATAGGCATGTAGTTTACTGACCCATTTCTACTACCGATCGTTCAGATCCTTCTGACTAAGGAAATGCCTCAGGCTATTATGATTAGATTTGACAACAAATTTACCTCCAACTAGGTACTGCTGAACTTAGCCAATGCATGCATAATGGCTAGCATCTCCTTATCATATATACTATAACTCCTCTCAGCACCCCTCAACTTTCTCCTCTTGAATGCAATGGGGTGTTTGTCCTGCTTCAATACCGCTCCAATGCCTTCCCCTGAGGCATCACACTGAAGCTCGAAAGGTTTTGTAAAGTCTGGAATGGGCAGAACTGGACAAGTACTCATTACCTCCTTAAATCTGTCAAAGCACTGCTGAGCACTAGTGGACCATTCAAAAGCACCCTTTCCAAGTCAAATCTGTAAGGCGGGCAACTATCTGAGAAAATCCCCTCATAAAGCAGCGATAGAACCCACAAAGGCCAAAGAACCATTTGAGTTGAGTGAGATTCTTTGGTGGCGGCCAATCTAGCCCGAATCTTCTCCGGATCCATACGAACACCCTCTGCGCTGATGATGTGTCCTAGGTATAACAACTCCGTCATGCCAAACTCACACTTAGACATTTTAGCATAAAGGGACTCTTTCTCAAGTATGCCAACACAGTGTCAAGGTGCTTGTTCGTCCCATGTCTTGCTGTATATAAGTATATCATCAAAGAAGATAAGCACAAACTTCCTCAGCTGCTCTCGGAATACCTTATTCATGCAAGACTGGAATGTCGCTGGCGCATTGGTTAAGCCAAAAGGCATAACTAGAAACTCAAAGTGCCCATAGTGGCACCTAAATGTTGTCTTCTCTACATCCTCCTCCCGTACTCGTATCTGATGGTACCCAAGTCTCAAATCTATCTTCGAGAAGAAGCATGCACCGTGCAACTCATCTATGAGCTCATCAATCCAAGGGATGGGATATATGTTCTTGATCGTTTTCTTGTTCAACTCCATGTAATCAATGCACATCCTGAGTGTGTCATCCTTCCTCTTGACCAACACCACAAAAGAAGCAAAGGGACTCTTGCTAGGTCTGATATGTCCCATCTTGAGAAGCTCCTGAATGGCCTTCTCAATCTCATCCTTATACTATTTAGGATGCCGATATGGTACAATGATAACTGGCTTGGCACCCTGCTCAGGTTCAATGACGTGCTCAAAACCCCTCTCAGGAGGTCTACCTGGTGGTATGTCACTAAACACTTTGGTGTGTTTAGTCAACAAAGCCTGGGTCTCTGTCGGATACTCTTGCTTCTGCTGCTTAGGAACCTCAGGCATCACCAATATCTCTGATGTCCACTAAACCTGATCATGTCGTAGTATCCTCTCCATCATCTTCAAAGAGACTGTCCTCAATCCACCATTTGATATAGCTCTCAAGATATGTTTCTTGCCATCTGCCTCAAACTTCATCTCCATAGTGCGAAGATTAAGAGTAAACTCTCCAATGGAATGAAGCCACTTCATACCGAGGACTACATCCATGTCCCCCATGCTGACCACGTAATATTCGGCCTGGAACTCATAATTACTTAACTTGATAGTTAAGTTTGGGGATTCTCCTCTTGTAGGTAATGACGAATTATCCGTCTGCAACTCTCACCTTGAACCCCTCGAACTCCTCAGTTTTGAGTCCCCTCCGTGCTACTAGCCCCTCATCAATGAAGTTATGAGTGGCCCCTGTATCAAGCAAAGTGGTCACTCTCTATCCCTTCAATACTCCTCGTATCCTGAAGGAACTCTCTTTCTGAATGGCAGAAAGATGTGTTGTAGGTATATCCTCATCTTGAGCATCCTACACCTCCTCTGTTGCACTCTCCACATCACTCTCCTCCCTATCACTCTATTGCTCTGAATGCTCTGAAGCTATCTCCTCAACAGAATAATATTCCAATTGTTTCACTTGCCCCTTCATTGGGCACTTACGATTTGGATTCCATGGACCCTTGCACTTAAAGCATAACTTCTTTCTCATGTATTCATTCAAGGTATCATCATCTAGATGTGGTGTTGGTTTCTTTTGTGGAAAAGTGTCCCGATGACGTGAAGGCATCTTATCCTTCTGTGGAAGGAAAGGTTTGCAGAAAAACTTATTATGTAATGTGTCATACCTGTTGATTCTTTTTAAAGATCTTAATAGTGTTATTTTTATTTTTTTAATGTGTTCTTTCAGACTAGATAGAAGATGCAGAAGGGGTTTTAGTTTTCTTGAGATGTGTTTGCCAGAGCAATACAATATGGAGCATATATTGAAAACCCATAAAAGATACAATAGATATGAGCAAAACATTAAATACCCAAATCATAAAATACCATATAATGAATTACTATTACTAGCTATATGGAAATATGCAACTTCGTACAACTGTTGTAGCTGGACCAACAACTGGGTAGCATATAATTCATCCAAAACTCCAAACAATGAAAGTATTTTGCATACAATGGATAGTTTCAAGCTTAGAGGCCTTAGACGCCTCACAAAGAGAAGGTTAGTGGTTGCTAATAGTGCATAATGTGTCCCAAAAGATCCCACGTCTCTCCCAGGCAATGGTGTGACCTAGCTGTAGAAGTTTCCAGCCACATACAAATGATAAACTCTAAAATACTTTCCGTTATATCTATTTAGTGCTGCAGACCCCAAACGACCAAGAAAGAGGGATTAATATGCATCAAATCTCACCAAAAGAGTCTCAAAGATGGTACGGCAAACCTCATGAAAAAGGTACAGCCAGCAAGAGGAGGCATATACAATCTTTACAGCTCCACAAACTCCTCCAATCTGTCACTAGAAAATGGTCCTTAGTTGTTCACAACAAATCTGCAAATGATTTATCAATGAAATCTTCAAACCCTCAACAATATTAACTCCATTGAAGCACAACTGCAAATACTAGATGCATCTGCCTCACAAGCACGTTTGGATGGTATTGCACATTTGTAGAATGATGTTACCGAAGGGAGTTTTTGTTCCCAATAGCCTTATGGGTTCAATCTTTCAAACCCTCTCCAAAAACCCTAGCAGAGCCAAAACATCAATTTCACAAATATCCAAGCATATCCACAAATGAGGCACTTTTCCTCTTTTATAATTCTCCAAGAGGGGTTGATGCACTTTGGAGGGAAATATTTCTTTTAATTTCACTTTTAATATTTCCCAAGGTGAGTGCTCCATAAAATGACTTAAGTGACTTTTAAATATTTTATTTTTCATCACTTAACCATTAAATCCCAAAGTCCAATATTTAAATAATAATATTAATTTACGAACTTTAAAACAGAGGCCTAAATGAACTCAGAATTCAATGATCTATAGCCCGCTGGAAAGGTCTCAACGAGACACTCCATCTCCAACATTGAAAATCTTGAAACAAACCAAAACCCTAATTTTCCAAAAATAGCAAGTCTGAGCCTAAACAATCAAAGCCATCTCAGAAAATGCCAAACTGAAGACCAAACTGAACCCAAGCCAACATCCACTCATCTAATCAACTCATCCAAGATACTTCCAACAATGGTTCCCTAACCAGGTTGGTTAGTCTACGGGAACTCAATAATAGACTAACTCCTCAATTGTCTGTCTACCTAAAAATGGGACATTACAGTCCTCCCTTTCCAGAGATTGCTTGTCCTCAAGCAGCTGCACCTGCATGCCCAGGTTGAACTCTAGGATCCCAAATCATTTTGGAGACCGTCCAACAACATATCCTCTGCATCCACTGGGTAGAAATAAATCCATTCTCAGCATCCCTCTAAACAACTATCCCAATGTAGAGCAATCTACCAAACATAGGAATCCATGGATCCCAAAGCCAAAATGGAAGTCTGCCAAACACATAACCCATTGACTTCCATTGCGCTACTTTGACATATTCTTCACCATGCAGGGAGTGGTGAAGCAACCCAATGGGACCCATCTGAACTACAGTGCCAATCATGTCACCACCTGGATCCCAATACAATCGAAACTCACATCCATCAGTCAAGAGGAGGTAAGAATATCCAGTAATGTCTGCACCACAACATCCCCTTCTGCAAATCTCCTATGGATGTGTTGTCTATCCCTCATGGGTGTTGGAAGATATGTAACTACTCCTCCCAAATCAAGGGAATGATTAAACTCTCCTTTATCACCATTGTAAAGACTAAACATGCCATCATGCCTACTGACACTGTAACCTCTTTGAAGCCATGTCTCCAATGGAAATTTTTTGAGACAAAGAAGTTGCAAACTCTATCTGGTACACATTAGCATGATGGTAATCTGATCTTTGACTCTGCAAGTAATCCTCTGAATATATCTAAGTCAAACACCTACAATCTCTAGTTCCATCTTCTGTAGATGGCAACCCTTCATCCCACAATGGATGGTATAAATCCCGAGCCAATCCACACTTACACATCATCAGGTCATCTGTGTGTGGACTAAAGGAGAAATGATGAGCACCCCTCACTATTACCTTCATCTTTTTCGATGGCAAGTCTTGAATTTTGTTGACAACAAAATAAAATAATATTTATCAACCAAATTGCCCAGATGATTCTCCATCTCAATTTCAAAGCACTACTTTTCGTGTATACGGTTCACTAATTTTGAGTTGCCTGAAGATTGTGTTGCAAGTATGGGCCTAACCGGTGTTGTCATTGATGTCAACATACCCCTGTTGCATTGATGCCAAGGATTGGATGAGTTGTATGTTGAGGATATTGAGAAAATTAGTCCTATCAGGAACAGTGAAGACAGTGAAGCAAAGATCCTAGCTAAGATGAAGATCAGAGGATGCGCATCAAAGGGTTTGCAGATATATGTCTAAAGGTGATCCAATAAAGATTTGAGAGGTCCGCATGAAGATTTGAAGAAGTTATGATCATATGAGTAAAACCAGTTCTGGTAGATGTTCAGAGGTGACAGAGTGACACAAATAGGTCCGGTGAGATCCGAAAATGAAATATCTTGTTCTGCGGATTTGGTGGAGTGTTTAGGAAGTCAATGTGAGTTGACAACTTAATTGGTTCGTGGTCTGGAGGTTCGCAAGCATCTATTCCAATATGACAGTGATGACAGACTGTGTTCTTGAGGTTCTGGATGAAGGAGAGAATGATTTTAGTAAGCAGAAGTAGTGTGGATGTTCTTGGTGATTCATGCAAGCTTGTGGAGGTCTCTGGATTATGTCCAGTTCGTGTTGGTGGTTTGCATTGAAGATTGAGCTCATAATTGAAGAATTACTTCTGAATGATGATGTTCTTCCTAAGTTTGGCCGACCAGATGAGTTACACATCTTGCGGATGATCTTGAAGATGTTCTGCGAAGCATGGCGTGTTCCTCAAAAAAGATTGAAGTCCTAGATCTATGTGGCCGATAGTGTGATGATCCGCATGAAGTCTTTGCAATTAGTCAAGTTGTATTTGTGTATTTACTTTGTAAAGTTTTCCGACTTTGATGATTATCCCAAAGTCGATGTCTTGTATAAATAAGAGTTGTGAAGTCATTTCAAATGTATCTTAGTGGAGATGAGGGTGTGGTAGTGAGGAGAAGAGCGAAAGGCAAAACAGAAGTGTTGGGCTTAAATGGAACTGACTCAAGCATGGTGAAGATGCTATTCTTCAGTTCAAGTATGTAATATTTATCATTTTGTAGACAGTGTGTCTCTTGTAGGGAGTGGGCCTCTTGTGATCAGTGTGCTTGGGCAGTGAGCCCTAATTGGCATGTGCCATTTTGTTCTTCTTATTGTTTTAACAGAGAATACAATCTTGGGTTAGTCACCCTGTGGTTTTTCCCTTAACCAGGTTTTCTACGTTAAAATATTGGTGTCATATGTGTTAATGTATTTCTGCTCTTGAATTGTTGCATTGTGATTCCATGATTGATTTATTATTATGCTGTTGAATTACAAGAAGGATTTAAGTGGTTAATAAGAGAAAGTTTTTGAGACAACTGATTCACTCCCCCTCTCAGTTGTCTGTCTTGAAACTAACAATTGGTATCAGAGCTAAGTTCCTATAAAAGAGCTTAACCGCTTAAGGAGATCTAGGATGTCTTCCTATAAGAAGGATAGTCTGAGGTTTGACGGAACCAATTACACTCTTTGGAAAAGCCGCATGGAATGTCACTTGCAATGTATGGGAAGGCAATATTGGATCATGGCTTCAAAGAAGTATGTTCCTCCACAGAATGGTATGAGAACTGTAGATGAAATCAAAGATGCTGAAGATAATCTTCGGGCTAAAGAAGCTCTACTAACTGCCTTATCTGATTCAGAGCTGACAAATGTTATAGATCTAAAAACTGCATATGAGATTTGGGAAAAACTAGAACTTCTGCATGAAGGAGACAAATATGTTAAATGTGCCGAGCTACCTGAAAGGAAAATTCAAAAACCTGAAGATGAGAATATCACTACTTTTATGCCAAAAGTAAATGAGTTCTTTGTGGCATTAGGTGTGCTAGTGGAATCTTAGATGAAGATGAGATTGTTGCCAAAGTTCTCAGATCGCTACCTCCTTACAAATACAAGGTTGTTGCTATTGAAGAATTTAGATCTTTTTCAAATATCACAAGAGATCAATTGGTTGGAAAATTAGCTACATTTGAACTGGCCGAGTTTAGAGATGCACCCCCCAAGACTGAATCTGCATTCAAAGCTAGTGCCTCTATAAAAGGCAAACAAAAGTTTGATCCAGGAGAGAACTCCTCAAAGAAACTCTCATGGTATGAAAAAGTAAGAAAAAATTTGGAAGAAGATGAAGCAGAAGCTGCTCAACTTGAAGCCCTTATTGCAAAAAGACTGCCAAGAGGATTCAGTAAGTATGAAGGAAATTGCCCTTCAAATGTTTCAACTGCAATAAGATTGGTCATTTTTCCTCAAGATGTCCAGAAAGATTTTCAAGGGCAAATCCTAACAGATCAAGATTCCAAAAGCAATGTTACTATGTTCATGAAGATGTTGATGATAAAGGAATAACAGATGATGAATCAGAGACAAGAAACAAATCTGGAAATGACTGAGTGTTTATTGCCATCAAGGAAGAAGATTCATTGCCCTCTGAATCTGTCAATCATAAAATGATAGAAATAGCTCTGGCTGCCCAAGTTGAAGAAAAGGATGATTGGGTCATTGACAGTGGATGCTCCCACCATATGACATGTGACAAAAATAAGCTTATAGATTTGGAAAGATATGAAGGGGTCGTAAAATTTGGTGATAATTCTATTGGCAGAATCAGAGGTAGAGGAACTATTTCTTTTGATGGAAAGAACAAAACCAGTAATGTACTGTATGTTGAAGGTCTAAAGCACAATCTTCTCAGTGTTGGACAGTTGGCGGACAAAGGTTATGATCTCCGATTCAAAAAAGGAAAATGCAAGATCTTTGAAAGTTCCGGAACAGAGATTGCATCCGGTACTCAAACAAAAGGTAACATCTTCCACTTGGTTGGTACTGGTAAAAGTTGTTTATTCGTTCAAATTGATCAGAGTTGGTTGTGGCATAGGAGAATGTGTCATGTGAATTTTGATAATATTATCAAGATAAGCAATACTCGGACTGTAAGAGATCTTCCAAGACCGGTGAAACCTACCAATAGTTTGTGCAAAGAATGTCAGTTGGTTAAGTAGAGCGGAGTCACATTTAAAAGTAAGGAACAATCTTCTACCAGATTGTTGGACTTAGTTCATACTGATCTATGTGGACCGGCAAGAATCAGGAGTTTGCAAGGTGATAGATACTTCATGTTATTAATTGATCACTCCCGGATGATGTGGGTAACTTTTCTGAAAGAGAAATCTGAGGCTCTTGAGAAATTCAAAATATTCAAGGCTATAGTAGAAAATGAAACTGAATTAAACATAAAATGTCTCAGATCTGATAGAGGTGGAGAATTCACATCCAAAGAGTTCATAGAATTCTGTGAGAAACATGAGATAAAAAGACAGTTATCTGCTCCAAGGACTCCACAACAAAATGGAGTAGTGGAGAGAAAGAACCAGACCATCCAGGAAACATCTAGAACCATGATGATGGAAGCAAATGTTCCTCAGATCTATTGAAGAGAAGTTGTAAGCACTGTTGTATATACTCTTAATCGAGTACAAATTAAAAACAATACTAGTAAGACCCCTTATGAACTCTGGTTTGGCATCACTCCCACTGTGAAGTATTTCAGAGTCTTTGGTAGCAAATGTTACATTAAAAGAGATGAAGACCTTGGAAAATTTGATGGTAGAAGTGATGAAGGAATATTCTTGGGTTATTCTACTTAAAGCAAAGCAAAGGTTATTCTTGGGTTATAACAAGAGATTGAGAAAGATTATAGAAAGTACAAATGTGAAGGTTGATGAAGGTATTGAAAAACCCTCAAGGTTTTATGAATATGATGAAGATGATCATAATGATGTTTTGGTCCAAGACATCCAAGCCCCTTCTGAAATTCAGATCCAGATTGATCCAGAGAATCAGGAAGAAGAGATTAGTTTGGATGAACCTATTCAAGAAACAAAAGTGTAAGAAATTCCCAAAACTCCCAGGTATGTAAGACTGAATCACTCTAAAGATTAGATCATAGATGATAAAAGCAAAGGTGGTCAAACAAGAAGAAAGATTGCTCAAGACTCAGAAAAGTATTGTCTGATTTCAAAGTTTGAACCAAAAACTGTGAGTGAAGCATGCAATGATGAAAGTTGGACTAAAGCAATGAAGGAAGAGCTGATGCAAATTGAGAAAAATCACACTTGGGATCTTGTTCTCAGACCTAGAAACAAAAATGTAATTGGAACCAAATGGGTCTTTCAAAATAAACTGAATGAAGATGGTGAAGTAGTCAGAAACAAAGCCAGATTGGTCTGTAGGGTTATTCTCAAGTAGAAGGAGTTGATTTTGAAGAAACTTTTGCTCCGGTGGCAAGAATTGAAACAGTCAGATTATTTCTTGCCTTTGCTACCTTCAAGGACTTCAAAGTATATCAGATGGATGTCAAATCTGCCTTCCTGAATGGTGACTTGGAAGAAGAAGTATACATTGAGCAACCGGATGGATTTCAATTGTGTGATCATGGTGATATGGTCTGCAAGTTGAAGAAAGCACTGTATGGACTCAAACAAGCCCCAAGAGCCTGGTATGAAAGACTGGATAAGCATCTTTTGAAGATTGGTTTCAACAAAGGTACTGCTGACAGTAACTTGTACTTCAAAATTGATCATGAAAATATCTTGATTGTTGAAGTATTTGTTGATGATATCATTTTTGGAGGAAGAGATAGTATGTGTAAAACTTTTGCAAATCAAATGAAAAGTGAATTTGAGATGTCCATGTTTGGGGAAATGAATTTCTTCTTGGGTCTGCAAATCATTCAAACAAAGAAAGGAATCTTCATCTCACAGACCAAATATGTGAAAGAATTGTTGAATAAATTTGGGATGGAAGACTCAAAACCAATTAATACTCCCATGGCAACCGGATGTAAATTGAGCAAAGATGATGACTCTCCTAAGGCTGATCAGAAAAAGTACAGGTCAAGGATTGGAGGACTACTGTATCTCACTCAAACCAGACCTAACTTTATGAATGTTGTTGGTCTTGTTGCTAGATTCCAAGCTGATCCTAGAGAATCTAATGTCATGGCAATCAAGAGGATTCTTAGATATCTAAAAGGAATAGTTGAGTATGGTTTATGGTATCCTAGAGATCATGATTTCTCTCTTCATGCATATACAGATGCGGATTGGGCAGGAGATGTGGATGACTGGAAGAGTACCAGTGGTAGAGCATTCTTGTTAGGGAAAAGATTGGTTCCTTGGTTGAGCAAGAAACAAGAGGCAATAGCTATGTCCACTGGAGAAGAAGAATATATTGCAGCAGCAAGTAGTTGCACTCAAGTATTGTGGATGAAGCAAATGCTAAGAGACATCAGAGTGGAGTATGAGGAACCCATCACAATCTTCTATGATAATTCAAGTGTAATAAATATATCAAAAAATCTGATGTTGCATTCAAAGACAAAACATATATCCATCAAGTTTCACTTTTTGAGAAAGCAAGTGAACAAAAATGAAGTCAAATTAGAGTTTGTGCCATCCAAAGATTAGATTGCAGATATTTTTACTAAACCTCTACCTAAGGACTCTTTTGAGTATCTCAGGGAGAAGTTAGGGGTTATTACCCCTCCGGTTCTAAATTAAGGTGCACTGATGTGTATCAATTCGGTGGATCTCACAGTCATATCTTGTGGTCCGGATTGATGATGGGAAGATGCTACTCAGGGGGAGCAGTCTTTATGATTTTGAGTGATCCAAGTATGTGCCCTTTGCCATTGATGTCAAAGGGGGAGAGAAGACATGTGAAAAATAAAAAGTGGTTGCTGATCAAAGGGGGAGCAGTAAAGGAAGAGAAGACATGTGAATGGTTGTTGTTGACAGGGGGAGTTATGTAAGTCGGTGAGGAAAAGTTCTTGTCTTAATGGTTAAAATAGTTTTTCACATCATATATTGCCATCAATGACAAAGGGGGAGATTGTTGCAAGTATGGGCCTAACCGGTGTTGTCATTGATGTCAACATACCCATGTTGCATTGATGCCAAGGATTGGATGAGTTGTATGCTGAGGATATTGAGAAAATTAGTCCTATCAGGAACAAAGAAAAACAGTGAAGACAGTGAAGCAAAAATCCCAGCTAAGATGAAGATCAGAGGATGCGCATCAAATGGTTTGTAGATGTGTCTAAAGGTGATCCAGTAAAGATTTGAGAGGTCCGCATGAAGATTTGAAGAAGTTATGGCCATATGAGTAAAACTGGTTCTGGCAGATGTTTAGAGGTGACAGAGTGACACAAATAGGTCTAGTGAGATCTGGAAATGAAATATCTTGTTTTGCGAATTTGGTGGAGTGTTTAAGAAGTCAATGTGAATTGATAACTCAATTGGTTCGTAGTCTGGAGGTCCGCAAGCATCTATTCTAATATGACAGTGATGACAGACTGTTCTTGAGGTTCCAGATGAAGGAGAGAATGATTTCAGTAAGCAGAAGTAGTGTGGATGTTCTTGGTGATTCAGGCAAGCTTGTGGAGGTCTCTGGATTGTGTCTAGTTCGTGTTGGTGGTCCACATTGAAGATTGAGCTCGTAATTAAAGAATTACTTCCGGATGATGATATTCTTCCTAAGTTTGGCCAACCGGATGAGTTACACATCTTACAGATGATCTTGAAGATGTTCTGCGAAGCATGGTGTGTTCCTCAAAGAAGATTGAAGTCCCAGATCTGTGTGGATGACAGTGTGATGATCCGCATGAAGTCTTTTGTAATTAGTCAAGTTGTATTTGTGTATTTGCTTTGTAAAGTTTGCCGACTTTGATGATTATCCCAAAGTCGATGTCTTGTATAAAGAAGAGTTGTGAAGTCATTTCAAATGTATCTTGGTGGAGATGAGAGTGTGGTAGTGAGGAGAAGAGCGAAAGGCAGAGCAGAAGTGTTGGGCTTAAATGGAACTGACTCAAGCATGGTGAAGATGCTATTCTTCAGTTCAAGTATGTAATATTTATCATTCTGTAGACAGTGTGTCTCTTGTAGGCAGTGGGCCTCTTGTGAGCAGTGTGCTCGGGTAGTGAGCCCTAATTGGCATGTGCCATTTTGTTCTTCTTATTCTTTTAACAGAGAATACAATATTGGGTTAGTCACCCCGTGGTTTTTCCATTAACTGGGTTTTCCACGTTAAAAAATTGGTGTCATATGTGTTAATGTATTTCTGCTCTTGAATTGTTGCATTGTGATTCCATGATTGATTTATTATTATGATGTTGAATTACAAGAAGGATTTAAGTGGTTAATAAGAGAAAGTTTTTGAGACAACCGATTCACCCCCCTGTCAGTTGTCTGTCTTGAAACTAATAGATTGATGCGAAAAAAATATTTGTTTGATAGAAATAAATTGAAAACAAGCAAGAAATGTTTGGTGATAATGTGATGTACATATTCTACAAAATACAATACATAGCCAAGATGAACATATTGTTCACATCTATAAGCATTTGAAATGCAGCGAAGTGATAAGAGTAGGTCAAGCAGGAAAAAATCTTCCAAACAAGGAACGGTCAGATCCTTCCAAGAAGACACCGAGGGGGACGATGAGGAGTCAGATGAGAATGGAGATGTTGTAATGAACTCAGAGGAGGTTGAAGATTAGTGGAGCATTCCATTCAATGATGATGAGGAGGAGAAGTTGGTCAATCTATGGCAGGAAGCCCTACGCTCTACCTCTGCTCGCAAATCAATACTAGCTGAGAGGTCGTTGAACAAGTCTCATCATGTTGGTTCACTGCAGGGAGGTCTTCATTGGGGGTTCCTTCTCTCCCCGTGCCTAACGGTGGAAGCAGCTACTGCTATGGATCACGCGCCATGCAGTAGTCTGGGGATCCTTGTGTCCTTGGCCAAGGAGAATGCTCTAAATGTGTTGTGCTGATGTGTCGTAGGAAGGTGAAAAAGGGACACGTCTGAGCCGCCTTGTTTGCTTGGTGGGTTTCCTACAAAATTTCTCTTCCTCAAGGGCTAGGAAGACTATCCAACCCATATTTGCAGGATGTGGAGTAAGGCAAGGTATTGCTGCCTCGACAGCTTGGGCATTTAAGATATCTGTGATTTCAATGGAGGAGAAGCCTACCATTAAGGTCTTGGACTCCATTGTGACAAAGCTGCTTTGAAGCTACATAACTCTCTTATTGAAAAATTCCTCAAAATGAGGCCTAACATCGACGAATTTAGAACATGGGTAATAGAAAATGGCTGCCCTAGGAGGAGTTTGATATCATCGCAATGGCTTAGGGTTTCTTTCTAATCTACTTCTCGAACCTAGAAATTGTGACAAAACCCTTTTAGATGGCTCATGATTTATGGGCAAAAGGGGGCTTTTTCTCAAGAAGTGGTCATTGGGTTTTGATCCGGAGAAATGCATAAGCAACATTCCAATGTGGGTGAAGCTTCCAAGATTGGCCCTAGAATAATGGGAGGTTAAGGTTCTAAAATCTATAGCTTCCACCATTGGTCAATTCATTTGCATTGATCGATTACCCTTTCTACGAGGCGTATGCTTTCTTCTAGATTTTGTGTCCTTGTTGACTTGGGTAAGAAGCTTCCTTCTTTCTCCTTGTCTTCAAAATTTGGTGTTTGGAATCAACACATTGTCTACGAGGACTCTCCGGTCATGTGTCAATTCTATCAAATAGCTGGTCACTCTTCCCTTGGATGCTTGGCTAGAAGGTTGGATAAAAAGATCGATGGGTCTGAGAAGAAAAAGGACAGCGTATCGTCCAATAAGGAACCAGGTACTTTACTGGATGGTGGTGTTGAGATTGAAAATGTTGCTGCACAAAACTCTGGAGACATGGTAAGGCAAGTAGAGCCTTTTGAAAAAGCTTTCAAATCTTCTGGTGACAGCCATAATTTTCTCGTTGGGTCTTCTCCTAATTCGGATGCAACTGGGGGATGGCACAGACAACCTACGAACCTCTCTACAGAAGGGTTAGTCCATAAAAAGAATGCTTTGGCAAGGAAGGAAAGCCACCTTTCTACTTCTATAGATGGTGTCAATGGACGACCAGCCAAAAAGAAATATAAATGTAAGAACCTGTCAGAGGGGGTTGTCCAATCCCCCCTAGAATGATTTGATTTCAATTTGCCCTGAGATAATGTCTCAGCTATTGTTGTGTAGTTTTGGAGTTGTTTGCTCTTAAGTTGTTGCTCTTTGTTGCAGCTTTCCTACAATTTTGTCGTTAGTCAACCTTGGGTTTGCTTACATCTTGCCTTTTATAACAAGGCTCCAGTGTCCCTTCAAACCCTATTTTACCCCTTTTAATCAATACCATATTGTTCACATATATCAGACTGGTACTTTAAGTACATGATGCATGGTCAAAAAAATTCTCTATCCAAGTCAATTTCCCAAACATCATAATCCCATTTATTAAAGTCCTGACTGGAATGACATATACCCCAAAATATGTGATATCTAGAGCCCAAAACTTTGTTGTCCTTCAAAATACTTATTGGCATATTCTCACAAGACTTGCCTCAAAAATATTCAAAGAAAGCCCTTTAATTTATTAAATCTTGAGAAAGGGCCTTTATGATATATTCTTTTAGGACTCAATATTCTAGAAAGCATCACATAATAGCTTGCTAGGATTGTTTTCTATACATAATAAAAATAAAAAAACTAAGCTTGTAATTCATACTACAGAATCCATATCTAGGCATAACTCAAATGGAGTATCAGTCCTAGATGCTGATATCATAGTTTACAAACTCGCCGAGTACTCGCAGTTTTTTTGCAGAATGCCTACTCATGAAAAAAACTTACGGGTTTTCTTGCGCTGCATTTTATGGTAAAATTATTGAGTACTCACAGAAAGCTCACCGAGTTTGACAGAGAAACTCACAAAGACACAAGAAAAATGCAAGACACAATTTGGATGTGGTTCAAACAATGAAAAAATACTAGAAAAACATGGTTTTTACCTTTCAAAAAATTATGAAAATGACATGCACTGCCCCCAAACCCCTACGAAGGGTGTTGCCCCCAAACCTCCGCAAGACTCATTTGATACATTTTGTAGGCTATATTTATGTTTTTCTTTTCTTTTTTTTAAAATTTAGGTATATTTTAAGTTGCCAAGTTTTTGCCAAGTAGGAAATTTTGGTCTGTCAAGTGTGAGTTTGCAAACTATGGTTGATATAACTCAAATAATCACATAACATTAAAACTACTAACACCAAAGTAGCATAATTACACTTGAACATAGTACAAACTATCATAGGAGGTACTTCAAAACGAGTCTGAGTTTGCAAACTATGGTTGATATAACTCAAACAATCACATAACATTAAAACTACTAACACCAAAGTAGCATAATTACACTCAAACATAGTACAAACCATCATAGGAAGTACTTCAAAACTAGATTTTAATCAAGTTCCCACTACACTACCAAGTTTTTCAAAAGCACTTAAAAAGTTCTCAAAAACTGTCTTACTGGAGCAGCTCTAAATCATATCTTCTTTCTGCTTGTTTGCCTCTTTATATAGAGGCCTCTTCTCTCTAATCTTTAGATTTTCCAACTGTAACACTTCTTTCTATGTTGGCCCTCAAGAATTTTTATTTTCTTCTTTCAGATGAATAAATTTTACCCTTGACCACAAAACATCTACCGTGGATATCACCGAATTATCAGAAAAACATTATACTCTATTTAATTGATGAAGGGTTTAATCATTAGATAAAGGATGTCAATCAATAACTTGTCCCACTATAAAAATACATTGGATTATTTTTCAAATGATCCAAAAAACTTCACAAATAATTCCATGCTTTACCCATTTGGCAGATACCAAGATGTTACTCTATGTGTAACTGGTATAAATACAGAGGTCTTTCACATGCAGGTGCATTGTTTTGATTAGGATAAGTTGGTTTTGAAGGGACCATAAACCCTATACAAACCTCAGGTTTTGACAAGACCTTGAAACCTAACAAAATTGCAACCAAGCTGCCCATGGGAACAACCCACCCACAAAACAAAGGGCCAACCTACACAATACCAAATCTCGAACGAGCAATCCGCACACCCTTGACCTGTGGGTGAGAGTCAACCACTGAGGTGGGAAGACCGTTCTTCCTACAACAAACAATTGTCCAGGAAACACCAATATTTGAATCATCCGATCGAGGAGAGAGGAGAGGAGGGTCCTCTACAACATCCTCCTCCAAAACCACCACATGTGAGGAGAGATAGTGTCTATCCATGGAAGTTGGACGCTGAACAAACTCCATAGGCAAAGTTGTAGTAGGGGTCCCCATGCAACGAGCTGACGTGGGAGCTGCTAGAGATGGGTCCGAAGAAGAGTTCTCAACATGAATTGAGGGAGTCTCCAAAACCACATTTGCCTTGGGGGAAGCTGCCACAAGAACAAGATACATCGCAAGGGAAACTGGAGAAGAAGGCCTGTCATCCTAAGAGTCAAAATCACCCACAATCAAGTGGTAAGTGCGGGCATTCTGCAACCACAAAACTAGGCTTGCCTTGCGATGATGAGGACAATCAAAAGCCATGTGTCCGATGGAGAAGCAATGCTCACAACGAAATGGGAGACTCTCATAATCAAGCGATTTGGTCCACAACCTACCTCCACCGACAAAACAATCTCCCCAGAAAGTGCCTTGGAGGTATCGATATCCACTAGAATACAGATGAAGGTAGGATGGCTCATAAGAGTGGTGGTATCATCAACCTTCAAAAATCAACCAATAGCACTGCCAATGGCCTCAACCAAAAAATGGAGAGGAAAATGTGGAAGTCTTACCCACACAAGCTTGATATTGAGTGGTTCTAAGAGCGGATTGAAGGGCATAGACCACGGCTTCAGCAAGGGAATGCTCGCCCTACATCCACACCTGGCGATCCAAAGTCAAATCCTTGTCATGTGAAGATTCAAATGTCGCAATGAAGAAACCCCTAACACTTGGGTATGGCTCAATTTTCCCCTCAACAAGTCTAGAAGAGAGGGCCATAAGCTAGTAAATCTACAAACGAGGCCATGAGTTGCATAATACTATTTGTTATCAATCACATTGTTGTCACTTCTTGATTTACCAATTTTTTTGTCAAAATTACAAAAGAATAATTATAGGGTTTTTGTTGTCAATTAAACAACCAATTTCCCATGGGGTTTGATTTCCTGATTAAGTTTGCAGATCCAAATTAAAAAGACTTACGATCAATTGCTAAAAGCAAACAGACAGATAACTACATATTTTTAAGGTGGACGGAAAAGGGGTACTTCAATAATAGAAGCAGAGTACTTGAAGTGGGGCACGGAAGGCTTAGCGCCACATATCAAAAGAATTTTCAACAGGGTGATCTAGCATGGTTTCCCTACAATCTGGGCCACAAGTGTTGTCATCCCTCTTCACAAGATTGGAGATGCTAACAACCCTTCAAACTATCACACTATAATGATAAACCCCCTCTTTGGAAAACTCTTTGGAAGCATGTTAGAGCGAAGAATAAGCACTTGGGTAGAAAAGGAGGGCAAGAGGACGAAAGGGCAAGCAGGCTTCAGAGCAAAGCACTCCACGATTGATCATGGCGTTACTCTTAGGCATTTTATTGAAAAAATTGGGACAAGCAAGGGGATGAAGCTTTTTGCTGCTTTGTTGACTTTAAAAAAGCCTTCGACATGGTGCCTAGAAGTAAGCTTTGGGGCAGAATGGAAGAGTTGGGTATACCGAAGGAGTTTAGAGCAGCGGTGCATAGATTATATGAACAGGTGCAGGCCAAGATAAAAACTAAAGATGCTATGTCAGAGTGTTTTGGGAGCGACATTGGTGTCAAGCAGGGGTGTCCATTGTCCCCAACTTTGTTCGGGCTTTACATAGACAAATTAGAGGAATGGCTAGATAAGCGGGGAGGAGAAGGTGTGCACTTGGCCACTTATGTGGTCAAGCTATTGTTATATGCAAATGATCTTATGCTAATGGCCAAAACGACACATAACCTGCAGGAGCACCTGAGGGCTCTTGAGTCTTTCTGTCAAGAGGTGGGAATGCAAGTGAACATCAGCAAAACAAAAGTCATGATCTTCACCTTGAGAAGAACTAAGAAACAAATAAACTTTGAGTTCGAGGGCAGCCCCCTTCAGGTGGTAAATGAATACAAGTACCTAGGTCTTGATTTCTGTAGCAATCTCAGTTGGGAGACATGCAGGACAAAAAGAATACAAGGAGGATGGAAAGCATTGTTCATGCTTCAAAACAGATGCAGATCTGCGGAGCTCTGGGATTGGAAATCAAAGCAGAAACTTTTTGGGCTGTTGGTTGTACCTGTGATATTGTATGGGTGCGAAGTTTGGGGCAGCAGCACATCGACTTCAAATGGAGGCAAATAGAAAGATTACAAAAGCATCTAATCACAAGCAATTTTAAGATAAAAAGCTCGGTCCCCTATGAGATTATCCAGGTTGAAGCTGGTGCTTATCCTATCGAGGCGATGGCGATAACTCGACTTCTGGGGTATCTGAAGAGAATTGAGAACATGGGGGGCACCGCTAACCCAAAATTGCAGTAGAGGAAAAAATTCCCAGAAGGAAGAATACGTGGATGCAACAAAATAACAAGTGGTTGCACAAGTGGGGCATTAACATCTAGGAATCCCCAAGAACAAACGTGGAAATCAAAAAGTTTGTGAGAGGAAAAGTCAAAGCTGCCATGTGGTCTCAACAACTCGAGCGAAAAAGAGAATATTAAGTCATTCATTTTAACCCCACATGTGATCACAATCAAAAGTGCTATATTGTAAAAGATATCAAGTGGAAATATAAAATGTTATTGGCCTAGCTCAGAACTAGTTCACACCATCTTAGGTGTGAAATGGGAAGATGGAAGACACCCAAAGAGGAGTGGACGGATAGGATTTGCCGTGTTTGTACGTCAGAGTTAGTGGAAACGGAATGGCATTACATCATGGAGTGCAAGGCATACGAGGACATTCGTCTCAAATTCAAGGATATCTTGAATGTTGTTTCTTTAACGGCCTTGTTTGTTGAAACAAAGATTGTGAGAGTGGCTGATTATTTGGGCAGAATCCATAGAAGAAGATTGACGATCAGCAAGGAGATTGAGCGCAACAGTCAGGTTTCGTTGGAGGCCACTTGTTGGTTCTTCCGTTTTACGTGGTCTGCTGTTATTGTGGGTCCCATAGACTGTTTTGGTCTCGTGAACATCATTAAAAACTTTCATTTCATTTCATTTTCCAAGCTAATCTATTTCATTTGAAGATAATAGTACAGAGAAGATATGGGTATCAAAAGCTACATGTGCTTCATTAGGTAAAAGACATCAGGATTTGAACCTGAGATCCCCTAACAACAAATGTGTCAGCTAATCAATCACAAACACGATTTGCCTCCTTGTTGAACAACAGTTCACTGCCAGCATTGCATGCAGGTGGCATCAGTCCATTGCTACTGAAATTATACTCACTGACGGTTTAGAAATTATCAAGATAAGCAGACATTGAAATTCAAGATCCTAGCCTAACCAAGGACAAATGCATTGGCACTCTCAGTGCCAAGAAAGACAATTGGTGGTTTTTCGAGGTACAGAAGTGCAATTATAAATGGCCACTCGGGTATGAAATGGGTGTTCATAATGACACGTTTTAATATGACTTCACCCAGATAATGCCAGCTGCCATGTTAAATAACAGATTGGTTTTATAGGACATCAGCCAACATTCTGCTCCAGTCAATCATTCAGAAACAATCACCCGCAAGCAGATAATGCCTCAGAAAGCATTTACATTAACAAGCAAAATAACAAGAGAGAATATGTGCACAAATAGACAATGTTATCACAGTAATGTGTTCTTCAGAGAATTGAAATGGTTGCAAGTACCGAGTCGGATTTATAAGGATCCAGTACGGGCAATGCATTTCACAGACCACACTAGCACCATTATTTTCACAGCAATTTGAAAAATCATCACTTTTGTCAGTTGGCAAAGTCCAGCTAACATTTCAAGCAGTTGAAGAATGGAAACAAAGCATCACAAGAAGGGATTTCTCAGCCTTAGAACCAAAGAATGGAAACAAAGAATCACAAGAATCTACCTTGATCAGACCATTTTGTGTCGTCCAAAAAGCCACCAGCATCTAGTAGCTGTCTTTTGTTCCCTACAAAATTTGACTGCTCCTTTACATAGTCGTATTTATCCCTATGATCCTCAGCAAAGTTTTGTTCATTAGAGAGTCCGAATGGATCTTCAAAAGATTGTCTTACCTCCTTACGCTTTTTCTTAGATCTTTCCATACTTTTTGGGATAAGATTTTGCTCCCCGTGATAATTTCCTGAACCTTCAAGGTCTAGCTCGCTATTGGTATAATTCATTTGCCGCTCAAATGGAAAGGGCTGATGATAATTTTGTAGTCTTCCAGTCTCCTACATCAGCATAGTGTCCTACTGGACTTCTCTGATACTCCCTATTTTGCTTATCCAGGTGTCTCCAGATGTTGAAGGGAATTTTTAATTGAAGTATTTTTTTTGGGTTCTAATTTAGGTTCCGAGGCAAACATTTTATGCTAATTGGGCTTGGAGGGTTTTATCTTTAAGTTCCAAGGAACAAATTTGATAGAAAATGGCTGAGGTATTTTCTTCAGATTGTGAGTTGAATTTTTGTTTTGAAATTGTTTTGAAGAATTTTTATTCAGCTTCCGAGGCAATGTATTGATGCAAAATGGCTGTGGAGGGTTCTTGTTCCGATTTCATGGCGATAATTTTATGGAAAATTGGGTTTGAGTGATTTTATTTGGTTTCCGAGGCAAAAATTTGGTGGAAAATGGTTTTAGAAGGGTACTAATCGGGTTCTCTTAAAATTTTTGATGTAAGATGGGACTTTCAGGGTTTTTGAATAATTTCTGGGGCAAAGATATTATTTTAAAGTAATTTTGGAGGGTTTACTTGAAAATTTCAAATTCGGAGGAAATTTTTTATTTGAAATGGTTTTGGAGTGGCAAGATGTTGACGTGAAGTGGTCTTGCGGGCGTTTTCAGGTTATTAGACACATTTCAGATGTATTTATTCACAGGGTTTGTTCTTTTGGCGTTTTGGACCACGTGGAGCAATGAAGCAACCATGAGGTTAGCCCCTTTTTTGAGTGATTTTTCTCCTGTAGCATTTTTCTATTTTGTGTCGTATAGAGAAATGGCATTTTTTTTTAGTTTTTTTGGTTGTATGGTCCTGTAATTAAGTGGAAAGATCCAGGGCCGAATTTCTAAGCTTAGTTTGCTTTGGTTTTTGGGGTATTCAATGGAAATGGCTTTTGATTTGCAGAGAAACAGAATCTTTTGCAAATAATTGCCAAAGCTTTTGTCAATTCTCTCCTCAAAGGAATGTTGTAGAAATTTTTGTCTATACTGTAGTGTTTTTGTTGTCATTGTTTTTGAAACTTGGATTTTTCCAGTGTGAAGGATTTATAAGAAGATTTTCCCTTTAAAGTAATTATTTTTTTACATTGTGGATTGTGGCATTATTTGGGCTTTGTTCCTTTAAACTTAGGACTTAGCAATTTTGAGGCTGTCTGAGAATTATTCTCTTTTAAATAGGTATTGTTGACCATTTGATATTCTTATTGGGTTTCTTGTCGAAACTTGGTTCTTACCAGCGTGCCTTTTGAAATGATTATTCACTCTCCTGGTTTTTCTTCGGCATTGTTCTCGAAACTTGGATTATAAAAATGTAGTCTTTGAGGTAACTATGTTACTATTGTTTATCCTGCTATGATTTTTTTGAGCTTTTTCTTACAATTTGGATTTTACTGGTGTAGGGGTTGTACGAGAAAGAATTCCCCTCAATAATGTGGCCTGTACCATAAGTAAGGCACAGGATGGCTTTTTGCATTGTTTGAGGTGTGTATAAAAGTTGAAAACAGTTTAATTTTCTGTAGATGGACCTCAAACTTGTATTTCATTCTTCCAAATTCTCTGCCTTTAGAAGACTTGTATTTGTTACTTATTGTAGAGCTCATTCGAGAAGGTATGCAATCCAGAGTTCAAATATTACCAATTTGTGCTTTTTTTTCTTAACGATCTAGTCAACTTGTTATTCTGCAAGGACATGTTGGTGCTCATTTTTGCCCTGGAAGTAAAGCTTGCAGGTGGAGGGTTTCTTTTTCAAACCCTAGGTTTCCCTCTTCATCGGCGTGAGTTTGTGTTGTGTCTTAGCGATCATGTTGATGGCACAGTGTCTTCTTCCATCGCTGAGACTTTGTGCTATCGGTGAATGAGATTGTTGTTCTACCGATGGTGTTGGTCTTGCCGACAGGGGTAAGTCATGTATTCATCGGCAGGAGTGGGAGTTATCGGGTGAACGGTCAGATGTTGGGCCGACAGTGTAGTGTTTGGCCGATGAAGATTCATCGGCGTGTGTCTTACCGAAGGAAAGTGGGGTTGACGTTTGGCATCGGTAAGACTACTGTGATCGGCCAATGTGTTTTGTGGTTCGCCGATAGAAGGAAGTCACCCCGATGGGGAATGCCATCGGGATGACTTTGTGTTCGGTTTGACCGACGGTGGAGTATGTAGGATTTGGCGATCGGCGAGACTTTTGAGATCGGGCTAGCACTTGGAGGGCCCGCCGATGGGTAATGTTTGGCCGATGAGGTTTCATCGGCATGTGTTTGGCCGACGGAGGGATGAGGCCATAGTTCATCGGCGAGATTTGACTTATTGGCAGAGGTTTTTTGCAGTTTGCCGATGGAGGGAAGTCACCCCGATCAGGAGTGCCATCGGGGTGACTTGGTGCATCGGCGTAAGTTTGAGATGCTGCTCCGACGGTGTTGGTCATACCGACGGAGGTGGGAGGCCAGGGTGCTGTCGGAGTGACTTTGTTCATCGGCAGAGATGTTTCTTGTTGGGCCGATAGTTGGTGGTCTGGCCGATAGGTGGTATTTGGCTTCTGGGCGTCGGCGAGACAACTGGAGTCGGCGGGAGATTTTTGAGGAAGGCCGATGGTTTGTGTCACGGCGATGGGTTTTGACGAAGGCATGTGTGTCGAGCGCGGCAAAAGCGCTCGACACTTGGTATGCATGCGGCCATATTTTTAAAGCGTCGAAGTTGTCTCCACACCATGCATGTGGGATTTATCCCCTTGCATTATTTTTGAACCCGCGGTAGAACGTGTTTTGGCGGAAAACTTCTTTTTGACTGCAGTGACGGTTTTCAAGCTACCGCGGGTGGTTGAGGCCCTTAATGGCGACTGTAGCAGGAGTATGGGCGATGGTACAAGCGATCAGGCTGCCTGATTGAGAATGAAGACTTCCAGATAGTGGCGTGTGGCTCGAGGCCCCCCATTGTCTGCTGCATTAACATTTTCTGAGCACCATTCCTTCTGAGGACTGTATCTGGCGGATTTTTTGTTATAATCATGTAATTAATTGCTGTGGTACACTTTCTGGCTGTTATAAGCAGACTGTGTTACCATTTTTCAGGTTGTTGAAAGTTGAACATTTTGGCTCTGTAACACAATACAGTTCGTTTTGGTTGCTCTGTACAGCTAAACCTGTGAGTTTATGTATCTCTTGTTGTACGTTTTGGCTTGAATCCACTGATTTCATGGTTAATCTTGTATGAATAATGCTATGTTTGCATGTGTTTTGTTAATTCTGTCTCCAGTATTGCATGTATCTTTCTTCTGAGTCTGGATATTTAAGCAATATTTGAGACTCTAGAACATAGAATTCCTATGTTGAATGTCTGATCTTTTAACTTCTGCTCAAGGGGTAGATTAAACTGTTTTCAGGTTGAACATTGGGAAGGGTATACTGCAGTAGGGATGCCATAAGTAGAGATAACTTAACACTCTGTATTGGGAGATATCTGTAAGGCAGGTATCACATATATCCCCCTGAAATCCAGTTTTAGCCGTTTATGCTGATCATTCACAGGTGTATGTCTATTAACTCCAGGCCCTGGATAGGCACCAATCTTGCTTCGTGTTTGTGTTACAACCATGTCCAGCTTTGCATCCAAACTCAAAATCATAATCAAACTCTAAAACAACCATTAGGACATTAGAATTAGTTTTAGGATCCTCAGTCCTCTGTCTACAACTGCAAATAGGCCCAAAGCTAGCCCCTTTGCTCTTATCTTTCAGTTTTGGTCTACTTACAGGAGGACTTATCTGCTTTCTGACAGCATCCCAATCCTTGTATGCGTATCTCATGGATGTTGAGTAGGGAATACCCCCCTAGGTCTTGCAGAGCCTGAAGAAGAAGAGGAGATAAAATATAGAGTCTATCTCCTACACTGTTGGCCCCTGGCCCAGAGATCCTGTTGATCACTGATGGCTACCTTGTAGGGAAATCTGGGAATAAGCATCCAGTCTGGGAAAAAACCAACAAAAATTGGCGACTCCGCTGGGGATTGAAAAGTAAAAGTACTATCTAATCATCTCCAGTAATATATCTGTGACCCATCCGAGTCACCAACAGAAATTGGCGACTCTGCTGGGGAATTGTGAAAGAACCCTGATTTACAAAAAGAAAACAGTTCCTAGTAATAGGTGGCGACTCCGAAGTAATCTCCCAACCGGTCAAAGTAAAATTTATATGCAGGGGAGAAGATCCCAACAAAATCCTTTATTTGAAGAGTTACCAGTAACAAGAAGAATGATGTACAGAAGAAAGGGAGCTGTCTCAGTCAGTCGTGAGGGTTCCCCCAGAAAAAATGATGATATGCAAGACAATCCAAGGTCTTCAGACAAGACAGTACCTTATTTTTCAAATGCAGAAGCTGATATTCAGGGTGCATATGAGAGGCAACAGGGTGGTAACATGAGAATGAGGTCAGAGGTGTTCCAAGAACGCCCATTTCTAGACCCTAGTGAAAGGTTTGAAGAGGCCGAGTCTCTAAGGGATGATGAAGACGAAGATCAGAATATGGTAAAACCATCCTCCTCTAGGCCCAGTGAGGAAGAACTAGCTGATGAAATTAGGAGCTTAAGGGCCGAGTTTGAATATCAATAGGCAATAACAATCAGAGATGACTTGAGGAAGAAAGTGCAAGCTTTGAGGACTGCCCAGAATAATTCAATTCCTACCCTTGAGAATGCAAATGTGCAGAGACATCAACAGAGGAATGAAGTGCAACATCAGCATAATGATGAGAGACAAAATGTGAATGATGCTAGGATACCACTGAACAATGTGAGAAACCAGAATGCAAACAGAAATATTAATGTTAATCAGTTAAACAGACAGCCAATGCAGCTAGATAGATTCAGACAGCTGGTATTTGATGGTATTCCTGGGTATCCTAACCCCATTGATAAGCATCTGAGGCTGCAAGTGCCTAAATTTTCAGGAAACAACACTGTGTCAGGAGAAGATCATCTAAAAGCCTTTCAAAATGTCATGGATAACTTTGAGGTTGAACATGAGGATGTTTTCATGAAGTCATTCATGCAATCTTTAGTAGATGAGGCAAGGGAATGGTACAAGAATCTGCCTGACAGGAGTATTTCATCATGGGATGATTTTAAAAGGATGTTCAAGGAGCAATATGGTGACAAAACTGACCCTAGCTTTTTTGTAAATGAGTTCACCAGTATCACTAAAGGGTCAAATGAGCAGGTTGCAAATTTTAATGCAAGATTTACTAAAGTGTTAAACAAATTGCCACATCACATGAGGCCAAATGAACCAATGTGCATAATATTGTATATCAATGCCTTTGATGCAAAAACTGCATATGGATTAAGAGATAAAAGCCCTGCTACTCTCAGGGATGCTTTCAGAATTGCAGTGAATATTGAAAACAACAGGAAAGCATCGGGCAAGACAAATAGAAGGGATGATATAAAAATTCTGTAGAATCCAAACAAGCCTCAGAACACTCAAGGTAATACATCTGCCCCTGAAGATAAGATAGACAAATTGGCAAATGTTGTTAAGGACCTAAGCTATAGATTAGCTAGAAGTGAAAAAGGGATAGGTCCTGATAGGCAAGTCTATCAAAGGCAGGAAAAGAGGCCATCATTGCATGATATGCCTTATAATACCAATTGGCATGATGGTAAACCTATATTCCCACGTAACAACACAAATCAAAGAGCTCAACATGTCAAAGAAACTCCCGATCCTCTAAAGAAAGCTGTAAATATTGTTGATGATGCTCCATGGTGTATAATTTGTCAGATGCCACATTCACAGTCACAGTGTATGATTGCTCAGTCCTTGTGTGATAATACTACATCTTGTAATGAATGCAATGAGCCACATTATGTGCAAGATGATGATGTTAATATGATGTCCATAAGCAATGGATACACTCTTTATGATGCTGATGAGAGTACAAATGATGGAACTCAGGGCTGCCAACAGTTCCCATATGATGAAGATGATGAAGTTAACTATGCCTATGCTCAGAACTCACACAATTTTCTGAGTAACTTACAACGACCTTCTGATGAGGAAATTAGGGCCTTCACAGCTGCAGCAGTTGCTCAAGTCAAGAGCAACTACAATCTCAGGGGTAAAAATCAGGTAAGCAGCCCACATCAGCCAAAAGATGTTACTATAGGTCAGCCACTGCATGGTCATAAGGGAATTGAATTACAAAAAAGGCAGTGGGTTAATAATAAACAGAATTTCAGACATAAAACAGGTCATGAATCCCAAGGACCAGAAAATAGAATCCCTCAGGCTGAAGATCAAGGTAAAGGTTCCCAAGACAAGAATGATGATCAGGGAACTATGAAAGTAAAAGCTAAATCAGTTCAGGATAAAAACAAGATTGTGGAGCAAGCTACAACTGTTATACAAAATTATGCTCCATTTGATATAGCTCAAGTCCTCTCCCAGGTAAAAGTCTCTGTTCCACTTATGGAACTGATGAAAGTGGAAGAAATTAAGAATAGGACAATATCCCTAATTTCAGGGGTACCTTTTCAAGCTAAACAAAATGCTCAGACCCAGGGTGAGAAACATGTCATGTGTAATGAAGAAGATGAGGCTCCTGAAGTCTATTTAGGAATGACTATGACAAAGTGTCCTTCACAAGTGGAACCATTTTATGTATCCCTGGTTATAAATGGAAAAATAATCAGAAATTGTATGCTTGATTCTGGAGCATCTACAAATGTCATGCCTTTGGCCATCATGCAACAAGCTGGATTGAAAATTGACAAGGCATGTGGAAAATGTTATGCTATGGATGCCAGAGAGGTACCGGTTATTGGAATCATGAAGGATGTAGATTTCAAACTGGCAGCATTTCCTGAAAAGAGATATAAAATGAATATAACAGTGGTTGACATCAAGCCACAGTATGGTATGTTGTTGTCAAGAAGATGGGCAGCACTAATTGGTGGAAGTATGCAGCTGGACCTGTCATATGCCATGATTCCAATGAATGGCAGGGATGTTAAGCTAATCAGAGAACAAGATCATCAAAGACAGTGGAAGACCAAGAAGCAGAGGAACAGATATGCTTTGTAAACACTGACTGTGATAACTTCAAGGTTGTCTCAGATGATAGAGAGAATAAAGAAAAAAATGTCTGCAGTAAAGAGCTGGACCAGCAGGGTTTGTGGACCATGTATTTTGATGGAGCTTGTGCAAAAGAAGGCTCTGGAGCTGGAGTTGTTTTCCTGTCTCCAACTGGTAAGCTCCTCAATGAGGTTTGTTTGCACAAACAACATTGCAGAATATGAGGCTTTACTCTTAGGCCTAAATATTGCTCTCAAACATGGAATCAAAATGCAAAGAGTATTTGGGGATTCTGAGCTGATTGTATCCCAAATTAGAGATAGGTATGCTTCAAAAAATAAAAGGTTGAAACAATACAAGCATGCTGTTTGGGATACCATTGAACTATTTGATGCATTTTCAATAAACTGGGTAGAGAGGTCAAAGAATGTTATGGCTGATTTCTTAACCAATGTTGCAATAAGGCCAAATGACATTACTCTGTCAGATGTTACAAATGTAGAAGTTAAAATTAGGCCTGCAGTACCAGAAAATATATGCAGTTGGCAAGTGTTTAATGATGATAGGGACTTGTTAAAATTTTTGCACTGCATAGATGAATATGAGAATCAAGAAATTGATTTCCAAGCTTTTGTAGAGACTATAGATGGAAAAGAAACTCTTGTGGGAAAGGAGATAATTCAGTTGAAGACTAATAAAATCCCTAGAGGGTTGGTAGCTTTGGAAAGAGCTTTTGACAGTAGAGACCAATTGGTCACAAAGACATCTCCCACAAACAAGGAGGATTTAGAAGAGATAAATTTGGGAACATCTCAGACCCCCAAGAAAGTATATATTGGTAAACAACTCAAACCACACATTAGGAGTATGCTGATTGCATTACTGAAAAAGTATAAACATGTTTTTGCTTGGTCATATGAGGACCTAAAAGCCTATAGGGAAGATTTATTCCAGCATGAGATCCCATTGAAGCCTGGAGCTAAGTCATTTAGACAAAGGCAAAGACCTATTAATCCTACCTTAGCTCCAAAGATGCAAGAAGAACTCAAAAGGCTAAGGGAAGCTGGAATAATTGTGCCAATCAGACATTCAACTTGGGTGTCTAACCTTGTCCCAGTTAGAAAAAAGAATGGTGATATTAGGCTTTGTGTTGACTTCAGGAACTTAAATGTATCCTCTTTAAAGGATAACTATCCACTGCCTAATATGGAAGCTATGTTGCAGAGAGTGACTGGTTGTGAACTCTTATCCATGATGGATGGATTTTCAGGTTATAATCAGGTGAAGGTGAAGGAATCAGAACAGTATAAGACTACCTTCACCACTCCATGGGGAACTTATGTGTATGTTAGAATGCCCTTCGGACTAACCAATGCAGGTGCTACATTTCAAAAAGCAATAGATGTTGCTTTTGCAGGGTTGATTGATTCAATCCTGGCTGTATATCAGGATGACTTGACTGCTTACTCAAAGAAAGAAGAGCAGCATTGTTTGCATCTGGAGCAGATTTTCATAAGAGCACTAGAGTATGGTATTTCTTTAAATCCAAAGAAATGTGCCTTTGGGGTAGTTAAAGGAAAGCTCCTGGGACATATTGTTTCCGAGGATGGAGTCAGGATAGATCCAGAGAGAGTGGCTGCTATTGACAGAATTCAAATGCCAAAAACTGTAAAAGGAGTTCAGTCCTTCTTTGGACAGATAAATTTTGTTAGGAGATTTGTTCCCAACTTTGCAGAAACCACAAGGAACATTTCCAAGATGATGAAGAAGGATGCAACTGTCCACTGGGAAAGTGAAGCAATAGAATCATTTCAGAGTATCAAAGAGGCAATCAAGATGGCCCCTGTTCTTAAATCTCCTGATTTTTCTAGGCCATTCCAAGTATTTTCATTTGCTTCCTTTCATACTGTTGCTGCATGTTTGCTACAGAAAAATGAAGATGGTTTTGAACAGCCCATCGCTTTCTTTAGTATGTCCTTGCAGGCTTCTGAGTTGAAATATGATATTATGGAAAAACAGGCATATGCACTAGTCCGAGCCATCAAAAGTTTCAGACCATACCTGGTAGGATCACATATAATTGCATATGTACCCCATGCAGCAGTCAAAGACACATTCACTCAGCAGGAGGTGACTGGAAGAAGGTGCAGATGGATAAACAAACTGCAAGAGTTTAACATAGACATACAAGTTACCAAGTTGGTAAGAGGACAAGGATTAGCCAAGATGATGGCACAGTCAAACTTGGAAGCATGCCAAGTTAATGTAGTCCAAAATGAGAATGTAAATGTATCAAGATCTGAATGGTACAAGGACATTATATACTACTTGCAAAATCTGAATTGTCCTTCCCATTTCAATGACAATCAAAAGAGGACTGTAAAGTTACATGCAATCAGGTATGTTATTGTTCAAAGTGAGCTATACTGGAAAAACCCTGATGGTGTGCTGCTGAGATGTGTGGATGAGGATATGGCTAACAATGTTTTGATTGATATGCATAAAGGATTGTGTGGTGGACATTATACTGCCCAAACAACAGCTCATAAGATTCTTAAGGCAGGATATTGGTGGCCCACTCTCTTTTCAGATGCACAAAGGTTAGTGAGGAAATGTGACCCTTGCCAAAGATTTTCAGGAAAGTTGAAATATGATGGTGCTTTACCCCTCAGGACTGTAACTGTGGATGCTCCATTTCAGCAATGGGGAATTGACTTCATAGGGGAAATTGCAGACAAATCAAGTGGGGGACACAGTTGGATTTTGGTGGCAACTGATTACTTTACCAAATGGATTGAGGCCATTCCAACTAAGAGAGCTACAAGTAAGGTGGTGACAGATTTCATGCTAGAAAATATTATCATCAGGTTTGGAGTACCATTCAAGATAGTCACTGATAATGCTATGTGCTTCAGATCAGGTGAATTTGTTGATTTTTGCAACAGGTATGGGATAAATTTATCATATGCATCACCATATCACCCACAAGGGAATGGTCAAGCAGAATCAAGCAATAAAAGCATCATGAAAATTATCAAGAGGATACTGGACAAGAACAAGAGAGCTTGGGACTCAAAATTGAACTTAGCAATATGGGCTGACAGAGTGACAGTGAAAAAGACTATTGGAATGTCACCCTTTGAGCTAGTCTATGGTGCATCAGCCAGATTACCCATAAACAATCTCCTACCAGTTTACAGATTCATCCAGGAAAATGATGAGGAGATTGAAGACTCCATGACAGAAAGGGTGAACCAGCTGGTTGCACTGGATGAAAACAGAAGGAAAGCCCACCAGATTAATCTCAAGAGACAACAAGATGTGAAATATCAGTTTGACAGGAGAGCTATAAAAAGGAAGTTTCAAGTCAATGATCTGGTGCTCATTTGGAATGCAAAAGGTCAAGAAAAGGGTAAACATGGTAAATTTGAACCCTTATGGATGGGCCCATATCAGATTTGCAGTGCTCATGGGGAGGATTCTTATTTCCTCCAGGCCCTAGATGGTGAAGTTCTGGAATTGCCTGTGCATGGCCAATTCCTTAAGTTCTATTTTGCATAGATGACTTGTCGCTGTGCACATTTGTAAAAACATGTATATAGTGTAAATGTCTTGTGCAGTTCGTGCTTTTTGGTTTTTTGCCTGGTCTGCCCGGAGATCTGGTTCTCGCTGCAGGTTTTCACCTGCACGTCCCCATTCGGAGCCAGTGTTGGTGCTCATTTTTGGCCTGGAAGTAAAGCTTGCAGGTGGAGGGTTTCTTTTTCAAACCCTAGGTTTCCCTCTTCATCGGCGTGAGTTTGTGTTGTGTCTTAGCGATCATGTTGATGGCACGGTGTCTTCTTCCATCGCTGAGACTTTGTGCTATCAGTGAATGAGATTGTTGTTCTACCGATGGTGTTGGTCTTGCCGACAGGGGTAAGTCATGTATTCATCGGCAGGAGTGGGAGCTATCGGGTGAACGGTCAGATGTTGGGCCGACAGTGTAGTGTTTGGCCGATGAAGATTCATCGGCGTGTGTCTTACCGAAGGAAAGTGGGGTTGACGTTTGGCATCGGTAAGACTACTGTGATCGGCCAATGTGTTTTGTGGTTCGCCGATAGAAGGAAGTCACCCCGATGGGGAATGCCATCGGGATGACTTTGTGTTCGGTTTGACCGACAGTGGAGTATGTAGGATTTGGCGATCGGCGAGACTTTTGAGATCGGGCTAGCACTTGGAGGGCCCGCCGATGGGTAATGTTTGGCCGACGGAGGGATGAGGCCATAGTTCATCGGCGAGATTTGGCTTATCGGCAGAGGTTTTTTGCAGTTTGCCGATGGAGGGAAGTCACCCCGGTCAGGAGTGCCATCGGGGTGACTTGGTGCATCGGCGTAAGTTTGAGATGCTGCTCCGACGGTGTTGGTCATACCGACGGAGGTGGGAGGCCAGGGTGCTGTCGGAGTGACTTTGTTCATCGGCAGAGATGTTTCTTGTTGGGCCGACAGTTGGTGGTCTGGCCGATAGGTGGTATTTGGCTTCTGGGCGTCGGCGAGACAACTGGAGTCGGCGGGAGATTTTTGAGGAAGGCCGATGGTTTGTGTCACGGCGATGGGTTTTGACGAAGGCATGTGTGTCGAGCGCGGCAAAAGCGCTCGACACTTGGTATGCATGCGGCCATATTTTTAAAGCGTCGAAGTTGTCTCCACACCATGCATGTGGGATTTATCCCCTTGCATTATTTTTGAACCCACGGTAGAACGTGTTTTGGCGGAAAACTTCTTTTTGACTGCAGCGACGGTTTTCAAGCTACCGCGGGTGGTTGAGGCCCTTAATGGCGACTGTAGCAGGAGTATGGGCGATGGTACAAGCGATCAGGCTGCCTGATTGAGAATGAAGACTTCCAGATAGTGGCGTGTGGCTCGAGGCCCCCCTTTGTCTGCTGCATTAACATTTTCTAAGCACCATTCCTTCTGAGGACTGTATCTGGCGGATTTTTTGTTATAATCATGTAATTAATTGCTGTGGTACACTTTCTGGCTGTTATAAGCAGACTGTGTTACCATTTTTCAGGTTGTTGAAAGTTGAACATTTTGGCTCTGTAACACAATACAGTTCGTTTTGGTTGCTCTGTACAGCTAAACCTGTGAGTTTATGTATCTCTTGTTGTACGTTTTGGCTTGAATCCACTGATTTCATGGTTAATCTTGTATGAATAATGCTATGTTTGCATGTGTTTTGTTAATTCTGTCTCCAGTATTGCATGTATCTTTCTTCTGAGTCTGGATATTTAAGCAATATTTAAGACTCTAGAACATAGAATTCCTATGTTGAATGTCTGATCTTTTAACTTCTGCTCAAGGGGTAGATTAAACTGTTTTCAGGTTGAACATTGGGAAGGGTATACTGCAGTAGGGATGCCATAAGTAGAGATAACTTAACACTCTGTATTGGGAGATATCTGTAAGGCAGGTATCACATATATCCCCCTGAAATCCAGTTTTAGCCGTTCATGCTGATCATTCACAGGTGTATGTCTATTGACTCCAGGCCCTGGATAGGCACCAATCTTGCTTCGTGTTTGTGTTACAACCATGTCCAGCTTTGCATCCAAACTCAAAATCATAATCAAACTCTAAAACAACCATTAGGACATTAGAATTAGTTTTAGGATCCTCAGTCCTCTGTCTACAACTGCAAATAGGCCCAAAGCTAGCCCCTTTACTCTTATTTTTCAGTTTTGGTCTACTTACAGGAGGACTTATCTGCTTTCTGACAGCATCCCAATCCTTGTATGCGTATCTCATGGATGTTGAGTAGGGAATACCCCCCTAGGTCTTGCAGAGCCTGAAGAAGAAGAGGAGATAAAATATAGAGTCTATCTCCTACACTGTTGGCCCCTGGCCCAGAGATCCTGTTGATCACTGATGGCTACCTTGTAGGGAAATCTGGGAATAAGCATCCAGTCTGGGAAAAAACCAACAGGACATTTATATTTTAGTTCTTGTTCCCTGGTCTCTCACAGTGTGACAAGGATTTTCAGATCTTAGTTCTTTCACTTATTTGCCCTGTCTTCGTCTGATGTACTGAGAATCTCAGTCACAGCCAGACTTTTGGCATTGCCGAGGTGTGTCCAAAAGCTGTAAACAGGTGCACTGTCAATTGATGGGCCTTAAGCTTGAGCCCAATCCACTTCAATCCAGTTACCTTAAAATTCTTGGGCTGCATTTTCAAAATATCTGTTTAGATACATTGATAATTTCCATGGTAAAAGGAACGCAGTCCAGGGATTCAAAATGTTGTCAATTTCCACTTTGGTTACTTGTGGTTTTTTGTTTTTTTTCCTTCTGTACTTTGAGCATTTAAATATCTTAGTTCTTACCCTCAACAATATTGTAAAGTATGTTCATATCTTAGTTCTTGCCTGTCTCTGCCCAATTATTAAGAACAGTTGAATGGTAGTTCTTATCCACTGATGCTGTGGTCCCTCACAATGAAGCACAAGGCAGATTGGTAATATCAAACTAATTTGCTTCAATTTTACTAGAAAGTGGAGGAAAGCCTTTCAGATTTGCCAACGAATGGCTTTTTTGCACTCTCCCCTTATCTTTGTGGTAATTATTTTTGCATTATAGTGTATGGTTACACTGATGATGCTCTCCCAGTCTTTAGTTTCTCTATGTTTCCCATCGTTAGATATAGCAGGGATAGATCTATAATATTTAAGAGATCTCCTTACGACTTACTAAACATCACTTTCTGCAATTTGTAGTTTTCTTTTGAGAGTTTCAGGAAAAAAATTGTTTCCTACACCTTGTTTAATGAAAGTCCTTTAGCTTAATTCCCAGTCTTAGTTGTTGATTAGTCACTGGTTTCTCATACTGCAGTGAAGACATTCAGATCTTAGTTCTTACCCTTTTGTGCCTTGGTTTCTCAAAATGAAGGATGAGGAACAGTTATAATGTTTATTCATTTTTTTTAATTACATTGGCAATGTGGAGAAAAACATAGAAGATCTGGCAAAAATCTCTTAGTGTTACATAAAAGATAGTGTTGTCCGGGGTAAGTTTTTAGGTATTACTGACTTTCCATCGACAATACAGTGCACATGGGTGGTGTTCTCCCATTAAATTATTAATCTTTAATTTCTCCATGTTTCCCATCAGTTAGTATTTGAATACTTGGAACAGTTTGGGGATGGTATTGTCCTGCATTAAAGATAGATTTTCAATGTCCTACAACTTACAATCTAAATTTTAATTCAATTTTTTGTTTTTGATTTTATGCAATAGTTTAAGTTACATGTTATTTGCCATGTCTTTAGTTTTGCCTTCTAGACATTGTTTGCTGAAAAATAATTGGACTTTTGTCAGCATTTTGCGTTTTCTGACTTTATAGCATTTTGTGTTCTATAAATTTTTACCGGTCTGGTCATGAAGATTTTAATGCCTCATTAATTGGGTTTATCTTTTTATATGGGATTCTTTCTCTGTACAAATATCTGAAAACTTGTAAAAATGCATTCTTTGTGCATATTCTGCTTTGTAATTTTTTTATAATGTTGGTGGTCTGTGTTTCTGAAGTAACAATGTTTGCAAGGAAATGCTTCTATTTCTGTTTTGGTTGTGTTTTTAATAGATTGGTTTACAATGATTATTGGTGTGTTCTTTACTGGAGCTATCTTTCTTCATTCTTTTCTTTTTTGTCGTGCAATGAATTTCATTGAGTGATGCTGTATAAGGTACATTGACAGGGCTTAATTTTGATCATGTTGTTTGGAAAAAATGAATAAAGACGACGAGCATTCTAGAAAAAGAAGCACTTGTATACTTATGATTTGTATTTGCAGATTTATGATCTCTAGGGGTGAGGAATTATGTTGGTTTAATTTGTTTGTTCTTGTAACAATCACATGACAAGAATTTTTGAACTTCACTGATCACTGATCTGGACCATACTTCGATGTAGAATCATTCTTTGTTGCAAAGCTAGAGCATCCCCAATATAGATGCTCCATAACCAAGAGATTCACCAGGCATCAACTTGGCTGTGTTCATTCATCATACTCATCCAGTGTACATATACTTTGTTGCTCAGTCAAAGAGACAGAACTATACTCCACTTGTAGACACGAGAAGTGGCACCACTGACTAGTCATTGTCCGTGCCCCACCAGCACCCGAGCATGTTATGTATGGATTCCCAGAGTAATCATCGTTGTCCGAATTTATAGTTCATCATGTTGGTTACTTGTGACCTTGGCGCCACAGAATACCATGTATTTACACATGTTTGAGGTGCTTTGTTATCTATATTTAAGATCTATTTTACCGTTTGTCATTCTTTCAACAGATTTTAACTGTATCTATCTTTGTTCAGTATAAAAAATTTAATCAATAAGTACGAAGATTTGGTATCCACACATCTTGTATTTATCCCCTCTTATTTTGACAGTGCATAAGCCTTTTTTCCTTTCAGACACAAATCCTGTATGGCACAATGACATCAAAAAGGAAACCAGAGAGCCCACCCATGCAAACAAACAAAAAACCATCTTTGAGATGGTTGTGGCAGTTAACACAATAAAAACTTATCTATTTACAATTCTTCACATTTACACACTTTTCTCAGCTATTGAGGCTGTAATAGGTATTGTTCCTCCTTGGTTCTGAGCTACCGAGCTTGTACAAGATATAGCCCCCAAGATCCTAAACATCAAATAAAAAAAACCTTGTGCAAGAGCATGGCTCCATCCAAAAGACATAAACCAAACCTCAAATAGGGTGAATAAGAGGCATCCTAGTGAGTCTACAATCTGGATAATGTAATTCAGATACGCAAAATTCCAATGTTCCTGCCGTTTACTTCTTAATTTTCCACCAAACCGACTGTTTCTACAAAAACTAATTGTGTCATTTAATTTGTGTCCACTAAGGACATTTCAAAGACTCTCAATGAAAAAAATTTGGACTGTTGCTCTCATAATGAGTGCTTCTCAATCACAACTTTTATAGCAGTGAGTTACTCATCTTAAAATCAGGAATATTTCTCCATACACAGGTGGGTGTAAATGTAGCTATTTCTAAAACAACCCAAATCTGACCAGCGCACACATCATCGTGGCTCTCTCATGCAGGATTTGCTCTCCCGAAACAACGAGTAGAGCTCAATGACCCTGCAACAAGGCTGAAAGGAAAGAAAAAATGGACATTAACAAGTCAAAAATGGGCGTGAAAGACCATGAAAGGGATATAGCAAAAACACAATTACTTCAAAGCAGAACAAAACGGTAACTGATAAAATCCAATCACTAATTAGAAAAAGGATTTATCATGAAACGTCTAATCAAAATTCTAAAATCTCTAATGGTCAAAATTGATCTAAGAAAGCCAAAAGAAAAATAAACAGTGCATTATCTGTTATATCACACCATTGCCATATATAACAGAGCCTGGAATTTGTGATGAAAGGAACAACTTCAAATCCTATGTGCATAACAAACTTATGAAATAATAAAAAAATAAACCAAGAGGAATGCATCCTTCTATATTCTTGCCTCTTCCCTCACATGTTCTTGAAAACTGTGTATCAACATGGCATGCCACTGGGAATTGTTATCACTACCTGTGGAATAAATGATGAATTCACATTTCAATCATGGAAGTTAAAACATTAAACTCAGGGACTGAGCTCCCATTCAGCATGCTCTCGTCTCTAGTGACTTTCCTCCTCTTGATGAAAATCAAGGACAGGCAACGAATTATATTTTTCCATCTGCTTTTGACACCAAGGTAGAATAACAATAGGAAATTGTCATCACAGGCTATTATGTAATTCATACCATAGAAAAAAATAAGCTCAATAAATGCCCAATGAAAGCTAAAAATCTTCAACTTTGGCAGGATGGCATTTTATAAGTTGGCCTGGTAGACATCATCTGACATTAATACATTATCCAACTTTCTATGCTCTTCTCTCTATATCCTCCTCTGAATACAAACTAGACTGGCCATGATCTTGAGGCCCATTTCCTTCTGTCAAAAAATGAGTAATTTTAGCATCATCCTTCCTATTCTTAAATTTGATCTTCACTAGCCCAACCTTATTCTGTCCATCAACAGCTTTCACATCATATTCAGGTCTCACCGGCTGGTGGGGTATGAAGAAATCTGCTGATTCACCTTTTCCCTGGTCCTTTTTTCTTTTATTCTTTTTTGAATTTTGAGTGCCTTCAAAGGCCATTGGTTCTTCAAAATTCCTTTCTAAATCAAGACTGGAATCACCTATTTGACTCTTTTCCCTTCTTTTTTGTTCATTCATAAATCTACCTTGATCAGGCCATTTTGTGTCGTCCAATAACCCACCAGCATCTAGTAGCTGTCTTCTGTTCCTTAAAAAATTTGACTGCTCCTTTATATAGTCGTGTTTATCCCTATGATCTTCAGCAAAGTTTTGTTCATTAGAGAGTCTGAATGGATCTTCAAAAGATTGTCTTACCTCCTTACGCTTTTTCTTAGATCTTTCCATACTTTTTGGGATAAGATTTTGCTCCCCATGATAATTTCCTGGACCTTCAAGGTCTTGCTCTCTATTTGTATAATTCATTTGCCGCTCAAATGGAAAGGGCTGATGATAATTTGGAGTCTTCCAGTCTCCTACATCAGCATAGTGTCCTACTGGACTTCTCTGATACTCCCTATTTTGCTTATCCAGGTGTCTCCAGCGTTGTTCTGTGTATTGAACATCTTCATTTAAGATGCCCCCGTCCTGCATGTATCTCCTACTATCTGTCAAATCTTTCATGAATCTCTTTCCACCTGCAGGATTGTCATCTTCATCAAAATTCCGGGCATCATGCCCAAACCAAACAGGCACTTGTGTACCAATATTATTATGTATTGGTTGTTCCTTAACTTTCTTCATCTTTTTGTCATATCCTGACACACTTTTCCCTGTCCCTGCATTACTGTAGTAACCAAAAGGCTGTTGCCCTACTGCAGACTCTGATTCAAAATCATTCTTTCTTTTCCTGTCTTTAAATTTAGATAGACCAAAAGAAGTCTCTCCAACATAACTGTCACCATCCCATCCAGCCATAGCTTGAGAGTGAAGTGATGGTCTAATTTGCATTTCATAGCCTTGCGTGTCTTGGAAAGGAACAACTTCATGCTTTATCGGGGCCTGTTCATGCCTTACTGGAGCCTTTGGAACTATTTTTAGAACACCCTTCGGTGTCCGCTTTTCTAATTTTAGAGTCTCCTTGGACTCCAGCTTTACAGTGTTGCTTTCAGATGGAAATGTACCCTTACTGGGTGCCTTCACTTTCAAAACTCCTTTGCCATCTGCTTTTGTGGTGGTTACAATATTTCTTTGATTAGGAGGATAGACTGTATCAGTCACTCCTTGAGATTGGGAAGGTTTAGCCTTTTTGTTTGATTGTGTAGGTGGTCTTCCAGATTTTCCCTTTCTTGAGGCTTCACCTTGCTTTGTATATGCAATAAGGGCCTGAGGATCTGCTTGTGAAATTTTCTTTTGACTTTTCAAAGAGGTCCATATTCGAATCCTATCTTCCACCCCTGCACCTGCAGAACAATTTTTCCAGACCTTACACATTTCCAGGCAAGTGCTTACCATATTATTGTGATATTTCCTCAATGAATGATAATGCTCTTTCCTCTGCAAATACAGCAATCCTTCTCTGTACTGAGCTACTTTTGGGGAGCATAACCCACCTTTCAATCTATTGAACAGTTCAGCCATGGAACTATTAAAATGTAACACTTCTCCTCCAAGCAGTTGCTTTAATGTTAGATTGAATGATTGCTGATCCATATCAGGAAGATAGGCTGTAAGATTGTACCTCTCCTCCTCTGTCAAGACATTATTCCATGTATCCAAAGATAATATCTGCTTTAGGTCTGGCAAGTCAAAGAGTTCGTAGGGTACTGAACATGTCTGGTCTCCAACCATACATAACTCGGCCCCTACTTCTGCAACATCTGATTCATCTGTAGTATCTGAGTCAGCTCCAGAATCATCTTGATATGGATGATTTTCTTTCAAATGAAGCTCATCATCAGTGGACGAGTTGGACTGTGTTTGAGAATGGCTGCTATTCTTGGAAAGCTTCACACCACTCCTAATAAGGCCCATTTGAAAGTAACAGCTTTTGTAAGAAAGGCCAAAGTCGTCGAAGATTGGGAACAACCACTGGATTTTAGTAGCACAGTTAATTTTCTCCAAAGCAACTATATTAGGATTGAAATTCTGTGTTTTCTTTGCTACCTGCCAAAAGAAAATAATTAAATCACAAACAATGAACTTCAAATAACAATTTGCAGTAGAGAAAGATTTCTACATCAAAATAGAGCTCCTGAGAAAAGCAAACCACAGTTCACAAAGATCAAAATCACAATCAATGAACTTAAACTAGCAATTTGCAACAAAGAATGATTCTACATCGAAGTATGGTCCAGATCAGTGATCAGTGAAGTTCAAAAATTCTTGTCATGTGATTGTTACAAGAACAAACAAATTAAACCAGCATAATTCCTCACCCCTAGAGATGATAAATCTGCAAATACGAATCATAAGTATGCAAGTGCTTCCTTTTCTAGAATGCTCGTCGTCTTTATTCATTTTTTCCAAACAATATGATTAAAATTAAGCCCTGTCAATGTACAAAGCAGATCCTCAGGCCCTTATTGCATATACAAAGCAAGGTGAAGCCTCAAGAAAGGGAAAATCTGGAAGACCACCTACACAATCAAACAAAAAGGCTAAACCTTCCCAATCTCAAGGAGTGACTGATACAGTCTATACTCCTAATCAAGGAAATATTGTAACCACCACAAAAGCAGATGGCAAAGGAGTTTTGAAAGTGAAGGCACCCAGTAAGAGTACATTTCCATCTGAAAGCAACACTGTAAAGCTGGAGTCCAAGGAGACTCTAAAATTAGAAAAGCGGACACCGAAGGGTGTACTAAAAATAGTTCCAAAGGCTCCAGTAAGGCATGAACAGGCCCAGATAAAGCATGAAATTGTTCCTTTCCAGGACACACAAGGCTATGAAGTGCAAATTAGACCATCACTTCACTCTCAAGTTATGGCTGGATGGGATGGTGACAGTTATGTTGGAGAGACTTCTTTTGGTCTATCTAAGAGCAAAGATAGGAAAAGAAAGAATGATTTTGAATCAGAGTCTGCAGTAGGGCAACAACCTTTTGGTTACTACAGTAATGCAGGGACAGGGAAAAGTGTCAGGATATGACAAAAAGATGAAGAAAGTTAAGGAACAACCGATACATAATAATATTGGTACACAAGTGCCTGTTTGGTTTGGGCATGATGCCCGGAATTTTGATGAAGATGACAATCCTGCAGGTGGAAAGAGATTCATGAAAGATTTGACAAATAGTAGGAGATACATGCAGGACGGGGGCATGTTAAATGAAGATGTTCAATACACACAACAACGCTGGAAACACCTGGATAAGCAAAATAGGGAGTATCTATGCTGATGTAGGAGACTGGAAGACTCCAAATTATCATCAGCCCTTTCCATTTGAGCGGCAAATGAATTATACCAATAGACCTTGAAGGTCCAGGAAATTATCATGGGGAGCAAAATCTTATCCCAAAAAGTATGGAAAGATCTAAGAAAAAGCGTGAGGAAAGACAATCTTTTGAAGATCCATTCAGACTCTCTAATGAACAAAACTTTGCTGAAGATCATAGGGATAAACACGACTATGTAAAGGAGTGTACATAAGACAGCTACTAGATGCTGGTGGGTTATTGGACGACACAAAATGGTCTGATCATAGCCTTGTGTATTACAAATTTGTCTCAGAACCCGAATTAAAACCCTAAAAACAAATTTTCACATCAGAAATTGTGTATCAGCAGCCAAATCGAAACCCCAAAAAACAATTTTAATTTTAGCACTAAAAACCCTTTAAAACATCAAAATTTTGCCTGTAAAGAACCGTGAAGAAAAGATTTTTCAGAGCCAAATCAAATCCATTAAAACCAAACCTGTATTTGGAAGATTTGCGCGACCACGCAGAGCTTTCTGATAAATCACGCTGAAAGAATTACTAGTATATTTATATTTGAAAGAATTAGTGTGTGATTTACGGGGAGGTATTAACATGCAGAAGCGTGATTTGAAATGATTATTTTTTTCCTCATTTTTTTAAAGATATTTAAAGATCCGATATTTGGCATTAACATGCAGAAGCCTGATTTGAAATGATTTTTAGCCGATAGAATATTTGTAGGAGATTAGTTGCAGGCGAATCTTTTTCCCCTCCCTGAAAATTGTCTCATAACACGTCGATTTTGTTTTCGGGCACCCGCCTTTATTTGGGCGGTTGAATCTTTTACGAGCCTTGTCTGCGGGTCACTGCAGCTAATTGAAAGCCTTCAGGCCATCTCTATTTAATAATTTATAGTACGCCATGACTTTTTTTTTCTATTATTTCCCTCAGTTCACGCACTTAGCAGAACAGTTCACCTGCATTTTATTTGTCTGTCAAATCACAAACAATATCATAAAAACAAGAATCGTTCCCTCCTTTATGGGTGCCTTATCTTTCTCCAGCAGAAGACCATTCTTGGGTTGTATTTTACACACAGTCATTGCTAAGTAAGCCTTCACCGCTAAGTCCACCAAGGATTTCTGATTTGCCGGATATAAATCTATGGTGTCAAATAGAGACAGGTACTGTTTTAATGCCTCCAGAGTACATCTCAAATCTTCATTTTCTAATCTCGTGACATTTAAGCTCTCAGTCTGATATTTCCTTTCTTATTTGTTCAGGACATGCTTTCAGCTCTGCATTTTCTTCTTGCAAATCACTAATACCCAACTCCGCCATTATGCAAGGCATGCAGGTTCCTGTAAAGAATGTCGAAGAAAAATAACACCTTTAAATACCGTCTAAAAAATGAGATGGTATTCAAATATCAGAATCTTTATGCTAACAAAAACCTCAGTCACAAACAACCTGCAGCATCACCCATAAAAGAAAATTTTGATGAGAGCTCAAAGGATCACCTACTCAAGAAGCCCTTTATTAAACAAAGGCACCGGTGGCTTTATAATATGAGAGCTTTCTGATTACTGCCAAGATTTCCTAACATGGAACCTATATTAACAACACCTATCAACTAGAAATAGTTAAAAAAAATTGTTATTGATTAATTTACTGTGATGAAACTACAAATTAAATGGTATGTAGGATTCTACAGTCTTCAGAGGCATACTCACAATAACCACAGGTGGGGCCATTCTAATCTACCCAATAAGTAAGAAATGGAAATGGAAATGGAAATGGAAATGGAAATGGATCCTTTTATACTCACAATAACCACAGGTGGCAGCCTGTTTTTGGGTCTGCAGGTGGCTTATAACATATGAGAAAGATGGTTATCAATTAATTACACTTTGATCATTTGTATTGTTATGCATTTTAGTGGTGATCCTTGACAAGAACATCTTTTCCCTCTTCACACTCTTCAATATGGGATGCATTTTAGTGGTGATCCTTGAGTGCACGGTGTGGCAAATTACAGGAATTGTTATTTTTATGAAACTACTTAACAGTCAAAGACCTGCAGACAACAGATCTCTCAATAGCAATTTAGGACTCGCAGACACAGTTGAACAGACACAGATACTGAAGGGAGGGCAGCCAATTAAAACAACAAACAGAGATCATCTTGACCGTAAGTATAGAACAACAATATAGAACTGCAGTATGTTGTTGAAGAACGCCCAGTAGTAGAATAGAACAACAGAATAGAACAGTAGAATAGTCAATTTATATTTGAAAGAACACAGTGTATTATTTTTAGACACATACAACTTTTGTTTATGACTCAGTGTTAAAATGGAAGCAAGTTCAAAGTTGAAGGCTACAATATTAAATTCTCCATAGATGTTATGTATGTCATAATTCATTTACTGTAGAAGTTAGAACGTCTTGAACAATCTTTCTAAAAAGTTTGAATAGCTATCCACCTTGAAAATTAACATTGGTCTTACATTAGTATAGGGAAGTATGGGTGTCAAAGATCCTTTCAATATTTGAAAGGAAGGAATGATGAAGAACAACCAACATCGATGGCAAATATCAAATATATGAATATCTATGCAAGGGATTACTATTTAGTCAATTTTTTTTACTGGCATATCATAAATAACCTATCGACAAATCTATCGCACATACTGCTTGTTTTATTTTAATTTTAAGAATATTTTTGAATTAGGATTATATTGCTTGTTTTATTTTAATTTTAAGAATATTTTTGATTTAGGATTATATTGTTTGATCTACTTACTATCATTATTATTAAATGAAAGAAGATTTTATTCAGATTTGAAAATATAAAATAAAAACAGCGCCTCAAAATTAATATTTCTTCATAACAAATTATATATATATATATATATACAAAATGGTTTTGAGCATAGTTGAAGAAGTTGGGAGGATGTCGATTTTTTGCTCTGCATGTCGAGCTAGGGCTTTCGTGCCCTAGCCCGATCCTCTGGTTTTTTCTTGGTCGTGCGAAGTGTGGGGAGTGCATGCGTTTTGGGGAGGTCTGGGGTTGTGTTTTTTATCAGTGCAAAGTTTTTTCATCTGCATCAGTGTATCTTTCTCCCTGAGTGTGCGGGGGTTTTGTGCCTGGTTGGAGGCCGTGGGTGGGGTTTTTGTGCCTGGTTGGTTTGAGTCTGCAGTTCGAAGGCAGTGCTGGGTGGTGGATCGGTTAAACCCTAGTGGTGGTTCTTTTTTCTCGGGGGCCTGCTTGCCCGCCTTGGATCTTGTTTAGTTTCAATGCCGATCGGGGAGTCTTCAGGGGCTAGTCCCAAGATGGATTTTCTCTCAGCAGCGGTTGGTGCAAATTCTCCTTTGCACGCTTCGAAGGTTTTTAATAATAACTTGTTCTCACCAGATCCAGGGTTGGTTGGTTCGGGTTTGTCTGGTGGTACTCGGATTACAAAGATCAATGGATGTCTTGAACATTGTGAGGAGAGGCCAAAATTGGTTATCCTGTTGGAGATGATTGTGGAAGATATTGATTATTATTTGAAGCATGCATTGCTGTGCAAGTTTATGGGGATGCGGGTTTCTTTACAATTTCTTGAATCACGGGCCCAACGGACTTGGATGCCAGAGGGAGAAATGGAGGTTATGCTTTTAGCAAATAACTTTTTCATGGTTTCATTCAATTGCTTGGCAGATCGTAACAAGGCCTTTGAAGGAGGCCCCTATTTTCATAATCAGATTGGGTTATTTATTAAACCTTGGCATGCGGGATTCAATCCTGCTGAAGAGCTTCCGAACCGGGTTTCAGTGTGGGTTCGGCTTCCAAGGTTTCTTGTGAAATGTTGGCGGGATGATGTTTTACACTTGTTGGCTCCAATGCTAGGAAAACCAGTTGGTGCTTCACAACAGACTCAAGTTAAAAAGGTGATGACTTTTGCTCGTATCTGTGTTGAGATTGATTTAAGTAAAACCTTGCCAGATTCGGTGGATATGTGTGCGGGTCCTTACTCTTGGGTGCAGCAGTTGGACTATGAGACTCTTCCTTTTCAATGTCGTCTCTGTCATGAATATGGACATTTACAGAGGAGATGCCCTAAGGCTAGGCCTGTGGACTCCCAGCCTTCTCAGCCTCCCCGCAATCCCCCTAGAGTTGAAAAGGGGAAGGAACCCATTCCTGGTGATGTGGATGGGGCTGATGGTTTCATTCCTGTCAAGGCTCGAAACAGGAATCGAGGTCAAAAGAGGACTTTGAAGGAAAGGCAGGATGAAGATTCTTTCAACAGACTTGAAGTTTTAGATGATCTTAGCCAGCAGAAAGTGAATCCAGGCTTGGTGAATATGGATCAGGGTGCTTCAGGTACAGGACAGGAGGGCCTTCTTTCTGAAGCTACTCAGGTTTTGCAGAATAATAGGGCTTTGCAAATGGACACAGATGTTCAAATGGAAGTCCAGGTGGAATCGGTTCCTATTATAGTAGGGAAGAAGGGTGGTGAGGAAGGATCTCCTCTTGTTTCAAATGTAGGTACTGAGGGGGTGAAGATTAATAAGTCTTCTTCTTCTCATTTGGGTCTTCATCAAAAGGATCCAAAAAAAGGGGTTGGGGAGAAGTCTTCCAAGCTTGGTAGAAAAAAGGATTTGGATAAGATTAAATTAATAGGGGAAACTTTGGTAGAGTCAGGGTCTGTTAAGACTCTAGATTCTCATTTTTTGAGCCCCTTGAAATGATTGTTCTATCCTGGAATGTAAGGGGCTTGAACAGTGGCCCTCGACAAAAAGTTGTTCGTGATTTGGTTAGAAGTCAATCTCCTGATGTTCTTTTCCTGCAGGAGACTAAGTTATCAGTGGAGTGTATGTTTGGTTTAGTGCCTAAGTTGTGGGGGAGTGGAGAGTGCCAGTGTATTGGTGCTCAAGGGTCTGCTGGAGGAGTGGCTTGTTTATGGAATCCTCGGAAGATCCGCCCTCTTTGGTGGTTGTCCTTTCAGTCTTCTATCTCTATGATTGCTTCTTGTTTTGAGACAGGGGAGTCTGTTCTCTTCTTCAATATCTATGCGCCTACTGAACTTTAGGGTAAACAACTGTTGTGGTCCCATATCTAGTTTGTCCGAAGCATGGTTCCTTTCCATCCGTGGATTATGGCTGGAGACTTCAATGCTATTTCTGAGTTGGCTGAGAAGAGGGGTGGTATTGCGAGGCTTGAGCCTTCTGCGCTGCTACTTCAGGATAACATTTCAGCTTTAAATCTTGTGGATATCAAGCCCATTAATGGCCAGTTTACTTGGAATAATCAGAGGGTTGGGAATAACTGCATTGCGGAATGACTTGACCGCTTTCTGGTTTCTTGCTACTGGGTTGGTGGGTTGTGGTCTTCTAGCTCTGAAATTTTGGATTGGAGGGGATCAGATCATTGGCCTATCAAGCTGGCTATTTCTTCAGCTCGTGTGCCTCGGTCTCCTTCTTTCAAGTTCCAGCTTATGTGGTTGCGTGACTCCTCTCTCCATGACTATATTGTTGAGTGGTGGAGGTATGGTAGACCTGCTTATGGTACAGCAATGTATACTTTTGCTAAGTTACTTCAATTTGTCAAGTATCAGCTTAAACGTTGGAATCGGCAATGCTTTGGAAACATTTTCTATGCTAAGACTGCTGCCTAGGCTGAGTTGGATGGTATTACGAGGTTGATCAGGGAGGATGGAGTGACTGAGGACCTGCTTCGGGAAGAGACTAGGGTTTTGAAAGCATTGGAAGAGTGTGAGCTATGAGAGGAAGTTTTTTGGAAACAAAAGGCTTGGATTGAGTGGCTTCAGGAAGGGGATAAAAATACCGCTTTTTTCTTCAACTTGGTGAAAGCCAGGAGACATGGCAATTCTATTTCTACTTTGGTGAATGACAGGGGTGAAACTCTTTCTTCTTTGCAGGAAATCACATGTGAAGCTATGCAATATTTTGCTTCTTTATTTAGGGAGGACTCGTAGGGGGGTTCTGATGAGGAAGCTCAGGTCCTTTCTTGTATCCCTTCTTTGGTTTCTAGGGAGATGAATGAGCATCTTATGAGTGATATTTCGATTGAGGAGCTAGAGGGGATCGTGTTTCAAATGAAGAGGGGGAAAGCTCCTGGCCCTAATGGTTTCCCGATTGAGTTCTTTCAAGAATTCTGGGAGATTATCAAGTTGGACTTGTTGGCAGTTGTTCAGGAGTCTCATAAGAATAAACAGATGTTACGGGCTTTGAATTCTACCTTCCTTGCTCTCATCCCAAAGTGTGATGGGGCGGATAGGTTAAGTCAATTTCGTCCTATCTCTCTTTGCAATGTGATTTATAAAATTATCTCTAAATTGATTGCTGATAGGTTGAAAAAGTGGCTTAAAGTGCTGATTTCTGAGGAACAGAGTGGTTTTGTGGCGGGACGTCAGATTCTGGATGGGGTTGTTATTGCAACTGAAACCATTCACTCTATGGCTAATTCCAAAGATAAGGCAATGTTCATCAAGCTTGATATGGCAAAGGCTTATGACCATGTTCGATGGTCCTTCCTTCAGAAGGTTCTTGGTGCTTTTGGTTTTGGGATGAGTGGATTTATTGGGTTATGAGTTGTGTTACTTCGGTCTCCTTCTCTGTGTTAATAAATGGTGAGCACTCTGAGCTTTTTGGCGCCTCTCGGGGTTTGCGGCAGGGTGACCCCCTCTCTCCTTACTTGTTTCTTGTTCTTGTTGAGGGTCTGGGACGCTTGATAAGAAGGAATGTGGAGTTAGGTTTCATTTAGGGCTAGGGGTGGGGAGGTGGTTTACCTCCACAGTCTCACTTGCAGTTTGTTGATGACACTGCTTTGATGGGTATGGCTACAATTAGGGAAGCTTCGAATTTGCGCAAGGTGTTGGATGTTTATCTTCTAGCTTCGGGCCAATTGATTAATGAAGATAAGTCTTCCATCTTTTTCTTCAATACTCCAGGGTCCATTCAGAGGCGAATTGCTCATATCTTGAGATTTCAGACTAGGGTTCTCCCTTTGACCTATCTTGGTATTCCCATCTCTATTGGAAGACTTCCCAAGGAGTCTTGGCAGAATATTCTGGATAAATTTCGTGTGAAAGTTAATCATTGGACCCATCGCTGGTTGTCCTTTGCGGGTCGTGTTCAGTTGCCCAAGTCTGTGGTGCAGGCCCTCCCCATTTATAGATGTATGATTCAGGTGGCCCCTTTGGGTTTTGTTAGGGAATTGGATTCCTTAGCAAGACAGTTTTTATGGGCTGGTAGTTTATTGTCCTCTAAATGGAGCCTTGTTAGATGGGACATTGTTTGTAGCCCGAACGAGTTAAGGCAGTCGTCGTTGTCAGGGATGGCGTTGGCTGCTAAATTGTATTGGCGGTGGTGTGTGGAGCAGGATGGGATCTGGGCCAGGATATTAACTCAGAAATACTTCCCAGGGATCCCTCAAGTTGATATTCCTCGGTATCCACTAGTGGGGAAAGGCTCGGTGATTTGGAGTACGCTCAAGAAAGGGGCTGCTCTGGTCAAGGATGGTTTATTTTGGATTTGTAAAAGAGGGACAAAAGCTCATTTTTGGTCTGATTCTTGGGATGGTTTTCCTCCCATTGTTTCTCAGTTTCCTAATTTGGTGACTCTGTGCTAGAGGTTCTGTGAAGTAGGTTGGTCAAGGGTGAGTGACTTCAAGTCCTTTTCTTCTCATGGGCAGTTGGTGGTGGCGAGATGGAAGAATCCTGATGAGTGGCCTGTTGTTGGTATGGAGGAGGAGTGTGCTGAACTTCATAGTATCCTTTCTCATAGACGTTGTAGCTCCCTCCAGGAAGGGGATGTTCTTTCTTGGTCTCCTAATCCTAAGGGTGTCTATACTATTGCTTCTGGATATCAGGTGTTGTTATCTAACCAGCTGGATGGGGTGGAGGTTCACTGGTGGAAGAAAGTGTGGAATAAGCTTTCTTGGCTGAAGTGTAACTGCTTGATTTGGACTTTGGCTTGGAATAGGTGCTTCACTTGGGATAATATTCAGAAGCGGGGTTTTCAAGGTCCTTCTATGTGTGTTATGTGTGGATGTGGAGAGGAGGACTCCTCTCACTTATTTTTCCGTTGTCCCTTGACTTTGCAGCTTTGGCATTTTTGGTGGGAAGTTTGGAAAAGCCCCTGTGTTCATGCTTCCTCCCTGGTGGATTTTTGGAGTAGTCTGGGTAGACCTCCTTCTATGGCCTCTTTCTTGCAAGATGTGTGGTATGCTGGGCCTTCCTTCATACTATGGCAGATTTGGTTGGAACGGAATCGCAGAATATTTCGGGGTGAGAAGCTGTTGATTCAACAAGTTTGGCACAAAATTATGAGTATGATTCGGAAGACGGTGGAATCTAAGTGTGATGTGGTGTTCCCTTTGGAGAAAGGAGATGCTGAGCTGGTGCATAGATTGGGTATTCAGGGGTTGTCTCCAGCTTCTGCTTATGTCAGGAAAGGAAGGCGAGTGAAAAAGAAAGTGCAAAGGGTGGGGAGATGGCTTCCCCCTCCGTCTGGCATTCTGAAGCTCAATACTGATGGTTCTTCAAGGGGCAATCCTGGGCCTGCTGGGATTGGTGGGACTGGCAGGGATTTTTCGGGATCGGTGGTTTTTTTTACTCTGTTCATGAAGGATGGCAAACTATCAACCTTATGGAAGGTATGGCGATCCTCTATGCTTTGGAGAGGGCTTATGCTTTGAGATGGCGCAAGGTTATCTGTGAGTCTGATTCATAGGTTTTGATTAATTTGCTGAATACACAGAAGGTTTCTGATGTTAGTTGGCAGTTGGCTATGATGGTGCAACAAATTCTGCAGATAAGGTCTTTGATGGAGATGGTGTCTTTTGTCCATATTCCAAGGGAGTGGAACAAGGCAGCAGATTGTTTGGCTAAGTGGGCTTCTGAGCATTTAGATGGCTGGAAGATTGATGAATGGGAGCAGGTTCCTCATGAGCTCTGAAATGACTTGGAGAAGATTCTTGCTGAGGATGGGAATGGTATTGGTGAAGGATGATGTTGTTTCATGCTTTGTATGGCTGTTTCTTATGGATTACTGGGGCCTTGGCCCTTTGATGCTTTGTAATGTTCTTTTCTGAAATTCAATAAAGTTTTTACCCCTTTTATTAAAAAAAAAAATATTTACAAAATGGTTTTATTTTTCTATATAAATATTAAATTTTAATATCTATTAAACTATTAATATTATACATGGACAAGGAAATATGTAAGTAGATAGATTTAAAAAAGACATAAAATTATTTTATAAGTTATTTTATTTTATTTATACATAACTTTTAATTTTACTATACAATTATTTCATTTTATCTCATTATTTATTATTTATTTAGTTAAGAGTTATTTTATCTTACAATTATTTAAAAATTATTTTATTTTACTTTAAAATTATTTTAGTTTATTATATGAGAAATATTTTTTGTGATTCATATAGAACTAGCATACTTATCTTTAGAAAAATATACTTAAAACAAAATTAAACCTTAATAATTTATTTTATAAAAAAGAAACCAATAAAAGCATACCTATCTTTAGAAAAATATACCTAAAACAAATTTAAACCCTAATAATTTATTTTATAAAAAAGAAACCAATAAACTAGCACTTGCACTCATAAGAGGTTCAAGGAATACCGCATAGAGTTTAGAATTTTTTTTTTTTACAGTGTGAGACAATTCCAAGCACTATAATGCTCACATATAAAAGCATCTATGTGCTTCTCCAGTATTAAGGAGGTAAATAAAATGAAAGATAAACGAGACAATTCCGAGCACTATAATGCTCACGTATAAAAGCGCTAATTAAATTTCATTATGCAAAAAACAAAAGTTTCAAATAATCTATGTGCTTCTCCAGTGTTAAGGAGGTAAAAAGGAGGTAAATAAAATGAAAGATAAACAAAACAAAGCATATACCTTCAACCTTGAACTATTTCTCTTCTTTGATTGAGTTGAGGAAGCATACACACCTCCAATCTTAGCTATTTTGCTCTCATAAAACCAACATAAACCCTAGGTCTAATGGAGGCAAAGATATTTTTTATAGATTGCAGATGAGATTGATTGGAGGGATGAGATTGAAAGGTGTTGAGGTCAAATAGAAATGAGAGGTGGAATCAATGGATGAGATTAAAATGTGGAAGATGGGATCAATGGTTGAGATTGAATCCTAGGGCATCTTCATATGAATGGTGGAGATTGAAAGATATATTTTGAAATGAAGGGTGGAGATTGAAAGGTGAAGTTGACTTTTATGTTTTATCTTTTTGTGGGAATTTTTAATTTGTTTTATTTGTGAGGTGAGTGAGGATGAGGACAAGTGGCAAGACAATTAATTAAATAATAGGAATTATTTATTATTTAATTAATTGTTGGAGAGGGGTTAAATGAGGTTTAAGATTAAATAAATGAGATTTATTTAATTAATCATAGTTGTAGAAAAGTTAGTGGGATTATTAATTAATAAAGTCAGGTGAGGTATAGGAAAGGTTAGTTAATTAATTAAATAAATAGAATTTATTTAATTAATTTAGATGAAAAGGGGTTAATTAAATAAACTAAATAAATTTATTTAATTAATCCAAAAGATGGATTATAATAATATAAGTTGTCGTCGATGTCATCGTCTCCGAAGGACCCTGCGTTTAGGGTTTCAAACTGTTTTACATGCCTGTGCTGGGCTGCCCCACCTTCTGACGGCTTGTTTGAATCTACAAAAGAAGATAATTTTTCCAGGTAGGGACGAGATCTATGTGGAAGAGGGATCGGTGGAAGGATAGGTTGTGCCCTTCTCGAGATAGAGGGCTTTCACGCCCCAACCTAGGCCCTCATGGCCTCAAATACACTACGCTTGTTTCCAATCAAGATGCTCACATCCTGAATCTGCGGACAACATCTGTGTCTAATCCAGTTAGCAGGTGATTTGAGGGGGAAAAGCCCTTATGCTCTGATAAGCCCTTAGGGATTTCTTTAGGGAAGGAGGTTAAAAAAGAGATAGTTTTAAACGAAGAGCTCTTCGCAGAGAATGGATTGATTTGTAGGTTTAGTCATTTATGGCCCACCCTTCCAGGTTTAGGCATTCTACAGTCATAGCAGGGTGGAGATGAGAGCACTCATTTTTCCGTGTAAATATATAGAAAAAAAGAAAACAAAACAAAAAAAGAAATTGAAAAAAATAAAAAATGAAAAGCAAAAAAAAATTGAAGAAAATAAAAACTAAAAACCATGAAGGATAGAAAGGTGGAGAAAATCATTAAAAATATGGAACCAAAAAAAAATTGGAAAAAATAAAAAAGAAAATCACAAAAGGTATGGAAAACGCAAAAAACAAGTACATAACGTAGAAGATATCTCTCAACATATTAATAGAGAAGTTTTTTCTGTATAAATGTTAAAGGACGTGGAATCGTGACCCCTATTTGCTCATGTGGACTATGTTTGATTTGATTTCTTGTGAGATTTGTTTGTATATAAGATGTTTGAACGTTCAACAATTCATAATTGAAGATACAATATTTTTATAGTCTATTTTAGTGAATATAAATTTTATATTTTTGGATTTAGTTGTAAGCATCACTATTTCATAATACACTATCGTTTTATATGATGTTATTTTTCTCATTTTTCTCTTCATTGTAATGATGGATTATATAATGTCATTTAAAATGTTGATGTTAAAAAAACCTCGCAAAGTTATATTTAGAAGCAAACATTACATTCAATTCATAATTAATAAAAAAAGGTTTTTCTAATACAATTTTTAATAGATTTTTCAACTGCTTTTTTTTTAAATTTTGGACCATATTATTTATCCATCATCAAGATAAGAATATTTTTTTAGATTGCAAGATAAGAGCTCCTTGATCTGCAACGTAATCCTTATTCAAATGATATAACACACTAACATCTATGAAGTTCCCAACTGAATCTTTAAAAGCCTTTTGTACTCATGTATGTGCATATGTTTCTCTGAGGTTTTAGAAAAATATCTTGGGTATGCTAGCAATCAAACAAATCATTCACGATGGTTAATGTATTCTTCAAGTGAGCCTGATGTATTTTTGTTCTTACATTCCCAAATTATATAGGTGGCATGGAAGATGACAGAGATATCTTGCAGATGATTAAGGCCACAACTCTCTATAATCGAAGTCGAGCAATGTAATTTTGTTCTTACATTCCCAAATTATATAGGTGGCATGGAAGATGACAGAGATATCTTGCAGATGATTAAGGCCACAACTCTCTATAACCGAAGTCGAGCAGAGACAACTGAGCATGTTACAAAATATACATTAGAAGCAACAAAGAATGAAACCTTTCTTGTCACGAGCCAATCCATTGGTCTTGCGTTAACTACATTCTCTCGTAGACCTATGCCTACAAACTCATTTGGAAGGGCTTTGGCTGAATTGATATTATATATTCCCATTAGACTCTTTAGCTTCTTGGCTACTTGTTATGTCTATTATGTTATAGAACATAGAAAGAATAAGAAATGTTAGAATCTTCTGATGAGAAGAAAACCCAAATTTATAATCTGTGTTTATTATTGTAAAATAAAGTATTGTTATTTTTTAAATTATTATTAAAAAAAATTTGATACAAATTTATAGAATTAATATATTTTGTTGATCAAGGGATCAACAATAAACACAAGAATTATATTATGAATTAGGTATACTTAAAATAATTAAAATATATAGACTATATGTGTAAACCCCACTAAAATTATATTATTAATTGGGTATACTTAAAATAATTAAAATATATAGGCTATATATATATGTGTAAACCCACTAAGAAAACTGCGGTTTCTGATCTCAGGATGCAATCAAACTCTAGCTAAATCTCATCTTCCTTCCTCTTAGCACCTACATACATATCATCTTCTGGGTGAATCCTATAGCCGCAATAAAAATGACAGATCTACAATAAACAATAAAATAGTTAAAATAATTTGTAAAACACCTCCATTCCAAATTCTCTCATTTGCAACCCTGCGTGCAGACAAGAAGAAGAAATTTGAGAGCCTCAAGAAAAAAATAATTATGGAAAAAATTAAAATAATATAGTCTAAAACTAGAATTTTTATATGTTTTTAATATCATTTTGGTAAGTTTTAATATTCCACAACTCCCTATTTTCTAACTGATCTAATTTAAAAATATAAACCCTTTTATAATTACTAAATCATTGATTTTATTTAAATGTTAATTTTTTTTCTTATTTTAATTTTTTTTGTTATTTCTATGAAATGAAGTTTAGAAATTAATATTCAAATTTTATAGTATAATTTTATTAAAAATATAGAAATGTTTTAGGAAAATATTCATCTTCTTTTCATAATTTTCATAATTGTAATTATGGATTCTTTTTTTGTCTCTATGAAATGAAGTTTAGAAATTAAGATTCAAATTTTAGAAATGTTATGATTCAAGTTTTAGGAAAATATTCATCTCCTTTTCATAATTGTAATTATGGATTCTTTTAATTGTTCCATGACTACTATCTAATACATATACTAATAACAATATTTGTTATGTCTTTTTTTTCTTCATACAATAAATATATGTGAAAATACTTTAAGTAATAGGAATAAATAATTTGATAAAACTTAGTATTTCATAAAACCTATGTGAAAGTCATTTCAAGGCATACCATACAAAAATATTCATAAATATTAAGATAGGGCTTTTATTATTTAATTTCCTAAATATAAGACATTTTTGAAAATATTCATCTCCTTTTCATAATTGTAATTATGGATTTTTTTCTTGTCTATATCAAATGATGTTTAATATTCAAGTTTTAGAGTATAATTTTATTAAAAGTATAGAAATGTTATGATTCTTTAGTTATTTTATACAATTTAATTAAGATAGGGCTTTTATTATTTAATTTCTTAAATATAAGACATTTAGGAAAATATTCATCTCCTTTTCATAATTGTAATTATGATTTTTTTTTGTCTCTATGAAATGAAGTTTAGAAATTAAGATTAAGTTTTAGACTATAATTTTATTAAAAATTTAGAAATGTTATGATTTTTTAGTTATTTTATATAATTTAATTAAGATAGGGCTTTTATTATTTAATTTCTTGAATGGAAGACATTTAGAAAATATTCATCTCCTTCTCATAATTGTAATTATGGATTCTTTTATTTGTTCCATGAGTACTATCTAATACATATAAGTTACGAACAATATTTGTTATGTCTTTTTTTTCTATGTGAAAATAATTTTAAGTAATAATGTAATAATAATTTGATGAAACTTAGTATTTGATAAAAGCTAATATGTGAAAGTCATTTAAAGGCATACCATAGAAAAATATCTAACATAATCTTATACTTAAGTTTTGTACTATTTTTTATTATGATAAGCAGCTAAACAAGGGAGCCAAACCCTATTACAAAATAGCCCAAGAACAAAACAAGGGGCAACAAACAAGGCCACAAGGGCAAAAGAATAGGAGAAAAAGCCAAGAGAACTTGATCCCAGAAACAACAAACCAGAAATAGTAGATCGACAGCACAGGTATAGTAGCCTAGCCGGAGAACAAGAAGGATCTACGCAACATCAGATCTTGATCTAGACACCCTAACACCCTTACCACCAGAGGGCAAGGGATCTTTCATCCTATGCTGAACCACTGTCCAAGAGGGCTCAGAATCAGGATCAACAGCTCGAGGAGAGAGGGGAATCTCCCCTGAAGCCACAAGCAAAGAGGGTTCACCATGAACCCCAATAGATACCAACGGATCCCCACGAAGGGAAGCCGAGCCCGAAGAGGGCAAAACTAGATTAGAAGAATCAAGAATTGAAGAGGCAGGCCTACCTGAAATAGGAGGAGCCGATAGACGAGCAACTAAGTGGTCAGAAGAGTCCAAAGAATGAGAGGGGACCACAACAACAACTGATTCCACGCCCTCAGTAGTAGTCACCAAAGGGTCAACATCCCCAGAGGAACCATCCCCCTGAGATGAGACGTCATCCTCCGAAGCACTGATAGTTAGGTGATCCAAGAGAGAATCTTTCCACCAAGTGGCAACACCCTTGCGGCGCAAGAGGGGACAACCAAAGGCCAGATGACTGTGGCAAAACACCTTCTGCATCGAAAAGGAATACCCTCATAATCCAATAGTTGTTTCCAGGGCCTCACCCCTACCATCAAGACCACGTCCCCATGAAGGGGTTTAGAAATGTCAATATCCACAAGAATGCGCGCTACCGTGGAGTGTTCCATAAAGGAGGTTGTAGAATCAACCTTGAGGAAACGGTCAATGGCATTGCCTATGCCCTCGTAGCAAGAATCCTCCCAAAATTGGAGAGGGAGATTAGGGAGACGGACCCAAATAGGTCTAATGTTGAGTGGCTCTGTAAGGGGATTGAAGAAGAGAGTCTAAGGCTTGATGGAGAGGGAATGCTACCCCCACAACCAAACCCTTCCATCGAGAACTAAGTCTCTCTGCTCAAAAGAGTCAAATATCACTATAAAAAAACCCCTTGCATAGGGAAACGACTCGATCTTACCCTCAACTAGTAAAACCCAATTGTGAAGATTGGGCAAGGAGAGCCAAAAACCATTAAATTTGCAAATCACACGTGTTGCGATAAAATTCTTTGTTCTCAATGACCTCCGAGCCACAAACCATAATAGGCGACTCACGGGCGCAAGGGATCAGCTGAGAACTGGGTCGGGAAGAGGTTCGAGCACCAGATCTGGCAACAGCAGCAGAAAAAGTCTTCCTAGGGCCTCCCGGAGCCCGAAGCCCCACTGCAGGCCCACCAACAGCATTAACCTCAATAGAAAGACCATCGACACCCACGCCAGAATTAGAAACCATATTTGTGAGAGAAAAGCCCCTAAGACCTATGATCACGGGGCCAGGCCCCTGCTCAATCAGCTCAGCCACTGCACCAACCGCAACCAATACAGAGGTGCCCACACCACCAGACCGCCCCCCACCCAACGAAGACTTGATCTTGATTGGCAAAACTGTTGTTCTCCTTCCATCGCACGGCTCCCTGCATTCATTGCGGTTCAAAAAATTATTTTCCCGCTCGCTGCTCATCTTGTCCTTAAGTTTTGAACTGTTATTTTTTATCTTAGTGTTAATTAATTTTATTATCTAATAATTATTTTAGAATTATTATATTAAATAAAAAAAATATTAATGCAAAGATTAAAAAAATGTTAGATCAAAATTAAATAGTATTAATACAAAGGTGTCAAGCACATAAAATATCTTAGGGTTGGGGAGCACATAAAATATCTTATTAGAGTTTATAATTTTCTTTTTAGCTTAAATTTAGATTTTATTTCTAATTTGATGTATGATTTTTGTAGTGCTTATCGATGGTAAAAAGGACAGAGAAGGGCCCATTACGGAGGAAAAGGAGGTCATAACTGACAAATTTGTAGAAAAAAAGAAGGTTTGTAAGGTTGAAAAGAAGGTATCTACAAAAGGTCAAGATGAGAAAGTTACTAAAATAAATAAAAAGAACAAGTGGATCTTTAAGATCTACTTGTTTAAAACTCTCAAGCAAGTGCACCCAGATATCAATATTTCAAGCAAAGCTATGGTAATTATCGACAAGTTTATCAATGAGATGTTTGAGAAAATTGCAACCGTGGCAGCCAACCTTGCTCGTCACAACAAAAAGAATATCATCAACATACGAGAGATTCAGATAGCTGTGAGAGTTTGTCTTCCTCAGGGGCTTGCAAAGCATATAGTCACTCACTATTCAAAGATTGTTACTGAGTTCATGAAGGCTTGATCTTTTTGTCTCTATTTTGAATTAGGTTTTAGTTTGTGTAAAGGGTTATTATCCTTAACTTTTGTATAAGGGAAGTCTCCATTAATTATTTATGAAGGAATTTTTGGTGTTAAATTATTGAATCTTGATATTAAAATTTCATATTAATCTTTCAAATTATATCTTGCTTTTTAAAAATAAAACTATAATTTTCTATAATTTAAAAAAATATTAAAATATTTTAATTTATTAATAAATTAAACAATATCTACCCTTGTTAGATTAAGATATTTTAATAAATGCTCATAAAATCTAATATGAGAAAGCCCTTTAAAGGGCAAGTATGGATCATACTACATAAAAATATTCGTGAATATAAACTAAACTTATAGTTATAATATTTATTTTAATGGGCAAGTAGAGATAATTACTTGGTATTAATGAGACAAGATTACTTGGTATTAGTTGGTATTAATCTTATCATGATTTAAAAAAAAATCAAAGATATAAAAATATGAACAACAAAACAAGTTCTAAAAAAGGTAAAACTAGAGGTAGCAATTTCATTATAGCTTAAAAAATTAAGCTCTTAATTGCCATGGAATTGCCAAAAAGGGCCTTATAATATACATTAAAAAATGACACCATCTAGACCAAAAAAATAGTGTGGACTTTAAATGGAAAACATAACTAAACATCTAATACTTTACCTACTCCCAACTATTGAAAAGAGATCAAATAACTTCATGTGCTTAAGGCACAAATAATTTAGATAGAACATATAGCCAAATAATGTAATGTAATATTTTCTAAAGATCAAAAGAAGGTACATAATAATAATATATAATAATTAAAATTATATATAATATTATTAATAATAGTATATAAGCCTAATCCTAACTCAATCATTAAACAAAACCCTAATTCTATACCTTACCTTCATTCAAATCTTAACTCTAAACCTAACCCTAACCTTAACCATAATTTGGTACATGAACAAAACATTAAATGTATTCAAAAGGTAATATTATTCTAAAGATCAAAAGAATGTACATAAAGTAATTATTTGAGGATGATCATAGATTCAGAGGCTTGAAGCTACACACTTCATATTATTTTCAAAGAGGTTACTCAGAGGCCCTGCTATCGAAGCATGTATGTTAGCAATAGCCAAATCCTCTCCATTCAACATATTAAAATTAGGCCAATTTGGTGGAGAGGTTTATACTAAGGAAAGTGAACAAAAACAACCTTTAAGCAAAGAGGTCATCCTTATTTTTTGTTTAACTATGCAATTCAATTATTTTACACTTTAGGGTTAGAATTAAGGTTACGGTTCAACATTGAGATTAAAATATTCCTTAAAAGTAGGTACCCTAATTCTAAATCTAACCATAATTCTTACCACAACCATAAGATTACACTTAGCATTGTTTTATAAGCCTCAAAACCCTCAATCTAACCGTATTTCTAAATCTAACCCTATTTAACATAATTCTAACCATAATTTTAGATGTAACTCTAATAATAACACTAACCCTAAAGCTAACCATAATCTCATCCCTAATTTGAACAGTAATTATATTTCTAACCCTAACCCTAACCTTAATCTTAACACTAATGCTAACCCTAACTCCAATTCTAACCATAATTCTAACCCTAACCTTAATTGTAACCCTAATTATGACCTAAACACTAACCCTAACCCTAATTTTAACCCCTAACTCTAATCCTAAATATAATATATAATATAATTATAATTATAATTGTTATATAATATAATATATATTTTAATAATTATATATATTTTCAATATAATATAATATATTATATTATATTTAATTATTATTATAATATATCTAAATTGCAAGAGCAAAACCCTTTTTCCTTATTGGGAGTCAGTGGACTTAAGGAATTTGAATGGTTGCAATTATCTTATTTTTATGGTAGACTCAATCTTATCTAAGGAACAGACTGAATAAACCAAGAATGGTTATATTATTCTTAGTATACTTGTATTCTATGTATTCCGAGTAACAAGGATTCATTTAGTGCCTAAGTAGTCTAGAGAAGACTAGAGAGTACTACTCTCTTGATGTATTATTATTACTGGGGTTCCAAGTAAGAATGTGGAAACCTAGAAGCCTTTTGATTAGCAGATATTGTTTGTGACAAACCTTCTAGAGAATGAGTATATTAGTAGATATAATTAACTCCTCCTATGGCCCAAGATTGAAACTATTTAACCAGCTCAAGGGTATATGCATACTAGGAGATGGAAAGTTAGATTTCTTATATTATACGTTCAATAGAACTTATTTTAGTGTTGATTGCACAGAAGACAAAGTTAACCCAATACAAGGTATTCCTAATATGATTTATAACAAGTTGGGTATGTTGGGAGATTCAAAACTCAACCCCACATGATTGTTGTACTCAAGATTGTTAATAAAGGTTTATGTGACATATAAATACAAGGATGATATATATGTGCTCGTTCATAACCTAACTTAAGTTGAAGGCCGATAGGCTTAAGTAGACCAAGAGATTGAAAGTATTTTATTATATTTTATGATTCTAACCTATTGGGGTTGAAAGATCGAACTTAGTCAAAAGACTAGATATCAAAGATGTTAGTATTTATCAAGAAATTATATGAATGAGGATACACCTCATATACTAGAATTATTCATGTTTTGTGAAGGCGGAATCAAACAAAGCCAAGTGGTCTAGGGAAGACTAGTGGTAATTGAATCCATCTTATATTATATATATTTATGTTATTAACTTTGGAAAACAAGGGTATTGATATTTCCATGCATTGGGTTAGGAAGTTAAACCCTAGAATCATAACCTGAAGGGTTTAGAAAACTTATAATCCTTATGTTGGGTATGACATTGTTTTTGTATTTATTGGCCGATAGTGAAGAGTCGAGTAAACTATAGAGTAAGACAGAAAGAGTCTAAGTAGTACTATAATAAATTTAAAGTGATTCTATGATAGAGTCAAAATTTGTTGTAATGCACAAGGATGTTTGATATTTGAGTTAGAGATTAAAGTGATAGGAGGTCATAGACCCTAGAAATTGCAAATATGCAAAGAGGGACTCTCTCAAAGGTTAGAATTACCTAAACCTTTATATTGCATGTATATCATAGATTGAGGATTAATTCTAAGTCAGATTGGCTGGGATTTGAATACAAAATAGACAAATTTATGTCTAGAGATACTAAGTGAAGAAAATCAAACTGTAGAATGAGAGTTTCCAAGTCGAGTTAGAGGTGTGTGAACACACGACTATGTTTATTGCAAATGTCTATTTGTATAGAAACTTTGGCCAAAGTGATGCATTTGTCTAGAAGTTGCATGCATTAGTCGGGTCACAATGTCTAGATGGTGTGACCAGTCAGAATGATCATATTTAGCTAGAAGATTGTCTAGAGTTGTATGATCGATTGAGTTACGTAGGACACAACACTAGGACTCAGATGGCAACCTGTTGGTTCTCTATGTCTATACTCTTCGTGAAGGGAAGGGCTACTTCTAGTTGGAAGATGTGCAAGGGACCGTCGGTTTGTGGTTGGAGGGAAAGCACTTGGATGATGCTCTCCCTCTGTAGCAGATGACTCACCGAGACTTGTGAAGACATATATCAATATTCCATATGTAGTGTATTCCATGTTATGACTTATGATAGTCAAATTTATGAGGTAAAACTATTCTTCATGCCAAGTGCAATTTATGTATTGTAAATATAAAATGAAATGATTCTATCTTTGAATATGTTGTAATTTCAAGATTGAAAATATTCAGAAATATATACTTAATTTCTTGGTGATTATGCAAATGGTATTTTTTTAAAAAAATCTTACTCATGTTTACCATGTTTATTTACTTTCTTGTAAATTCTTGAGTTTCTTCGAGTAATATGAGAAGGCATGTTACGCACACCGCGACAACCTACTCCAGCACCAAATTTAAATCAGATCAACCTACCACATGGTGGAGAGATGTCACTCCTCAACACAACACTATTGATAGTATGGTTGAGGAACATGAGACTTCACTGCTGCATCTAGTTGACAAGAACAGAGATTATGTGCAATAGGATTCATCCCGGGTAAAGGGAAATGTAAAAGAACAGGCATAAAGTGCATAGGAGACATTACAGGAATCTCATAATGACAAGGCAAATCCTTCATTCTCCAAGGAAGGGGATGGGAATTCTATTGTAACCTCTGATTCTAATAATGCAGGAGGCATCGAGGAATGGAAATTGGTGCAAAAGAAAAAGAAAAGCCCTAACAAAGGCACCGATGCTCAACATAATATGGAACTACGCTCTCATTCCAAAAATAGCATTAATGCTCAAGCAAGAAATACAGGAAAATAGCATAGGTGATTATCATCTTAGATGGATAGTTTTTTGTCATTATGCACCCCTATTTACAAGGCTTGCACTTTTTTGTATGGTAGCCCTCCTTGGTGAGTAGCTGATCTAAATTTTTATCTTTCAGTTTAGGGGATATGGCTCCCTAAATCCTAACTCAAATATCAAAAAAAATCCAAAAGATGGATAAAATAAATTAATTAAATAAATATAAATTTATTTAATTAATTTAAGTGGTTAAGGGGGGTGTCTTAGGATGAAAGTGGTGTTAGGATGATGTCGAAAATGATGGTGGATGCATGGTCATTTTTCGATGTCGACATTTTGCCCCTCTTTGATATAGCATCGCAATTAAGCAAGAGTGGCATCATATCAAAGAAAATAAATTTTGCCCTAGTCGACTAAAGGGAGGATGAAGGAGGGAGGAGGTATGCCCCCTCGAGAGGTCAATCGAAAAATAAATTTTTCAAGTGAACTCTTGAAAAGAAGAAATGATGGTGGATAAGAGATGCGGGATGAAAAATTGGCTCAGAGGAAAGAAGAACAAAGAAAAATGAATAGGGTATGAGGGCTATGGGTGAAAAACAAGGCTATGTCTAAGAAAATTAGGGTTGGGGACCTACAAATAGTGGAAAGGGGGGCCCATTCCAAGTCATTTACACTCACAAGCTTTGGATGATAGAGAGAAGAGGAGAGAAGAGATGGTAGGCATGATTGGCAATCCTCAATATGAGCATCGTGGAGAACGAGTCAGGTCATTCCAGCGACCTCCAAGCACTGGTGCATCGATATGTGTCTAACCCTATTAGATTTTGAGTAGGCTAGGCTAGGTCTTATGAGTCATAAATGCTAGGTAAAGGGAGTCAAAATGCAAGTACATTTTTGCGAAAACCTGCCCTTGTTGTCAGGTGGCGCACCAACATTGAATTTTGACACACTTTTGTTCAACGACACACCCATTTTATACTGGCACGCCCTTGTCAGTGCTTTCAACACCCATGTGAGGACTCGATGCGCCTTCATCTAGAGGCACACCTTTGCGAGGAAGCAACGCATCCATGTTGCACTAGCATGCCCCCATCGAGGATTAGCGTGCCTTTGCAGGGAAACGGTGTGCTCATGTTGTGCTAGTACTCCTTGGTCAAGGATCGACGCGCCTTTGTCCAAAAGGGTACCTATGTAGGGAATCAACACACCTTTATTGAAAGGGGGTGCAGAGTAGGTTAAAAAATTTGATTTAGAGAAGGTTGACGTTATGGTTTGGATGGATGCAAGAGTGACCATTATTGATTCACGGAGAGGTGACCATTGACTATGAGGTAAAGGACGAGTTTTACAAAGGAGGAGAGGGAGTGGTTAGCAACAATTGGGATGTTTTATGTGTCTTATATGCCTGAGATTCAAGCTCATACAACCATGATGACGGTGTTAGTCGAGAGATGGGAGAGTGAGAGGAGCGTTTTCCTCCACCTGATAGGTGAGATGACCATCACATTAGAGGATGTATGGAGGATATTACAAATCCCCATTCATGGTTCACTTGTGAGGTATGACTTGGACGTAAGTGAGGAGACACTGGAGCGCATATTCTTAAGTGGTAATCTTCCTTTTGATATGACTCAACTGGATTTATCATGGGTTCAAGTAGATGCCCCTATGCCATTATTCTTGGCTGGGTTGATCTCACGTATTCTATTTCTTAGGAAACATGCATGATACTTCTCGATTGGATGGGGAGATGTACTAGAGAGGATGTTGGATGGGGAGATATTTGCTTGGAGCCCCTATGTTTTTGCTCACATGTACTGCAATATGCATAGTGTTGTGTATCAATAGGCGTGGAACATCAGATGTGGTGTTACACTCCTACATGTTTGGGTATGGGAGCATATTACTATCACATGACCTCTTATAGATCAAGTGAGGGTGTAGGTCACCCGTATGTACACTGTTATGACAAGCTTCTATATTATAGGCACATGGGAGACATGGATTATTGGAGGAGAGTGCTGGATGAGTTGGATTCAATTATATGGAGGCCATGCAAGCCTGTGAGGTGTGGGAGGGAGATGATGAGCAGCTCTCCTATGTTCGACAGACATGATATATAATGGGGCATATAGAGCTGATTATTGAGAGATATATGGTAGAGCGGGTAGTGAGGCAATTCGAGGAGCGACAGCCTGAGTCGCAACATGAGGCTATTTTCCCACTAGTAACACGAGAGGTTGGGCCTTGGGGTGTAGCACTGGATCCTACACTTGCATTGGTAGATTTTCATACTTTAGTACACATACAGTGGGTACCAACAGGGTCTGACATAGAGGATGTGGGTATTACACCCAAATATGATGTATGGTGGGCAACACATCGTCCTGCGTGGCTTACTATCGCAGGAGGATAGGCATGGCAGGTTATAATGGCATCGTTTCAGGGGAGATGCATGAGGCGTCAACTGGATGCAAGAGGAGATGGAGCAGAGGGGTAGGGAGTAGCAGCTGGGAGAGGAGATGAAGTAGGGGAGATGATCCACAAGTAGAGGTAATTGCCCCACATGTTGAGATTATGGTGGAGGAGGAGGATGATATAGAGGATGTACAAGCAGAGTGTGATAACCTATAGATAGAGCTAGAGTGAGTACAAGGACTCCATACACAGGTTACTGCAAAGAGTGATAGTGCACTGACTCAAGTGCAAGCTCTTACACAGATAGTGGTGTAATTACAAGCACAGGTGCAGGTACTTTCACAGGTACAACCACAAGTACCAGGAGGGGATGTGATGCAGGAGCATCCCTGGTTCAAGAGCAATCTTGCATCAACCAAAAAGAATTTGCATTTCATTTTGTTTGCATTTTAGTTCTTTCATTTTCCAGTTTAGTTCAAGCAGTTCAGCAAGAAGCAGTTTCAGCTTGTGGTCTGATTTTGGCAATTCACATCTTACAGATCTAGACTTAGCACCTACATTCATTCATCTACATCATATCAAGAATTCAGAGCATTTGGATCAGTTACCAAAAAAATATCGCTATCAGAAGATCAACTATTTTCTCAAAGCAGAGCATCCTGACAGTCTTAGACAATCAGCTAAAGGAGAAGGCTTGCGGATCTCAATGACACATCATTCAATGTCCTTTGGTTCGTGGCCAACCTTCCCCAAGGGTCCGCATGTTGTTCCATTCATTTGAGGAAGTGTTCTATGCATTTAGGTCTAACCTATCTATGAACATGTCACAACTCTTCATTGGAGTTTATGATCTTCCTTGGCCGACGCGGAGGAATCTATTAGTCCAGAAATGATATATAAAGATGTAATAGATCCTTAGGAAAGTAGTTATAAATAGATTCATAATTCTTAGTTTGGATTTTGTGCGAAGGGAGCTTCAAAGCCTTATCTGGCGCATGTATGTAATCAGGCCTTTGAGCCCTAATTGTAAGCCCGCATGTTGCCAGCCAGATTGTATTTATGATATACTGAATGACTGAGTCTGCATTTTCTTTATTCCTTTGAGTTGTTTTCTGTTGTGTTTACTCTTGCTGCACGGTCTGGATAATTCATTCTATGAACCCTCCTACCATGGGATTCTGTAAGATCTTGTTGTAAGCAGATTGCTGATCTGAGGCAGGTTACTTGTGCGCAATTGATCGCCAATTGAGAGGCAGTTGCCGCTTGTAGCCCGATCGCTGAATTTGAGGCAGTTTGCACTTGATCCTAGGAAGATGTCACCACGAAGAGTTCCTCATGTTGGTACAATGGCTAATAGAATGGATGAAATGATGGAATTGATGAGAATAATGCGAATTCAATTGGATGCTATTGAAGAAGATAGGCGAAGAGGATTGACACCGAGGCCTAATGTTGAAAGCGACGATGAGGAAGAATTTCAATTTGCTGAACAAATTGGCAAGACCCTAGAAGGTAATGAAGAAGAAGAATCAGATCAGATAAAAATGTTGCGAGCTATTTCAAAGATTAGAAAGAGACCTAGAGTTGATGTGCCGAATTTTACTGGTAATTTGAATACCGAAGAATTGATTGACTGGATAAATGATATGGAAGAATACTTTGAATATGAGGAAATTGAAGATCTGGAGAAGGTGAAATTTGCAAAGACAAAACTGAAAGAACATGCTGCTATATGGTGGAAAGAAGTTCAGTTGGAAAGAAACAGAGAGGGAAAGAAAATATTACAAAATGAGATAGGATGGTGACAAAGTTGAAAAATTAGTTTATACTTGTTGACTATGAGTTAGACCTGTTGAAAAGATTGCAAAACCTGAGACAAAAGGAGAAATTTGTGAAGGAGTATACTGAAGAGGTTCATAAAATGGTCATAAGGATAGGACACAGAGAAGCAAGCAAGGAGAAAGTGGCTAGATACATCAATGGACTGAGGTCGAACATTCAAGAAGAGCTAAGTCTGGTAAGGATGACATCTTTGGAGGAAGCATGTCAGTTTGCCTTGAAGGTTGAAGAGAAACTGAATAAAAGACATGATCAGAGACAAAGAGGCAGAGGAGGTAAATTTTAGAGAGGGGGAATGTTTTTCAGATGTGATAGATCATTTATAGAGCAGAACAAGTTTGACAGCCCAGTTAAGAAGGATGACAGAGATAACAATGCTTATCGGAGAGATGACAGAAACTTTTACTGGAGACGAAGCCCTAGTGCATACTGGAATGAAGGATACAAAAGAGAAGGAAGAGGGCTTGTTAAGAGAACATTCAGAGGTACTTGTTTCAAGTGTGGAGGTGAAGGACATAGAGCATTTGAGTGCAATCAGGGTAGTACAAATAAGAGGACAAAAAATAGTGGAAGAGCAGCCTATGTTGAAGAAGAACCGGTTGTACTAGATGACCCTTGTTCTATTGGTAAACCTAAGAAAGGAGAATCATTGGTGATGAGGAGAGCACTATTTCAAACAGAGATAAATGAGGAACCACCACAAAGGAAGAGTTTGTTTAGAACAAGATGCAAGTTCGGAGGTAAGTGTTTTAAAGTTGCGATTGATAGTGGTAGTTCAGATAACCTAGTTTCAGAGGAGATGGTGACTAAGCTAAAGTTGGAAAGATTGAAACACCCTAAGCCATATCAGATAGCATGGATTCAAGATGATCATAAGGTACTGGTGAGTGAACAATGTTTGGTGAAATTTCATATTGGATCATATCATGATGAAGTCTTGTGTGATATTATGCCTATGAATGTTTGTCATATCTTATTGGGTAGACCTTGGTAGTATGACAGAAAAGCTATACATGATGGGAGAAAGAATACATATACTATAACATCAGATGGGAAAAGAATTACTTTGATTCCTTTGGAGGATGATACTAAAGATGTGGTATGTGGGAATGCTAGAATCTATTTGGTAGATGAAAGGAAAGTTTTGGATGGTTTGAAATAGGAAAGTATGTGTTATGCCTTGATTCCTAAGAAGCCTAAAATATTGAAGAGAGACTAAACCGGAGGAGATAAGAGAGTTTTTGATAGAGTATGAAGACATCATATCAGATAATGTGCCTGATGGATTACCACCTATAAGGAGTATCAGTTATCATATGGATCTTATTCTTGGAGCAAGTTTGCCTAACAAAGCAGCACATAGAATGACACCGGCAGAGAATGAAGAACTAAATAGATAGATACAAGAGTTGTTGAAGAAAGGTTTGATCAAAGAAAGTTTGATTCCTTGTGCAGTACCTGCAGTGCTTGCACCGAAGAAGGATGGAGAATGGAGAATGTGTACTGATTCCAGAGCAATAAACAAGATCACAGTTAAGTATAGATTTCCTTTACCTAGGATGGATGATATCATGGATTGTTTGAGTGGAGCAAGATATTTCACAAAGATAGATTTGAAGAGTGGATACCATCATATCAGAATCAAAGAAGGTGATGAATGGAAGATTGCTTTTAAGACAAATGAAGGATTATATGAGTGGTTAGTGATGCCTTTTGGATTGACAAATGCATCGAGTACTTTCATGAGATTGATGAATGAAGTCTTGAAGAAATTCTTGGGTAAGTTTGTGATTGTATACTTAGATGACATTCTGATTTTTAGTAAGACAAAAGAGGAATATTTGTGGCATATCAGACAAGTTTTGCAGAGGTTGAGAGAAGAGAAATTGCTGATAAACATCAAGAAGTGTAGTTTCATGAAGGAAGAACTAGTATATTTGGGATGTGTGATTTCTGCAGAAGGATTGAAGACGAACCCTGAGAAAGTAAGAGCAATTGTTGAATGGCCTACACCGGAGAGCATTGGGGAGGTTAGATCATTTCATGGATTGGCTAGTTTCTACCGGAAGTTCATCATAAATTCCAGTTCAGTTTGTAGCCCTATGACAGAGACAATGAGAGGTGACAAAAGATTTCAAGTGGACATCTGGAGCAGATAAAAGTTTTGAGTTGTTGAAGTAGAAAGTGACAGAGCAACCTATTTTGGCATTACCAGATTTCAATAAGGTATTTCAAGTTGATTGTGATGCAAGTGGAAATGCAATTGGAGCAGTGTTAAGTCAAGAAGGTAGACCTGTAGCTTATTTCAATGAGAAGTTGAATGATGCAAGGAAAAGATATTCAATTTATGATCAAGAGTTCTATGCCATAATTCAAGCCTTGAAGAAGTGGAGACATTACTTGTTGCCTAAAGAGTTTGTGTTTTATACAGATCATCAAGCTTTGCAATATTTGAATAGTCAAGGTAAGTTGAATCAAAGACATATGAGATGGGTAGAGTTCCTGCAGAGTTATACTTTTGTGTTGAAGCATAGGAGTGGAAAATCAAACAAAGTTGTTGATGCCTTAAGTAGAAGAAGAAACTTGTTGACAGAGATGAGATTTGACGTGTTGGGTTTTGATGAATTGAAGAACATGTATGAGGGAGACATTGATTTTGTAGAACCTTGGAAAGCATGTCAGGAGCCTGTTGTGACAGATAGGAGTAAGTGTTTGGATTATTTCATTCAAGAAGATATGTTGTTCAAAGGAAGTCAGTTGTGCATACCTAGAAGTTCAATGAGAGATAATTTGATCAAGGAGAAGCATAGTGGTGGATTGGCAGGACATTTTGGCATTGATAAGACAATAGCTTTGGTGACTGAAAATTACTTTTGGCCTCAGATACATAAGGATGTTTGGAAATTTGTGTAGAGTTGTAGAGTTTGTCAAGTTGCAAAAGGGAGTAGTCAGAACATTGGATTGTATAAACCTTTGACAGTGCCGGAGAGACCTTGGGAAGACATAAGCATGGATTTTGTGATGGGATTGCCGAAGACACGGAGAGAAAATGATTCAATATTTGTAGTGGTTGACAGATTTTCAAAGATGGCTCATTTTATACCTTGCAAGAAGACAATTGATGCAGTGCATGTAGCAGACCTATTTTTCAAGGAGATTGTAAGATTGCATGGATTACCTAATAGTATAGTTTCAGAGAGAGATACAAAGTTTGTTGGATACTTTTGGAGGGCACGTTGGAAGAAGATGAAGATAGATTTGAAGTTAAGTTCTACTTTTCATCCACAAACTGATGGACAGACAAAGGTAGTGAATAGGAGTTTGGGAAACTTGTTGAGATGTTTGGTTGGAGAAAAGACCGAAAGTTGGGATTTGATTCTTTCACAAGCAAAGTTTGCATACAATAATTCGTAAATAGGAGTACCGAAAGAACACCTTTTGAGATCGTGACTGAAGTGAATCCTAGAGGAGTTGCAGAATTGAGGGACATTTGCATGGAAGAAAAGAGGAGTGCAGAAGTAGAAGAATTTGTAGATCATATGAAGACAGTGCATAATCAGGTGAAGAAGCATTTGGAGAGTATGAACAGTAAGTATAAGGAAAAGGCTGATGAGAAGAGAAGACATAAGGAATTTGAAGTTGGAGATGAAGTGATGGTGTACTTGAGGAAAGAAAGATTTCCAGTTGGGACATATAACAAGTTGAAGATGAAGAAGTTTGGACCTTGTATGATACTCAGAAAATTTGATTTAGGAAACGCATATGAAGTGGAGTTACTGGAGACATTGGGTATTTCACCTATTTTCAACATTGCAGACTTATATCAGTATCATGAAGCAGAGTTTAGTGACAGCATGGAAGAAGACTTGAAGAAATAATTACCACAACAAGCATCAGAGCAGATAGAAGACATCTTGGACAACAGAGTTGGATGCAGTACTAGAGGAAGACAATACAAAGAATATCTTGTGAAGTGGAAAGGTAGATCGGAAGAATATTCATCATGGATTTCTTAGGCTGAGGTGGACTGTCTTGGTTCTCCCCTAGCCCCAGCAAAGTGAGGGACTCACTTTTTCAAATATCCTGGATGTCTGATGCAGGAGCATCCCTGGTTCAAGAGCAATCTTGCATCAACCAAAAACAATTTGCATTTCAGTTTGTTTGCATTTCAGTTCAGTCAAAAGCAGTTTCAGCTTGTGGTCTGGTTTTGGCAATTCACATCTTGTGGATCTGGACTTGGCACCTACATTCATTCATCTACATCATATCAAGAATTTAGAACATTTGGATCAATTACCGAAAAGATATCACTATTAGAAGATCAACTATTTTCTCATAGCAGAGCATCCTGATAGTCTCAGACAATCAACTAAAGGAGAAGGCTTGCGGATCATTCCTTGAATTGTGGATCTCAATGACACATCATTCAATGTCCTTTGGTTTGTGGCCGACCTTTCCCAAGGGCCCGCACATTGTTCAATTCATTTGAGGAGGTGTTCTATGCATTTAGGTCTGACCTATCTGTGAACATGTTATAGCTCTTCATTGGAGTTTGTGATCTTCCTTAGCCGACGCGGAGGAATCTATTAGTCCAGAAATGATATATAAAGATGTATAGATCCTTAGTAAAGCAGTTAGCAATGGATTCATAATTCTTAGTTTGGATTTTGTGCTAAGGGAGATTCAAAGCCTTATCTTGCGCATGTATGTAATCAAGCCTTTGAGCCCTAATTGTAAGCCCGCATGTTGTCGACCAGATTGTATTTATGATATACTAAATGACTAAGTCTGCATTTACTTTATTCCTTTGAGTAGTTTTCCGTTGTGTTTACTCTTGTTGCACGATCCAGATAGTTCAATCTGTGAACCTTGCTACCGTGACTACACCAGGATGATGGGGAGATTACTCATCTTACTACAGAGCGTGATGCATCCATTGTCGAGAGGGATGCAACCGTTGTATAGAGATAGAGAGTAGAGGCCCAGGAGGTGTGACTCTGGCAAGAGCGTGACCTAGCTCAATAGATGTTAGCAGGGTAGGGGATGGCTCAGATGTGGAGTGATTACACTCAGGTACATAGAGATTTGACACGGAATAAGAGGAGAGCATAGTACCACCATATATGATTTTATGATGTTTATATGATTGTATGTGATTATTGTATCCAGATGCATATATGTTTTATGAATAATGTATGAAATGATAGATATTATGTGTGCAATGTTAATGAAAAATCTATGGATAGATTATATTTTTATGGATAAATGCATGGATGTATATGTTTTTATGGATTATGTATATGCATATAATTTATGGTTATGACAGATGGGTAGGATGGATATGCAAATGTTTATGATATTATGTATGGTTGGAATGGTTATAACAAATGTACATGATGTATGATGGAAATGATAATGTTATGGATGATTTATGATGGATATACATGGATGGTTTTTGATATTATGGATGGTGTATATGTATGATTATATTATGTGATGATATATATGATGATCATGAGGCTTATAATGATTGTATGGTACTAACATATTTATGCATGTGTATATTATGGACATAGTGGATGATGATGTAAACGTTGTATTTTTTGGTTTGTTCATTATACAAGTCGATGTGGGGATGGAAAAATTAGTTAGATGGCATGGAGCTAATGGGGGGAATGATGTTAGATGAAGAAGATAAGATGCCCTAGAAAATGGGTAAGTGGGGGTAATATGATTGGGTGGATATGGGTAGATAGAATATATGAAGATGGACAGGTGGTAGGAAGTAGATAGGTGATTTGGTTATGCTGGTATGTGGAGAGAAATCCTAGATTTAATATAGTAAATGGATGTCATTCACTGAGGTACAGAAACCAGGATGTATTAGTATCCCTTGCATGACGGACTTGACTCTACAAACAATAATTGGCCTTATACTTAAGACACAAAGATCTTTGAAGGGTCACATGTTGAAACTGTTAGACTTAGGGCACACAACTGAGAGTGGGGGAGGTGAATCAATTGTGCAAAACTTTCTCAAATTAAACACTTGAATCTTCTGTAGTGATTAGTAGAATATTAATCATGAACCATAATGCATTCAAATCAAAAGCAGAAACATATCAACACATAAGACACCAAGATTTTGACGTGGAAAACTGGTTAAGGGAAAAACCACAGGGTGATTAACCCAAGAATGTATTCTCTATTAGAAGAATAGAAAGAAAAAATGGCACATGCCAATTAAGGCTCACTGCCCAAGTACACTGCTCACAAGAGGCTCACTGCCTACAAGAGACACACTGTCTACAAAGAAATAAGTATCACCTTTATGAACTGGAAAATAGCATCTTCACCATGCTTGAATCAGTTCCATTTAAGCCCAAAACTTCTGCTCTACCTTTCGCACTTCTCCTCGCTACCACACACTCATCACCGCAAGACACACTCCAAAAATAACTTCACAATCCTTCATTTATACAAGGCATCAACTTAGGAACAATCATCTAAGTCGGCAAACACCTACAAGATCATTCGCAAGACGTGTAATACATCCGGTCGGCCAGTCTCAAGAAGAACACCAATATATGGTGGTAATTCTTCAAATGCAAACTCTAACTTCAATGTGGACCACCAACATGAACTGGACATGATCCAACGATCATCATAACCTTCCCTGAATCACCAAGAACATCCGTACTTCATCATCCTACTAGAATTCTTCTCTCCTTCATTTGGAGCTTCAAGAACACAATCTATCATCACTGTCACAAATGAATAAGCTCTTCCAGACCTTCAAACCACGAAACAATCTAGTTGATACTTCACAGGGACGTCCTCAACACTCCCTCAAATCTGCAGAAAGGGATAATGAAATTCTGGATCTCACCGGACCTATCTGTGACACTTTGTCACCTCTAAACACCTGCCGGAACCGGTTCTACTTGAGCGACCATAACTTCTTCAGATCTTCATGTGGACCTCTGAATACTTGACTGGAGCATCACAAGACTTATATCTACAAACCCTTTAAACCGCATCCTCAGATCCGCAGCCTATCTTAGACTTTTACCTTGTTATCATCACTGTTCTTCACTGTTCTTGATTGAGACTAATTTTCTCAATATCCTCAGCACATAGCTCATCCAATCCTTCATTAATGCAACATGAGTATGTTGACATCAATGACAACATCGGTTAAACCCATACTTGCAACAATCTCCGCCTTTGTCATTGATGGCAACATATGATGTGAAAAACCATCAAGACAAGAACTTCTTACCGTCACAACTCCCCCTATCAACAGCAACCATTCACATGTCTTCTCTCCCTTTACTGCTCCCCCTTTGATCAGCAACCACTTATTTTTCACATGTCTTCTCTCCCCCTTAGACATCAATGGCAAAGGGCTCATACTTGCAATTTCACCACCTCAGACTCATACCTGCTGCTCCCCCTGAGTAGCAGCTCCCCAACATCAATCCGGATCACAAGATATGACTGTGATATCCACCGGATTGATGCACATCAATGCATCCTAGTTCATCACCGGAGGGGCAATAACCCCTAACTTTTCCCTGGGATACTCAAAAGAGTCCTTGGGAAGAGGTTTAGTAAAGATATCTACAATCTGATCCTTGGAGGGCACATACTCCAATCTGACTTCATCCTTGTTCACTTGCTCTCTCAGAAAGTGAAACTTGATAGATATATGCTTAGTCAAAAGTTGTTTGTCCAGTCTTTCATACCAGGCTCTAGGGGCTTGCTTTAGTCCATACAGTGCCTTCTTCAATTTGCAGACCATAACACCATGCTCAGATAATTGAAAACCATCCGGTTGTTCAATGTACACTTCTTCTTCTAAGTCACCATTTAAGAAGGCAGACTTGACATCCATCTGATACACCTTGAAATCCTTGAAGGTAGCAAATGCAAGAAATAGTCTGACTGCTTCAATTCTTGCCACCGGAGTAAAGGTTTCTTCAAAATCAATCCCTTCTATTTGAGAGTAACCTTTGCAGACTAATCTAGCTTTATTTCTGATTACTTCACCAACTTCATTTAGTTTGTTCCGAAAGACCCATTTGGTTCCAATCACATTCTTGTTTCTAGGTCTGGGAACAAGATCCCAAGTGTGATTTTTCTCAATTTGCATCAACTCTTCCTCCATTGCTTTGGTCCAGTTTTCATCATTGCAGGCTTCATTTATTGTCTTAGGTTCAATCTTTGAAATCAGACAATATTCATCTAAATTTTGAGCAATTTTCCTTCTAATTTGCACACCTTTGCTTTTGTCACCTATGATCTGATCTTTAGAGTGGTTCAGTCTTACATACCTTGGAACTTTGGGAGTTTCTTGCACTTCTGCTTCTTGATCAGGCTCATTCAGACCTATCTCTTCTTCCTAATTTACCGGATCAGTCTGAATTTGACTTTCAGGAGAGGATTGAGCTCCTTGAACCAGAACACCATTCTGATTATCTTCATCATACTCATAAAACCTTGAGGGTTTCTTTATTCCCTCATCAACCTTCACATTTGTACTTGCTATCATCTTTCTTAGTCTCTTGTTATAACACCGGTATGATTTGTTTTGAGTAGAGTAACCCAAGAATATTCCTTCATCACTTCTAGCATCAAACTTGCCTAAATCTTCATCTCTTTTGATGTAACACTTGCTACCAAAGACTCTGAAATATCTTATAGTAGGAGTAATGCCAAACCAGAGTTCATAAGGGGTCTTACCGGTATTACTTCTGATTTGAACTCGATTAAGAGTATAGACTGTAGTGCTAATAGCTTCTCTCCAATAGATCTGAGGAACATTTGCTTCCATCATCATGGTCCTAGATGCTTCCTAGATGGTCTGGTTCTTTCTCTCCACTACTCCATTCTGCTGTGGAGTCCTAGGAGCAGACAACTGTCTCTTGATTCCATGTTTCTCACAGAACTCTATGAACTCACCGAATGTGAATTCTCCACCTCTATCAGACCTCAGACACTTCAACTTTAATCCTGTTTCATTCTCTACCATAGCCTTGAATATTTTGAATTTCTCAAGAGCTTTTGATTTCTCCTTTAGAAAGGTTACCCACATCATCCAGGAATAGTCATCAATTAACGACATGAAGTATCTATCACCTTGAATACTCCTGGTTCTTGCCGGACCACAAAGATTAGTGTGAACTAAGTCCAATAATCCGGTAGAAGACAATTCCTTGCTTTTGAATGTGACTCTGCTCAGCTTACCCAACTGACATTCCTTGCACAAGCTGTTAGTAGGTTTCACCAGTTTTGGAAGATCTCTTACAGCTTGAGTATTGCTTATCTTGATGATATTATCAAAATTCACATGACACATTCTCCTATGCCATAACCAACTCTGATCAACTTGAACAAATAAACAGCTTTTACCAGTACCAACTAAGTGGAAGATATTACCTTTAGTTTGAGCACCGGATGCAATCTCTGTTCCGGATCTTTCAAAGATTTTGCATTTTCCATCCTTGAATTGGAGATCATAGCCTTTGTCCACCAACTATCCAACACTGAGAAGATTGTGCTTCAAACCTTCAACATACAGTACATTACCAGTTTTGTTTCTTCCATCAAAAGAAATAGCTCCTCTTCCTTTGATTCTACTAGCAGAATTATCACCAAACTTCACCACTCCTCCTTCATACCTTTCCAAGTCTATGAACTTATTTTTGTCACCTGTCATGTGGTGAGAGCAACCACTGTCAATGACCCAATCATTCTTTTCTTCAACTTGGGCAGCCAGAGCTCTTTCTACAACTTTATGATTGATAGATACAGAGGATATTGGTTCTTCTTCCTTGATGGCTATAAACACCCATTCACTTTCAGATTTGTTTCATGTCTCTGATTCATCATCTGTTACTCCTTCATTATCTTCTTCTTCATGAACATAGTAACAATTCTTTTGGAACCTTGATCTATTAGGATTTGTCTTGGAAAATCTTTCCGGACATCTTGAGGCAAAATGACCAATCTTATTGCAGTTAAAACACTTAAAAGGCAATTTTCCTTCATACTTATCGAATCCTCTTGGCAGTCTCTTTGCAATGAGGGCTTCAAGTTGAGCAGTTTCTACTTCTTCTTCTTCCAGGTCTTTTCTTGCTTTTTCATACCATGACAGTTTCCTTGATGAGTTCTCTCCTAGATCAAATCCTTGTTTACCTTTCACAGAGGCACTGGCTTTGAATGCAGATTCAGTTTTGGGGGGATCATCTCCAAACTTGGTCATTTCAAAAGCAGCCAGTTTGCCAGCCAATTGGTCTCTTGTGACAGTGGTATGGGCTCTGAATTCATCAATGGTAGCAACCTTGATTTTGTAAGAGGCAGGAAGGGATCTGAGAATTTTACCAACAATCTCATTTTCATCCAAGACTCCACCAGAATTTCTAATTCCACAAACCAACTCATTCACTCTTGGCATAAAAGTGGTAATATTTTCATCATCTCTCATCTTCAGTTTTTCAAATTTCCCTTTTAGACTCTATAACCTTGCACATTTAACATATTCGTCTCCTTCATGCAAAAGTTCCAGTTTAATCCAGATCTCATAGGCAGTTGGTAGATCAATAACATTTGAGAGCTCTGAGTCAGTTAATGCGCTTAGAAGAGCCTCTTTGGTCCGCAGATTGTTTTCAGCATCTGTGATTTCATTTAGGGTTGTCGGACCACCCTGTGGAGGTACATATGCTTTTGTGACCATGGACCAGTACACCATTCCCATACACTGTAAGTGACATTTCATGCGACCTTTCCAAAGAGAAAAGTTGGTTCCATCAAACTTCGGACTATCCTTCTTGTATGACGACATCCTGGATCTCCTCAAGCGGTTAAGCTCCTTTTAGAGGAACTTATCTCTGATACCAATTGTTAGACTTAGGGCACACAACTGAGAGGGGGGGTGAATCAGTTGTGTGAAACTTTCTCAAATTAAACACTTGAATCTTCTTTAGTGATTAGTAGAATATTAATCATGAACCATAATGCATTCAAATCAAAAGCAGAAACATATCAACACATAAAGACACCAAGATTTTGACGTGAAAAACCCGGTTAAGGGGAAAACCAAGGGGTGATTAACCCAAGAATGTATTCTCTGTTAGAAGAATAGAAAGAACAAATGGCACATGCCAATTAGGGCTCACTGCCCGAGCACACTGCTCATAAGAGGCTCACTACCTACAAGAGACACACTGTCTACAAAGAAATAAGTATCACCTTTATGAACTAGAAAATAGCATCTTCACCATGCTTGAATCAGTTCCATTTAAGCCGAAAACTTCTGCTCTGCATTTCGCACTTCTCCTTGCTACCACACACTCATCACCGCAAAACATACTTCAAAAATAACTTAACAATCCCTCATTTATAAAAGGCATCGACTTAGGAACAATCATCTAAGTCGGCAAACACCTGCAAGATCATTCGCAAGACGTGTAATACATCTGGTCGGCCAATCTCAAGAAGAACACCAATATCTGGTGGTAATTCTTCAAACACAAACTCTAACTTCAATGTGGACCACCAACATGAATTGGACATGATCCAACGATCATCATAACCTTCCTTGAATCACCAAGAACATCCGCACTTCATCATCCTACTAGAATTCTTCTCTCCTTCATTCGGAGCTTCAAGAACACAGTCTGTCATCACTGTCACAAATGAATAGGCTCTTCCGAACCTTCAAACCACAAACCAATCTAGTTGATACTTCACAAGGATGTTCTCAACACTCCCTCAAATCCGCAGAAAGGGATAATGAAATTCCGGATCTCACTGGACCTATCTATGACACTCTGTCACCTCTGAACACCTGTCGGAACTGGTTCTACTTGAGCGACCATAACTTCTTCAGATCTTCATGCGGACCTCTGAAAACTTGACTAGAGCATCACAAGACTTATATCTACAAACCCTTTAAACCGCATCCTCTGATCCGCAGCCTATCTTGGACTTTTACCTTGTTGTCATCACTGTTCTTCATTGTTCCTGATTGAGACTAATTTTCTCAATATCCTCAGCACACAGCTCATCCAATCCTTCATTAATGCAACATGAGTATGTTGACATCAATGACAACACCGGTTAAACCCATACTTGCAACAGAAACTCTAGTATGTATGAAGATAGAAATATCAAGCACACATAAAGTTTTTCCCCCATACTCAAGATCAAACACAAAAAGCACTATGCCCCATTCCCTACTAGTCACAACACACCAAGATATGAATAGATCTAGGTAGTCTTGATGAAGCATGAAAAGGGGATAGAAAAGATAAATCAAAAACAAAAGACCAAATGACGACACAAGTCACACATCCATTATATCTCTTGCTAAAGAGTGGATGCTACTGGATAAATGTTTGTTATGGGAATGATATATCCCTAGGAAATGCATGATGAAGTTTTATAAGGAACGATATGACAATAGGTAATGTGGTTGTTTATTATCTCAAAATGTTGGCTAATGCTTGTGAATTTTGTTAAGGCTCTAGGTGTTCAATTGTTGTTGTTTTTGTTTGTTTGAGTGTCAAGTGTTTTATGGAATGGGTGTGTGATGAAAAAGCTATGTTTTATTATGGGATATGATATGAAAAGGTTTTTATTATGGGAGGTGATATGGAAAATGTTTTATTATGGAAAATATGACTATGTTTATGATGGAATGTGTAATGTATGGGTATGAGATGGAATTGCATGAAAGTCCATAAAGTACATTAAAAGATCCAATCCATATATAGGTTTAGGTACTTGCCCCCAATATGGTATGATGGTAAAGAAATGGAATGGATGTAGGGAATGACATGAATGGATACAAAATCAAGTCATGATAGGGTGACATCGGTTGGTGGAAAATGGAAAAGGTGTGGGACGGAAATGGATTATTTATTTATATGGGCAATGTGGAATAAGTACCTAGTAGATGGTGGATGTGGCTTCTACATGGTGCCTATAAATAGGTTTTCACCATGGCACTTATCCAAGCTGTCACCAAAGTAGTTTTCACCATTGAATGTTTTTATTGCAACTTGATTTTTTTGTATTTTTTCTTTATTTTTTGATTTTTTTTAATTGGGATACTCTGATGGGTCAAGCATAGAACTTCTTGAGGTGTATGATATTCATTGGCTCCTCCAAAGGCTGGCCCTCTGGTGTTGCTAGTTGATAAGCTCTTGGCCCATAACTGACAATGATAACAAAACGTTCCAACCAATTAGGCACAAATTTGCCTTTCTTTTCTCGATCCTGCAAATTCTTCTAATTTTCTTTTAACACAAGGTAACCAATCTCAAAGCAATGAGTCTTGATCTTCTTGTTGTAGCCATGGTGGAGGTGATTTTGATAGGCTTGTAGATGGTTCAACGCATTCAATGCCTCTCATCTAGAAGTTCGGGTTCATGCAACCGTGCAACATGATACTCCTTATCAATGAGATTTTGTAGATATATTCTTAAAGAGGGGAGCTCAACCTCAATTAGAAAATGGCTTTGGAGCCAAAAACCAAGGAACATGGGGTAGCTCCTGTGGGTGTACGGATGCTAGTACGGTAGGCCCATAGGGTGGGGTTGAGTTGGAGGTGCCAGTCACGACCAACTTCATTAACTATCTTCTTTAGGATTCTAATAATGGTCTTGTTAGAAGCCTCAGCTTGGCTGTTACCTTGAGGGTAATACAGAGTGAAGAAATGATGTTGAATGTGGAATCTCTAACAAAGGGTATGGACGTCTTAGTTCTTGAAGGGTTTTCCATTGTTGGTGATGATGGCGAGGGGAATACCATACCAGAATATGATATAGTGAAGGATAAACTTTGTTAGTTGTTTGTTGGTGATGTATGTGAGTGGAATGGCTTCAACCCACTTTGTAAATTACTTAGTGGCAGTTATGATGAACTTTTGGCCATTAGAGGATGGAGGGTAAATTTTGCCAATGAGTTCTAGCCCCCACTTTGAAAATGCCAAGGAGTAGTAATAGGTTGCAACTCTTGTGATGGTGCATGGATTATGTCACCGTGCTGCTGGCATTGGAGACACTTCTTTACAAACTGATGACCATCCTATTCCATTATTGGCCAATAATAACCTATTCTTAAGATCTTCTTTGCAAAGGTAGGTCCACTATAATGAGCACCACAGATACCCTCATGTACCTCTTGCAAGGCAGTTTGAGCTTCTTTCACGCTAAGACATCTCAATAGGGTACCATCGAGACTCCTTCAGTATAGGGTACCACCCAGGATGGTGAAACAAGAGGATCGATGTGTTGGGATTCTTATTTTCAAGCCAAGTATTTGCAAAATCTTACCAAATCGATCAAATTTTCCTAAGGAGTCCCTGTGCTTTTACCCTGGTGCATGTTGTTGAAACCTTGATTTTGGCTAAGTCTGAAACCCTGAAAACCCTAAAAATTTGACCAAGTCTGAAATCTGATGGATCCTCTAAATTCTAGAATCTGCAGTTTAACTCCTATAGATCTGAAACCCATCTCAAACATCCTGACAATATATTTTAAAATAACTAAAAGTATAAGAAAGATAAATAGTAAAAGGTAAATATAATCTTATACTTAAATGTTATTTTAAAATATACTATCCTGTCAGAATTTTTAGACCTAAGTGCATTTCGGGACCTGAGGGTATTTCAGGACTTGAGGGCATTTCGGGACTTGAGTGCATTTTGGGACCTAAGGGCATTTCGGGACCTGAGGGCATTTTGGGACTTGAGTGCATTTCAGGACCTAAGTGCATTTCGGGACTTGAGGGCATTTCGGGACCTGAGGCAATTTTGTGACTCTAGGGCCCGATGGGACTTTTGGTCCTAGTCCAAAATCTTCTTAGACCCCTGAAATTTTCAAGGTGAATTTGGAGGTGCAAATGTTCAAATTTATAAGTAATTCTTTGAGGAAAGGGCTAAGTTTTTCATGCAGTTTCAGGTCAAACTTTTGGTTTTGACTTTCAACACTTTTGGTCCCGTCAGGATTTTGGGACCTGCTAGGACTTCTGGACTTTTTCCAAAAGGGTCCAAAAGTCCTAAGTTCTCTCGCCGACCCGACACCTGTCGAAGGCCTAGGAACGTCCAGAAACATGAGGAAGCGTGCCAACAATTTTTAGGATCACCATTAATTCGAAGTGGGTGGTTGAATTTGATGTTTTTATTGTAGTAGGTGGAGTTGGTGGGGTTTTCCCTCCTATTTTTCCATCCAATCCGAGTTGTGAGTGGTATAAATAGAAGATTGAAACTCTTTTGAGGGGTTGGTTCTTTGGTGGTGGCTAGAGGCTGTGCAGGTTCAAAAATACTTTTAGGGCTCCCAATCATGCCATGTCCAATTGTAGAGAAGTAATGGGGTGGTGGAATAGATGAAAGATAGTGTGCAGTATGGGTTGTGCAGAGAATGTCTCCATGATTGTTTGTATGTATTTAGGGTTTTCCTCTTATCACATTTGTTGATAAGTTTGTACTGGGCATTTGAAAATATGACAATATTTTAAATATATTACAAGCTTTGTAATTATCATCCGTTCTTTACATTTGAATGCATGTAGTTCGTTCTGGATTACTAAGTATGTTTGAAGCACAAAATCTGCAATCTGATATAGCATATGCTTAGATCAATTTTTCTTTATTTCCTTTCCATTGTTTTCTTTTTTGTCACCTATGACTCTGTGGCCCAATTGGATTGGCATTGGTCATGGCTCCATCAGACCAATCTCATATCATTTAAAACAAACAAACATTTACGATTGGATAAGGGGAAGAACCATATTTCCTGTACATACATACTTGCACAATTTGTATTAGCTATATAGGGGTTTTGTGATAGCCAGTTGTTCTTGGTTCAGTGACAGTTTTGGGATCAAGATAATGAGTTGGGTTTGGTTTGTCATTGGTGTTAGTTGTTCATCTAGTTTGAAATCAATGCATGTTAAGGTATACCCCTTGGAATATCCCTCCAGAGCCTAGTTGAGCTCGAAGTGCAGGGGATGAAACCCACTCTCATAGAGTTGACCTACAACCCTCCATGTTCTATTGATGGATTGATTATGCTTACATGATGACAACCTTGGCCTTGTGAGTGTGATTCAATCCTAGGAAGTGGAGTTGTGGTTTTGGGACCCAACATGGTGAATGAATGTGCAACGTTGGTTGTTGGAAAGGTTGGATGGAAGGGTGTTATCGCACAGGCAAGTGTAGACATCCTAATACCAAGGGGTGTTGGGACCAACAATCTCGCAAACCAGTCATTAGTGGGTACATCATAAGCAAGGATAAGCAATTGTTCTACCAAAAATTCACATTGATGGTTGTTCTATGACATGTCTAGGAGAGATCCAATGGTAGCCATTTCATTGACAACTTTATTATTTAGTCTAGGTACTTGTTCGAATTGGATGTCTGAAAAGTACTTCTTGAAATCATCTACCATTTTCTTATATGGGAGAAACTTGTCATCTTTTGTTTGGTATCCATCATTAACTTGTTTGATGACTAGTTGTGAATCTCCATAAACATGTAATTCAATGATTTTCCATGAGACAACCATTTTCAATCCAACGATGAGAGATTCATACTCTATAATGTTATTGGTGCATGGAAATGCTATCCTGCAAGATTTTGGGATACAATCTCCTTGTGGTGTGATGAATAGAATCCAAGCTCTGGAACCGCGATGTGTAAAGGATCCATCAAAGTACATTTTCTAGGTTGCGAGAGGCATGACAAAAAAACAACTTCATCTAGAAACTTTAAGATAAGTGGATGATTAGCTGGTATAGGTGCATCTTCTAGTTGTTCAACTATTACTTGTCCCTAGATGGCTTTGCAGTCCACATACTAAATTTCAAATTCACTTAAGATCGTGACCCATTTAGTCATGTGGCTTGTGAGAGCATCTTTAGATAAAAGGTACTTAAGTGGGTCAATCTTGGAAACGAGCTTGGTTTTATGACTGAGCACGTAGTAATTACATCTTTCAGGAATTAACTGTGTGTGAGTTTTTTTACCTCGATGTTTCGGATCATACTCATATTATTATACATCTTCTCTTCTTTTTTATAAGTTCATTCATTTCTTTTTTGTTTTAAATGTGATGTGTTTTTTGTCTTATTGGGCTTTGTTGTTTGTTCTCTTTATTCTTGATAGTTCCATGGGTTTCTGTGCACCTCCCTCTTATTTAGAGTCTCAGTCTGCAAATTACCTTTCTACTTCTCTTCTCTTGCTATTTCTCCTGATGATGGATCATAGAGTATGATCCGAAATGTCGAGGTAAAAAAACTCACACACAGTTAATTCCTGAAATATGTAATTACAATCATCATGGACTGTGGAAATCCGATGTCTCTTATTGAGCACGTAGTGTCAAAGCTTTTGTGAACTAAACATGATAACCAAGCATGATCGCGCAATTGGTGTGTAGTTAAGCTCATAACCCACTAGAGTATGACTAATGTAATATATGGCCCTTTCTTTTCCTGTAACATCATGTTGAGCCAAAAGTGCCCCTACTGCTGGTGAAGTGGCAGATATATACAATAACATGGGTTGTCCTGCAATAGGTGGCATCAATATAGGAGGTGATGCTAGATATTATTCCAGTTGATCAAAGGCTTTTTGACAATTGGAATCCCACTTGAATGTCACATTCTTATGAAGGAGATGCTGAAATAGATGATATTTATCTTCTAATTGTGCTTTGAAGCGTCTTATGGATTGGAGTTTGCCTTGGAGGCTACGCAACTACTTCAAATTCTTTGGTGGAGGCATTTCTATTATAGCTTTGACTTTAGCTGGATCCACTTCAATGCCTCATCTAGATACTATGTAACCCAAGAGTTTTCCATAAGTAACTCCGAAGGCACACTTTTGGGATTTAAGTGGCCCTCTCTTGTTTTTGACTTTCCTAGGAGGTCATCAACATAATCCTCCATTGTTTTGTGCAACATATCATGGAAAATGACTATCATGGCACGTTGATAAGTGGCCCCAACATTTTAAGGCCAAAAGGTGTGACCTGCCAATAGTAGGTACCCCAAGCACATATGAAAGTGGTCTTGTGTTGATCTTTGATTGTACCTAAAAAATCCATCGATAAGAGATAACTTCTCGTGTCTAATAGTTAGGTCTACTATGATGTCAATGTTTGGAAATGGGAAGTCATCAAGTTAAGACAAGCTTTGTTAAGATCGCATAAATTTATACAAACGTGTATGCCTCTAGTGACCTTTGCTACTGGAATGATATTGGACACCCATTCAAGATAATCAATTGGGGAATAAATTTGACTTCTAGTAGTTTTTGAAGCTTGACTTTGACCAGAAGTGCTATCTGAGGATGCATTTTACTAGCTTATGTTTTACTAGTCTAGCATTAGAATAAACTATGAGATGATGTACTATTAGTGATGGATCCAAACCAAGCATGTTGGCATAGGACCATGCAAAATTTTGAGCTCTTGCTTTGAAGAATGCCGAGAAGTCTATTTTCTCTAATGGGGTTAATGATGTTGCCATGAAGGTGATTTTAGGTGTGTCTTTGGTTCCTAGGTTCAGTTCTTGTGCTTCTTCAACCAATATTGCAAATTTATCTTGGTAGTATTTTGGTACATCAAGGAGGTCAAGTTCCTCATCCTCCAACACCTCAAAGAGGTTTTCATCGAAGGATACATCCTTTATTTTTACATTTTTTATCATTCGAAAGTGCCACATTGTGGTTTTCACTAGGGAATGTTATTCTTTGTATATTTTGATTTTTGTGACTAAGGAACTTGGTGGTCTCCCTGAAGTATGTAGCTGTGTCTAACTCAATGGCGTACCCTGCTTTATGATCTCCCAAGGGTATGCGTTGTCTTAGTCCCCTTAGATATACGATGGCCTCATCATTTTGGATGGTATTGAGGATGGGAGGCCCTTGTTGGTCCCAATATATGAGCTAGAGATAGATGAGGGGGAAGATTGTTGGATGTGGATGGCATGGATCTGAAAGGCTATATATGGTACAAATGGACATTTCTTGAAAGAGGTCGATGATATGTTTGAAGGAGTCTTTGTAGGTCCCTCCATTAGTACTCTCAATGGTGGGAAAGGCTTTGGCTACCTCACTCAATATACATTCAAGTTCTAAGATACATGCTCATGTGTTCTAAACTTGAGGCCTTGGTGACAATACTTTTGTGTTACTTTGATGGTTTCAATAGAGCCTTGTTCATGTAGTACCAATCCACCATGACCCTTGTATCCCATGTTCTTGACAATGCGTAGGCCATTACCATATTTTTCCATGGGTAAGGGTGTGGCTTGATCTTCTGTCTCTTGATAGAGCCATGATGAAACATGTCTTCAAGAGATTATCTTTCTAATATTCCCCAATGTTCAAATTTTGTGGGCTTACACTTTATGACCATTGTAGTTACTGCATCAGAAGGTTTTTGCTTCCCATATGATTTAGAAGATTATGGTAGTTGCCCTACAGAAAAGGCACCATGTAGGTCATACTCACCACAACCTATGTTGCTCACTTTGACCTTGACCTCGGGGATGGAGGATTGTGTGTTGAAGGATGATGCGAGTGTGGATGGATTGACATAAGATGTGGATGGTTTGATGACGTTGTTGATGGGACATTGATTAAGTTTTTGTATCGACCTTCCAAGAATCTGTAATATTGGAAGTAGCGAGGATCAAAATATATGGTGACTTATGTCCCATTGTGGGGAAATTTAAGACATTGATGAAATGTAGATGGGACAGCTTGTATGGCATGAATCCATGGGTGTTTGAGGATAATGTTATACAAGAGGTCAAGGTCAAGGACTTGACATGTGGTTTCCAAAATCATAGGTCCCACTTGAATAGGTAGCTTGATTATTCCTTCTGATTGATGCTCAGTGTCATCATATCCTTTGATTGTGATGCTCTTGTGAGAATCTATGACACCATCAGAATATCCCAATTGCTTTATTAATTTGAGAGTGCAAAGATTTAAGTTGGACCCACCATCTATCAAAACTCATTTGATTGTATGTTTGTGGATGTAGACTTCGATGTGTAGAGCATCATTGTGGGATAGGTCGGATGTTGAGAGATCTTTTTCAAAGAATACAAGGTGATGTTGTGAAGACAAGTGTCCTATCATGCCTTGAAATTGATCGATATTGATGTCATTCAGGACACATGTTTCTTGTGGTGCTTTGTCAAGGATATCCTTATGAATTGGTGAGGTGCAAAGCAACCCAAGATAGAGATTTGGGCATGATTTTTACCAAGGTGATCAAGGATATCATAGCTAGCAAGGGATTTGGATGAAGATGGGGCTCCTTGGAGAGTAAAGCGACCACAACGTGTGGTAACGACACAACCAGGATATTTTGATTTAATGGTAATGGTGGCTACGTGATGGGAACATTCCTCTATGCGGCCCACAATGGAGTCATAAGAAGAAGACAATGCATTTACATTATTGGTATTATTTGGATTGGAGGACTTCCATTTAGCATGATCGGGAAGAGGATCTTTGTATGCACCTAGTTCTTCATTAGGTGATCGATTAGGATAATTATTAACAAAAATTTCATCTCTATCGATAAGGTCTTGTATGCAATTTTTCAATCTCCTATGATTAGATGTGTTATGGCCCTTGACCCTATGGTATTCACAATAAGCGTTTTCATTGAACCGTGAGAGCTTAAATTAATTCTCATCATAGGGCCTAATGATAGGAAGCTTGATTAGGTTTTCTTGGACCAACTTGCGCAAAATGGATTCTATTGATTCCCCCAATGGGGTGAATTTTCATCTAGGCATAGAGTATTGCTTAGGTTGGCCCTTAGGTATGCTTATGTTGTTGTTGTGGATTTGGGTTTGAGATGGTGTAGGTGCTTGCACATTTTTAACATCCATTACAACATCATTGACAATGTTTTTGTTGTTGGGTTTGAATTTGAATTGTTTGAACTTGATTAATGTTATGGGCATTTAAATTTAAAATGGTAGGTAATTTAATGCATGTTTTTTTGAAAATCAATTCAATTATAAGAGGGAAATTGTGTACGCCTCATTTTCACAAGGCAGTATATTATCAATTTCTCCAGGTGCTCTATAGTATATTCTCTACAATTTCCTAAGCTTTCCAAAACTCGCCAAGCAGTTTCTACATTGGTATTATCAAATGCATAATCTTCATATTTCTATATTGTTGTGTGTAGGTAGTTTGTGTACAACATTGTAAATTTTATCAGCTTCTCAACTTTTGTTATTTTGTAATGTGGAAAACAATAAGGATGCAAAAAGTATTTACAGTTATGTACTTATATATACATAGTTATGATGGGACATTACCCTTATATTGTTTTACATATTTTGTTATGATGGGAAATTTTATCTAAAGCCTCTCCAATCACCCACAAGAGTTGACATGCACATAATCATGTGTATGTGTTCACCATGCGAATGACCCTCTCTTTCTATATATGGAGGATCTTTCATGTCCTGAACACACACACACACACACACACACACATATGGTCTTTTGCTCTGTGAACACCTACACATGATTATATACATGTCAACGCCTATGCGTGACTGGAGAGGTATCAAACATAAATTCCCATCATAACTATGTATATATAAGCAGGTAATTATAACTATTTTTTACATCCTTGTTATTTTCCATATTACAAAATAGCAAATTTTGAGAAGTTAATAAAATTTACAATGTTGTACACAAACTACCTACATACAACAATATAGAAATATAAAGATTATGCATTTGATAATATTGAAATAAAAACTACTTGACTAGTTTTAGAAAACTCATAAAGTTACAAAGGATATACTACAGAGCACTTGAAGAAAATTGATAATAGATTGCCTTGTGAAAATGACGTGTACATAATTTCTTTCTTATAATTGAATCAACTTTCAAAAAGCATGCATTGAATTTGAATTGTTAGAACTTGATTAATATTAGGAGCATTTGAATTTGAAATGGTAGATAATTTGTGTATGAAATCTGGGATGACATGTTGCAAATTATGAAGTAGATTTGTTTTCAAATCTGGTAGAGGAGCCTTACAACATTTATTGTTTGTGTAGGTACTTATAGTAATTGGAAAATGTCATGTGGATGTGAGAGCAAGTACGGGAATATGTGCCCTTGAGAGCCCATTTAGTTGTGAGGGACTTGAATTTAAGGTAGCTTGGGCACCAATGAGTGATCATGGAGATGTGTAATTGTAACTTGTTTGATTTTTGAACCCTCTCCAAAAGGGTGGTTATTGTAAACATTATATCTTGTAATTAATTAAAAAAGTGTATTTTATTTTGAAAGAGTCTCCATTTGGACCAACTTGTCTTGTATTGCCAGTAAACTAACATGTATTTTGTCCACTTGAATGATGTAACTACACATGCACATGTATTGTTGCTTTAAGAATATTTTACTAGGCTTTTAATTTTCATGTATTGGTTATCGTAATATATTTAATTGGGGGGTTATGTGCACGACACCATAACAACTATTGGGGCATTGTTATCTATTGGATCCTCTCCCCTAAAGTTTGAGAAGGCTTGAAGAGAAATTGAAGATACATATTATCTAAATTTTTCATTTGATTAAAAAAAATCATCTTCAAAATATATTTAAACATAACTATATATTTGTGATCAAATTTTAATTGTTCAAAATTGAGACTAATTGTTTGACAAAAATACCTAATGAAAACTTGAAATCAGTGAATAGATTGCATTCAAACTCGAGTAATATGACATCTAAAGGTTGGAAGAATTGTCATTTTCTTAGTTTTCAATTCATTGTAAACTGCAACTATCATTTTTAAAGACAAAAAATTACATATTTCTTTTTCTTTTAATGAATAAACATCTATATTACTTGTATAAAAATTACATATTTCTTTCCATAAATTAATATGGAACATCTCAATTTGTCTCTAATAATTACTATTAAATTATTTTTTAAGCTAAGGTAACGTAGTCATTAATTTGACACCCAGCCTTGACACCATCAACTTGCTTTAAGGCCAATCCCAATGTTGAAATACAAATAAAAAAACAGAACAAATCAAAGTAGAAGCCACCTCAAGTGGACTCTTACAATTGTTTTCACTTTTCTAGGAAAGCAGGGGAATCTTTTCAGCTATGAAAATAAACAATCTACTTAAAACTCTGTATGTACCAAACAGTTCATCTATATCCAAAGCACCATGATTTTTTTCTCTCTCAAATCCAACATATTAATAATAATAATAATAACAATTTTCTTAGTTCTCGCAGTACTCACTGGCGTATATACATCCCATATCCTTACTGGATCCATAGACAATCAAAAGCTGTTTGAGGTATGTGTTCCGTACTCGGGTTTTTTCCTCTTCGGTTGATCTAAACAAAGAAAAACTATGTGGATATTAGGATTTTAAGATTTTTATTAAGGGTTCTATGAAACCAAAAAATGTATATGTACATGAGCTCACTTCCCATAAGTTTTGCGGGAAGTAGAAGAGACTGTTGTCGGAACAATAATTATTGGTGCAACAATTTATTTGAGCAAACAACGGTTCCAACAAGAACAAAAAAATCTCTGTTTGTCTCAGCATACACAAAAGATTCAGGATACACAAAAGTTTCATGTGGAGTAGGGCAGTCTGCCCTTATCTGCAATCCTAGGTGCCGGAGAGTTGCAGGTGGTATTGAGTATCAAAAGGCTTTCTACATACGGGAAAAGTGCAGTTATGGAGCTCAATGTTCAGGTCAGCACAGTGTATGTAGATGTTTGGGAGGGGATGACGAGGAAGAGCAAGAGGAAGAAAATGAGGATAAAGATGAATGTTTGTCGATTTGTGAAGTAGGCAATGAGGCTCAGGAAATTCTGAGTTTGCTGGTAGAAGATAGTTGCAGAAGGGAACGAGTCTTCAATGGAAGAGAGTTACCCAAGTCTTCTAGGGTAGGAAAAAGTTTGGAGAGGAAAGCATTTTATGCTGAAAGAACAATCTCAGGGAGAGTTTGGATGGATAGATCACGTTGTGCAGAAAAAATAGATGTGGGAAATGGTGCTGGACACCTGGGTTCCGAGTATAGGTGGAGTAGGCTTGTCAAGGAGAGTGCCGAAAAGGGCACTGTGCAAAAGAAAGGATGTGTAAGAAAGTCATTGTTTGGGGAGAGAGAGATGTGTTGTAAATCCGGCTCAAAGGCATCCACGAGTAATTGGAGGAGTAGGATAGAGTGGATTTCTTCTTTAAAATTAGAAAAAGAGGAAGAAATGGTTAGACAAGGTACTGACAGAACTGATTCAGGAGAATCAATGAATGAGTTAAGGAGGAGTGTGAGATTGGCTTCTGGAGTAGGTTCTCATAAGGAGGAAACATTGCAAAGAGGAAATCAGAGAAGTGGTGTAGAAAAATCATGGAACAAATCAGAGAATAATAATATTACAAGGGATTGTACAGTAGAAACCCAAGAGCAGGACAAATTTCAAAAGGGCACTAAGAAATTTGGGTTTGATATTGGTGCAAATCATTACACACTGCAATTCCAGAACACAGTCCGGAATGCCGATCAGAAAACTGATTCCAAGACGTCATTGTCTGATAGGAGAAGTAGTGTGCAATGGTCTTCTACGATAGGATGCACCAACCTGAAAGAAGTAGAAGAAGAGAGTACCAAGAAGTCTGGCTTTGAGGTGTTTATGAATGATTCAGATAATGTCCAGCAGGCTTCTATCCAAAAGCAGATTGAATTGGTTTTGTTGAAAAAAGGGGAGAGCTCTGGTGCCGGTTTGATCTCAGATGAGGATCCAAGGGACCAACTGGATCAAATGGTGCCAAAGGAGGGAGGACCCTGTTTACCTCGGGTGCCATCTGATAATTTAAGGAAGATTACGGGGTGGAGTTGTGCTACAAAATTGGAGGAAAGAGAGAGAATGAAGAAAAACGATGAGAAGTTTGTTTTTCAACAGCAGGATGAATCACATACAAGGGAGAAGTTAGAGAAAATTTCACAAAAGAAGGGAGCGAAGTTGGTTCCTGGAATGCCATCTGATGATTCAAGGAAGATTACTAGGTTGAGTTCTATCTCAAAAATGGAGGGGCAAGAGATAACTGGGAAGACTACAGAAATATCAGCATTCCAAAAGCAGGATGAACTTGTAAAAAATTATGGGAGAAGTTCTAGTACAGAGTTGGAGGAAGTAAAAAGCCTAACAGAAGCGAACGCAGAAACTGCTTCTAAGAGATTTGGCACAGTAATAGCATCAAACAAAACAGCTCAGAAGTTTTCTAAAGACTCTTTCAGTTCTGGAAGCAATGACCGTGCCAGCTTAGTGCCAGCACAGGAGCAGAAAACATCAACTGTGGTTTATGAGAAGGGCAAGGGAGATTCTCAGAAAATGCATAAAACTTCATCATATACATCTGTACTCAGTGAATCCTCTCATTCGTCCATGCACAAAAATCAATCCACTAGGATCATTGAACAAGCAAATAGAACTCCTGAAAGGTTGGCTCAAATTTCTTCCAGTAAAACAGATGTGGATATATTGAAATCTTCTACTGGCTATGAAACAGGCAGTAAAATTTCCCAGAAGCTGCCCAGTAATCCCTCTTATAAGTTATCAAGCAATGACATATTGCGAATGGTAACAGAATCAAACAAGAAGAAATATGTTGCAGAGACTGAAACAGACACGACCTCAGGGAAATCAGCACAGGCTAGACTGTCTAACGAATCTGACTACAGTATGGGATTGGCTTCAGCTGAAGGAAATGAGAAATCAACTGAGAAAACCTCTGACGAATCACCTTTGGAATCATGCAATCCTCAGTTATCATCTGTAGATTTTCCTTCGGAAGGGCCTTCAGAGGAAGTATGGGCTATTGCAGGTTGGTCTTCACGAGAAGAATTTGAGGAACTACAATATTCTGGTAAGATAAAACAAGAAAAGGAGTCTAAAATATTGACTTCTGAAGAGACATCAGATGAACTGCAGAAAGGCACAGATCAGCATCCCACTTCTGAATTAGAGAAAGGTCAGGTGACCATTTCGGAAAAAAAAGGAAAGGTTGTTATCAAGAGGCGATCAAGAGGGATCTGGAGCTCTTTTGTAGAATTTTGCAGTAGGCGTTGGGGTTTAAATGAGGAATCAGATAATTCAACACTGAAATCAGGTTCAGGAAGACCATCAACTGATTCCCAACATAGTGAGGAATGGTTTTCTGTTCCAGATTTGGAAGATCAGGAATGCATTGTGAAGGATAAATCACACAAGGACAAGAAGGAAATGGCAGCCAAAAGCAAGGCAAATGTTCTCATTTCCAGTACAGAAGGAAATACAGGTGCTAGTTTAAAGGAAGCTGAGAAAACTCAAAAAGAGAAGGCTCAAAAATCTGCTAAAAAATGGGCTTTAGAAGAATCCACAGATGAGTCACAATTAACAAGGAGGCGTGTTTCAAGTGCTGCAAATAAAGGGCATGAATGGCAGGATCGAGCAAAAGAAGAGGTTACAGATGTTATTACAGATTCGGGGAAAACCAAAGGTAGCCACCAAGGAAAGGGGCAAAATGCTGCTATCAATTGGTCATTGGAAGGAACATCAGCAGATGAATCAACATTCTCTAGTGAACCTGTTTCAAGTCGATTGTATGAAGAATGTGATAGATTGGAGAGAAAAAAGGGAAAAACAGCTCTTGTAGACAAAGATGAATTGGATGAACACAGGGACACTGAAAGGCTAATCCAAAGTTCAGAAATTGAAGAAAAGAATAAAATGACCAAAAAGATTAAGCGAAACAAACAAGTTCCCAAGGAAACTTTTGCTTCATGGGAGGAAGCACTCATACTTGAAAACGAGCAGAGACGAGAGGATGAAAAATTTATGAGAGAGGCTCTTTCAGAGGCCAGAATGGCTGCAGATGCCTGGGAAGTACCTATAGGTGCTGTTTTGGTTCAAAATGGAAGAATCATTGCCCGAGCACACAATTTGTAAGTATTAAACAAGCAATTCTGTAAGACACATGATGACATATCTTGCAATGGTAAATCAGTAATGTCATTCAATTTGAGATACTCCGCTTGAAATTGATAGAATTTATATATTCCAGGGTAGAGGAGACCAGAGATGCAACTGCACATGCAGAAATGCTTTGCATTCGTTATGCATCAAGCCAACTTAGAACATGGAGGCTTGCGGTACTTAACTCACTTTCACCCATCTCATTTTTTCTATTAGTTATTAAAAATCAAACCATGTACACTACCACTGACTATACTATGACATTGCACTTCTAGAAATCTTAGAGGGTGATCAGATAACTTGCATGGGTGAACAAGCCCGAACAATATTCAGAGATTGGTCACTTACTTTTTGTCTCTCTCTCCATTCTTAAAGTCCATCTTCTGGGACTTTATGCACTAGGAAGTCATACTGAAAATGATAGCAAGTTCCTCTTAACAGTTCACAAATTGTTCGGTGGTAAATGATTTCCATGTCTTGTTGGTACCTTTCCAGCTGATTGTCAAAGTAAAATTGTATTGTTTTGCTCTGTTTTGTAGGTTTTCAAGGTTTATAAGAAGTGAACTTTGGGATGTTAATTGAAATTTCTCCATGCTTTCTGTGTTAATGGTACATGTTCAGCTTTACTGTCCTACCATCTATTTTGTGCTTATATCCTCTATTTTATATGGTTTAGGAATCAACTCTGTATGTGACATTAGAGCCATGTGCCATGTGTGCTGGGGCCATTCTTCAGGCTAGGATTGGGACTGTAGTCTGGGGAGCTCCTAACAAGCTTTTGGGGGCTGATGGCAGTTGGGTCAGGTATGTAAATACAACAATTGTTTCCTTGTTTGAAAAACATGCATTTGATATTTCCAGAATACATGGAATTCAAATCTTAAATTATGTTAAAGATTTATTTTGTATTCATTTTATTTTAGCTTTAACTGTATGCACACTCTCGAAAGGGCTATCTGGTACATAAACATGTACTTTCGAAGAACTGATTCATTAAACAGAAACTTTTATGGAAGATTTGTAGCTGCACGCATGCTCAGTATTTTCGTAGATTTTTTTTTCATTTTGTCTAAAGTCAAAAATTTAATGTCTGTCATTTGGGAATAGCAATGTAATAACCAGTCTTGGCATTCAGAGATAGTAAAATACACTATGGAGAGATAAAATGAGTCAATCACTCATGTGACTTTTGATTAGATGTCAGGTCAATCATGTAGTTTGATAAGAAACTTTGCGACTGGCTCCGAAATTAGAAGCACAGATTTGAGAACATTGTCTTGGCTTTACAAGTTTGATAATATTTATTGAGAAGAAGAATGATTAGAATGCTATAAATCAATTCCAACCTGCAACGTTACTTAGTTATGAAACTGTGATGGTTAGGCAAATTTTGTTTATCATGTTAAAACTAATATACATTCTCGTTGACTTGAAATGACATATGATACTTGTGGAATCTTAATAAGATATGTCAAGTAAATTGTTTACTGAAGCATACACTATTAACAGAATAGATCCTTACATGTTCCTCTTAATGCTTTTAATTTTTTAAATAAGTTGCCATCATAGGTTGTAAGAGTTACACCTTGAATCGTTTGGAATACATTTTTTAATTTGCGACCTGAAGGACTTTGGTTTTATTTAGTCTATTGGTTGGATGTAATATGCTGTAATTTCCTGTTTTGGCTAAGGATAGTATTAGGGCAAAATCTTAAGGACCGTATGACAAAAAGTTGTGAATTATTAATCTGGACACTATGGTTTATGTTAATTATGTTTGACAAAATATAGTTCTGGTTAATGAATCTAATTAATGTGATTTCTATTCCGAGAAATGCATTCAGATTGAATGCAGAGCAATACCTTCAGACTAATGTGTATTTCTAATAGTAATGTTTATGCAGATTAATGTTTATCCAGTTTTCCAATTAAATATTAAGATTATATTATTTGAAGAAATATTTATTTAGGATTATGATTTTTTGGATTATCTCATGAAACTCTATGCCTTGATAAATCCATTTGAGTGTGCAAGGTATTCCTAACAAGGACCAGGCCAAACTTGTTGTTTGGTGATGGTGCACAACACAGACCATTAGCAGGGGAAACCAAGAGGCTAGGTGTCAATTGCTAGGACAACAGGAGTGATCGCATTGCCTAATAGCATCGGCATAGGTAGAACCCAAGGATAATGTGCCTGCAGTAAATGAACCCAAATTGTCAAGGAAATTGATGAAAACAGAGGTGCATGGGAAGATGGTGGTGGCAGACACACGAACTTAGATGCACCATCGGAAAGATAGCCAATTGGAAGAAGCCAAGATTTTGCATGGCTTGGAAAGACCAAGGAATGTTATGATTCTCATGACAAAGGGAAAATCCTAGATATATTAAAATAATATTTACTTAGTTTATTAATGGTCAATAATGTAATTTATTAGTTAGTTTCTAATTCTTTGTTAGCTTTAGTTTCTTTTAGAAACATAGCTTTAGTTGCTCTTAGAAACATCTGTATTCTATTCTAGAAACATCTCTTTGTAATTCTTTATAAGAGCTTTGCTCTTTTGTAAATAATATATATCGAGAATTTACCAAAACATGGTATCAGAGCGGGAAAAATAGTTTTGAATTTTCTTTTCTTGGCATTCTCTGTTCGTACTAACATACGCGTCTGTACCGCTTTGCACAAGCCCTTCAGCTTCGGCTTCTGTCATAGGGTTTTGGCGGTTTTTCCCTCTGAATCGCGTTTTGTTTTATCGCGGGTCTTTTGTTTGCAATTTGTTCACACAAAAATTGCATTTTTCAGAGGTCGTGTTTTTATGTGTTTTTTGGTCGCGATTCCTTTTTCCTAGCATGCGGTTGTGGTCGCCGTTTGCAAATATCCGAGCTTCAGTGATTGCTGGTTGATGGTATTTCCTTTGGCATCATTTTTTCTCTGATCACAATTTGTTGTATGTGGTCGGCGCTTCAATCATTTCTGGTGGTTGTTAAGGTTTCTTTGGCTTCGGCAGCGTTTGTGTAACCTTTGGCACACAGTGTTTGGTCGCTAAGGTTTATTCGCAATCTTTCCTTGGGTTGTCGTTGATCATTCATTGATCGTGGGTTCTAAATCTTCTGTTGGTCGTTGTTTTGTTTTCTGCGGTGGTTCTTTGATAGCGGTTTGTGATCAATGCTTATCACTAGCACTTTAGTCCTTAGCCCCCGGTCATCCTTTGACCCAGCTCTTGGTGACCAACGCCCTAGACCCTTGGTCATGTTGAGGCTCGCGCCCTTCTGTGCAGCCCGTGTTTTTATCATCTGCCCGAGGTCCCTTGTGCCCAGTGCCAGGCCTGTCTTTTTGTCTTTCGTGCTCTCAGGATTTGTGCCTGAAATCCGTGCTCGGGTTTTGAGCCTGTGTTTTCTATCTTGGGGTTTGTGCTATCAGTTTGTACCTCATTTTTCGTGCCTCAACAAGCGTGAAGGATGTCGTCTTTGTCTAACATGATGTTGGAAGGTAGTCAGAAGTTCAACGGTCGCAACTACAACACCTGGAAGCAGCGTATGATGACCATATTTGAGTATCAGTGCCTTGACCAGATTGTTCTGGGCAAAACTACACGTCCTCCAATGACGGGTAAAGATCAAGACAAATTTGATGAGCAGAATCGGGAAGCCTTAATTTGGTCACTGATGACCAGTTGCCTCAGGTGCCATTTTGCAAAACAGCTAAAGAAATCTAGGATCATCTGAAGGACTTTCATGAAACATCTGACAAGAGCCGAGCGTTCTTTCTGAAGAACATGTTCTCCATCATGATGGATAAGAAGACAACTCTGCAGGAGCACTTGACAAAAATCAAGGACATCCGTGATCAGCTTGATGCGATTGGTCGGAAGATGGAGGAGGAAGATATGCTAGTCATCACCCTGAAGAGTTTACCAAAGTCTTATGAGCACTTTATTGAAACGCTCAACATTACCTCAACTAATGTTGACCTGAAGTTTCCTAAGCTGTGCAACTAACTTTTGCAGCAAGATCGTTGGAAACAACAGTTTGTAAGCACTGGTAGCTCATCCTCCATGGAACAAGCATTTACTGCCAAGGCCTTTCAGAAGAATAAGGGCAAAGGTCAGCCCTTTCAACAGACCAGCCAAGGTCAATCCCAGGGCAGCTCCAAGAAGAACATTCAGTGCAATTATTGCCACAAGTATGGCCACATGAAGAAAGATTGTCGGAAACGCTCGGCTTCTGAACAGTCCAAGCAAGGAGAGTCTAAACTGAAAGCCCATGTTGCAGAGCACACTGAGCAGAAGGAGTTTGCTTTCTATGCCTTTATGGCCAAGAGACCAGCAGATCATGTCAAATCCTCTGCCTGGTATATTGATTCAGGTGCTTCTCGGCATTTCATTCATCGTCGAGATTGGTTCATAGAGTACACACCATTCAGAGATTCTGTTATCTTTGGAGGCGGCAAAGAGTATACTGTTGTTGGAAAAGGCAACGTGCAGATTCAATTTGGAGGGAGAAATTTAATATTTCTTGATGTATACTTTGTACCTGGCATGGAGCTGAATCTACTTTCAGTCAGTCAGATCATGCGGCACTCTCCTCAGCTAGATATTGTTTTCAGCATGCACACATGCAGCATTGTTGATAGAGAGACACGCACTACAGTTGTTCAAGGACTTGAGGATCATGGTCTGTATAGACTTGTTGATTCAGGTGATTCTCAAGAACACGCTATGGCAGCCAAGAGTACTTCCATCAGCAAACTCTAGCATCAACATTATGGGCACCTGAACATGCATTATCTCTCTTAGCTATCTAGAGATGATATGGTTGGTGGTCTTCCTTAGATTCAGACTGAAAATCATGGAGTATGCAAAGCTTGTCAAGCTGGAAAGCAGCATTGGACTCCATTCTCAGATGGTGATTCATGGAGAGCATCCAAGGTATTACAGTTGGTTCACGCTGATGTATGTGGACCAATGAATACTCCTTCAATTACTGGGTGCAGATATTTTTTTGTTATTTGTTGATGATTTCAGCAGAAAAATGTGGGTGTACTTTCTTAAGAACAAATCAGAGGTGTTCAGTATATTTCAGCAATTTAAGGCCTTAGTTGAAAAAGAGTTAGGCTCGCAGATAGTCACTCTTAGGTCTGATAATGGGGGGGAATTTTGCTCTTTTGACTTCTCCAAATTTTGTGTTGCACATGGCATTAAGCGCTAACTTACCACACCTTACACCCCTCAACAGAATGGTGTCGTTGAGCGTCGGAATCGCACCATTACTGAAATGGCTCGTTCTATGTTGGAGCATAGAAATGTCCCTAAGAAGTTTTGGGTTGAAGTAGTCTACACTGTAGTTTATCTTCTTAACCAATCTCCTACTTATGCCATTAAGAAGATGACCCCTGAAGAAGCCTGGTCTGGACGTAAGCCTAGGGTCAACCACCTGAAAGTTTTTGGCTCTATTGCTCATGTGTGGATTCCAGATGCCAAGCGCACCAAGTTGGATTCCAAAAGCCAGAAACTCATCTTCACTGGTTACAGTGAGAATCATAAGGCATATAGGCTGATTGATGTAGACACAGATCGTCTTATATTCAGTCGTGATGTTGTGGTTGATGAGGCTACTAGGCCCTTTTATCTGTCTTCTCCTTCTATGAGCTCTGAGGATTAGCCTCTGAAGGCTTCTGATTTGGGTGTTCGCCTTCCCCTAGCTCCACTTGATGGGAGGGATTTTGCAGTTGTGCAGGCACCTCAGTAGAATATTCCACCACCCGCCCCTCCTCAAGACGATTTGGACCCTCATCCAAATGATTTGATTCCAGTTGACCCAGTAGATGTTGTTCCTCCTATTTCAGATGTTGGTACTTCTACTCTCCGGCCTAAATGGTGGGCTAAGACCATAGGTGATCTTCATGATGATGAATTACTTGAGGGTAGATCTACTCAGAAAAAGAGCAAGCAACAGAAAACAGTTAATTTTGCTCTTATGGCCAACCTTCACAGCATCTCTGAGCCTCAGACATATTCAGAGGCTAAAGGCATACCTGAGTGGTAACAGGCTATGGAAGCTGAACATCATAGTCTTCAGAAGAATAACACTTGGGTCCTCTTTGATCTTCCACCTGGGAAGAAACCAATTGGCTGCAAATGGGTGTATAAAGTTAAGTATAAGGTTGACGGAACTCTTGATAAGTATAAGGCTCGGTTAGTAGCCAAAGGGTTCTCACAAACATAGGGCATTGACTATGAGGAGACTTTTGCTCACACAGCCAAATTGAATACCATTCAGCTTGTCCTCGCTATTGCAACCTAGTTTGGATGGAAAGTCCATTAAATGGACATCAAGAGTGCATTCCTCAATGGGGATTTGCAGGAAGAAGTCTACATGACACAACCTCCTGGTTTCAAGGTTGCTGGTAAAGAACACTAGGTATGCAAACTAGTGAAAGCACTCTATGGCCTTAAATAGGCTCCACAGGCATGGTACATGAAAATTGATAAGTACCTTGTTGATCATGGTTTTTAGAGGAGTCCTTCTGATTCTAATTTGTATGTCAAACACTCTGGTGATGATATTCTTTTGCTCGTTGTCTATGTTGATGACTTGATCATTACTGGCAGCTCAGAACATTTGATTGAAGAGATCAAACATAATCTCAGTCAATCATTTGACATGACAGATTTGGGATTTTTGCATTATTGCCTAGGTGTTGAGGTTTGGTAGACTGTTGATAGCATCTTTATCTCTCAGTCCAAGTATGCTCGAAGTCTGCTTGACAAGTTCTGGATGACAGATTGCAAACCTGCATCTACACCTATGGAGAAAGGGCGGAAACTCTCAGTTAAATCAGATTCAATTGTGGAGAATGAATCAACATTCAGGCAACTAGTGGGCAACCTCATTTATCTCACTGCCACTAGACCTGATCTCAATTTTGCAGTGAGCTACATCTCTCGCTTCATGACAGCCCCTAAAGCTGAACATTGGGTTGCAGCGAAGCGTGTGCTGAGATATGTGAAAGGCACTTCCGACTTTGGCATTCTGTATGGCAGGTGCAAAGATTCTAAGTTGATTGGCTTTACAGACTCAGATTGGGCAGGTTCTGTTGATGACAGGAAGTCTACTTTTGGGTATGTTTTCAGTTTGGGAACAGGTGCAGTTACATGGACCAACAAGAAGTAGCAGGCAGTGGCTCTTTCCTCGACTGAAACTAAATATCAGGGAATTGTTAAAGCAACTTGTGAGGCAGTTTGGCTTCGAAGGATGCTTTCTGACATGCAAATGTCTCAAGCAGGGCCTTCCCCATTGTACTGTGATAATCAAGGGGTGCTAAAACTTGCCAAAAATCCAGTCTTCCATGAAAGGACCAAGCATGTTGAACTTCATTGTCATTTTATCCGCCAGCTTGTCGAAGATGGATCAGTGATGTTATAGTATGTTCCAATTGAGGATTAGACTGCAGATATCCTCACCAAGTCTCTGAGCCCAGATAAGTTTGTCAAATTTAGGGGACACCTTGGTGTAGTTGATAGATTGACTATTAAGGGAGGGTATTAAAATAATATTTACGTAGTTTATTAATGGTCAATAATATAATTTATTAGTTAGTTTCTATTTCTTTGTTAGTTTTAGTTTCTTTTAGAAACATAGCTTTAGTTGCTCTTAGAAACATCTGTATTCTATTTTAGAAACGTCTCTTTGTAATTCTTTATAAGAGTTTTGCTCTTTTGTAAATAATATATATCGAGAATTTACCAAGACAAGATAGGCATTCTAAGAGTTAATGTGCCACCTAGATCAGCCAATGAAATCTGAGGAGTTCAAGAATTTAGTATAAATGCCATGTGAGGCCATCATGAGGCTACTGAAATCATGGGAAAAGAGTGGAGTTATGGCACATATTTGAAGAAGGATTAATAAGGTATGTCTATGTTGAGTTAAACCTGTGAAAATAAATTTAGTTTGCGTGTAATTGTGTATCTTGTTAGTGTAATGAAAAGCTAGTGACAAAGATACTCCGTAAGGTAAGATAAATGAATACTTGTTAGTTTTTAGAGGCCTCTGTGGACTAGTTGTAGCCGCCACTAAGTGGAGAGTAGAGCTCTAGGCTGGGTTGTAGCTCAGGTGATCGCTTTGATTGTAGTTAGATAGTCATCTTGGTTGTAGCTAGATGATGGTCATCCTTGTTGTAGTGGGATGACCCCCCCTTTGTTGTGGCAAGGTGGGATGGTTGTAGCCGAATTTCCTTGATTCACTTGTGCTTGGGCTCGATGGAGTAGTTGTAGCCCTCCCAAGTTTGTGTATGTGAGTCCAGTTTGGGTCTAGATGTTGAGTCTTGTGTGAATGTGTGTGTGTGTGTCTGAAGTTGGTAAGTGTTGAGTATGGGGATGGCTGAAAAGAGATGATACTGAATTGCTCTGGAGGGCTGAAACTTGACAAGATTCTAATTGGTTGTGACCTCTAGAAATGGCTGTCCACCTCACCAATGCCCCCACGAAGCTAGATACCCTGCTGTGAGGGTGGTCGGGTGGAAAAGTAGTTTTGTGCCTTGCACACATGCCCCATTTTGACCAATGGAGACCCCCTCTTTTGCTTTGGCTTAGAGTCTTATGACAATGAGAAGGTGAATTTGTGCTTAGAGGGCATGATTTGTTATAGATTTGAGTATTTTGCATGATTGGGGTGATTTGATGTCATTTGGAGGTGTCTTGGGTGGTCTTGTGCTAAAAAAATAGCCATTTGTTGCTTTCTGCACTAAAATTGGGTGTTACTGCATTTTGCTCCAAAACTCATGTCATTGGATATTGCCTTTGAAATTGCTACTGTAGGATGTGTCAATTTGAAATTCTTAATTTCCAAGTCTTAGAGTTGCAAAATCGTGTCAAATTCCACTAGATTTCACTAAGGGGTCCATATACTTTCATCCTGTCGCATGGTCCTGAAGCCCTGATTTGGCTAAGTCTGAAACCCTGAAAATCCTGAAAAATGGCTGTCTGAAATCTGGTGGAACCTCAAAATTCTAGAATCTGCATATGAAATCCTATGGATCTGGAATGTAATGTCCCCTTTTTGCAAGTCAAAATTCCTTTTACCTTGCACACAATTTCAACTCACAAAAAGAGAACATTAGTACATTTTCATTTAAAGCCACATATAATAACATTGCCTTTATTCTTTCTATGATCAGATATCAACTCATAACTTAGTTCATCATGGATTACTATCAATACACATTGCTATGATCAAAGCTATGATTACTTTCAGATGTAATTCACTATTATTATTCTATGATCATTTTCTATGCATATTACTACTATTAATCTTGTGATTGCTTTCAAGTACATTATCTATCATTCACATTTCACATGCTATTCTTATGATCATTATGCCTTGCATATTCTTTAACATATCCCGTGTTACTCTCATGATCATCATCAATATGCCTTGCATATCTTATCATGACATTTCACATGATCTATGATTTTCATCAATACAAATTGCAATCTACTTGTCTACATGTCATTTATTAACATCCTATGGGAGATTGGAGGAGAGTTGCTGTTATCCACTATGGGGCTCTAATGTTTCTATCTTTAGACTCAATATGGTATTCTTAATACCTTAGAGTCAAGGCCTCTTGAGACTCCTTGGTACTCTTATGATGCCTTACATCAAGTAACCAAGGCCTATACATCACTATCCTTGCACTAGGGGTACCTTATACCTCATGTGACAAGGCCTCTATGTGATAAGTATCCTTGGCATCATGGGTACCTTATACCTCATGTGACAAAGGCCTTAATTTTACCCATGAGGCCTCTTGGTACTTTTCCTTCCTATTTTTCATATGAGGTTGGTAAATCACATTCATTATGCATAATTGATTACAAGATATATAATATGAATTAATGCAGATTGGATGTATGAGCATTCTACATGACAGTCTACATATTCTATGTTAATGAAAGCTGCATACAAATCTTACTGCTATCATAGAGGAACATTTATGAATAAATGATAAACAAGGAAGTGCCAATGATATCCATACCTGTACGGCTGTGACAGATAATCAGAAATAAAATGACAATGCACAGAAACTTACTTGTTCTGTTAAGTCCGATTTGCAGGCTTGGAATAATTGCTGGTAAAGATTGATGAGTGATTTCTTTTGTGTCTGCTGCCTTTGGGTGATAAACTTTATATATGCTACCGTCCGTACAGCGGTATGTCCTTGCTTCGAATCCTTGTATGAATTAATTATTGCTTTGTATAAATTGAATATATCTATTTGCAACTGTTATGATATTTGCTGTTGATCATCAGAATGTTTGCTGACTGTGTTATAAGAATATTTTATGTTGGATGATAAGAGGAAAATGCTTCCATTCCTTTCTGCCTTGATTGCTGCCTTGGTTCCTCTATTTATAAGTAACAAGGGTCACAAGGAGCAGCGAATGGTTGGTGTCTTTTCACCAACAACTCTTAAATAACAATTAGTTAAGGAGGATCGATGGTTAGCCTCCATCGAACCCTTTAATAATTACCTTTATCTTTATTTTATTTTAGATTATTTGCCAAGTCATACTCTCCTTTGTCTTATTCCACATTTGTCTTTTTCCAATTTTGTCTTATTCTATAGCTATGAAATTTGGCTAAGTTATGAAAGTGATCTTGAGGAGAGGATATAACAGTTAGTTTTCTTTTCCAATCTTTAATTGGAAATCTTTGAGCTATTAAGGGATGTGACAGGCCTCCCCTCTTGAGATTGCTTGTCCTCAAGCAATGTTAAGATTGGGATGGCTAAGGATTTCATCTCCTTTCTATGTAGCATCATCATCAATAAATACTAATGTAATGTTACCTCTGTGTGCATATATTTAGTTCCTACAACCACAACCATAACACATATGCAAATACCTATATATATGTTTTTTTGTGAGAATCATGATCAATAATAATAAATATTTATTATTCACAAGATGGCAGGATCACTGCTCTGATACCAATTGTAATGTCCTCTTTTTGCAAGTCAAAATTCCTTTTACCTTGAACACAATTTCAACTCACAAAAAGAGAACGTTAGTACATTTTCATTTAAAGCCACATATAATAACATTGCCTTTATTCTTTCTATGATCAGATATCAACTCATAACTTAGTTCATCATGGATTACTATCAATACACATTGCTATGATCAAAGCTATGATTACTTTCAGATGTAATTCACTATTATTATTCTATGATCATTTTCTATGCATATCACTACTATTAATCTTGTGATTGCTTTCAAGTACATTATCTATCATTCACATTTCACATGCTATTCTTATGATCATTATGCCTTGCATATCCTTTAACATTTCCCATGTTACTCTCATGATCATCATCAATATGCCTTGCATATCTTATCATGACATTTCACATGATCTACGATTTTCATCAATACAAATTGCAATCTACTTGTCTACATGTCATTTACTAACATCCTATGGGAGATTGGAGGAGAGTTACTGTTATCCACTATAGGGCTCTAATGTCTCTATCCTTAGACTCAATATGGTATCCTTAATACCTTAGAGTCAAGGCCTCTTGAGACTCCTTGATACTCTTATGATGCCTTACATCAAGTAACCAAGGCCTATACATCACTATCCTTGTACTATGGGTACCTTATACCTCATGTGACAAAGGCCTTAATATTACCCATGTGGCCTTTTGGTACTTTTCCTTCCTATCTCTCATATGAGGTTGGTAAATCACATTCATTATGCATAATTGATTACAAGATATATAATATGAATTAATGCAGATTGGATGTATGAGCATTCTACATGACAGTCTACATATTCTATGTTAATGAAAGCTGCATACAAATCTTACTGCTATCATAGAGGAACATCCATGAATAAATGATAAACAAGGAAGTGCCAATGATATCCGTACCTGTACGGCTGTGACAAATAATTAGAAATAAAATGACAATGCACAGAAACTTGCTATGTTAAGTCCGATTTGTAGGCTTGGAATAATTGCTGGTAAAGATTGATGAGTGATTTCTTTTGTGTTTGCTGCCTTTGGGTGATAAATTTTATCTATGATGCCGTCCGTACAATGGTATGTCCTTGCTTCGAATCCTTGTATGAATTAATTATTGCTTTGTATAAATTGAATATATCTATTTGCAACTGTTATGATATTTGTTGCTGATCATCAGAATGTTTGCTGACTATGTTATAAGAATATTTTATGCTGGATGATAAGAGGAAAATGCTTCCATTCCTTTTTGCCTTGATCGCTGCCTTGGTTCCTCTATTTATAAGTAACAAGGGTCATGAGGAGCAGCGAATGGTTGGTGTCTTTTCACCAACAACTCTTAAATAACAATTAGTTAAGGAGGATCGATGGTTAGCCTCTATCGAACCCTTTAATAATTGCCTTTATCATTATTTTATTTTAGATTATTTGCCAAGTCATACTCTCCTTTGTCTTATTCCACATTTGTCTTATTCATTTTTGTCTTTTTCCAATTTTGTCTTATTCTATAGCTATGAAATTTGGCCAAGTTATGAAAGTGATCTTGAGGAGAGGATATAACAATTAGTTTTCTTTTCCAATCTTTAATTGGAAATCTTCGAGCTATTAAGGGATGTGACATGGAACCTATCTCAAACTTCTTGAAAGTATATTTAAAAATATTTAAAGTATAAGAACCTTGAGAAGTTCAAAATCTGGCGCTAAAAATGACCCCAACTTTTCTTATACTTTAAATATATTTTTAAATATACTTTCACCCTGAGAAGTTCAAAATCTGGTGCTAAAAATGACCCCAACTGCACTTTGCGCTAAAAACAACTCTTACCAACCTTAGCGCTAAAAATTGAATCCACTGACTTTGCGCTAAAAACAGTCGCTACCGACTTTCGGCACTAAAAACCTCGCTCACGAACTTCTGTGCGAAAATCATCGTCCTCCGACCTTAGTGCTAAATTCACCTCCGACTAACTTCCTTCAAACTACTATTAAGTTGGTCGGCACCAAAATCCCCGCCAACAAGCTTTGTGCTAAAAACAGACTTCTCGGACTTGTGCGGAAAATGCGATGCACCGACTTTTGTCGGCAGACCCCAAAATCCGCGCAAGGTTGGACGAAGCCAAAATCCGCGCAAGGTCGGACAACCCCAAAATCTGCGCTAGGTCAGTTGGAGGCAAAATCAGCGCTTTTTGGCATTTTGGCCTAAAAATTGAGTTTTTCAAGGTGCAAAATGGATTTTTTTATGGATTTGAATTGCACAACTAGTTGTCATATCATGATGAACATTTTACCAAGTTTGTATTTTTGGCACGTTTTACGACAATTAATGCTACTGCACATGAAAAGTCCGTGACCCCCAAAAATCTTGTTTTTTGCAGAAAAGGCTAGAAAAACATGAAATAGAAGTCTGCAAATGGATTCTAATGACCACAAAAACTTTCTAGATCAATATATTGGCCAAATGGGTACTTGAAAATGGTAACAAAACTCAAAAAATCATGCAAAAATCACTGGATTTGTGAAGAGGACTATAAGGAAGTAACATTGAGTTTGAGCTGTTTTTGACTAATCCATGATTGCAAATGGATGTGTTTTTATCCAAATTGATGGAAAATGATTGTTTATGATGAAATTGATGCTTGGCCTTGTTGATTGTAGGTCTGAGAGCATAAAGGAGCCAATTGGAGCTGTCTTGGAAAGTGAACACACGGAGGTACCTTGTTGACCCAGAAATGCAGAATTGACATTTATCAATCAAATTGCTGCTGCATCTGTAAGAGAAGATCAATATAATGTCCAAGATGATAAAAATGAGCCTCAGGAGCTAAAAGACATAGAAGATCATGCCAAATCACTGCTACTCCTGTAGATCTAGTTCATTGCACAAGACTTGTTCATAGCTGTCCCAGTCATCCAGTCATGCATTGTTGGTCCAGCAAGCATCTAGATGGATATACCTTCACTAAAATGTGTCAAATACTCCTCTTGATCCAGTCAGCACTTGGAATCTCGTAAATCCACATTAGCTCATGTTTTCAAGTGTCATGTGATTCTATTTTGGCTTTATTAGGCCTTGAGAATTGATTTTTCATCATATACAACCAAATGGGTATCCATTTTTTCCAAATTCAATGTATTTGCAAGTTGTATTTTATTTTTTTTCTAAAGGACAAATGCAAATCCGAAAATGCAACTAACTGATGTATCTCATTAAATGCCATGTAATCTGGACCATTGGTGTCGAGTTAATCTCCACCATCCATTCAAAAACTCGGTATGGTACCTTGTCTATAAAAGGCCATCATTCTCTCATTGTAACAAGTAGGATTTGCTAATGAATTTCTGAGACTCTGTCGAAATATAGTCAATACAAAGCAAGTTTTGCAGGTTGCTGGGAATTTATGTTTATGTGTTGTCTCATTTTGGTTTTCATGGTTCATATCAATATGAATTTAATTAGTTGTGCTTTTGCAATGATGGGTAAATGTTAAGATATCTGATGAATGCTTTGGTCCATACTATTAGTGCTTGCTGATGATAAGTTGCTGTGTATAGTTAGCCTGGGCCCTGTCATTGAATATAGTTCGGTTGCACTCCACTAGTTAAGTTGCGCCATTGTCCGGGTGTTTAATAAGTGAATGAAATTTGAAAATCATAAGGATCCTTTGAAGATTGCATCATTTCTTGCAACATTGTGGGTTTCCTATCCTGGTGAAACAAGGAATGGTTTATTGAAAGTATTTGTCTATTTGCAACATTTTACCCAGTTGTGATTGTCACTTAGGATCTCTTATCCCTTCTCTCTCTCTCCTTTTCCTTTTGCATTTTATTTATATCAAGTTTGTTAGGTTAGGTTATAAGCAGCATCTACATTACAAATCTGTTGAAAGTATCATAGGGTTTTGTTGTGACCTAATCACACATCGCCCCATTGCAAATAGGGACCCACCTTTTTCTTGCAATTTTGAGCTTGTCGGATCGTTAGGAAGTGTTATCAGACCTAGTCTCTTCCATGAAGTGAAGAATGAACCTCTCCGAATGTAGCGTGAAATGAATCAAGTGAGTTTAACAAGGTGCAATTGAGAATACTTAAGCATGTCCCTGAGATACTGAAAATTGACTAAGTTTGATGTCCTGAAATCCTGAAAACTGACTAAGTCTAAAATCTGGTGGATCCTAAAAAATCTAGAATCTGCATGTTAAATCCCATGGATCCAAGACCTATCTCAAACATCTTGGAAGTATATTTCAAAATATTTAAAGTATAGAATACTTTAATATTTTTTGAAATATACTTGATTTCAAGCACTGAAAAGTGGCTAAGTATGAAGAAATTTCCTCTGCACTAGTGGAATCCGCCAACTTGAAGAAATTTCCTCTGCACTAGTCAAATGCGCTCTTGTAGGAAAATTTCCTTAGCACTTGGCATATGCGCCCTCCTCTTGGCAATTTCCTCAACCTCTGGCATATGCGCTCATCGCATGGAGTTTCTCAAGCAAGTGTCAAATGCGCTCAGCCTTGGTAAGATTTCTCCACACATAGCTAAATGCGCTCCATAACTTAGAAGATTTCTCCAACTTTTAGGATATGCACCTACCTTCAAGAATCTTTCTCCTCACCTTGTCATATGCGCTTAGCCAAGACAAAATTTCTTTAGCACCTAGGTTATGCGCTCAACATCAAGGTTTCCTTAGCACTCATGGCACGCTCTCCTTGGAGGGAACTATCCTCAACACCTCTCTCATGCTCTCCAACATAAGAAATTGCAGTTGACTAGTGAAAATCCGCCTAGGATCTTTGGAAATTCAAGTAATATTTCACTTCACACATGAAATCGTGCCCAAGGGAATATGAGTGATCCATGACAAGGTCGGCCTCACAAAGCTAATTGTTTATCTCCTGACAAGGTCGGCCTGAGAAAGACCTTAGATAAGGTCGGCCTAGGAAGGAAATTCGCCTATATTATGTATTTAAGAAGGTTGGATCCTCAGATTTCTTCCAAAACAAATAGCAGATTCGTTAAAGAAAAGCAAAAATTTCCTTAGAAGGGGCGAATTCATAAAAGCAAGAGCAGATTTCAATAAGAAGGGGAATTTCATTGAAAAAGAGCAGATTTCAATCAAGAAATACAAAATTCCACCTAGGAGAGGTGAATTCCATAAGAAAAGACCTAATTTCTTAAGAACAAAGGAAGGCGAATTGCCTTAGGCAGAAACAAAAATTCACTAGAGAAGGCGAATTCACCTTAGGGAGAATGAATTTCTCAAGGGAAAGGGTGAGATGTTGAAAGAAAAAATAGTTTTCAAGTAGTGTCATTCATATTTCCTTCACGAGGGTTAAAAATGCATTGGTTTCATGGAAATTTTATCCATCTGCATTGTTTGACAAAAAATTCTTTGCATTCGAAGTGAATTCTTATTGAAATATCCTTGATCCTCACTTGAATTTGCATTTTATAGGTAATTGGCAAATGCGGAAGCCGGATCCACTTCAGGAGCAAGGACAATGTTCGTGAAGATATTCAAGGAAAGATAAGAGGATGGAGGAGTGTTGCTTGAGTTCAAGTTCGTTTCAAGATGGAGGAGAGTTCGTTCAAGATGGTCAAGTTCCAATGCCAGAAGTCATACATCAAGGTCATCGCTTGAAGGGAGAAGGACTAGTTCCACATTCAAGTTCTGGAGCCGACTCCAAGAATTCGCACCCAAGGTTTACTTCCTGCACCATTCAGAGTCAAAGTCTTGCATGAATCCTGCACAAGAACAAGCACAAGAGCGTCATGAGATGAAAAAATGAGCATGTACATCAAAAGTCATGAATTACATGAAGACAACATCAAGAAATTTCCAAAATTTCTAAGTTTTCAAGTTTGAAAGATGCCAAGTTCCAATGGTGAAAATCCTAGTTCGAACACTGTTCCATAAAAGATGACATAATTTGGGAAATATTCCGAGCAATATGAACACAAAGAAGATCAAACCGGTTGGCTCAATCCTGAGGTGGCATGTGCACGTCACTAGACCAGTCATAGTTTGCCACGTCATCTGTCCAGGTTCAACAAATGTATTACAAGCAAAAGGCCAAAGAGGATGTCCAAGTGGAAGATGCTCTAAAGATCCCATCTCCTGCTTATCATCGAAAAACGTGCCTTCATTGCCTCTCTTTTGGGCGGCTATGCATTGTTGTCTTCATCTGGGCCGTTGACTTGCAAATCAATCTTGGTCGTTCATGTAATTTCGGAGCCTATATAAGGCCCATTTCTCTCATTTGTAAGGGTTGAGATGATTAAAAGTTGTTAGCTTGCAAGAGTAGGAGTAGAATAGGAGTAGATTAGAGGAGACTCTTCGAAGTCATTGAAGAGATATATGAAATTGTTGTAATCATACACTTCAAAATTAATGCAAGCTCATTTTTGGTTCGCATGGTGATCTTGTGGTTTTGGAATGTTAGCATGGTTTCAAATTCTTGAATATGATGGAGAAATGTTTCCAAGTAGCTTAGAAATAGATTAGAAGTGCATTGATGTAATAAGTATATGCAAAGATATTTGATGAACTTCTTTAATGGTTCATACTTTTTGTGGATTGTTGAAGGCAACTCACTTTGCAAAGTTAGCCTGAACCTCCATTTGCTTTAGTTCGATTGTGGATACTTGTTCCAGCTGCGCCAGCTGTGGGTGTTTGGATGTGTGTTTCAAATATGAAAATCATTGGGTTACCTTAGAAGATTGCACTTGCTTTGTGTAGTTGTTGGTTCTCATGGTGAAGCGAAGTCAAGTTTCATGAGGAGTTTGTCTATCTTGGCGTATTTTATTATCTCATTGTCCTTAGATTAGAATCCTCTTAACCCTTACCTTTTTCATTTTCTTTCATAGCCGGTTAGAAGAAGTTCCACTTCACAAGAAGGAGAATAACATTTTTAGAATGGAGTAAGGAGCCAATTCGGCGTAAGTCCTGTTGATGATTGTTTTTAGACAAGTCAACAATAGAGTAAAACACTAAGTCTCCCACTCTCTCTTGAATAAAGCTCTTCAAAGGCTAAACTATGTGATCCAATGAAGCAACTCCAAGGTTCCTTTTTTATAACTTATGGTGGATAAACTCAGTGATTACATGTGATCTTGCTGATTATCACAAAGGGACTTACGCTGACTTCTTCATGCTTCATTTAGCTTATCTCTCCTTTAGTGTGGATGATGTATGTACAATGTCTCAATGATAAAGAAAAGACAAAAGATAAAGGTTTAGGAAGCTAATCTAAGGTTAATGAAGCAATGACGATGCATAAATAGACAAACTCCTAAATTAACCTAACTCCACTTCGCCAAGGATGCCTACAACTACATGGAGTTGGTGCAATCTTCTAAGGTAAACGAATGGTTTTCAAATTATGAAAGCTTATATAAGCACCCATTGAATGGCGCAACTTAAACAAGCATCCACAATTGAATTCAAGCCAATGATGAGGCTCAGACTAGCTTTACACAACACTTCACCGGCGATGAATGTTAAAAGCATGAGCTAGGAGTTGATCAAATATTCAATACAACAAACATTACATCAATGAACTTCTAATCTACTTTGAAACATCTCTCCATTTCATCAAAGTACAAGAAAACCATGTTATTCCACAAGACAACACTTAACACCAAGTAAACTCCAATGTCTTTGCATTAATCTTGAGAAATATGTACAACTTCAAGTACTTTCAAAGAATTTCGAGAGTCTCTTCTACTCTGCTGTAATTTCTCCTATCACTAACTACTGATTTACAAATGAGGCAACAAGGCCTTTATATAGAGGTCCAGTATTACAATGAATGGCCTGGACTAATCCAGATAGCCAAGGGCCAGGATCATGCCACCTCAGTAGGTAGTTACAACAACTTGCTATTTTTAGTACATGAGAGAGGCAATGGAGACACATTTTCCAAGAAGATAAGATAAGATGGAATCTTTCAGAGCATCTTCCACATAGGCGTCCTCTCCAACTTCTTGCTTGTCATATGATGTGGCTGATTATGATTGGCTTGATGATGAGTGTCTGTCACGTAGGTGCCACCTTAGCATATTCCCAAATTGCATCATCTTGTGTGATGACTTCAATGTGAGTGCTTGAATGAACTTGTATGTTTGGGATGTATCTTTGTTGATCTTACCTTGTTCATCTTCTTGTAAACTGGATATGTATGATGCATATTGCTTCATTTGACTAACTTCGTGATTCTTCTTCTTCTTGTAGGATATATGATGATCTTCTTTGGATGCATCTTCTTCTAGAAGAGTAATGTAGTAGATGGTGATGATACTTGATTCATGATATAGAGTAGATGATCTCTCATGGACTTGAAGATTGAAGAGTCTTTGAAGCTTGATGGATGGATGTTTTCAAACAATGTAGATGATGAGGTGTTCCGGCATGTTGGACTTGGAGTGATCACTTGGAGCAGCTACATGATTTTTTTCCTCGCAGCGACCACCTCTTATCATCATCCCTCGCTTGAAGATAACTCTAGTCACTTAGCACCTAGGATGACTTCTTAACTTAATCCAAGCTCCTTGTGTCTGCAAAACAAACAAACAAAACAGCATCAATCCTTTGATATAGATTTTATTTCATAACATAAGAATCATTTCATACATTTCCTAATTTAGGTGTATTAGATGGGAAATTGGTTCTTCACATAATTTTCACAAGATTTACACCTATACAATCAAAATAAACTTCTTCAATCTTGGCGCATTAGTTAAGGATTCTAATCTTTAGTTGAAATTTGTCCTAAAACTTGATTTAAATCATCCTCTACTAGTGGCACATTAGAAAACCTTAAATTTAAACCACTTTCATGCAGGCGCATTGGATGCTGATTCTGATCCTTCCTTTGAATACTCCTATAAAACTTGAATTTACCCTCCTTCAATGATGGCGCATTGGATGCTGAAGTAGATTTCCTCTTAAAATTTCACCTTTAATCCTTATTGTTGATTGCTGGATGAGGGCGCATCAGTTCTGTCGCAGCAGATCAACATTTTATGTTTCTCTTGAGATCACTTCTTTCACTCAACAAGAATCCCTCATCATGGCGCATTGGTCAAGGATTTTGAATCCTCTTTTATGTCTTGGGGCATTGGTTGTGTAAATTCAAATCGAACTTATAATCTCTGACTTGAATATTTTCTGAAAGTTGGATATTTATATAGCAGACTTAACTTATTACTTTCTTTTGTATTTCAGATGCAATTTCCACATCTCATACACTTCCGATTTTTGTGTCGATCCATAGTATTGCAGGGCAAAGACATTGATATAAATATGTGAGTGACGGTAGGAGTCACATCTGTGATAGACGTGACTTCTCAAGGAGTCACGCCTATCACAGGTGTGACTTTGTCACCGTTTGTATTGTAATCGGTTTCACTGATTTTAACAGTTACTAATCACCGTTTAGAATGCAGAAGATGTTTATGCTTTGGTAATATATCATTCGATCATGCTATATTGATATTTATCTTAACATACCTTATAGATTAAGTATGAATATATATTACTTATATATTCATATTTATTATTATGTTATCTAATCGAAGCTACAAACAACTCAACACTCCCTCTTAGCGTGGGAAGATAACAATATCACAATAATCTCTGTGAATATCAATTATCTGATCTATAATGAATTACTCAAAGTAATTTAATATCACATAACTCATGATATATAGTATCACCTATCTCGTGATACGTAGCATCACCTACCTCGTGATACTAAAGGATATACTATACTCGAGAACATTACATTCTCCTTATATATATCCCAATTATGGTATGTGCACTGACATTAAGTCACATAATGTCTACCATAACTTAATCATGATAACTCCATGATTCATACCAATATCAAGTCACATGATATCAGTTTAATGAACATTATAAGATCATCACCTTATAATGTTAGGTACAAGTGTAGATTATCCAAAAAATCGTCACCTTTTGGAAATAAACACAGAATGGGTAGGCCCATAATGTCATAGAGTCACACATATGACACAAGATGTTTACACATTAAACATCTTTAATATATTAGTACAAATCAATTAGAATTTTACATTTCAATCATACCAAGATTTTTTCTGAAGTATTCAACTTTTACCTTGAGGAGTGGTTTAGTAAGAATATCTGTAGTTTGATCTCCTGTACTGATATACTCCAACTGAATTACATGCCTTTCCACCATATCACGCACATAGTGATGAGGAATCTCAATATGTTTAGATCTATCATGGAATACTGGATTCACGGATAGCTTAATACAGCTTTGATTGTCGCAGTGGATGATAGTTGGTTTCAGAGGTTTACCAAATAATCCCACAAGCAGTTTTCTAAGCCATACTGCCTCTCTAGCAGCGATAGAAGCTACAATATATTCGGCTTCTGTAGAACTCTGAGCAACTGAAGACTGTTTTCTGCTGATCCACGATATCATTGCTGACCCTAAACTGAAACAACATCCGGAGGTGCTCTTCTGGTCAGTTACACTTCTAGCCCAATCTGAATCTGTGAATCCATGTAGATCTAAGTCAACCTTTTCATATTTTAAGCCATAATTTAGAGTACCTTGAAGGTATCTCATTATATGTTTCACAGCCACAAGATGTATCTCCTTGGGCTCACACATAAACTGACTTAAGGCATTTACAGCATAACAGATATCAGGTCTGGTATTGACCAAATACATCAAGGATCCAATTATCTATCTGTACAGAGTGGGATCTGCCCACGGAGAATCTGCTGCTGCTTCCTTCAATTTATGAAGATTTGTTTCCATAGGGGAAGACATAGGTCTACATTCCATGATACCAAGCCTTTTTAATATATCAATTGTGTACTTCCCTTGGTTTAGAATAATACAGTCTGATTTCTGCCATACTTCCAGTCCAAGGAAGTAGTGTAATAGACCTAAGTCCTTCATGTCAAATTCTGAAGCTAGATCTTTCTTACACTGATCAATAAGGTAATTTTCCCCTGTAATCAATTGATCATCAACATATAATATCAATATTAACATATTACCTTTGCTTTGTTTGAAGTAGAGATTTGGATCTGCATCATTCTTTGAGAAGCCTAATCTCAAAAGATAACTGTCAATTCTTTCATACCAGGCTCTGGGGGCCTGTTTAAGTCCATATAGAGCTTTCTTTAATTTACATACATGGGATCCTGCATAGTGAATCTCAAATCCTTCGGGTTGCTCTAAGTAAACCTCTTCTTCAATGGTTCCATTTAAGAAAGCAGTTTTTACGTCCATTTGATGGACTTTCCACCCTTTGGCTGCTGCAATAGCTAGAACTACCCTGACTGATGTATATCGAGCAACTGGAGCAAAGGTTTCGTCGTAATCAATTTCTTTCTTTTGTGAAAATCCTCTGGCTACAAATCTTGCTTTGTATTTCCCTATACTGCCATCTGCAACATGTTTGATTTTAAATAGCCATTTTGAAGAAACAACAGATTTCCCTTTTGGTCTAGGTACTATATCCCACACATCATTCTTCAGGATGGATTGATACTCCTCTGTCATGGCATCCTTCCATACTTGGTGCTTAAGAGCTTCTATAGCACTAAAAGGTTCTGATTTAATGAATTCACTCATTAAAGCTACATAACTAGAGAATCTCTTAGGTCTTGTGCTTTCCCTAAAAGTCCCTGATGGAGCGGCATAATTTTTAGCTTCTTCCATTGTTTTGGTGGCCCAAAGTGGTCTTTTCTTGGGATTTTCTAGTGATGTGATTTGTTCATGGTTTACCTCTTCCTCAGGATACTCCCTCTGAAACTCAGGTGTAGGATCCTCTTCTATGCTTGAGTTGGAAGTTTGAATTTCTAACTCTATCATTTCTGACTCTTTTGAAAGCTATGTCTTCCTCAAAAATCACATCTCTGCTTAGTTCAATCTGTCTTTGACCAGGTATATATATTCTATAAGCTTTTGATGTTTCACTATAGCTTACAAAGATGCCTTTTCTCCCAGAAGGTTCTAGCTTAGTTCTTTTCTCTTTGGGCACATGAATGTAAACAGGACAACCAAATATCCTTAAATGACTAATGTCTGGTTTTGTGCCAGTGAAGGCTTCTTCAGGAGTTTTGTCATCAATATGAGAGTGAGGACATCTGTTCTGTATATAGACAACAGTACTAGATGCTTCTGCCCAAAGTGAAGTGTCTATATTCTGATCAAGTAACATAGCCCTAGCAACTTCTACAATGGTTCTATTTTTTCTTTCTGCAACTCCATTTTGTTGAGGATTATAAGGTACAGTGAACTCCCTCTTAATCCCATTTTCATATTCATAATCATTTATATTCACTTTCATATTCATATTTATATCCATATTCATATTCATGATCAAAGGCCTTATGCTCTACCCTTGAGAGGATCATGTGTCGCCCTATCATTAATTCATCTCTAGCTCCATAGGTATGGTTCATTGAGGAGCCATTAACCATCCCATACAGAGGCCCAAAGGCTTCACTCCCATACGGAGTTCTTCACCATATGGCTTGATGGAACTTCATGTCCACACAACATTCTTCATCCCACCAAGAGTCACCTCACGTCAGGCACATTTAACATTGATGAGCTCATCATTACCATAGGCCCAAGGACTTCACACCCACACAGTGTTCTTCGTCTCTTGGCTCAAGGGACTTCACTTCACACCCACACAGTGTTCTTCATCCACTTGAGGGTTACCTAGGTCCAACATACAATCTCCTAACTTACCCATACACCTAGGATAACGAGACGATTAATGATGAGGCTAATCCTTTTCTTGGATATAGCACAATCCTATGATTTCTAAGTCTTTGTTGATATTTCATATGATGACTTATCATTTTGGCCTCATATCATATGGCCCATCATATATGATCTAATGTTTGATCACTTTCCATTATCATTATTGATCATGTTCATTCTATACATACACATTTATCATATTAATTCATTCTTCCTTGTATATTCATTTATAATGACATTCATTTGTTCATCCATTATATGTAATCAAGATTCCATATTCATGATGATAATGTACATAAATATCCTATGTCAATTATATGACTAATTTCATTTGATTGCTATTCTAGCCAATATAATGTAATGCATTCCTATAAGCTAATCATATCTTATTTCATGTCATTCATTTCTATCATTTACCAATGTATCATTGAGTAATGCATTTGCAACTATATATTACTTATTGCAATATGAATATGCATATCTTCAGAAATTGCCTTAAGACATTTATAAGTTCAATATATAATAGAGATTCCATACCTTTGCTGATTTAATTGCAGATTGATTGATTCCTTTCCTTCCTTGATGCCTATTGATCTTCTTCATTGACTCCTTTTATTTCCCTTTGAGGGATGCAACTTCACCAATCATTACAAATCTTTTCATTTATTATTTGCCCATGATTGCTGCTGTCTTTAATTAGATCTGTCCTCGTAACATAGATTGCTGCTCCTTATACTCATGGATCACTGTTATGAAGATAACGATTTACGCATCTTGATTTTCTTTACACTCTTTTTTTTTTTTGCTGTTCTTTCCTTCCAATGTCTTCGAATCAGATTGCTGTTGCCATTTAAGAAATGAGATGTATTAAATCTGAATTTCTCAAGTTCGATTTTCTGCCCGGATTCTGCTTAACTTGGCTCTGATACCATGTAAATTCAAATCGAACTTATAATCTCTGACTTGGATATTTTCTGAAAGTTGGATATTTATATAGCAGACTTAACTTATTACTTTCTTTTGTATTTCAGATGCAATTTCCCCTTCTCATACACTTCCAATTTTTGTGTCGATCCATAGTATTGCAGGGCAAAGACATTGATATAAATGTGAGTGACGGTAGGAGTCACATCTGTGATAGACGTGACTCCTCAAGGAGTCATGCCTATCACAAGTGCGACTTTGTCACCGTTTGTATTGTAATCGGTTTCACTGATTTTAACAGTTACTAATCACCGTTTAGAATGTAGAAGATGTTTATGCTTTGGTAATATATCATTCGATCATGCTATATTGATATTTATCTTAACATACCTTATATATTAAGTATGAATACATAAGTAATATTTAATATTACTTATATATTCATATTTATTATTATGTTATCTGATTGAAGCTACAAACAACTCAACAGGTTGCACATTTTAATTTCTCCTTGAAACTCATCAAAATCTTCCCTTCATCTTTTGTGCATATGGTGCATGGGATAAGCAATTCTACCTTCACTTAATTTTCTTCATTTCACTTGAATTAAACCACATATCAAGGTGGCGCATTGGATCAGCATTTGAAATCCTTTAAAAACTTTCATAAATCTGCATATTGAAACTCAAAACAAGCCTTTCCACCTTGGCGCACTGGTTAAGGTTTTTGAATCCTCTTGAAATTTCATTCTAAGGTAGCGCAGCAGATCAGAAATTTGCTGTTTGGTTGAAATGTTTTGAATCCCGGTTGAATGAATGTCAAGAAACTTGTACTCTAATTCCATCAAACTGGCGCCTTGGTTGAGGATTTCAACCTTTGGTTGAAATTTGTCTTGAAAATTTGAAGTAAACTTCCTCTTAAGATGGCGCAATAGATCATGAATTAGCTTTCCTCTTGAAATTTCACCTTTAATCCTTATTGCTGATATGAACTTAAACCCCTTTCAAAGATGGCACAAGAGATCATGAATTAGAATCTTCTTGGTTTTTTTTAGCGCAGCAGATCAGATTTTTAAATCTTCTTGAAAAAAGTGTTGGAAATTTGAACTTAAACTATCTTTAACATAGGTGCATTGGTTTGGTGTTTTAGATTCTCCTTGTTTGGGCGCGCTAGATAGATGTTTCAAATCCTCTTGATTTACTTATAGACTTAACTTCATCATCATTCAACTATGGCTCAATGGATGTGGCACATGGGTTAAGGCGCATTGGTTTCATGTTTTGTGCTCCGGTTGAAAGTGTCTTAAAACTTGAAACAAATCACCTCATCTTTGGGCGCATTGGTTAAGGTGCAAGAGTTGTGGATCTTGAATCCTCTTCAAACGACATCCAAGACTTATCTTTCCCTTCTTAAAATGGCACAACGGTTGGATGTTTTGATTGCTTCTTGATCTTGGTGCATTGGTCAAGGATTTTCGCTCCCTTCATGTCTTGGCGCACTGGATCAAGATTTTGCGTTTTGGAGTACTTAGCCATTTTTTCAACTTTCTCAGGGAAAGGTATATTGAAAAATATATTTAAGTATAAGTTGGCCAACTTATACTTTAAATATTTTTCAATATACCTTTCAGGATATTTGAGATAGGTTTCGAATCCGGCCAACTTATACTTTAAATATTTTTCAATATACCTTTCAGGATATTTGAGATAGGTTTCGAATCCGGCCAACTTATACTTTAAATATTTTTCAATATACCTTTCAGGATATTTGAGATAGGTTTCGAATCCACCGGATTTAACATGCAAAATCTAGAATTTGGAGGATCCACCAGATTTCAGATTTAGTCAATTTTTTAGGATTTTCAGGATATCAGGATACCAGACTTAGTCATTTTCAGGATCTCAAACATGCATCAGAATTGGTCTCAGAACGAAAGCAAATGACTCTTGAATTAGAAACTCGACAAAGAACTCGAACAGACCACTGACTTCATCATGCAATAAACCTAAGACATCATCAAAACTTAAATACAAAGCATTAGAGCTCAAAAAAAGGGGGTCCCCATTTGCAATGGGGCGATGTGTGATTAGGTCACAACAAGTCCCTTTGTGATTACCAACATTATCACATCAACTACTGAGTCTATCCATTGCAAGTCAAGACCTGACATATCATGAACCTTGGAGTTGTCTCACTGGATCACATTGTTTAGCCTTTGAGAGACTTTGTTCAAGAGAGGATAGAATACTTAGTATTTTATTTTGAGTTTGCATGTGCATAAAAAAACACATCAACAAGTTTTTGCATACATACTGCTGTCATATTCCATAAACCCTGCATTTTATGTAAGACCCCTTGTTGCCACAGCTAGACATACCATTGAGTCATTCTAAGCAAGATAAGACTTAGCTGTATTATCCTTGGGGCAGTCCTATCTTGGATAGGATACCTTTTTCAAGAGAGGTGTGATACCAGCAATCATACCTGCGTTGTTGTGTGCTAAAAACACCATCAACAAGTAGTTCTGATACTTGGTTTTGGTCCCCAAGCAAAGTCATTCACACTCCAGTGATAAATTGGTGATATCCGAACTTGTGTTTTATAGTTTATAAGTAATTCTAATTGTGACCATGAAGCTTGACTAATATCTGAAGGTATAATGATTGGAGTAATTAGGACTGCATTTTTTGGATGAACCTTAAATTCGTGTTGCCCTAGCATGTCTATAGATAGAAGGGGTGGATGATGCCTATGACTATACACAATTCTTCAGGATGGTACAATAGGAACCAAAAAGACCCTTCATGGGTGAAGGACGGTCTTCAGATTCTTGTTCAAAAGGAAGTGATCGCAGAATGCGCCTTGAAGATTTGAGCCAGTGAATTAAGAGAATTGCTTGAGATATGTTACCAATAGAGTCTAGAGTGTATTCTTGTTCTTAAACTGCCTGTGTAGTAATCTGCAGGTAGTCTGATATCATTTTGTAATGTCCTAAGAAGTACAATTAGACATCGAAGTGTCTCAATTTTAATTTATGTGGAATTAACAACTCAGTGTTTGCATAGTCCTCCTCAAAGGCTTAAGAATTGTATACCTATAATTTGGATCTTATGTGTGTCAACAAATGGTATTGGTAAGGCTAATTTCTTAAGTATCTGAAGTTTGTAATCTCTCTAAAGGATAAAATGATCTCTAGATTGTTTATTCATGTTGGCTGTAATTGTATATTATGTAAATTCTGTTAATGAATGCCTGAGTGGACTTTAGCTTAGTGAAGTCCTTGGATGAAATTCTGGAAGTTCCAGACTTGGTCTAGAGGGTACATGTAGGGCCACAGGATTAATCTAGTTCTTCGCTCAGTGCATTGTTTTGCTATTATGATTAAGAATTTGCTTGGTTAATTTGAGCTAAGGAGATTGTCATCTTGTTTTTCCAGTTTAATTTTCAGAATTCCCTTTGCGGGAAATAAATTCATTAAAAATCAATATTAAGAATTTGCTTGGTTAATTCGAGCTAAAGAGCCTTAGGTCTGATTCTGTTCAAATTCATTGAAATCTAAATCCTGTTTCAAGTTGTAATCTCTCTAAAGGATAAAATGAGTTTATTCATGTTGGCTGTATAATATGTAAATTCTGTTAATGAATGTCTGAGGGGAATTTAGCTTAGTGAAGTCCTTGGATGAAATTCTGGAAGTTCCAGACTTGGTCTAGAGGGTACATGTAGGGCCACGGGATTAATCTGGTTCTTTGCTCAGTGCATCGTTTTGCTATCATAATTAAGAATTTGCTTGGTTAACTCAAGCTAAGGAGATTGTTATCTTGTTTTTCCATGTTAATTCTTAGAATTCCCTTTGCAGGAAATAAATTCATTAAAAATCAATAATAAGAATTTGCTTGGTTAATTCGAGCTAAAGAGCCTTGGGTCTGATTCTGTTCAAATTCAATGAAATCTAAATCCTGTTTCAAGTTTGCTTAGTTTGAGTTAAGAACCTGGTGAGATTCCTATTTGTTGATTATCAAAAGGAAATCTCAGTCATCGATCGATTGGGGCCAATTCTCGGTCAACATGTGTCCACCGTAAAGGAGACGTAGTTCCTTAGAAGTTTAACCTTGTAAATTTTTTTGGGGACCGAAACTGATTAAACTAAACTCTATTAACTTCTCTCACTTGCCAGAGAGAAAAGTCTTAGAACAACTCTCCCGCATTTCTTAAGAAGCATTGGTGGGTCGGATTGACTAGATCATACCATGTATCCTCATTAGAGTAGCTATGATATCAGAGTAAAATCCCTTAATCCTGGAACCAACATCTATTTTGAATAGTTTTTAGGGTTCTTGCATCCATGGAATCCTTTGGAAGCAATTCCTTATAAATCCTAGAACTGAAAAGTCAAGTAAGAGTTTAAGGAACTCTTGGATCTGCGGAATCCTTCAGAAGTATGTACTAAGTGACATCTAGAACTGAGGAAGTCTGAGTCTTGAGAATTCTTGCATCCGCTAGCCTCTCGGTGTAATATCACACCTCAAAATTCCCTCAAGTGACCCTGAGGGGTTGCGGAGCTGAAAACAGTATTAAATGTAGTTGAATATCTTTCAAGCCCGGTTTAGTCGTGTCATAAGCTAAGGGTAAAGCTGATATTATGAACCATGATTCTACTGTCACTAGCTTAAACGCTAAATTTAACAGAAAAATTTTCGGTCTGATTTTTGGTTGCCTGTTGGGGTGTTACATCATGGTAGCAGAGCATGGTTCAAAAACTAAAGGCCTCATGGGTTGTCAAGATTGAAATTAACGTGAGAAATTGAAGTAAGACTTTCCATGGGACTACTCTGTTGATGTAGATATTAGAGGTGTTGATGTTCGAAAGCTAGATTAGAAGAGGAAAGAAACTAAGTGGTGGAAGAAAGATGCAGATGTTTAACAGTTGAGTTACAAGATATCTAGATAGAGGAGGAGAGCTGATGCACTTAGAGCAAGGAGATCATGATAGAATGGAGGATGAACCACAACAAACAATTGCAGAAGAGATACTTTTCATTTTGCGAGAACTAAGAGACTGAATGCCACCAAGGCAAGGTTGAGGAAAGGAAGAAGTGGAATATGGAGAAGGCAAGGAACACACATGTAGTGCCCGATAGAATGAAGCTAGACTTGAGGGAAATTTAGAGAAGTTGGAACGTTTCATGCAAAGAGCTTAAGAAGACAGTGCTGCCAAAGTTCAATGCGCAAAACCTTGGGACAGAAGTTGAAGCCTGGTTGATTGGAATGTGCAGGTGTTTTAATCTGCGAAAGAGAACCAGTAGTGAGAAGGCTTGTCTCGCCATTATTAGCTTACCAAGAAGCTGCATTATGGTGGGATCACCAGGAGAGCATGCTAGCCATCAATAGAAACATCATGACGTGGGAGTTGTTTGAAGAGTAATTCCATAATTTTTATTTGACGGATACATACTTCACTGTCTGGATGAATGAGTTTCACTCTCTGAAGGAGCAAGGCATGACAGTGGTAGATAATTACAGATTCTTGAATTGTCTGAAATATTTTGGTTATATGCAAGATGAGCAGACTAAGGTGAATCGATATATTAGCAGACTGTCTCCAGAAGTCAAAGGAAAGGTGCGAACCTTGGAGCCTACAACATTGTTTAATGCACCATGCAACTAGTTGAGGAAGAAGTTACTAGAAGGTCCTACTTTGAAGGCAAACCACGAGAACTGCCAAAGCCTTCTCAAGGAATACTAGGACGATGGTTGGTGCCTAGACAATTGACAAATTCCCAATATGGACCACGCTAAGTTAGGGGAGAAGGAACCAAGAATTTGGATGGACTAGTAGATTCCAAGGAAGAGATCATCAGAATTTTCAAAAGGAACCGTCCAAGATGAATCCATCATTTGAAACTTTGAATAACTCGAACTAGGTAGAAGGGGTGACTGATTGATGGGATAATGCACCAATGGCCTCTTTCACATGTGGAGGACCTCATTTCGCAAGACATTATCCTCGAAAGGGTGCAACACTTGGGAATGAACTGATATAATTAGAAGGAAGTAACCGGCCAAATCTTCGGATTCATGTAGCAGTGGAGCGATGCTCAACCGAACACCAAGCCACAGTAATTGGAGTCAACCAGAATCTAAGACAGCAGGCCACTAAACTAATAGTGTGGCGATTTTGAAAACTGTACTTGCAATGGTATGCTTTGACTGTTGAATGACTCTGACTATGCTGAGTATATGACAATAAAAATTTGAATGTTATATCCATAGTTGCTGGTATCAATATTTCTGTGTGTGCCGATACTGGCAAATTGCAACTTAATTATCCCTGTTTATAAATTATATTGCTGTTGACTGGAAACAAGTGATCTGTTGCTGTAAGTATGAGTAAATGGTACTTTTCTGTGAATGGGAAAGCTGTTAACTAGTAAGCATAATACTTGGGAAATCATATAAAGGACATTGATATCAGTATCACCGATCTAGCGGTACATCAGTCTGTGAATTGGTTTTGTGAATTCAAACTGAGTTTGTTTACCAAACTGTATGAACTGTTCAATGGTCAGCAGTGTGTTCATTGTATGATGTGATTATCTGAGTATTCCTAAATCATTAGGTGCGTCTGGTCAAATTGCTGCACACGGGTTAATATTTGAATGAATATTTTGAGAATAATCCTTAGGGATATCACATCAACAGTAGGAAGGGCCTTTTTAGGGGCCAAACACCTTCCAACGTGCAAGTTGATTTGGACATTCATCTATTTGAAGGGAAAATTGATGCTGATGAAGTGGACAATTGGCTTGACAAAGAAGAATCCATCTGTGAGCATTTTCTCTGATAATGAGAAAATCACATTTGCACTCTTAAAGGCTACTTCACCTGTTTGAAGTTGGTGGGAATTCTACTCTCTACGCAACCAAGAACTTGCCCATCAATCGAGGGTGACCCAATTTAAACTTTGTTGCACTTTGAAAATGCACTCAAGGAAGTGGGAAGCATTATGAAATCAATACATAATACATAATACATAAAATGGAAACAATGGCTCCAAAAATGATTCTTGCCAGTGCAAGACTACACAAATATGTTTCACATCTTGTCTACAAAACGTGACCTGCATGACTTTGAAAGAAACAGGTTCCTTAAGAATTTTAGACGCTTGCACCCATATATTTGAGTAGAAGTGGAATTCTTGGAGATCAAGACATGTGATGAAGATTGAGGAGAAACATAAGCTTAAAACCAAGAAAGAAAGTGCTTCATTGAATTAGGCACCACAGAAAATCCTTCCTAATAAGAAGTCATAGCAAGAGACTGGTAAGTAGTGCAAGTAATACCATCTGTCCCTGATCCTCAAGAGAAGGTACACCTTTTTCATTCACAAATATGGTTATAAGCATTTTTAGTAAATATCAGTTCTTTATAAGCATTTGTAGTAAATATTGGTTGCTAGAAGAACTTAATCTCAATGTATGACATAAAAACACAAGCTTCACAATAATTCCTTTTGCCTAGCCTTACATAGTTAGACAGTTGAACAGTTCAGAGAGAATTGTCAGTCACAAATGTCTCTTTGCATATGCCATAAAGCCTTTTTGGGATAAATTCTCCGTGATAACATTGTTGGATCTTTCTAATCTTATCCTTGGACAGCCTTTAACATTGGAGCGCCATGGCATTATTGACTCGCGATCTTAGTGTGTTACCATCACTGTGTGATCAATAATAGTGTGGATATTCCACTACTTAATTCACCAATACAAATCTTATCTATTCCAATCAAGATTTGACTGATTTACTAGCTGATTCCTATGCAAACGTGCTGAAAACAGTCCCTATGTCTTACTTTAGTTGTTGTGATGTGCAAATATACATTGAGGAAGAGTATATTAGTAAAGTTATGAGCAAGAATATGCACAAAATGAAGCAATCATATCCTTTGACCTGGAGAAACCCAAAATGGGAGAAAACTCCAAAAGAGTGAGGGATCTCCTCTTCTTGCCACTATCTCCTTGGTGTTTCACAGAGGTTACTACCTTCTAGAGACCCTCATGGATATCTTACACATACAAAAGCATCCCCAAACACCTAGACAGCAATGCTACTTTTCTCTATCTTTACCTTCTACACTCTAACTTGCTTTAAGACTGCCTTACTGAAGCAACCAAGTACATTTACAGTCAATTACAGTTGAAAGAAACCCCTATACAGTGTCATCTTGGAGGTATTATAGCTCAAGAGCCACGAGAGATTTGGAAAAGGCCCTAAAATCTTAGAACATGAAGAGATAGAATTTCAAATTCTCCAGCTTCTCCTTTGTCCACAGGCTCTGTCGTTTTGTCTCATCTGGGATGGTTATGGACAAAACCATCTTGTATGTACAAGAATCATCAATGGCATTTTTCGCTGAAGCTGAAACTGTATGATGTTTTCCGGCTGGGAATGAAAGTGTCACTTATGCCACTTTTCCATCATTTTGTTAGTTCCCTGAGTATCTAGATCACTCAAGTGATTTCTGTACCTGTTCTAACCTACTGTGTTCTCTGTAATTCTATTTTGTATCTTTGCCCTAGGGAAATGAATATTATGATTGTCTTGTTGTTGAGAAGTCTTCAAGAGTACGTCTTAGTTGCAATGTTAGCCAACCTTACTAACATATCTGATCCATTTCGGATCACTGTGGAAGATTAGGAATACAGAAGTTGGTGGATGCTACTACAGTGGATCATGAGGTGTGCTAGCTCTTGGGCAGTTTCTAGCCTTGTTGCTCATAAAATGGTCAGACCTTTCTATAAAGTGATCTTATGGTATGCAAAGAGCCTTATATTTGACAGCAAATGCTTGTGGATTCTATGCAATATTGTAGCTAGTGACAACTGACTTGACACGCTAGGAATCAGTAGGAAAGCCATGACAGTTTGCAACATAATAGCTATAGTATTTGAACCTTTCATACAAATAAACTGGGTAGTGTAGGATTCAACATTTTGCTTTTGTTATTGGAGTCTGGTGATGCAGTAGGGGGTAGTGAATGGGGGTTTGGTCTACTGCTATAAGACACCGACTCACATTTACACGTGTATTTATTTAGTTCTGTTTTGTAAGAAAATTTATGAAGTTTTTTCGGTTTCTCTGTATTGTTGTTATAGTTTCTCTTCAATATATGCATTAAGTGGATCAAGTGTGTTATAAAATGCATGACACGATTTTTATTCAATGCTTCTATTTCTTTCGGCCTTGGTTGAGCATTTTTCAAACAAGTAAGAGCGTAAGATCTCAGTATTGTTTCTTCATTTCATGTTTTTCAATGTCACCAAGAATGTAACATCCAATTGATAATTCTGTTGCAGATTAAATGTTTTTTAAACTATGTGATTGCTAAGTTCTGATATATGTTGTGTTTGTTCTCTCAGCCTTTTTCCCAACCAAGGTGAGCAAAAGATGCATGCCACAAGTGAGGAGCATCCTCCTACAGGTGGCCCAGTTCATCCATTCCACCCAAATATCAAAATTCGTCGAGGTGTGCTCACAAATGAGTGTTCCGATATGATGCAGCAGTTCTTCAAACTGAGAAGGAAAAAAGAGAAGAAAACTGAAACTCAATCCAACTCCTGTTTTTCTCTTACAAATGTTCCATCCAAGCTGTTTACCAAAATTCATGAAATATTCAGCGTGTTTTGTCTATGATGTTCTCTTCATTGACTAAATACTAGTTATCTGTTGGCTTTAACCCATTAAATAATTTTTAACTGATTGATCAGTTTTGCACGCACTTCATCTTAAACTAACCTCGTACTTAAGCATATTTAGTTCCCAGCCATGGCACAAGCTGATGTTTCGAGCCTCCTATCTGTTATGAATATGCATTTCAGAAACGCTACAAGATGCATAGAGAATGTAGTGCTGCCCATATTTTTATGTTTTATGACCGAAATGTGACATCTTGAATAAACTTAAATGTACAACTTCAAAAAATGACACAAGAAACAACATAAAAACACTAATGAAATGAAAGGAAAAAAGAAATTGAGGAAAGCAATTCTTGGTGACAATGAGAGAAATATAACTATGTTTCAGTTATTTAACAAATGTATGCAATTTTGTTTTGATGGATTAACAAAGTATTAGGGCTTTTAAGAATATTGATACCACACTATAACTGGTAAAACTAAGTGATGGTTACTTGAAGACCAGCGAAAATAATGTTAAAACAATGTTTTGAATCTTTCTGAAAACAAAGCTATGTGCCTAATCATGAAAGATTACATGAACTAGAGATGTTTCTCTCAAAGTTTCTATCGAATACCATGCTTCATATGATGATATTCAAAGTTCTTCTAATATAAAAATCATCATATATTTTCATGGTTTTTAAAGAAAGGATTTAGACTGCCAAAGAAAGGATCATATCGTTTATCGACGTCAAAACTCTTTAAGACGAGAGAACCTTCATAATCAAACATCCAAACTGGTTTGTAGGACAATGTTGAAATGCACAATTAAGCTACACAAACCAATTTGTCTTTTTACTTTGTTCTCCAATATATTATTGGAGATCCTCTTCTTGTTAGAGCTATCTTTCTTGACTTCCATATTCTATTAGAATATAGAGATTGATATTAGAAGATTAGAGTAATGATATAATAAAGTGTATGTTTACATTTATATGTAATTAGTAAATGGTTAGTCATAGAGCATTAATAAGGTTGCTGTTGCTCTTTAATGAGGTTATTGTAATAGAATATTTTTGAATCTATATATTATTATGCTTTCTCCATGAGGAGTAGACCTCTTTTCTCATCTCTTTTTTTATTCATACTAACATTAGTATCAAAGCCACTGTTTGGTCCGGTGAAGGAAGCTGAGAAGAGGAGGTTGTAGGTAATTTGTGAAGGTGTAGAGGTCATAATCATGGGTCGAGGTCACAGGATTGTGGAAAGGCATGGGGCAAACGAAGTGTTGCAGTGAAAGGTTGCGCAGGACGCCTACAGCGTGCGATGAACTTTGTAGTCATTTGTGTCACATTGGTGAAATTACAGAGCACGTTTAGGGTGTGGCAGACCTTTGAAGATTAATGGTTATGACATCTGAAGGTTGCATTGATTTCTAGGCTATAGATAGAAGAAAGGACGTTCAAGTACATTCCAAAAAGTTGCATGAGTTTTTGTAGGAGTTGCATCTATAAAAATCATGACTTGCAGAGGTCATTGGGAATTGTAGGATTGCAAAAATAGACGAACACATAAAGAAAGGGTAGTAGATTGTTGAAAAATCATGAGTTAAGGGCACAATATTCTTTTTTAATCACTAATGCATGCGACAATAGAACAAACAATTTTTTTCGTGGATCGTGTAGGTTGAAAATTGACATTTTTTAGCAAAATAGCTGTGGCTAGGGCACATTTTCTGCAGAAATTTTATATGCAGTTGGACCAGAATACAGACACTTCTAGTTGTAGGCAAGGTAGAAACTAGGGCATGAGAAATAAAAATTGCAGCTAGGTCGTGTAGGTGGGAGTATTTCTTGATTTTATTCTCTACCAAACCCTAGTCTTGTTTTTGTGTCAAAATTTGAGTTTATATAAGTTGAAATTTTGAGTCAGATATTTTTAAAAGGGTTTGTAAAAGTAAAATTTCCATTCAAGTATGTATAAATTTTGTGAAAAATCTAAAATTTGTTTAAGTTGGTGAAAAATCAAGGGGTTTTAAGTCTAAAGGAATTTGCAAATTAAGGGTTTTAGGAAAAGTTTATTTTTTCACGTCAAATTGAAGGGGTAGTTAGGGTTTAAATCTTGTGTGTGTTTGTATACAAGAACAAAGGGGGGTAAGTGGACGATAGTCCTAAGGTGTGTTTAATCTCAGGAAAATAATTTTCAAGAGAGATGAGGAAAGGCAAAGTTTGCTTTGTTTTATTTCTAAACCTACGGAGGTTGCGATAGTGGATAAAATGGAAGAAATTTCATGTAAATTGGAGGATTTATTGGAGGAATATGCAAAAATTCTTTCAAAGGAATTGTTGGATGGGTTACCACCCATGTGAGAAGCATCAACCACCATGTAGATTTAATTTGATAAGGGAGAGTTCGAACCCATGTGCAATACTAATTGTACAAGCACCCCCAAGAAGGATAGAGAATGGCGTATGTGCATGAATTCATGAGCCATTAACAAGATAACAATAAAATACATATTTATGTTACCACAAATGGATGATCTAATGGATTGCTTAAGTGGAGCTAAGCACTTTACAAAGATTGATTTGAAGAATGAATATCACCAAATTCAAATTTGAGAAGGGGATGAGTGGAAAACCACATTCAAAACAAAGGATTGGTTGTATGAGGGGCTCGTTATGTCATCTAAACTAACAAATGTATCAAGCACATTCATGAGGTTAATGAACAAAGAATTGAAGCATTTCTTGGCAAGTTTGTGATAGTTTATTTAGATGATAACTTAATATATAGTAAAATTAAAGAAGAATATTTGATGCATCTAAGATTAGTTTTGTGAAGATTGAAAGTAGAGAAGTTGTTTTTGATAATGATAATTCAGCTAACAAGGGGCTGAACCCTTTACAAACAAGAGCCACTGAGGCCCGACACGACAGGCCAAATCAGGCCATACACAGAACATAAACAAGACAGGATCAGTTGATAGACAGTAGTCAAACAACAGACCAGAACTAGACAACCCTAGAACTTGAGGGGACAAATCTGACTCCCTTAACCCTAGGCCACGAAGTAGTGACAAATTTGGGGAGTCCCTTCTTTCTCTGCACAACAGACCAAGAAGACTCGGAATCGAAGTCCACTGAGCAAGGCGAGGGAGCGGATCCTCAACAACCACCACGGGCAATGAGCCACCACGCAGCGAGAGAAGTTGTTAGTCAACCTAAAAAAAGTGCAATTTTATGAAGAGGGAGTTATCGTACTTGGGTTTTGTAATTTCCCAAGATGGTTTGTAGATGGATCTTGAAAAAGTAAGAGCTGTTGTGGAGTGGCCATTGCCAAAGAGCATGTTTGAGGTGAGAAGTTTCCATGGCTTGACAAGTTTTCATAGCATATTTATCAAAAAAAAAAAAAAGTAGAATTGCACCCATTACAAAGACAATGAAGGTGGTAGGAAAGATTTTAAATAGATAGTTGCAACAAAGAAGAGCTTTCAAAGTTACTTTCAACTTTTGAAGGAGAAAATGACAAATCAATCAGTTATAACATTATTGGATTTCAATAAAGTATTTCAAGTGAACTATTATGCAAGTGGGACAATGATAGGTGGAGTTCTGAACAAAAATGGTAAGCACATTGCATACTTCAATGAGAAGTTAAATGAAGCTAAAAAGAAATATTTGGTCTATAACAAAGAGTTTTATGTAATTGTTCAAGTACTTAAGATGTGGAGATATTATTTTCTAGCAATGAAATTTGTTCTATTCAGAGATCATCAAGCACTATAGTTTATTAACAACCAAGGTAAGTTGAGCCAATCACATGAAGTGGATTGAATTTCTTCAAAATTATTCATTTGTTTTAAAGTATGGGAGTGGTAGATCTAATTGGGTAGTCAGTGCATAAGTAGAAGATGCATTTTGTTGAATGAGATGAGAGTGAAGGATGTTGGATATGACTCTATGAGAGAGTTGTATGAAGATGATGTGGATTTTAAGGAAGCTTGGGTAACATGTAAGAACCCAACTGACATGAATAGAGCTCCATGGTTAAATTATTTAATTTGAGAAGATATGTTGTTCAAAGGGCAGTATTGGTGCCTCCCTCGTGGTTCAATGAGGGAGAACTTGGTGAGAGAGAAGCATAGTGGAGGTCTAGCCGAATATTTTGGGATGGACAAAACATTGGCATAGTTGTGTGAAAGTTCTTAATGGACAAGGATGAGTGCATATGTGAAGAATGTTGTGCAAAGTTGTTGAGTTTACCAACACAACATGGGGAAGAGACAAAATATAGTTGTATATCATTCATTGCCCATATTGGAGAGACCATGGGAAAATGTGAGTATGGACTTTGTTCTTGGGTTGCCAAGAACTTAAATGAGGCAATGACTTTATTTTTGTTGTTGTAGATAGATTTTTTGAAGATGGCACACTTTATACCTTACAAAAAATCAAGGGATGCCACTTATGTTAGTACATTATTCTTTAGAGTAATAAGATTGCATAGATTACCAAAGAGCATTGTTTCTAATAGGGACACAAATTTTGTGGGTCATTTTTGGTGTACCTTGTGGAAAAAGTAGAACACTAAATTGAGTTTAGTTCAACCTATCATCCACAAATAGATGGGCAAACGATGGTTTTCAATAGAAGTCTCGTAAATTTCTTAAGATGTTTAGTTAGAAGGAAGTCAAGGCTATGGGATACTACATTGTACTCTTATTAACTGAGTTGCATAAAAACATAGCTTCCAACGACATCTAGCTCCGGGGGTGAGGACAGGCAGAGTAGAGAAGGTGGGCTAGCCAAGAGGTACTTTCCCTTCAATTGTTCCCGGTAGTTAGCGGTAGTGAGATCCCGGTAGTGAGTCTCAACCGGAGGTGGGGGATGGAGCCCAGGGAGTAGACTAGTTAGGAGGGCATTACCGCTAACCGGGGGTGGAGAGCCTAACGAGTATTTAAGGCAGGGAGTAGACAACTATAGGGGGCAATCAGGGAGGTAGTTTTAGTATGCTCCATCCTACCCGGGGGTGAGGCCTATCTCCTCAACGACAACCGGACTATCATTAACAATCCAATGCTACTACCTTCCTTCCAACAAGAAAGTGAGGCCTGGCTATAGAAGACTAGTTGAATTAATAGATATTCATCGATATGCTCGAATCGATCTCCACTTCTTCCGAGGGTTCTAGGTAAACCCTCAGGGATTATAGTGTTACGTATAGAATTTGGCCCCTACTATGACGACTAATTCTCTACTACACATCGAACCCGTTCTCTTCCCACACCCCTGCCAGATGGTGTAAAGGGCACCCCCGGTGGATTAGCAGCAACATCGAATTCTGATTAGCAGCAACATCGACCCTCCCTAACAACGGACCTCATTCAGTCAATCAATCAATCTGCATTTAAAGCCATGCGCCCGGCGGCAGAGGATAAATTAGGTAGGGTAGCTCCGGTAACAGTAGAAAATTTTTCAAGCTCGCCTATAGTTTCTTATGGCCCCACCTCCCACAAAAGAATTAAAGTACTGTCCAGAGTTACTCGCCACCCCAATCTATATTGTTGGGGGGGCAATACTAACTAAAGTGGAAATGTCAATACCAACATCATCTCATCGATCTATCTATAGTTGAGTTACTCGCGAAGTGGAGGAAAGCTAGTACTGGTTTCATCAATTGGTAAGCATCTTCCTGCTAAACACTGAACCGTAGTGAAATGCCACAACTAGAAGAAAGTGAATATAGAGGAGGTAGGGCGATAGTTGACCGGTACGCCAAAGAAGGGTTGAAAAGAAGGGCCCTCCCTCCCCACCAATGTTGTTTCAAAAAGGGCTGAAAAGAAGGGCTATAATGGGATCGGGGCCGATCTAAGCTCCATAGCGAGAGTTAGTCTTCTTTTGCTGCACTTCGTTAGCAGGACCCTGATGGAAGTTCCGTTTACGCCCAAACTTCTGACTCCAAGATATCTATCAAATAGCGCTTCTTCAGCGTCCTTCCCTCTCATCTCAATGCCCTGGGCATCCATCCGATGCACATTCTTTCTGATACAGTAGGCACTGTACCTGCTTCACACCGCTTTTATTCCCATCAATCGATCAATCACTCAAGACTGCACTGAAACTCAGGGCGGACCTATCCATTTCTTCCGGTCATTCTTTATCTACGTAATTACGCTTTAGCATTGGACGCTCGGTAAAGCCCTGAAAAGTCTGCTCTTCGGGACAGAGTCAATTGGAATGACATATTGACTGAACGAAGGTAAGGCAGTAGGTAAGGGGTGAGTTAGCGTGTTACGGCACTAAGCCAGTTAGATCCAGGGCATTGAAAACGCACTCGACCGGTACATTAAGTGCTCAAACCGTTATGGGAGAGCTACGAGGTACGTTAAGTGTCTCTTAGACCGGCGAGGAACGAAAAGAAGTAAAGAGGAACTTAACAAACTGCATCGAGCCAAATATCACAAATTCTAGTAAGAAAAATGGGTGAGTTAACCCAACGCAATCTCTAGTCAAATGTGTCACCCCAAAGTTGAACTCGCTGAAATTGATGAAAAGTGGTGATGCAATGAGTGAGTTAACCCATTCGCTCGTTGGGATAACCTCAAAACAGTGTAGGGATAACATTTCTTATTTGACGGTTAGCTCAACCAGGAAATTGATGAAAAGAGCGTCGATTCTCCGACATAGATTGGATTGTCGGAGTTGTCGGACCAGCAATAGAAGTAGAGGCCAAGGCATAGGTTGGTACAGAAACATAGGTGGCAACATAGGTCACATCCCTTCGAGTAGTTTCAGATCCGAATACTATGCCAGTGTATATCCCAGTCCCAAAACCTGTTGATTGAGTGAAAGCCTAAAAGTGAGCAGTGGTTGTGGTTTACCTGGCATCTGAGAAAGCACCAGCAATAGAAAGCATAGGAGATAGCATTCCTTCCTCTAGGTTGAAAGCCAAAAAAATATCTATCCCTTCCAGTGCTAAAGCATCTATGCATGTCTATATATGATACCCCAGGCTATTTGTTTCCCCCAGACCCATCAATCAGTAGATCCAAATCCAAAACCAATAGTTTCAAGGCCATTGCCCACAGTCAGTCAATAGCTTGGTGCAGAGCCCGCATAAAGGGATAGAGACAGAGACAGGGATAAAGCTAAGTAGGGAGGCATCAGTAGCAGCTTCAGAAGCTATTGCATTTTCCCCGGAATCGGTTCATCGGGATCCAGCAACAAAGCAAGCAGTTTGATAACTTGTTGCAGATCCAGTTCCATATCCAGACCCATACCCAAGAACAAAGCCATAAACAGTAGCAGTTCCAGGTGAAGATCCAGACAGACCCATAGCGATGCCGAGAAGAGCTTTGTCCTTCCAGCCGAGAAGAGCTCCGGGATTCATTTTCCCAGATTGGATGGATTAGCAATGATTCCTTAGGCCGAATTAATGCTATCTCGCTTTCATGTTCATGCTACTATGTTCATCCAGATTAATTCACCATTAATGCCATAGGATTTCCCTCAACCGACTACAGTGAGGGGAGCACTCAACCTTATCTATATAATAAGATATAGTGTTACTAAGCTTCCAAGACGGAAAGGAAGCTACCCTCACTGCGTTCGGGGAAGATGCCAGAAGATGTCTCGCTGTGTTCGAGAGGTTCATGTCTCTTTCTTACACGAAGTCAGATGCCTCACTAGCTAGTACTCTTACACTGCACTTCCATACAGAGGAGAGGAGGTTTTGTCAATGGATGACGGTCATTTGGTAAAGCCATGAAGTTAGATGCCTCACTACGTTCGGAGAAGATGCATCGATATTCCTTAAGTAACATGGATGCATCTACTTACCGGTGGTCAAGGGCATAAATGACCTTCGAACCCTCTCCCTATCGGTTGATCTCCTCAACCTTTTGAAGTCAGCTTGTCGAGAAAGCTTGTCAGTCCTAAAGGTTTCGGGGTCCTACTGCATACATAAAGGTCCTACCAGGGAACCTGGCATTTGACTCAATTTGGTTTCTTCGACCACTTTACTCTGGAACCAACCATTTTACCCTCTTTGTGGCATAAAGGTCCAGAAGGGAACCAACCATTTGACTCGATTCGATTTCTTCCGTCCTAGTGTCAAAGCATCCGTCTAGAAGCGAGATGTGGGCAAGGAACGCGCATTATGACAAGAAGCTATCTCCTTCAGACATCCGAGCGGTGACTGCAGTTAGGAGGTCGAGCCCTGATGTCGTGTGAATTAGATTTCTTCTTTCTCCCTGGTCGATCGAGCGCATAAACGACCTGATCCGATCTCTTTGTCCCGTAGTCATCCAATCAACGCATAAATGACCTATCCCTTTTCATACTGGTTGGTCGGGCGCTTGACCTGATCTCTTTGTTCAGTTGAGCGCATCGGCATATCGATCAAATGCATCCCGATCGAGCCATCAGTCTATGGCAACAATCTGAAAAATCAAGTGGTTCCATCCAGCATCCAACAGTCCCGCATGAATCCGGATAAGTGTAGAACTGGCTTACCACTGGCATTAGATTACCACTGGACCGCCTAGCATTCGATACCTATTATCACAGGCATTGGATTACCACTGGGGTAGGGCAGTACCACCATGCATTTTGTCCCTAGTGGTCCAGCTAGTAGTCCATCTCTATACCATTTAGTAGCAATTATCTAATTTTAGTAATAAGAATGACCTGCATGAATCCTAGATCGACGGGAGAGGTTTTCATCCATGTTTGATTGGTTGAGGACATTTACGCTTGATTGATCGGGACATGTCATTTACGCTTGATTGCCAGGTCGAGCACTCAACCGACTACAGGTATGGGAGCACTCAACTGACTTCAGGTCTATTGGGTTTCACCATCACACCACCATCGTTACTCATCACACCACCATCATAGCTCATCACACCACCATCATAGCTGGTGACCGGCATGCGTTAGCTCATGACTGGGATCAAACGTCTTTAATATGATCAATCACGCGATCAATCAGTTGGAATCACACAATCAATCGGTTGGAATCTCTATTGCCTGGAGGTGAAGGATGGCCGGGAATCAACGTTAGGCTATCACGTAGAGAAGCCTTACCTTCCGCGTGAAGGACCGGGACTACCCGAACGAAAGGGCTTGAATAACCAACCAGACGTGGGGATGGAGCCCTGACCGAAAGAGTGAACAATTATAGTATTTGTTAGCCTTCCTAACTCTCAAGGGCGTCCTGAAAGAGTTTTTTAGTTGGAATGGCTGAACGAACAATCTGAGGGGCCCCGAAACATCTGCGAGTTTCTAGCGGTTGGCCATCCTAACTTAAGGAATATATGGTCGGTGGGGTTAAGTGAACTAGTTCAACCGGGGGTGCGGGTAGGACTAACTCTGTCCTAACTTCCATCCTTATTTTCTGCTGGCAGTACCCCATGTCGAAGGGCCTCAACTTAGGTAATGAACTAGTTAGGGAAACCTCTTGGCTGGCCTTCCCTCGTGGGTGAGGATGGAGCAACCCACCTTCTGTTAGCTCTCATTAACTTGGTACTTCCGAATGGATGCATGGTTCCACGGGACTCCAAACCTGAGGGAAGGGAAGAAAGTAAGTTAGGCAGGACAGAAAGAACTTGCCAGGAGGGAGGAGGTGGTAGGACAGATTGAAGGGACCTTCCGGCTTGCCCATTCCAATTCTAGTTGTATGGGAATGAAAGCATGCTCCTTCACAATATAAAACAAAGGATCCTCCGGCTTGCAAATACCTCTGAGAAAGCACCTTCTCTACTCATGATCTAACCCATCGGGGGTGAAGGCGGATAGACCGAACAATCCAACTTCACATTTTCCCATGTGACCTTCCTTTCGAACAATCGAGGGTGAAGGATGGTTGGCCTAGCCTTTCATTCGATAGCCAAAGTTAGGTCTCGTTAACTCCTCCCTTGCATGGGGGACTATCAGCCTGATGGGCGAGAACGAAGGAGATGGGCTAGCTGACAATATCACTGAACACCATCTATATCTTCCCACCCACCAATAATATACCTCCCGGGGGGGCCTCACCCTTGATTAGCTCGAGGGAAACAATCAATGAGGGGGTGAAGCAACTCTTCAAGGATTGTTCCTAGATATCTTAACCAACGAGGAGAGCTAGCAGAGAGAAATTATTCTCCTTAGTTGGATAGCTATAGAGATTGTTTGAACTAGTCAAAACGGGGCGGCCAGACAAACAATTACCCACCGGGCCACCCTTTGAACCCCTCCTGCCCTATCCTACAGAAAAGAGGGCAAGAATGAAAGCATGCTCCGGGAGTTAGCCCTCGCAATTTATTTGAGGGGGGGCCCTCCCAGGGGGTAGATTAATTATGGGTGTATTAGCTCATCCGAAAGTAGAGAAAATTGACTAGATTAGATTTTGAGCTGGACCGAGGGATAGTTCTATAACTGACTAGAGTTCCGCCCCATCCTATTCAATGGTAGTTGGGGAGGGAGGGCCAGCCAACATGATACTAGCTCCTCCCGGGGGTGGGGATGGGAGAAGAAGCTAGTTGATGCCACCGGAAGGTGTTTCTAGAATTCTAGTTGATGCCGGAAGGTGTTAACTCATTATCGGAAAGTGAGGAGTCTCTGCTGGAGTTCCATCCTTGACGAGCTTCCATCCAACTATACGGTATTGTCCGTCGAGTCCTTGCAGCTATAGTTCCACGGGAGGATAGCTATAGTTGCTAACACCGAAACTATCCCGACCTCGGTCTAGCAGCTATAGTTCCACTGGAGGCAAGATCCAAATAGTTGAAGCTCGAGGAAGGGACCCCCGCCCGATAGGAAGTTCTAGCCCAAATTCAAATAGTTGGGAGGGAGGCAAGCAAGATCATTCGACCATCCTTTGTTTTGAAACCCCCCGGTATAGTGATTTAAAGTGAGAGTATTAGCCCCTACTGCCTGAAGGAGTGAGGCCCCGTGTGTGGGGTTGGGTGGGGGGCATAGGCCACCCACCCAGGTGGGGGGCTAATGGGAAACAGGGATATAGTTGGGCTGGCGTAAGGGTAGGATCAAGGCTGGAAGAGAGAACTCTAATTGGAAGGTGGATGTGCTTCTCGATTAGGCGAATAAGCGATATAGAAAGGCGAGGTGGGATACTCCCAACTGCAGCCCCAGACCTCCCTTAAGAAACCCAAGGAAACGATCCAAGCACGCGTTACCTCATGCAACCTCCGGTACAACTCAAGGGATGGTTACCTAGCCAAAGCCCATAGAAGCACCTATCCCTATAAGCGCCCATGCAAGCACCTACACAGCAGCAATAGATAGACACTCTGCTATGCAAATGCACCCGCTCAACCACTCCCTAATGGAAGCACTACGAGAGACTGGACAAACAGGATAGGGCCTAGATCAGTCCCCATACCAATAGACAACCGCTAAGAACCACCTAAGAGCTACCCGAGCAAGCCATCGATCGACCCATCCTCACGTTAGCTAGTGTGGTAAACCAGTGACTAGCCAACACCTCTCAATAGCAGTAGCTAGTGTTTTTGCTAAACCAGAACATGGATGTCCTCCACCAGTTAATGGTTGGCCTGAACCAATGACTAGCCCAAGCAGAACTAGAAATAGAGGGCCCTCCCAGTACTCTGTGTGTCCTTTGTAGGTGATCCATCCAATGATGAAGAAGATCCCATCGGTCCAAGCATCAATCGTCGAACCCTTTCTCGATTATGTTCAACCGGTGGCTACCCTTACATACGTTATATCGTTATCTCCTTCTGAACTCAACTACTATCTTGGGGAACTACTATCCTGGGGTGCCATTGAATACTCAAATACATCGTCAACTTGACCAACGGCATAACTGCTGCTCGACCGCCATCTATATAGATAGAATACAACCCTAGAAGGGATGATGAGTTGAGAGGTACAATTAATTTGGGAAGATAAAGTGTTGTAACAAAGGATTTTATTGGGTATATGCATGAGTTACATAAGGAAGTGAAGGGAAATTTAGAAAATAGTACAATGAGATATAATCATCATGTTAATCTCAAGAGGAGATAAATAATTTCAAGTTGGAGAGTTGGTTTTAGCTCATTTGAGAAGGAAAGGTTTCCCCAAGGAACTTACAAAAAATTGAAACAAAAAAATTGGGCCTTATAAGGTCTTGAGAAAATTTGTAGCAAATGCTTATGAGATAGAGCTCCCAAAAGGAGTCGATATCCCCTCAATTTTTAATGTGGCAAATTTGTACCCAACTATAAGGGACCAACAAGTGGAAAGGAAAGTGCAATATGAAATTATTCAATGAAAGAATGGATACAACAGATGCCTAAAAAAGAACAAAATGAGGTAGAAGTGGTGATAGAATCACGAGTGATTAAGAAGATAAGAGGAAAATAATACAATGAGTACTTGATGAATTGAAACAAAAACATAGCTGAAAAAATGACGTGGACGAATGAATCCAAAATTGTTAAACATTGAATCTTAGTTCTAGATTTCACAAAATGTTCATGAGCTGGAGCTCATGGTACATTTCACTTACACAACATGTCTGATGTAGAAGCATCCAAGTTCACAAACAATCTTGCATCGCCCAAAAATAAAATAAAGGTAAGATGAGAAGATATTTGGTTTTGTGTGTGGATTTAGGATGAATGGCATAAATGGATAAACCATGAGAGTGAAAAGAATGTTCTAGCTAACTTCGGAAATAAAAAAGAACACAATTACATCTTTGATAACAAAATAGAACACAATACATCTTCAACAACATTGCACTATCACTTTCACCGGCCAGTGTTTGACCTTGCTAGCATCAACATAAGTGACTTCAACATCAACCTATGTTACTTCAACGACATCATGAATTCACTTCGACAACAATTATAACTTCACTAGCAACTGAGATGACTTTGGCAACAAGATGTGAATAACTGTTGGCAGAGATGATTTTGGTGATGCATGTCCCAATGGACACTTGGCATTGTCTTTTGTTGAGATCAATTTCTTTCAAAGCTCTAAAAGTCAAAAGGATCACATCGCTTTCTTGGTTGGTATTATTCTCCAATAAACGTTTCATCAAACACTTAGTGGTCATTAAAGATTCAATTATGATTTACGTTTAGAATAAGACAAAGTTGATGAAGAGCATTAAACAACTATATATCTTAGATAAAAATGACCAAACAAGAACTCAGAGCCATTATTATAAGCGGCCATATCATGTACCATGATTGAATCGTTCTTCCAAATCAATCATGTAGCATTTAGGGCTAATGAACTGACCCCAAAATCCTTACAAACATGAGGACACGGTCTTTGAAGTGCAAACAAGTCATTCTTGGTTAGAAGGCATGCCCTAAATCATGAACAGAAGGGAATATTCAGGCATAGAGGAGAAAAAAATAGGGCATCAATCATGAGAATAGAAAGCTAACCATCTTAAGCTACAAGCCATTGGGAAAAAGAAAGAAAATCTTGAGATTAACTAGAAAGGACAACTAGATTTTCATCTATCCTGAAGCATAGAATGCCAATTCCTATCTTGTGTAATAGTTGGGGTATTTTCTCAACATGTGTTGGAAATATGCAACCATATAGACTAATTCTGCATAACCCAATAAAAGATTTAATGTGCAATAATAACTAGAAATCCACATGCAAAAGAAATCGACAATCATACCATCAATGGTGACACAAGATATACCTTGGGAAAACCCTCATAGAGGGAAAAATCTAGCCTCCAAAAGCATCCATCTCTCATGTATTATTCAACAATAAAAACAACAGATACATATGCAGAGATCTCTTTTGAAACATCAAGCTCTCTATCTGCACTCCATGTGAACAAGTATGTAACCATACATCTCATGCCATGCTTCAAACCCTCACACATGCAACCTACAAGAGATGCTCAAACCCAACCAACAAGCTCACAAGCTAAACAACGAACCTATACAACTACCTGTGTGTTTGCTTTTATAGACATAAGCTCACACAAATACAACATGTGGTATGGTAAAACCATCTTCCCCAAGACCATGAGTACAAAACCATTGACCCCGCATTTAATTATTGGTACTAAGTTTTTCCAATAACTAAATAATTACAAATAAACACAATGTTACATACAACTTTTACAAATGGCACCAAATAAATATTTAATGTGGATAAACACATCACATGGATGCACCACAAATAAATATTTATTTTACATAATAAAATAATACCAATGTTATGCAAGGTATACAACACACCTACTCCAACATTCTCTCACTTGTTGTATACATTGCATAAGAGATCAACATGTAAACTCAAAACATCAAGGGAAACCATCCATGTGCCCAACATGTACCATATAACCATCCATGTGCTCCAAGATACCTACAACAATAATCAAGGTGTCCACCATCTCAAACAAGAATCCCCTCATCCTTCATCTAGCCAAACCATGAAAAATAAGATCCTCCAAAGAGATGCCACACTAAATTGTCACATAGAAGCAAGAAACCTGCATCAACTGATATCCAAACACAAGCACCAAATCTAATGGTAACAAATAGGCTCGAGTAGCTGACAAGAATCAATCATCATAGCTAAAATAACAACCACGGCTAGTTGCTAATGCATCAACTAATTATACCTCCAAACCAAGGTATACAAAAGATAACAAGTAGACCTTATGCCAACAACATATCCAACTCAAATCACAATGATAACAAGTCCCTATATATACTCAATCCTGCCTCCAAGGTAACAACACAAAGCATGTGATAAAAGCCTCAAGACCCTCCATATGGCAACACAATGAGAACATCCAACAAAGGAATACATCCTAGAACTCCCACTGCATGAGTAAATGTCAAATCTGAAAATAGATCAAGGCATCTAAAAATTCACTAATTTCACACACATAGAAGATGTGGCTTAATCCTCTATCACAATGTCAAAGAAGACACACAGATATACAAAATCTGTAAACTAAATAGCTGCAACATAACTCTCCTCAAGTCCATATCTCTATCAAACCCTCCACATCATAAGAGAAGAAATCAAAGAGGCTTAGAAGCTCCATACACATCTCAACTCCAATGTTATGCGAACACAAATATCTAAGAAGAAGCATAAGACCAATCAAGAGACACCTACAAATCATAACCATGTCCTTCTATCCACACTAATGTGCTATAGCTATGAAAAGTATGATCTTCTTTACAACCCAAAAACAAGAAGCCTCCTCAACATCCAACAAATCAATATGCAAGCCTCTCAAACCAAATGTAGATCAAACTCATAACCATCCCAAAGCAGGAATAAGCCCAAAGCCACTAACCATCTCCATTACACACAATGATCTCATAACAAATCAGGATTGAACATAATGAGATGACTAATCATAACCATGCATCTACTCCTCAAACAAGTCCTCACAACCATAATCCATAGCTCAAGACTCAAACATTAGAAGATATGATACAAATAAAGAATGCATTTGAAAATTAGGTGGGCATACCTATCAAATCATTCATCACTGAGTGGACCAAGAGTGGGAATGAGATTGCTCCTCCAAGATGCACCAAGCCTTGAAGGCTCTCTCCAAGAACAACCTTCTCAACATGTCCATGTTGAACTCACATCCAACCAAGGTGTAGGCTCCTCAGTCTTGCTGCTGAAATCCTCATCAAAGAGTAACTATATCAACACGTCTCTAATCCCAAGAGAATTCAAGCCTCACCTAAGTCTCCAAGTATCCATGAGTACCTCCATGATCAATCCATACTAAACTCCAAGTGCAAAACCGCACCATCATGAAGCTCCCAAGCACATGTCCAATGTACTCAATACCAAGAGAACCATCGAGATCATAGTCAAAGCTCCCACTACACGTCTACATAACCTAGGAACATATCATGACATCATGGTCTAATCATCTCCTCAAAGGAATATCACATGCACTAATGCACACATCCTATCTCAAAAGAACCTGTATCATGTCAAAACTCAAAATTGGTATCAAGAGTAAACCAAACCATAATACCAACCATCCTGTAAACAAGGATCACTTGTCAAAACTAACAAACCATAACCAACACCTCAACCAAATACTCCAAGAGTCCTCCATGGTACCAATATGTCAACATCTCCAAATCACATGAAGATAACCATATCCTACCAAAGCTCCCACTGAACCGTGATATCGAGCTATACATGGCAACATGAAAAACATCAAGCCATCACTATCAAAAGCTCCCACTGAAACATGTAACCAAGCTATCCATGACATCGTGATAACCATCTCCTAAATGAAGATCATCCATGGCCCCAACACAATCAAAGAATCTCATTGTAACAACAACAACTCCTAAAAGGTTGAGTAAACCATAATCTCCAAACCAAGAAGATAAACAAAACCTATAAACCAAGCACCAATCCAACACCACCAAAACTGCACCTATAAAACAATCATGTCATACCAAAGTTCCAACCAAACAAAGAACACCCATGACACCATGATCACCACGTACCTTCACCAAACTCCAATCAAGTCTCACACAATTGTACCATATAGTCAACAAACATAGGTCCCATATCATGACTGTATCAGGTAATACCATTTCTCTCTATATTTCATAATGACATGTAAAAACCAATGCAACACATGACTAACCCAAGCCACAAATCAGAATCTACATTAACATTGAACCATCTATGGGCATAGACAACCCACATCCAAGTCATATATGCAACTTGTAAGCATAGACAACCTACAACACCGCACAACCTGCAGATCTCACAATGCAACATGCAAACTCAACAATACATGTATAATGTTGTCAACAAAGGATAATCAGAGATAAACATGTAAGTATGCAATGACTCAAACACCAAATCATCCCAGATTTGATTTGCCATCAACTCACAAATGCACCAAAAGTCAAAGAAACCAAAATGAGCTCAAAGTGAACAAACCTCAAAATATCATCTCCAAACCTACTCCACTATGTAGTGCTTAGAAATACTTTTCCAACGTCTATAAGAAGTCTAAAATCTAACTTTGTATGCACCTGTTATGTCTTGTCAAAGCTCAAAATGCACATCTGACTTCCAACTGGCAAAAATTGGTCAAAATGACAAAATATGGAAAAATATTTATTGCCACTGCATAGTACGCGGAAAGAGTTTTTCGTCGACTATAATAAGTTGAAAATCTGTCATACTGGGTGAAAGTTATGCCCCTAAAAAAATCAGCCCAACTAGGCTTATAGAGCAAAAATTGGTGGCCTGCTGGTGGCCAGGGGGTGGCTCGCTGGTGGCACGTGGGTGGAGAATGGGTAGCAGAATTGAATTTCTTTTAAATACAGTTTAATTTTCAATTGTCTGAATGTTTTAATTTTTTAATAAAGTTTTAATGCCCCCTTGGGGTGGGCAGTCCCTGGCCAGACTAGGGGCCCATGACTAGAGGCCTAAGGCCCTCCGACCACGGCATCCCTGTCGGTCGGGGAAGATTGCCGGCAGTGGTCAATAGGGCTGTCAACTAGGCTGACACCCCATCCGACAATACCTTATCTTACTGCCGCCCAGCTGCTAGCGCAAGGGGGTACAAGAGTCTGCAGACCCCTGCCCCCACCCCTCCCTTTAATTTTTTTAATTAAAATAAAATCATTTGCAAACCTAAGCAAATCTTTTTTTAATTAGAAAATACTTGCCAAATCATACTGCCGCTAACACAGTGCCTACAGAGTTGCAAAATCTAACTATACCGCATATTTTCATTGTGACATACGGAATCTCCTAGATTCCCTACAAGATTTCCTAGGGCACAAAATAAGGCAAAATTTTTAGGTGTCCAAACATAGTCAAATTTTATGCTTTTCTTTGCCTGCGGGACCTCCTGAATCCAATGGAAGGGTTTTTTTTGCCCAAGAGGCTTCTTGCAAATCTGACCTCCAAAACCCTCCATAGAAAGAGCCCAAAAAATGAAAAACCACATACCAAATTTCCATCAAACCCTAAATCTGCAACAACCCAAGTTTGCAAATAGCCTTGTGACCCTATAAATGCCTTCATTGCTTCCTGCAAAGCCACAGATTCCACTATACACAAAAAATCCACTCATAGCTAGGGTTATCAAACAGAGATTTCCTCCCAAATCATGACAACAAAACTCTGATACCAAATGTTGGAAATATGCAACCATATAAACTAATTCCGCATAACCCGATAAAAGATTTAAAGTACAACAATAACCAGAGATCCATATGCAAAAGAAATAGACAATCATAAAGGAAAAAACCTAGCCTTCAAAAGCATCCATCTCTCATGTATTATTCAACAATAAAAACAACAAATACATATGCAAAGATCACTTTTGAAACATCAAACTCTCTACCTGCACTCCATGCGAACAAGCATGTAACCAGACATCTCATGCCATACTTCAAACCCTGACACATGCAACCTACAAGAGATGCTCAAACCCAGCCAACAAGTTCACAAGCTAAACAACCAACCTCTACACCTACCCGTATGTTTAGTTTTATAGACATAAGCTCACACAAATACAACATGTGGTATGGTAAAACCATCTTCCCCAAAACCATGAGTCTACAAAACCATTGACCCCACATTTAATTATTGGTATTAAGTTTTCTCAATAATTAAATAATTACAAATAAACACAATATTACATACAACTTTTACAAGTGGCACCAAATAAATATTTAATGTGGATAAACATATCACATGGATGCACCACAAATAAATATTTATTTTACATAATAAAATAATACCAATGTTAAGCAAGGTGTACAACACACCTACTCCAACAACATGATTGTAGCCATTCAAGGTAGATTTCTAGATTAGTGTAAGCGATTTTTGTTGTTCTTTCCATCTATTTTTTGAATGTTTGCAAATTGTTTGAACCACTAGGTGAGGTTGCCTTTTGCTAGAGCCCCCCTACTTAGACTACATTATCAATCCACATTAATTTCCCATTAAAATTCACTATTCATATTAATCTTGATTTTATTATTTTAATTAAATTGCTTCAAAATTCAACTAGTGCTCAAACCACTATTTCCTTAATTTATAATTTATTTTTAACACAGTATCTCATTACATTTAAAATTCTCATATAAATGATAATACAAAATTAAAGTTAGAGTCTGCATATAACCACAACTATTCAAATTAACTCCAACCAGCTTAATGTGACTAAATAATAGCTATCTAAGCAACACACAACCATTACATAATCAAACATGGTAGGCATGAGTTTTCCACAATCCATGAATTAAGATAGAGTGCTTCTAGATTAAACTGTGTATGTTTTTTCATCAACGTTTCGGATCATGCTCAATGATCCATCATCAAGAAGAGGACAATGTATAGATAGGATAGCAGACTGGACCTTATAAAGGAATGAGGAAGATGAGACAGGGAATGCATAACGAGAGACAAGAGGGGGTGTGAGAGCAAGAGAAAAAATAGAAACTAAAAATGAAAAAATAAACATACACAAATAAAGTAAATTCACAAAAGCCCAAGAATGAGCATACAATAATAACAAGTAAGAACATAAAAATGCATAAGAGCACCCATATTAACTAAGAAAAAGCTAATACAATACTCTATAAAGCTAAATAAAACTATATAAATACAAGAATATATAAAGCTAAAAAATATAACAAATGTACCAAAAAACTTTTAAGGCAGAGACCCAAAGAATATATAAATATAAGCCCACATCCTAAAACAACAACTAAATTAAGAAGTAAGAAAAGGTACAAAAAAATATTTAACTAAAAGAGCAAAATAGACACAATTATATAACACATACCTAAAAAAAAAACAACAAGGGGAATAAAAAATAAAAAAAAATCAAAAAGTAAAAGGGAAAAAATTAAACAAAAAGGAGAACAAGAGATAAAAGCAAAACATATTGAAAGAGAAACCATAGGACGAAAAAAAAACAAGCACAAAAAAGGGCCAAGAAATATAAACCTACCAAAAAAAACATAAAAGAAATAGGAAAACCATAAGCGAGAAAGAAATCCAAACATATAAAATATACAATATAAATCCAAAGACTAACAGCTAAAAGTTCCAAACAATAAACTAGAAGATACACATACAAAAAGTAAACAAGATAGATAAATGTAGACACAACCTTAAAAGCTAAACTATACAATGCGAAACCCCGCATAAGCAAGGAGTAACCCAGGATAAGCAAAAGAGCAAGAAAGTATGCAAGGTGATAAGAGAGCAAGCGGGGGAAAAAATAAACAAGTAAGCAAGGGTATCAGCAACAAAGTATGCAAGAAAGTATAAGGAGGTAAGGAGAACAGTGTGCAAAGAAGGAGAGGGCACAAAAACAACAATAAGACCACCCAGGGGGAAGAGAAGAAAAGGGAAGGGGAGGGGAAGAGGAGAAACAAGCCAAGACAAGAGAAAGAGAGGAAGGGGGAAGAGAGGAAAGGGTGCAGAGGTTGGGAGGGCAACACCTGAAGAGGGAAGGTGACCACGGGGGCCAGGAGGATCACAAAGGATTGGGGGGCGCTTGGAGGGAGTTCAATAAGGGTTGCCAGGTTAGGTTGAGATGCCACCCTTCATCACGATTGAGGTTGGAAGGGTGACTTTTAATGAGGATCACTTCTTGGAGTTTCCTCCTGAAGAAACAATCTTCCTTCACTAAGACTTGGGTATGCTCAAGAAAAATATGGTGTTTGGTGTTGAAAGAGTGTTCAGCTAAGGCAGATTTGGAGGTACAATCATGCCTAATGTCTGCACAATGTTCTTTGATCCTAGTGCTAATGGATCAACCTGTTTCTCCAATGTATGGAGTCCCACAGGAGCAAACAATCTTATAGACCCCGGGGTTGATAAGATTATTTCTAGGGTCTTTGATGGAAGGAATAAGATTTCTAAGGGTTGTGACGGGTTTGAAAGTACAACGAAGGCCCTTCTTATGTAGGATTCTAGAGATTTTATTTGAGAGGCCCTCTATGTAAGGGAGGGTAGCAACCCAAGTATCACTTGGGGCATCAACCTTAGGGGTTAACTCTACTTTTGGCATGTTTAAAGGCACGAGAGATACACTTATGGCGGAAACCATTGAGCTTGAACACTTGGGATAGGTGGGAGAGCTCAAGGTCAATGTGATCGTCATCGCAAATGTGATAAGCATGAATGGCTAGAGACTTCAGGACATCAACTTTTTGGGAAGGATGGTGGTGAGAGGAAGCATGGAGTTAGAGGTCAGTGTGAGTAGACTTTCTATAGATAATGCGAGCAAGGGAACCATCCTTTTTCCTCATGATTAGGACGTCCAGGAAAGGAAGTTTGTTGTTAGACTCAAGCTCTTTAGTGAATTGAATGCAATCCACCAATTTGTTGAGGTGAGAGTGGAAGAGCTCTAAACTATCACGACCATGAGGCCAACATATGTTGGTGTCATCAACATAACGTTTCCACCATCTGGGCTTCAGCGATCTTTCTGCGTCTCATGGCTTCATCCCACCTCCATCCTCTCCTTCTCACCACCGACCATCCCTCTCCAGGAGGGCAGAGATTTCATCCTCTCAGCACCCTCTGCACCTTCCTCCTTCGCAGTGCTCTCCCAGTTCCGTTTTACAGGCACCGCTTTCTTCTTCCTCTCATGACAGATTCATGGAGTCTCCTTGTCGATCACCCCAGGCATCTCATCCTTCTTCATTGCCGGGTTTTCGTTTAGAGTCTCCATGTTGTTCACTGCAGCCATCTCCCAGTCACATTTTGCATACACCATGTTCTTCTTCCTCTCATGACGTATTTATGGAGTCCCCATGTCGCTCACCCCCGACATCTTCTTCTGTGCTGAGTATTCATTTGGAGACTCCCTTTTGTTTACTGCAGCCATCTCGTCCTTCTTCCACACCGGTTGCTCTTCTTGGCTTCGTTCCTCATTCGGTGACCTCTAGACTTGGACACCTGCCATACAGTGCCACTCTCATCTTCAAAGGTTTCTAATTTACTCATTCGTAAGGAGGCCCCGGATGGCTCATTGCAGATGCCTTCTCTTTCCTCTTCAAATCTGGACACTCCGACCAATAGCAGTCTTCAACTTCCATCTCCGGGTTGTTCTCTGCAGCCGTCTCACCCTTGCTCTTCGAGTCCGGTTGCTGTGTTTAGTAGTGTTACAAATGAACCGCCTACTATTTTGGATCAACCGCCTTGTTCCACCATTGTTGCTTCTTTGCAGGTTGCAGGTGAGTCTTTTGTTACCGTTTCTCCCAATGACCTTAACATTTATGTTGATTTGTTTTCTTCGTCAGATGTTTGTCGCTCTTCCTTTCCATTCACGCATTCTTCAATTCGGCCAACCACCACTCACTCCTCGCGCCCCGTGCCTCCACCAATCACTTCTCTCCCCATTCCCCGATCCATTGACCACTCCTTCACCGTTGTTGATGGCACCCGACCTAATCCTCTTCTTTCTGGCTTGAACGATATAGCTAATGACATAACCTTTGCGGACAGGGTTGACCATTATTCCTCCTTGCCCACCTCTCCCAATCTCTCCCCTGTGACCTGTCCCCTCCACGAGGATCTCTCCAACCGTCGTTCCTCTTTCTTGTTCGACTCACCTTCTACCTCCTCTTTTCTTGCTCGGTCTTCTTTACCCCCTGCTACCGGTCTTGTCAATCATGGTGTTACTTTTCTATCTGAACCTAGTGACGCAGTCAGGCCCCCCAATGTCATTAAAAACTGGGAGGACAAACTCGTCCTTAACCTATCTAATTGTCACATCGACCCTCTTGCCATCCACTTTCTTAAAAGAGGCTTGGGATTTGCTGTCATGCCATCATCCATCCCCAAGGTTGATTTCTTGATTGAAATTAAAAAGGTCCTCTGCTCTCTACCCGCTCTCGTAGCTGACGAGATCAGACAAGATTGTGTAGTGGCGCTCAGACACGCCAAACACCCACTTTGCAATGTTCCCAAAGATGAGTTCATTGCCTTTAAAAAACTCACGAGGGATAATGATTTTATCATTACCAAAGCCAACAAAGGCAATGCCATTGTCATCCTTGATAAACAAACCTACGTCAACAAGATGCTTGATCACCTGGCATCTAGTGGAAGTTATAATGTCCTTCCCCACAACCCCATTTCTAAAGTCCTCAAAAATGTCAAACAGGCTATTGCCCTTTCCTCTTTTGATGATCTTACCAAGAAGTGCCTTCTTCCTAATAAGGAATTCACCCCTCGTATCTATGGTGCTCCCAAAATCCACAAGCCTAACATACCTCTCAGACCCATTGTTGACACCACACATTCCCTTACCTACGAGTTAGCCACATTTCTTGCCAAATTGATCTCTCCCCTAGTGGGTAAATCAGCTACCTTCATTAAAGATTTTGCCCACTTTGTTGATTTCATTCATGACAAGAAAGTAGAAGATCATGAGATCTTGGTTAGCTTTGATGTGGTGTCCTTATTTACCAAAGTCCCGGTGTACGACTTGGTGGAACTTATTAGGCATAAAACCAATGATGAGCTAGCTTCTCTGGTTGATTTATGTCTTCAGTCTACCTTCTTTACTTTCCTTGATGTGGTCTATGAGCAAATTGACGGAGTGCCCATGGGCTCTCCTTTATCACCTATTGTTACCAACCTTTATATGGAGCACTTTGAGGAGCTAGCCCTCAACTCCTTCCCTCTGAAGCCCAGATGGTGGAAACGTTATGTTGATGACACCAACATATGTTGGCCTCATGGTCGTGATAGTTTAGAGCTCTTCCACTCTCACCTTAACAATTTGGTGGATTGCATTCAATTCACTAAAGAGCTTGAGTCTGACAACAAACTTCCTTTCCTGGACGTCCTAATCATGAGGAAAAAGGACGGTTCCCTTGCTCGCACTGTCTATAGAAAGTCTACTCACACCAGCCTCTACCTCCATGCTTCCTCTCGCCACCATCCTTCCCAAAAAGTTGGTGTCCTGAAGTCTCTAGCCATTCGTGCTTATCGCATTTGCGATGACGATCACATTGACCTTGACCTCTCCAACCTATCCCAAGTGTTCAAGCTCAATGGTTTCCGCCATAAGTGTATCTCCCGTGCCTTTAAACATGCCAAAAGTAGAGTTAACCCTAAGCCTAAGGTTGATGCCCCAAGTGATACTTGGGTTAGTATCGTCCCTTACATAGAGGGCCTCTCAAATAAAATCTCTAGAATCCTACACAAGAAGGGCCTTTGTTGTAATTTCAAACCCGTCACAACCCTTAGAAATCTTATTCCTTCCATCAAAGACCCTAGAAATAATCTTATCAACCCTGGGGTCTATAAGATTGTTTGCTCCTATGGGACTCCATACATTGGAGAAACAGGTTGATCCATTAGCACTAGGATCAAAGAACATTGTGCAGACATCAGGCATGATCATACCTCCAAATCTGCCTTAGTTGAACACTCTTTCAACACCAAACACCATATTTGTCTTGAGCATACCCAAGTCTTAGTGAAGGAAGATTGTTTCTTCAGGAGGAAACTCCAAGAAGTGATCCTCATTAAAAGTCACCCCTCCAACCTCAATCGTGATGAAGGGTGGCATCTCAGCCCAACCTGGCAACCCTTATTGAACTTCCTCCAATCGCCCCCTAATCCTTTGTGATCCTCTTGGCCCCCGTGGTCACCTTCCCTCTTCAGGTGTTGCCCTCCCAACCTCTTCACCCTTTCCTCTCTTCCCCCTTCCTCTCTTTTTCCTGTCTTGACTTGTTTCTCCTCTTCCCCTCCCCTTCCCTTTTCTTCTCTTCCCCCTGGGTGGTTCTTATTGTTGTTTTTGTACCCTCTCCTTCTTTGCACACTGTTCTCCTTACCTCCTTATACTTTCTTGCATACTTTGTTGCTGATACCCTTGCTTACTTGTTTATTTTTTCCCCCGCTTGCTCTCTTACCACCTTGCATACTTTCTTGCTCTTTTGCTTATCCTGGGTTACTCCTTGCTTATGCAGGGTTTCGCATTGTATAGTTTAGCTTTTAAGGTTGTCTACATCTATCTGTCTTGTTTACTTTTTGTATGTGTATCTTCTAGTTTATTGTTTGGAACTTTTAGCTATTAGTCTTTGGATTTATATTGTATATTATTTGTTTGGATTTCTTTCTCGCTTATGGTTTTCCTATTTCTTTTATGTTTTTTTTTTGGTAGGTTTATATTTCTTGTCCCTTTTTTGTGTTTTTTTTTTCGTCGTATGGTTTCTCTTTCAGTATGTTTTGCTTTTATCTCTTGTTCTACTTTTTGTTTAATTTTTTCCCTTTTACTTTTTGATTTATTTTATTTTTTATTCCCCTTCTTGTTGTTTTTTTTTAGGTATGTGTTATATAATTGTGTCTATTTTGCTTTTTTAGTTAAATATTTTTTTTTACCTTTTCTTACTTCTTAATTTAGTTGTTGTTTTAGGATGTGGGCTTATATTTATATATTCTTTGGGTCTCTGCCTTAAAAGTTTTTTGGTACATTTGTTATATTTTTTAGCTTTATATATTCTTGTATTTATATAGTTTTATTTATCTTTATAGAGTATTGTATTGGCTTTTTCTTAGTTAATATGGGTGCTCTTATGCATTTTTATGTTCTTACTTTTTATTATTGTATGCTCATTCTTGGGCTTTTGTGAATTTACTTTATTTGTGTATGTTTATTTTTTCTTTTTTAGTTTCTATTTTTTCTCTTGCTCTCACACCCCCTCCCGTCTCTCGTTATGCATTCCCTGTCTCATCTTCCTCTCTCATTCCTTTATAAGGTCTAGTCTACTATCCTATCTATACATTGTCCTCTTCCTGATGATGGATCATTGAGCATGATCCGAAACGTTGATGAAAAAACATACACAGTTTAATCCAGAAGCACTCTATCATAATCAAACATCTCTATCCAACATATATGGAAAAATAACCTACTAATCAAAATATCTATATGAAAGTCAATATATGTCTAAAACAATATCAAGTAAAGTTCAATGGGTTCAATGGGTCCGTAAGAAGAATGGACCTTACATCCTCACCTACTCCTAGGCACTAAGGACACATAAAGAGGGCCAAGGAAAAACATGAGCAAAATATTATCACATCATATATGCATAATAATGTGTATAGGAATTGATACAAAAAAAATTGCAGTTTTCTCTACCATCTCCATCAAAAAACCTCTCATAAGGTGAAGATTTTCATCCTTTCCAACTAGGCTTGTAACATCTTCTCAAAAGCCATGAAAAATTTACACTCTCGAGTCCTCCTCAATAACCCGGGTAGAAGCTTCTCATAACGTTATAATCAAATAAATTTAATATCACTCTACTTGCGTTTGATATAACATTGAGCTTTTACATTACTGAATAAAAAGAATACAGTTTAAGTATTTATAGACATCACTGTCAAGTTTTCTAAAGTTAAATGCACCATACCCACAGAGCCTGATTTCCCTTGAGGTTATATGATTTATATCTGGTATCATGTGTCAAAAAAGGAAAAGAAAAAAAAAATTAAGCAGCTTCCACCCCCTGATGCAATAAGAGTAAGGAATGCAAGAACCAAATTAAATTAAGCATGACCTTGAATCTAAATGTCACACATTGCAGATCATAAATATAAGTGGGGTAAAAGGGCCATCTCAAGTCTATAATGAGCACAGCAACTTGCCAATAAAATAAATTTTAGCGAGAATAAACAAAATTTCATTGTTAAATTGTCAATTGATCATGGTGACATTGTCCAATTCAAACCCACCAAAAATTCATTCTCGCCCGATGCAAGGTCCAACATCTAAAAGACTTACACTGTGACAAAAGAGTTTACCACTCACAAAGGTTGGCCATCATCAAGGCAACCCAAAAAGAACTTATTTCAAATCTCCAACAAAAATAGAAATTCCCTACTTCAAAATACATTCCATCCATATCACCAACTCAGTGAAGCACCAAGGAAACCCCTTTGAGGACATATTACCAAAAGGCGAGAGCACCACTCCCTGTATACACACCTGTAGAATAGCATTGCAGCCTAAAGAGGACCGAAGTTTGTATAGTTGCCTTAGATCTCAGGTAACCTGAGTCGCTGACATTCACCAATTGGTAAACTTTTTTGCAGTTCTTATGCCAAAAAGGAAGTACAAAAAGCACATGCATTGGGTTCTTTCATAGGTATTCTACGTAAGCATGACAACCACCCCTCTTCTCTTGACTCAGGGAAACAAAACTGCCAATACCTCTAAGGCTAACCTTTCATAAGGTGCATTTGGTGGTCAAAGGAAACGTTACAAAACCACCAATGCCTCAGATCATAAGGGTAAGCTTTCAAAAATTGCCTTTGGTGGTCAAAGAAAGGAAACATTACCCTGGAGAGTCAGGCAAGCCAACCCAAATATGAACTCAAAATTACCTTCAGCTTTTTCAATGGCAAGTCTTGAATTTTGTTGACAACAAAATAAAATAATATTTATCAAGCAAATTGGCCAGATGATTCTTCGTCTCAATTTTGAAGCACTAATTTTCATGTATACAGTTCACTAACTTTGAGTTGTCTGAAGATTGATGCGAAAACAAATATTTGTTTGATAGAAATAAATTGAAAACAAGCAAGAAATGTTCGGTGATAACTGTCCTCCAACAGTGAACAACCATCACTCGTGTGTTGTGCATATTCTACAAAATACAATACATAGCCAAGATGAACATATTGTTCACATCTATAAGCATTTGAAATGAAGAGGAGCAATAAGAGCAGGTCAAGCAGGAAAAGATCTTCCAAACAAGGAACGGCCGGATCCTTCCAAGAAGACACTGAGGGGGACGATGAGGAGTCGGACGAGAATGGAGATGTTGTAACGGACTTAGAGGAGGTTGAAGATTAGTGGAACATTCCATTCGATGATGATGCCATAGAAGCTGGTCAATCTATGGCAGGAAGCCTGACACTCTGCCTCTGCTCGCAAATCAATACTAGCTGAGAGGTCGTTGAACGAGTCTCATCATGTTGGTTCACCGCAGGGAGGTCTTCATTGGGTTCTGTTGTTACCTAATCACACATCACCCCATTGCAAATGGGGACCCCCTTTTTTTTAGCTCCAATGCTTTTGTTGAGTTTTGGATGATGTCTTAGGTTATGTTTCATGATGAAGTAAGTTACATATTCCAAGCGAGTAGGCATTTCTGGATCACAATCAATGATAGGCTTAAATCTTGGTGACTTGATAAGAAGTGATGCCTTGGGACATTTAACATTCTATGACGAACCCCCCCAAAATGCGCCTAATCAAAATATACTTGATTTCATCAACTTTGAAGAAGCTTGAGTATTAAGACTCCCTTTTGAGCTCGCCTAATGACTTGACTCATTTAAACTCGATATTTTCACCTCCCTAAGCTTAGGCACAAATTACCTTCTGTATAGCTTCATTCTGGCACCTTAGCATGGAAGGAGTATCTAAGTGAATAGGAGATGGCACCTAGAACGGAAATGAAGGACTAAGTGGCACTTTCAAAAGCATCAATTCACCTTGAGCTTCCAAATGGAATAAATACATCAAATTGAACATCATAAAGCCAAGGCACTACTTTCCTCATATTTCACTCCATTTTGGCACCTAGAAGAGAAATCAAGTTGGACTCAATAAACATTGAATGTATTGGAGTTGGATAAATTCATCAGATTTTATCAAAGTCATAAGATCATAAAAATGGGAAGTAAACACCACATTAAGGCTAGGCACCTATACATGTTCAAATGATCATCAAAGAGTGCCTTAAGTTGGAATGAACATCTTTTAGAGATTTAGGCGCCATTTCTTGAGGTTTTAATCATCATAAGCGCCTAGGAGGTAGGAATAGGTTTGTGCGCCTAGCATCAAAGAGACATGCATCAAGCCATTTGAGGGAGTAGGACGCTTCTATTTGAGCCTTAACAAGTATTTGAACCCATGAAAATGAAGCAAGTAGTCCTCCAAGACAAAGACACATTTCCTTGTCTTTTTTACCCAATTATAGCTCCTTAAATATGAAGAGCATTAAAACATTGAAATATAGCCTATGGAAGATGAAAGAACCTCTTATAAGCTGAAAAGAGTGGTTGAAGAGTTAGATAAGCCAAGAAGATCAGTCAAGGGTCTAGGCGCACATTTATGTTTCTACCACCTAGATCAGCGCCTTAATGAAGAACATCATATGAAGGTAGCGCCCAAGGTAAAGAAGAGTCTTATAAGCATTTGAGCTTGAGATTAAAGTTAAACAATTAGCTAAGGAATCTGCTAGGCGCAAATTTTAATTCAAGAAACCTCAGATCAGCGCCCATGCTAAAGTGAACTTTCATCTGTTTGAGGCGCTGATTTCACCCCTAAAAGTCATAAAATGCGCCTAGCAGATTAGGGAGTTTTTAAGACCTTTAAACTGTGCCTAAGGTAAGGAGAAGGTAAATTCATGTTGAGGCATTGATTCCACTTCAAGATATCATGAATATGCGCCTAGACCTAGGAGGGAGAAAGAAACATCATTTAAAGACCTTATCTTCCGCCTCGAAGCAATAAAAAGTGTTTGAAAATTAGGAAATTTTTTGAATATCATCAAAGGCTAGGCGCTAGTTTCTACTTATTCATTAATAAGCGCCTAGTGATAGGAGTCATAAATGTCAATCATAGAGCCCATATGTGTAAGGCGCACATTTCAAGTTGAACATCCTCAATTTGCACCTTGGATAAGATGCATCAATCCATATTAGATAGTGGGCGCTTAAAGTATAAAGTCATTCTAAGACATAATTATTACAAAATAGCAAGGAAGTGATCAATCCAACTTAGGTGCCAATTTGCAGCTTCCACAACCTTATAGATAATGAAAATCAAAGTTGAAGGAAGGATTTCTGATGTTAGGCGCACATTCTGGTCCAAATCCAAAATCAGCAAATTCAGGGCGCATATCATGAATAGAATTCATCAAATCAACGCCTAAGCAATTAAGGAGTTTCATGGACATTCAAATCAACCCCTCATCTACATGATCATTGAGTTTGACATAACCAAGTCTGATTGCAAGATAAAGAATAAATAGGAGTTGGGAATCATCGAAGGATAAAAAGCAAATTAAGCATATAAGGCGCCATTTTTAGTCCATTTTCACTTAAATTTGCGCTTAGATTTGAAAAGGAGTTTTAAAATGCTTAAAGATGTTTTCTTTGTGTTGTAAAGTGATTGATAATCTTTCATTGTTGTGTTGCAAGAGCGTAGATTGGATTTAGGAATCATTCAAGGAGCCAAATCCTAGAGTCACCTTCAAGCGAGGAATGATGTCAAGAGGAAGTCGCTGCGATGAAACGTCGTACTACCACTACATGAGATCACCTCAAGTTCATGTGCAAGTACACTTCATCATATGCCTTAAGCAAGGACACTCATCCATCATACTTCAAGTCTCTGAGAAGTCTCTTACTACAAGCTAAGAAGAAAGTATCATCATCCTTGCTACTTTCTACAAAGGAGATCAACATGTATCCTACCTGCAAGAGAAAAAGAATCACAGAGTTAGACAAATGAGCAACATATATCATACACATCCAGTTTGCAAGAAGATGAACAAGGCAGAATCAACAAAGGTACATCCCAAACATACAAGTTCAGAATGATCACATCAAAGACATCACAAGATGATGCAATTTGGGAATATGCCGAGGTGGCACCTATGTGACATATACATATCATTATTCAATCACAATTCGCCACATCATTCAACCACACTCAATGTATCTACAACAAACGAGAAGCCAAATAGGATGTCCATGTGGAAGATGCTCTAAAAGATTCTATTTTATCCTTATCTTCTTGGAAAACATGCCTTCATTGCCTCTATTATGTACTAAAAATAGCAAGTTGTTGTAACTAATTGTTGAGATGGCATGATCTGGACCCTTGGCTATCTAGATTGATCCAGGCCATTCATTGTAATTCTGGACCTCTATATAAAGGCCTTGTTGCCTCATTTGTAAAATCATCGGATAATAGTTAGGCAGTAGAGTATAGTAGAGTAGGAAGACTCTCAAAGTTTTATGAGAGTACTTGAAGTTGCAACTATTTCTCAAGATTAATGCAAAGACATTGGAGCTTGCTTGGTGTTAAGTGTTGTCTTGTGAAATGGCATGGTTTCTTGTAGCTCGATGAAATGAAGAGATGTTTCTAAGTAGATTAGAAGTAGATTAGAAGCTCTTTGATGTAATGCATGTTGTATTAGATATTTGATCAACTCCTAGCTCATACTTTTGACATTCATTGTTGGTGAAGTGTTGTGTAAAGCTAGTCTGAGCTTCATTCATTTACTTAAGTTTGATTGTGGATGCTTGTTTGAGCCACACCGTTTAATGGGTGCTTGTATAAGCTTTCATGGTTTGAAAACCTTTCGCTATCCTAAGGAGATTGCTTTAACTTTATGTAGTTGTAGGCATCCTTGGCGAAGTGGAGTTAGGTTGATTAAGGAGTTTGTCTATTCATGCATCATCATTACTTCATTGACCTTAGGTTAGCTTCTCTAAATCCTTATATTTTTTCCTTTCTTTATCATTGAAGCATTGTACATATATTATCCACACCGAAAGGAGGTATAAGATGAATGAAGTAAGAAGTCTGCATAAGTCCCTTTGTGATTATCAGCAAGATCACATGTATTCACTGAGTCTATCCAATATAAATTGCGAATACCTTGAATTTGTCTCACTGGATCACATAGCTTAGCCTTTGAGAGACTCTATTCAAGAGAGAGTGGGATACTCAATGTTTTACTCTATTGTTAACTTGTCTAAAAATAATCATCAACATTTTTGGCGCTAGAAGGAGGGCATGAACATAGATATTCTTCATTTCAAGTAGAGCAACAACATACTCCGAAGTGGTGGATTGAAGTCTGAAGTGAGCTTCGAAGGAAAGATTTAAGATTTCAAGATCTCTTATAGTTCAGAAAATACAAAAAAAAAGTAGAATATTTCAAAAAATACAAAAAAGGTAGAAAATTTCAAAATCCACAAAAAAAAAAAATAAAAAAAAATCAGAAGACAGATTTCTCAACAATAGATTCAAGATTGGATATGCGACAAATTGTTGGGTATGATCATGGAAATTCAACTCCAATTGTTCTCCAACTATGGTGGTCATTGAATGAATGTCTTGGTGGCAAGAGTTTGAAGGACTTTGAGTGCAAATATGGATGTCGTATTTATAATACAAATGATCATAGAGAAGCAGATTGTATAACATTCTTATCAAGGATGGACTTAGTTGTACAAAGGAAAATTTCATTCTTACAAGTACATGAGCCAGTGGTATTTTCAAAGATAGATCCTAATACTCCTGTCGATGGTGAAGCATTCAAGAAGCTCAAAGAGAAAATCAAGAAAGATTTAAAGAATGACAAGGATTTAGGTGTAGATGATATATTGCTTTCTAAAAATTGGTGTCGGGTGCTTGATATAGATCATTTGGGATACACTTGTGAGAAATGCTGGGAAGCAATTCATCAGGCCATGCAGGAAGTAGAAGCTGGTGTACCTGGTGAGGAAGAAGTCTTTATTACAAAGAACCTTGATAAGCAATGTACAAGTGAGAAGGAATACGAATATGAGTTTATCAATTCTGAAGATGCAGAAGCATTCGGACAGAGGTTATCAAAAGCATTAGAGGATTGTAAACAAGGTTTAACAGATGTTAGAGCACTTGAAGCGGCAATTGTGAAAGAAAGAAGTTCGAGCTTGTGGCAGGACCTTGAATTTGATGAAGATAAGTTTCTTGAGGAGTATGCATTTACATTATATCAAGAGATCCTTGAGAATGAGCTACAAGAAGTACAGAGAACGTTATTAGAAGATCATGAATTGGAAGCATTGCAAAGGAATTAGAAGATATTATTCAAGAGTATGCTGAAGAAGAGCCCGTGAATAGACAAGAGCAATTTGGGTCGACGCTTGACGCTTCCACCATTATACAAGAAGATATATTGCCGAAAAGAATGACGATTAAAGAACACGCTGCTGCTATGGATGCTGAGATCAAAAAGTTGTTGACACCATTCCTAGAGATCACAAAAGAGTTAGATGACGAGATCATGCAATACGAAGAAGACGAGAAGCTCATCAACCATCAATGGCGACCTCCTGACGGATGCTTAGAGTATGATCAAATGCTTGGTAGGCCATGTCTCATTGATAACGGCGAGCATCAAGTTGTATCTTTTCCTTCTGTTGATTGGAAGAGTTTTGAATTTGAACATCATGAACTTCTAATTGATAGCACTAATAGTAATATTGATGATGATCTTGAACATATTGATTTTGATTTTGATTATGGTGAATTGGGTAGAACAACCTATATTTGGATAGATCATGGTCCCGATGAGAACCCTCAATTGATCATAATACCGCCAAATTTTTTTCCCACGTATGAGGTCTGTCGCCTGAAGAGTCAATGGTTTGAGTTCAAGGATGAATTTTTTCAGTTGAGAACTGTCACTGTTGCATTACTGCTCTTGTTCATACTGGAAAACCATGCTAGGGCATGTATATGACGTCCTAGGTTGCATCCCTCTGTTGGTTGTATATAGCTAGGTTAGAGTAAGATTTTCATTTCATGTTGCGTCTTAGAGTAGATTTGCTCCCTTGAGGTCATTTGACTCAAGTGTTGGTTCATCCTTAGCTTAGTTTTGCTTTCATGTTGATTGTTTGTTGGTTTCTTTTCCTTAGCTTAGTTGTATGTTTGTTTTGCTTTCTTAGATTAGTTGTTTGCTTTCCCTAGTAGTTGTTGTTTGCTTTTCATAGGTGTTAGTTGCTTAGTTTAGTTGGTTTGTTGTGTCGGGTTTCTTATTTGTAAGAAGGTGATGTTGTCTTAAACACATACTCTGGTTTCAATTTGTGATAGTATGTTAGTTCATTTCTTAGACATCCATTCATGAAAGTCTTAGAGTCCAAAGACGTTTTTTTCTTTCAATTTATCACCTTGTTAGACCTTGGAACTTGACTCGGAAACTAATCATATATTGTCTTGACATTGTTATCTTCTGATCATAATGTTTTAAAATGCTAAATCTAAATCTTATGAATTCTTATGTCTTCTTTTGAGAAACATGGGTCATGACTAATGGATTTCCCGTGGATTCCATCTCTAGTGTCAAATAGTAGGACTGCTTGCTCGTGGGGGATAAGTCAGTTGTTTAGTATTGCTTGAAGTATTTTGAGATCTTATACCTTACACACTTAAAAATCCTGAGATACCTAAAGGAGTCTTTGTGAACTTACATTAAGTGAAAAATCTAAAGGTCCACCTTTGCCGCCATCGCAAGTCCACACCCGCTAGCTGAGTTATCAACGTAACTCATGCCGTCAAAAAGCATGTGTTGCAGGGGTAGCGGTACTGCATTGTACTCTATCACATTTAAGCTTAAAGGAATATCAAGAATGAAACAAAGAAATGCTAAATCACAAATCACACACTATAACTCAGTTAGATGGATAATTGAGTAATCTCTACCGGGGCTATGGATGCCTGACCGGGAGTGGGGCTTTGCTCGAGTGGAATTGCGAGACAAACCCGTCGGGGCTATAGACGCTCGCTGGCAGCGGGGCAATGTCCAGGTAGTTCATGAGGTGTGTACTAATCATGTAGCCTAATGTAAAGGAACTTAGATGATCTTAGTTGCTAAGGGATGGGAATGAATGCAATCGCACACACTTGGATCCTTGGAATATGGATGGTCGTGCTAGTAGTTGGTTTTGATTCCGTGATCATGTAGTTTTGTTTATTTGGTCTAGTGTGTGGGTGTACATTGAAATGTTGAAACTTGATTTTTGTTTATCTTTGGAATGCTTAAGAAATTGTTTTAATTGAAATCTATCTTTAATCACACATCAAGAGATGTAGTGTCTTGATCCAATCTATGCTTCTTTTCCTTTTGAGTTCATCGTTTAGCTAGTTGATGAGTAATGGAGGAGTGTCTGAAGTTTTTCAGTCTGAATTGAGTCTTTGTCTCTGAAATGTTCAGGAACATTTATCCGGGTTGACACTATATGTTGTGACCTAATCACACATCGCCCCATTGCAAATGGGGACCCCCCCTTTTTTTAGCTCCAATGCTTTTGTTGAGTTTTGGATGATGTCCTAGGTTATGTTTCATGATGAAGTCAGTAATGATGATGAAGTAAGTTGCATGATTCCAAGCGAGTAGGCATTTCTGGATCACAATCAATGATAGGCTTAAATCTTGATGCCTTGATAAGAAGTGATGCCTTGGGACATTTAAGATTCTATGAGGAATTGGCTTAAGAAGCCTGGGCGCTGATCCATATCTAGAACCCCCCCAAAATGCGCCTAAGAAAAATATACTTGATTTCATCAACTTTGAAGAAGCTTGAGTATTAAGACTCCCTTTTGAGCTCGCCTAATGACTTGAATCATTTAAACTTGATATTTTCACCTCCTTAAGCTTAGGTGCAAATTACCCTCTGTATAGCTTCATTCTGGCGCCTTAGCATGGAAGGAGTATCTAAGTATAGGAGATGGCACCTAGAACGGAAATGAAGGACTAAGTGGCGCTTTAAAAAGTGTCAATTCACCTTGAGCTTCCAAATGGAATAAATACATCAAATTGAACATCATAAAGCCAAGGTGCCACTTTCCTCATATTTCACTCCATTTTGGCTCCTAGAAGAGAAATCAAGTTGGACTCAATAAACATTGAATGTATTGGAGTTGGATAAGTTCATCAGATTTTATACAAGTTATAAGATCATAAAAATGGGAAGTAAACACCACATTAAGGATAGGCACCTATACATGTTCAAATGATCATCAAACAGCACCTTAAGTTGGAATGAACATCTTTTAGAGATTTAGGCGCCATTTCTTGAGGTTTTAATCATCATGAGCGCCTAGGAGGTAGGAATAGGTTTGTGTGCCTAGCATCAAAGAGACATGCATCAAGCCATTTGAAGGAGTAGAATGCTTCTATTTGAGCCTTAACAAGTATTTGAACCCATGAAAATGAAGCAAGTAGTCCTCCAAGACAAAGGCACATTTCCTTGTCTTTTTTACCCAATTCTAGCGCCTTGAATATGAAGAGCATTAAAACATTGAAATATAGCCTGTGGAAGATGAAAGAACCTCTTATAAGCTGAAAAGAGTGGTTGAAGAGTTAGATAATCCAAGAAGATCAATCAAGGGTCTAGGCGCACATTTATGTTTCTACCACCTAGATCAACGCCTTAATGAAGAACATCAAAATGAACATCATATGAAGGTAGCGCCCAAGGTAAAGAAGAGTCTTATAAGCATTTGAGCTTGAGATTAAAGTTAATCAATTAGCTAAGGAATTTGCTAGGCACAAATTTTAATTCAAGAGACCTCAAATCAGTGCCCATGCTAAAGTGAACTTTCATCTGTTTGAGGCGCTGATTTCACCCCTAAAAGTCATAAAATGCGCCTAGCAAATTAGGGAGTTTTTAAGACCTTTAAACTGTGCCTAAGGTAAGGAGAAGGTAAATTCATGTTGAGGCGTTGATTCCACTTCAAGATATCATGAATATGCGCCTAGACCTAGGAGGGAGAAAGAAACGTCATTTAAAGACCTTATCTTCTGCCTAGAAGCAATAAGAAGTGTTTGAAACTTAGGAAAAAATTTTAATATCATCAAAGGCTAGGCGCTAGTTTCTACTTATTCATTAATAAGTGCCTAGTGATAGGAGTCATAAATGTCAATCATAGAGCCCATATGTGTAAGGCACACATTTCAACTTGAACATCCTCAATTTGTGCCTTGGATAAGATGCATCAATCCATATTAGATAGTGGGTGCTTAAAGTATAAAGTCATTCTAAGACATAATTATTACAAACTAGCAAGGAAGTGATCAATCCAACTTAGGCGCCAATTTGCAGCTTCCACAACCTTATAGATAGTGAAAATCAAAGTTGAAAGAACGATTTCTGAGGTAGGCACACATTCTGGTCCAAATCCAAATCAACAAATTCAGGGCGCATATCATGAATAGAATTCATCAAATTAGCGCCTAAGCAATAAAGGAGTTTCATGGACATTCAAATCAACCCCTCATTTGCATGATCATTGAGTTTGACATAACCAAGTTTGATTGCAAAATAAAGAATAAATAGGAGTTAGGAATCATCGAAGGATAAAAAGTAAATTAAGCATATAAGGTGCCATTTTCAGTCCATTTCACTTAAATCTGTGCTTAGATTTGAAAAGGAGTTTTAAAATGCTTAAAGATGTTTTCTTTGTGTTGTAAACTGATTGATAATCTTTTGTTGTTGTGTTGCAGGAGCGTAGATTGGATTTTGGAATCATTCAAGGAGCCAAATGCCTAGAGTCACCTTCAAGCAAGGAATGATGTCAAGAGGAAGTCGCTGTGAGCAAACGCCGTACTACCACTCCATGAGATCGCCTCAAGTTCATGTGCAAGTACACTTCATCATATGCACTAAGCAAGGACATTCATCCATCATACTTCAAGTCTCTGAGAAGTCTCTTACTACAAGCTAAGAAGAAAGCATCATCATCCTTGCTACTTTCTACAAAGAAGATCAACATGTATCCTACTTGCAAGAGAAAAAGAATCACAGAGTTAGACAAATGAGCAACATATATCATACACATCCAGTTTGCAAGAAGATGAACAATGCAGAATCAACAAAGGTACATCCCAAACATACAAGTTCAGAACGATCACATCAAAGACATCACAACATGATGCAATTTGGGAATACGCTGAGGTGGCACCTATGTGGCATATACATATCATTATTCAATCACAATTCACCACATCATTCAACCACATTCAATGTATCTACAACAAACAAGAAGCCAAAGAGGACGTCCATGTGGAAGATGCTCTAAAAGATTATATTTTATCCTTATCTTCTTGGAAAACATGCCCTCATTGCTTCTATTATGTACTAAAAATAGCAAGTTGTTGTAACTAATTGCTGAGATGGCATGATCTGGACCCTTGGCTATCTAGATTGATCCAGGCCATTCATTGTAATTCTGGACCTCTATATAAAGGCCTTGTTGCCTCATTTGTAAAATCATCAGATAATAGTTAGGCAGTAGAGTATAGTAGAGTAGGAAGAGACTCTCGAAGTTTTTTGAGAGTACTTGAAGTTGTAAATATTTCTCAAGATTAATGCAAAGACATTGGAGCTTGTTTGGTGTTAAGTGTTGTCTTGTGAAATGACATGGTTTCTTGTATCTCGATGAAATGAAGAGATGTTTCTAAGCAGATTAGAAGCTCTTTGATGTAATGCATGTTGTATTGGATATTTGATCAACTCCTAGCTCATGCTTTTGACATTCATCGTTGGTGAAGTGTTGTGTAAAGCTAGTTTGAGCTTCATTCATTTGCTTAAGTTTGATTGTGGATGCTTGTTTGAGCTGCGTCGTTGAATGTGTGCTTGTATAAGCTTTCATGGTTTGAAAACCTTTCGCTATCCTTAGGAGATTGCACCAACTTCATGTAGTTGTAGGCATCCTTGGTGAAGTGGAGTTAGGTTGATTAAGGAGTTTGTCTATTTGTGCATCATCATTGCTTCATTGACCTTAGGTTAGCTTCTCTAAATCCTTATATTTTTTCCTTTTTTTATCATTGAAGCATTGTACATATATTATCCACACCGAAAGGAGGTATAAGTTGAATGAAGTAAGAAGTCTGCGTAAGTCCCTTTGTGATTATCAGCAAGATCACATGTATTCACTGAGTCTATCCAATATAAATCGTGAATATGGAACCTTGAAGTTGTCTCACTGGATCACATAGCTTAGCCTTTGAGAGACTTTATTCAAGAGAGAGTGGGATACTCAGTGTTTTACTCTATTGTTGACTTGTCTAAAAACAATCATCAAGAGGTTCCTTCTCTCCCTGTGCCTAATGGTGGAAGCAGCTACTGCTATGGATCACGCGCCATGCAATAGTCTGGGGATCCTTGTGTCCTTGGTCAAGGAGAATGCTTCAAATGTGTTGTGCAATGATGTGGAGCAGGAAGGTGAAAAAAGGGACACGTCTGAGCCACCTTGTTTGCTTGGTGGGTTTCCTACAGAATTTCTCTTCCTCAAGGGCTATGAAGACTATCCAGCCCATATTTGCAGGATGTGGAGTTATTGCTGCCTCGACAGCTTGTTTTGAGGCATTTAAGATATCTGTGATTTCGAGGGAGGAGCAGACTATCATTAGGGTCTTGGACTTCATTGTGGACAAAGCTGCGTTGAAGCTAGATAACTTTCTTATTGAAAAATTCCTCAAAATGAGGCCTAACATCAATGAATTTAGAACATGGGTAATAGAAAATGGCTGCTCTGCGAGCAGTTTGATATCATCGCAATGGCTTAGGGTTTCTTTCTAATTTGCTTCTCAAACCCTAGAAATTGTGACAAAACCCTTTCAGATGGCTCGTGATTTATGGGCAAAAGGAGGCTTTTTCTCAAGAAGTGGTCATTGGGTTTTGATCCAGAGAAATGCATTAGCAACATTCCAATGTGGGTGAAGCTTCCAAGCTTGGCCCTAGAATAATGGGAGGTTGAGATTCTAAAATGTATAGCTTCCACCATTGGTCAATTCATCTGCATTGATCCAATTACCCTTTCTAGGAGGCGTATGCTTTCTTCCAAATTTTGTGTCCTTGTTGGTAAGACGCTGCCTTCTTTATCCTTATCTTCATAATTTGGTGTTTGGAATCAACACATTGTCTACGAGGACTCTCCGGTCATGTGTCGATTCTATCAAACAGCTGGTCACTCTTCCCTTGGATGCTTGGTTAGAAGGTTGGATAAAAAGATCAATTGGTCTAAGAAGAAAAAAGACAGTGTGTCGTCCAATAAGGAACCGAGTACTTTACTGGATGGTGGTGTTGAGACTGAAAATGTTGTTGCATGAGACTCTAGGGACATGGTAAGGCAAGTAGACCCTTCTTAAAAAGCTTTCAAATCTTCTAGTGACAGCCAAAATTTGCTTGTTGGGTCTTCTAATTTGGATGCGACTGGGAGATGGCACAGACAACCTACGAACCTCTATATGTAAGGATCAGTCCATAAAAAGGATGCTTTGGCAAGGAAGGAAAGCCACCTCTCTACTTCCATAGATGTTGTCAATGGATGACCAGCCAAAAAGAAACATAAATGTAAGAAAGAGGGGGTTGTCCACTCCCCCCTGGAACGATTTGATTTCAAACCACCCTGAGCTAATGTCTTAGCTATTGTTGTGTAGTTTTGGAGTTGTTTGCTCTTAAGTTGTTGCTCTTTGTTGCAACTTTCCTACAATCTTGTCATTAGTCAACCCTGGGTTTTGCTTACATCTTGCCTTTTATAACAGGGCTCCAAGGTCCCTTCAAACCCTATTTTACCCCTTTTAATCAAAACCATATTGTTCACATCTATCAGACTGGTACTTTAAGTACATGATGCATGGTCAAAAGAATTCTCTATCCAAATCAATTTCCCAAACATCATAATCCCATTTATTAATGTCCTAACTAGAATGACATATACTCCAAAATAAGTGATATCCAGAGCTCAAAACTTTGTTGTCCTTCAAAATACTTATTGGCATATTCTCACCAAGACTTGCCTCAAAAATATTGAAAGAAAGCCTTTAATTTATTAAATCTTGAGAAAGTTTCCTTATGATATATTCTTTTAGGACTCAATATTCTAGAAAGCATCACATAATAGCTTGCTAGGATTGTTTCCTATCCATAATAAAGCTCAAAAAAACTAAGCCTGTAATTCATACTAAAGAGTCCATGTCTAGACATAACTAAAATGGAGTATCAGTCCTAGATGCTGATATCATAGTTTACAAACTTGCGAAGTACTCGCGGTTTTTTTTGCAGTATGCCTACTCACCTGAAAAACTTGCGGGTTTTCTTGGGCTTTTTTGTTGTAAAATTGTTGAGTACTCACATAAAGCTCACTGAGTTCGACAGAGAAACTAACAAAGACACGAGAATGATGCATGACACAATTTGGATGTGGTTCAAACAATGAAAAATACTAGAAAAACATGGTTTTTACCTTTCAAAAAATTATGAAAATGGCATGCATTGGCCCCAAACCCGGGACAAAGGGCATTGCCCCCAAACCCCCCGCCAAACTCAATTGATACATTTTGTAGGCTATATTTTGCATAAAATTTATGTTTTTCTTTTTTTTCAAAATTTAGGTATATTTTAAGTTGCCAAGTTTTTTGTCAAGTCTGAGTTTGCAAACTATGGTTGATATAACTCAAACAATCACATAACATTAAAACTACTGACACTAAAGTAGCATAATTACACTCGAACATAGTACAAACCATCATAGGAAGTACTTCAAAACTAGATTTTAATCAAGTTCTCACTACACTGCCAAGTTTTTCAAAAGCACTAAAAAGTTCTCAAAAACTGTCTTACTGTAGCAGGCAGCTCTAAATCGTATCTTTGCCTGCCTCTATCTATAGAGGCCTCTTCGCTCTAATCTTTCGATTTTCCAGCTGTAACTCTTCTTTCTAAGTTGGCCCTAAAGAATTTTTATTTTCTTCTTTCAGATGAATAAATTTTACCCAAGAGCACAAAACATCTACCATGGATATCACCGAAATATCAGAAAAACATTATACTCTATTTAATTGATGAAGAAGGGTTCAATCATTAGATAAAGGATGTCAATCAATACCTTGTCCCACTATAAAAATACATTGGATTATTTTTCAAATGATCCAAAAAAATTCACAAATAACTCCATGCTTTACCCATTTGGCAGATACCAAGATGTTGCTCTACGTGTAACTGGTATAAATACAGAAATCTTTCACATGCAGGTGCATTTTTTGATTAGGATAAGTTGGTTTTGAAGGGACAATAAACCCTGTACAAACCTCAGGTTTTGACAAGACCTTGAAACCTAACAGAACTGCAACCAAGCTGCCAATGGGAACAACCCACCCACAAAACAAAGAGCCAACCTACACAATACCAAATCTCGAATGAACAATGCCAAGTTTTTCAAAAGCACTTAAAAGTTCTCAAAAATTGTCTTACTGGAGCAGCTCTAAATCGTATCTTTGCCTGCCTCTATCTATAGAGGCCTCTTCACTCTAATCTTTTGATTTTCCAGCTGTAATTCTTCTTTCTAAGTTGGCCCTCAAGAAGTTTTATTTTCTTCTTTCAGATGAATAAATTTTACCCTTGAGCACAAAACATCTACCATGGATATCACCAAAATATCAGAAAAACATTATACTCTATTTAATTGATGAAGAAGGGTTCAATCATTAGATAAAGCATGTCAATCAATACCTTGTCCCACTATAAAAATACATTGGATTATTTTTCAAATGATCCAAAAAAATTCACAAATAACTCCATGCTTTACCCATTTGGCAGATACCAAGATGTTGCTCTACGTGTAACTGGTATAAATACAGAAATCTCACACATGCAGGTCCATTTTTTGATTAGGATAAGTTGGTTTTGAAGGGACCATAAACCCTGTACAAACCTCAGGTTTTGACAAGACCTTGAAACCTAACAAAACTACAACCAAGCTGCCCATGGGAACAACCCACCCACAAAACAAAGAGCCAACCTACACAATACCAAATCTCGAATGAGCAATCCTCACACCCTTGACCCGTGGGTCAGAGTCAACCACCGAAATGGGAAGATCCTTCTTCCTGCAACAAACAATTGTCCAAGAAACACCATTATTTGAATCATCCGATCGAGGAGAGAGTAGAGGGGGGTCCTATACAACATCCTCCTCCAAAACCACCTCCTGTGAGGAGAGATAGTGTCTATCCATGGAATTTGGATGCTGAACAAACTCCGTAGGCAAAGCTGTAGTAGGGGTCCCCATGCAACAAGCTGATGTGGGAGTGGCTAGAGACGGGTCCCAAGAAGAGTTCTCAACAAGAATTGAGGGAGTCTCCAAAACCACATTTGCCTTGAGGGAAACTGCCACAAGAACAAGATCTGTCGCAGGGGAAACCAGAGAAGAAGGCCTGTCATCCTGAGAGTCAAAATCACCCACAACCAAGTGGGCAGTGCGGGCATTCTACCACCACAAAACTAGGCTTGCGTTGCAACGAGAAGGACAATCAAAAGCCATGTGTCCGATGGAGAAGCAAAGCCCGCAACGAAACGGGAGACACTCATAAGCAAGTGGTTGTGTCCACAACCTATCCTCCACCAGGTATCGATATCCACTAGATTATAGAGGAAGGTAGGATGGCTCATAAGAGTGGTGGTATCATCAACCTTCAAAAATCAATCAATAGCACTACCAATGGCCTCAACCAAAAAATGGAGAGGAAAATGTGGAAGTCTTACCCACACAAGCTTGATATTGAGTGGCTCTGAGAGCGGATTGAAGGCCATAGGCCATGGCTTGAGCAAGAGGGAATGCTCGCCCTACATCCACACTTGGCAATCCAAAATCAAATCCTTGTCATGTGAAGATTCAAATGTCACAATAAAGAAGCCCCTAGCACTTGGGTACAGCTCAATTTTCCCCTCAACGAGTCTGGAAGAGAGGGCCATGTTGATGATTGTTTTTAGACAAGTCAACAATTAGAGTGAAATACAAAGTATCTGACTCCCTCTTGAGCAAAGCCTCTCGAATGCTGAACTATGTGATCAAACAAGATGACTCCAAGGTTCCTTTCTGATGATTTTGGTAAGAGACAGCTCAGTGACTAGTATGATTTTGCTGTTAAACACAAAGGGACTTAAGCAGATTCTTCTTCATACTTGTTTAGCTTATTCCTCCTTTCAGTGTGGATGATGTATATACAGAGTCTCAATGATAAAGAAATAGAAAAAGATAAAGGTTTAGGAAACTATCTAAGGTCAATGAGGCAATGATGATGTATTGAACAGACAAACTCCTGATTTAACCTAACTTCACTTCGCCAAGGGTGCTTACAATTACATGAAGCTGGTGCAATCTCCTAAAGTTACGCGAATGGTTTTCAAATCATGAAGGTTCATACGAGCACCCATTAAACGGCATAGCTCAAACAAGCATCCACAATCGAACTTATGTAAATATGGCTCAGACTAGCTTTACACAACAATTCACCAGCGACGAATGTTAAAAGCATGAGCTAGGAGTTGATCAAATATCCAACACAACATACATTACAACAATGAGCTCTAGTCTACTTTACTTTCTACTTGAAACATCTCTCTATTTCATTGAGTACAAGAAATCAAGTTATTCCACAAAATAATACTTAACACCAAACAAGTAGCTCCAATGTCTTTGCATTACTCTTGAGAAATATTTACAACAATTTCAAGCCCTCTCAAAGAATTTCGAGAGTACCCTATTCTACTCCTACTACTACTGATGATCTACTGATTTTACAAATGAGGCAACAAAGCCTTTATATAGTGCCCAGAATACATTGAATGGTTAAGATCAATTTGATAGCCAAGGGCTCAGATCATGCCACCTCAGAGGTAGTTACAACAAATTGCTATTTTTAGCATAAAAGAGAGAGGCAATGAAGGCACGTTTTCCAATGTGATAAGGTAAGGCGAAAGCATTTAAAAACATCTTCCACATAGGAATCCCTTTGACTTCTTTCATTAAATGATACATTTAATGCATTAAATAATGCGGCTAATCAAAATTGAATGATGTGTACTGGCCACATAGATGCCAACTCAGCATACTTTGAAAATTGTATCATCTTTATGTGATGTATTCAATGTGATTGTTTGAACTTGTATGTTTAAGAATACATCTTATAGATCTTTGCCTTGTACATCTCCTTGCAACTAGATGTATGATACTTGTAGCTCATTTGATTGACTTTGTAATGTTTCTTCTTCTTGCAGGATACATGATGATGATAATCTCCTTTGATGATGCTCCTTCTTGAAGAGTGAGTAATAGAGTAGATGATGAAGCTTGCTTCACGAATCGGAGTAGGAGTAGGAGATCTCTCTTTAGACTTGAGGATCAAAGAGTCTTGAAGTCGAATGAATGAATGCCCTTGCTTGATGATAACACCTTCCTTAGATTCGAAGAAACTTGGAAGCTTGATGAATCTTGAAGCATGATCTTTCATGATGTCATTGATGAAGAGGACTTGAGATATATCTTGCTGTGATGTCTTGGAACAGCTACCTCTTGAAGTGATGTTTCCCCGGGAGTGATTGCTTCCATCTTAAGCTTCTAGCATGAATGAATGTGGAAGGCTCCTTTAGAGTTGCTACATGATATCTCTTCCTTGAAGATGATCTTGACTTGAAGCTTAGATGGACAGATGCCTTGTCTTTTGAATATGATGCCACTTGATGAAGAGTTCCAACATAAGGATGATGAAGGATACCCTTGAAACAGCTACATGATGCCTTGCTCTTTTCTCATTCCTTGCTTGTCAAAGGTTCTTATCACTTGATCTTTAGATGATTCCTCCTTTTTGTTGCAACACAAGTAAAGAAACAGCATCAATCCCCTTTCGATAACACATAATACATAAGAATCATTACAAGCATTTCTAATCTAAGCACATGAGTTAAGGACTTTGATGTCTAACTTGAATGATATGAAAACTTTACTAAGATGGCGTGCTAGTTGAGATAAGTGAATTCCTCCTTGATAAGCCTCTAAAGTTTGCCTTCAACACTTGACTTTACTTCCCTTCATAAGGTAGCGCTTTAGACAAAGGTTTTAGTTTCTCCTAGAATTGATGCACTAGATAAGTCGCATTGGATAAGGATTTCGAAATCCTCTTGATTGTCTTCTTGTCTGGCGCACCGGTTGAGGGGTTTGGAATCCTCTAGAAATCACTTCAAACTTGAGTTAAATCATCCTCCAAGTGCATTAGATAAGATTTTTGAAATCTCCTTCAAAGTGTATCAAAGCCTTCCCACATGTGGCGCAGTGGATGAGAGGTTTGATTTCTTCTTGATCTTTTTATACAAACCTGAATTCTTCTCCTCCTTCTAGGCGCATTGGATGGAGTATTCAAAATCCTCTTCTAACTTGCTTTGAAAACTCAACTTTACTCTCACCTACAAGGTGGCGCAATGGATCAACGTTTTGATTTCCTCTAGAAATTTGCTCTGAGACTTGACTTTGTATTCCTCTTGAAGAGGTCACATTGGTTTGAGATGTTAGGATTTTCTAAGATTTGTGCATTGGTTAAGCATTTGAAATCCTCTGGTAATCGGCTTAGATCAACAACTTGAATCCTCTAGATTTTATCTCCATAATGGCGCATTTGTTGAAGGGTTAGAGATCCTCTGGGTTTAAGCACATTAGAATCTTCTGAAAATTGATTTAAACCTTATGATGAACCTCCTTCCAAGCGCTTAAAATCTTCCTCCACCTTTGGCGCTTTGGTTGAGGGTTTCCAATTCCTCTAAAATTCGCATTAATCTATGACTAAAATCCCTCCTACTTGGGTCGCATTAGATAGGTATATTAATTTCCTTTGAATTTCGCATTGACTTGCTTGATTCAAGCGCTTTGGTTTGATGTTTGGAAGTCTTCCTTTTCTTTCACCATGATGTTTTAGTTTAGGCGCATCACTTCATCAATTGAAAATCCTCATACCTTGGCGCTTTAGTTCATCCATTGAAAATCCTCATGCTTGGCGCTTTGGTTCAAGGCATAAAGATCCTCCGGAATTCACATCAATATGGCGCATTGGTTAAGGCGTGGAAATCGCATCACTTTGAAGGCTTGAAAAATTTTCGTTTCCAAACTAGCGCTTTAGATGGGCGCATTGGTTGAAGGATTGGAAATCGTCATCTTGTTTTGTAATTGAAAGCGCTTTTTTTCATCATGGTTTTGTGCCACTTAGATGCCCCGTCGCACTAGATAAGCTTTTTGAATCCTCTGGAAACTTAGGCGTTTTTCAGGGTTCGCGAGGTAAAGGTATATTGAAAAATATATTTAAGTATAAGTTGAATTTCTTATACTTCAAATATTTTTCAATATACCTTTCAGGATGTTTGAGATAGGTCTCGAATCCACTAGATTTAACATGCAAAATATAGAATTTGGAGGATTCACCAGATTTCAGACTTAGCCATTTTTTCAGAATTTTCAGGGTTTCAGGCTCCAGACTCAGTCTTTTCAAGATCTCAAACATACTTCAGGATTGATCTCAATGTTCATTATCTGGATAGAATTCAATCAAGATTCTTCATTTTCCAGATGAGACCTCCAGTTATGAAGCAAAATCTTCTAGGAGAGAGACTTAATGGATTGGCAGAGGAAATGAACCTAAGGCATCATCTAAGATCTCATGCAAAACATCAGAGCTCAAAAAAAAGGGGTCCCCATTTGCAATGGGGCGATGTGTGATTTGGTCACAACAGGCCATAAGCTGGTAAATCTACAAATGAGGCCATGAGGCATAATACTGTTTGTTATCAATCACATTGTGTTCACTTCTTAATTTACCAATTTTTTTGTCAGAATTACAAAAGAATAATTATAGGGTTTTTGTTGTCAAACAACCAATTTCCCACAGGGTTTGATTTCCTGATTAAGTTTGCAGATCCAAATTAAAAAGACTTACAATCAACTGCTAAAAACAAACAGACAGATAACTACAGATTTTTGAGGTGCACGGAAAAGGGTTGCTTTAATAACAGAAGCACAATGTATTCCAAGCTAATATATTTCATTTGAAGACAATAGTACAGAGAAGATATGGGTACCAAAAGCTACATGTGCTTCATTAGGTAAAAGACATCAGGATTTGAACCTGCCCCTAACAACAAAAGTGTCAGTTAATCAATCACAAACACGATTTGCCTCCATGTTGAACAGCAGCCCACTGCCAGCATTGCATACAGGTGGCATCGGTCCATTGCTACTGAAATTATACTCAGTGATGGTTTAGAAATTATCAAGATAAGCAGACATTGAAATTCATGATCCTAGCCCATCCAAGGACAAATGCATTGCACTCTTAGTGCCAAGAAAGACAATTGGTCGTTTTCCAAGGTACAGAAGTGCATTTATAAATGGCCACTCGGGTATGAAATGGGTGTTCATAATGACACGTTTTAATATGACTTCACCCACATAATGCCAGCTATCATGTTAAATAACAGATTGCTATTATAGGACCTCAGCCAGCATTCTGCTCCAGTTAATCATTCAGAAACAATCACCCCCAAGCAGAGAATGCCTCACAAAGCATTTCCATTAACAAGCAAAATAACAAGTGAGAATATGTGCACAAATAGACAATGTGATCACAGTAATGTGTTCTTCAGAGAATTTAAATGGTTGCGAGTACTGAGTCGTATGTATAAGGATCAAGTACGGACAATGCATTTCACAGACCGCACTAGCACCATAAATTTCACAGCAATTTGAAAAATCATCACTTTTGTCAGTTGGCAAAGTCCAGCTAACATTTCAAGCAGTTGAAGAATGGAAACAAAGCATCACAAGAAGGGATTTCTCAGCCTTAGAACCAAAAAATAGAAACAAATAATCACAAGAAGGGATATGTCAGCCTGAAAACCAATTCACTAACCAGCAAAAAGTAGCTCGCAAAGCTAGAGCATCCCCAATATAGATGCTCCATAACCAAGAGAATCACCAGGCATCAACTTGGCTGTGTTCATTCATCATACTCATCCAGTGTACATACACTTTGTTGCTCAGTCAAAGAGACAGAATTATACTCCACTTGTATACACAAGAAGTGGCACCACTGAGTAGTCATTGTTCGTGCCCCACCGGCACCCGAGCATGCTTTGTATGGATTCCCAGAGTAATCTTCGTTGTCTGAATTTATAGTTCGTCATGTTGGTTACTTGTGACCTTGGCGCCTCAGAATACCATGTATTTACACATGTTTGGGGTTCTTTGTTATCTATATTTAAGATCTCTTTTACCATTTGTGATTCTTTCAACAGATTTTAACTATATCTATCTTTGTTCAGTATAAAAAAAATTAATCAATAAGTACGAAGATTTGGTATCCACACATCTTGTATTTATCCCCTCTTATTTTGACAGTGCAGAAGCCTTTTTTCCTTTCAGACACAAATCCTAAATGGCACAATGACATCAAAAAGGAAACCAGAGAGCCCGCCCATGCAAACAAACAAAAAACCATCTTTGAGACCGTTGTGGCAGTTAACACAATCAAAACTTCCCTATTTACAATTCTTCACAATTACACACTTTTCTCAGCTATTGAGGCTATAAGAGGTATTGTTCCTCCTTGGTTCTGAGCTACCGAGCTTGTACAAGATATAGCCCCCAAGATCCTAAACATCAAATTAAAAAAACCTTGTGCAAGAGCATGGCTCCATCCAAAAGACATAAACGAAACCTCAAATAGGGTGAATAAGAGGCATCCTAGTGGGATCTACGATCTGGATAATGTAATTCAGGTACGCAAAATTCCAATGTTCCTGCCGTTTACTTCTTAATATTCCACCAAGAAACAGACTGTTTCTAAAAAAACTAATTGTGTCATTTAATTTGTGTCCACTAGGGACATTTCAAAGACTCGCAGTGAAAACAATTTGGGCTGTTGCTCTTATAATGAGTGCTTCTCAATCACAATTTTTATAGCAGTGGGTTACTCATCTTATAATCAGGAATACTGCTCCCTATACAGGTGGGTGTAAATGTAGCTATTTCTAAAACAACCCAAATCTAACTAGCGCACACATCATCGTGCACTCTCTCATGCAGGATTTGCTCTCCCAAAACAATGAGTAGAGCTCAATGATCACTGCAACAAAGCTGAAAGGAAAGAAAAAATGGGCATTAACAAGGCAAAAATGGGCAATATAGCCAAGCCCATGAAAGGGATATAGCAAAAACACAATTACTTCAAAGCAGAACAATCTGATAAATCCAATCACTAATTAAAAAAAGGATTTATCTTAAACGTCTAATCAAAATTCTAAAATCACTAATGGTCAAAATTGATCTAAGAAAGCCAAAAGAAAAATAAACAGTGCATTATCTGTTATATCACACCATTGCCATATATAACAGAGCCTGGAATTTGTGATGAAAGGAACAACTTCAAATCCTATGTGCATAACAAACTTATGAAATAATAAAAAAAAAAAACCAAGAGGAATGCATCCTTCTATATTCTTGCCTCTTCCCTCACATGTTCTTGAAAACTGTGTATCAACATGGCATGCCACTGGGAATTGCTAGCACTACCTGTGGAATAAATGATGAATTCACATTTCAATCATGGAAGTTAAAACATTAAACTCAGGGACTGAGCCCCATTCAGCATGCTCTCTAGTGACTTTCCTCCTCTCAATGAAAATAAAGGACAGGCAACGAATTATATTTTTCCATCTGCTTTTGACACCAAGGTAGAATAACAATAGGAAATTGTCATCACAGGTTATTATGTAACTCATGCCATAGAAAAAAATAAGCTCAATAAATGCCCAATGAAAGCTAGAAATCTTCAACTTTGGCAGGATGGCATTTTATAAGATGGCCTGGTAGACATCATCTGACATTAATACATTATCTGACTTTCTATGCTCTATCCTCCTCTGAATACAAACTAGACTGGCCATGATCTTGAGGCCCATTTCCTTCTGTCAAAAAATGAGGAATTTTAGCATCGTCCTTCCTATTCTTAAATTTGATCTTCACTGGCCCAACTTTATTCTGTCCATCAACAGCTTTCACATCATATTCAGGTCTCACTGGCGGTTGGGGTATGAAGAAATCTGCTGATTCACCTTTTCCCTGGTCCTTTTTTCTTTTGTTCTTTTTTGAATTTTGAGTGCCTTCAAAGGCCATTGGTTCTTCAAAATTCCTTTCTAAATCAAGACTGGAATCACCTATTTGACTCTTTTTCCTTCTTTTTTGTTCATTCATAAATCTACCTTGATCAGACCATTTTGTGTCATCCAATAACCCACCAGCATCTAGTAGCTGTCTTCTGTTCCCTACAAAATTTGACTGCTCCTTTACATAGTCGTGTTTATCCCTATGATCTTCAGCAAAGTTTTGTTCATTAGAGACTCTGAATGGATCTTCGAAAGATTGTCTTACCTCCTTACGCTTTTTCTTAGACCTTTCCATACTTTTTGGGATAAGATTTTGCTCCCCATGATAATTTCCTGGACCTTCAAGGTCTAGCTCTCTATTGGTATAATTCATTTGCCGCTCAAATGGAAAGGGCTGATGATAATTTGGAGTCTTCCAGTCTCCTACATCAGCATAGTGTCCTACTGGACTTCTCTGATACTCCCTATTTTGCTTATCCAGATGTCTCCAGCGTTGTTCTGTGTATTGAACATCTTCATTTAACATGCCCCCATCCTGCATGTATCTCCTATTATCTGTCAAATCTTTCATGAATCTCTTTCCACCTGCAAGATTGTCATCTTCATCATAATTCCGGGCATCATGCCCAAACCAAACAGGCACTTGTGTACCAATATTATTATGTATTGGTTGTTCCTTAACTTTCTTCATCTTTTTGTCATATCCTGACACACTTTTCCCTGTCCCCGCATTACTGTAGTAATCAAAAGGCTGTTGCCCTACTGCAGACTCTGATTCAAAATCATTCTTTCTTTTCCTATCTTTGCTCTTAGATAGACCAAAAGAAGTCTCTCCAACATAACTGTCACCATCCCATCCAGCCATAGCTTGAGAGTGAAGTGATGGTCTAATTTGCGCTTCATAGCCTTGTGTGTCCTGGAAAGGAACAATTTCATGCTTTATCTGGGCCTGTTCATGCCTTACTGGAGCCTTTGGAACTATTTTTAGAACACCCTTCGGTGTCCGCTTTTCTAATTTTAGAGTCTCCTTGGACTCCAGCTTTACAGTGTTGCTTTCAGATGGAAATGTACTCTTACTGGGTGCCTTCACTTTCAAAACTCCTTTGCCATCTGCTTTTGTGGTGGTTACAATATTTCCTTGATTAGGAGGATAGACTGTATCAGTCACTCCTTGAGATTGGGAAGGTTTAGCCTTTTTGTTTGATTGCGTAGGTGGTTTTCCAGATTTTCCCTTTCTTGAGGCTTCACCTTGCTTTGTATATGCAATAAGGGTCTGAGGATCTGCTTGTGAAATTTTCTTTTGACTTTTCAAAGAGGTCCATATTCGAATCCTATCTTCCACCCCTGCACCCGCAGAACAATTTTTCCAGACCTTACACATTTCCAGGCAAGTGCTTACCATATTATTATGATATTTCCTCAATGAATGATAATGTTCTTTCCTCTGCAAATACAGCAATCCTTCTCTGTACCGAGCCACTTGTGGGGAGCATAACCCACCTTTCAATCTATTGAACAGTTCAGCCATGGAACTATTAAAATGTAACACTTCTCCTCCAAGCAGTTGCTTTAATGTTAGATTGAATGATTGCTGATCCATATCAGGAAGATAGGCTGTAAGATTGTACCTCTCCTCCTCTGTCAAGACATTATTCCATGTATCCAAAGATAATATCTGCTTTAGGTCTGGCAAGTCAAAGAGTTCGTAGGGTACTGAACATGTCTGGTCTCCAACCATACATAACTCAGCCCCTACTTCTGCAACATCTGACTCATCTGTAGTATCTGAGTCAGCCCCAGAATCATCTTGATATGGATGATTTTCTTTCAAATGAAGCTCATCATCAGTGGACGAGTTGGACTGTGTTTGAGAATGGCTGCTATTCTTGGAAACCTTCACACCACTCCTAATAAGGCCCATTTGAAAGTAACAGCTTCTGTAAGAAAGACCAAAGTCGTCGAAGATTGGGAACAACCACTGGATTTTAGTAGCACAGTTAATTTTCTCCAAAGCAACTATATTAGGATTGAAAACACATCTGTGCTTTCTTTGCTACCTGCCAAAAGAAAATAATTAAATAAAAAACAATTAACTTCAAATAACATTTGCAGTAGAGAAAGATTTCTACATCAAAATAGAGCTCCTGAGAAAAGTAAACCACAGTTCACAAAGATCAAAATCACAATCAATGAGCTTAAACTAGCAATTTGCAACAAAGAATGATTCTACATCAAAGTATGGTCCAGATCAGTTATCGGTGAAGTTCAAAAATTCTTGTCAGGTGATTGTTACAAGAACAAACAAACTAAACCAGCATAATTCCTCACCCCTAGAGATGATAAATCTGCAAATACAAATCATAAGTATAAAAGTGCTGCTTTTTCTAGAATGCTCGTCATCTTTACTACGTTTTTTCCAAGCAACATGATTAAAATTAAGCCCTGTCAATGTACCTTATACAGCATCACTCAATGAAATTCATTGCGCGACAAAAAAGAAAAGAAAAAAGAAAGATAGCTCCAGTAAAGAACGCACCAATAATCATTGTAAAGTGTAAACCAATCTATTAAAAACAAAGCCAAAACAGAAATAGAAGCATGTCATTGCAAACATTGTTACTTCAGAAACACAGACCACCAACATTATAAAAAATTACAAAGCAGAATATGCACAAAGAATGCAATTTGACAAGTTTTCTGATATTTGTACAGAAAAAGAATCCCATATAAAAAGATAAACCCAATTAATGAGGCATTAAAATCTTCATGACCGGACCGGTAAAAATTTATAGAACACAAAATGTATAACGTCAGCAAACGCAAAATGCTGACAAAAGTCCAATTATTTTTCAGCAAACAATGTCTAGAAGGCAAAACTAAAGACATGGCAAATAACATGCAACTTACAACTATTGCATAAAATAAAAAAAAAATAGTAGAATTAAAATTTTAGATTGTAAGTTGGACATTGAAAATATATCTTTAATGCAGGGCAATACCATCCCCAGACTGTTCTAAGTATTCAACTAATAACTGATGGGAAACACGGAGAAATTAAATATTAATAATTTAATGGGAGAACACCACCCTTGTGCACTGTATTGTCAATGGAAAGTCAGTAATAGCTAAAAACTTGCCACAGACAACACTATCTTTTATGCAAAACTAAGAGATTTTTGTCAGATCTTTTATGTTTTTCTCCACATTGCCAATATAATTAAAAAAATGAATAAACATTATAGCAGTTCCTCATCCTTCATTTTGAGAAACCAAGGCACAAAAGGGTAAGAACTAAGATCTGAATGTCTTCACTGTAGTATGAGAAACCAGTGAATAATCAACAACTAAGACTGGGAATTAAGCTAAAGGACTTTCATTAAACAAGGTGTAGGAAACAATTTTTTCCTGAAAATCTCAAAAGAAAAGTACAAATTGAAGAAAGTGATGTTTAGTAAGTCGTAAGGAGATCTCTTAAATATTATAGATCTATCCCTGCTATATCTAATGATGGGAAACATAGAAAACTAAAGACTGGGAGAGCATCATCAGTGTAACCATACACTATAATGCAAAAATAATTACCACAAAGAGAAGGGGAGAGTGCAAAAAAGGCATTCGTTAGCAAATCTAAAAGGGTTTCCTCCACTTTCTAGTAAAATTGAAGCAAATTAGTTTGATATTACCAATCTGCCTTGTGCTTCATTGTGAGGGACCACAGCATCAGTGGATAAGAACTACCATTCAACTGTTCTTACTGATTGGGCACAGACAGGCAAGAACTAAGATATGAACATACTTTACAATATTGTTGAGGGTCAGAACTAAGATATATAAATGCCGCCCAAGAATTTTAAGGTAAGTGGATTGAAGTGGATTGGGCTCAAGCTTAAGGCCCGTCAATTGACAGTTCACCTGTTTACAGCTTTTGGACACACCTCGGCAATGCCAAAAGTCTGGCTGTGACCGAGAATCTCACTACATCAGACGAAGACAGGGAAAATAAGTGAAAGAACTAAGATCTGAAAGTCCTTGCCACACTGTGAGAGACCAGGGAACAAGAAGAACTAAAATATAAATGTCCTTGCAGCATAACAAGTTGACTAGATCATTAAGGAAAAAAAACCACAGATTGGTAATATTTGAACTCTGGATTGCATACCTTCTAGAATGAGCTCTACAATATGTAACAAATACAAGTCTTTTAAAGGCAGAGAATTTGGAAGAATGAAATACAAGTTTGAGGTCCATCTACAGAAAATTAAACTGTTTTCAACTTTTATACACACCTCAAGCAATGCAAAAAGCCATCCTGTGCCTTACTTATGGTACAGGCCACATTATTGAGGGGAATTCTTCTCGTATAACCCTACACCAGTAAAATCCAAATTGTAAGAAAAAGCTCAAAAAGATCATAGCAGGATTAACAATAGTAACATGGTTACTTCAAAGACTACATTTTTATAATCCAAGTTTCGACAACAATGCCGAAGAAAAAACCAGCAGAGTGAATAATCATTTCAAAAGGCACACTGGTAAGAACCAAGTTTCGACAAGAAACCCAATAAGAATATCAAATGGTCAACAATATCTATTTAAAAGAGAATAATTCACAGACAGCCTCAAAATTGCTAAGACCTAAGTTTCAAGGAACAACGCCCAAATAATGCCACAATCCACAATGTAAACAAATAATTACTTGAAAGGGAGATTCTTCTTATAAATCCTTCACACTGGAAAAATCCAAGTTTCAAAAACAATGACAACAAAAACACCACAGTATAGACAAAAATTTCTGCAACATTCCTTTGAGGAGAGTATAGACAAAAGCTTTGGCAATTATTTGCAATAGATTCTGTTTCAATCAAAAGCCATTTCCATTGAACGCCCAAAAAAACAAAACAAACTAAGCTTAGATATTCAACCCTGGATCTTCACTTAATTACAGGACCATACAACCAAAAAAACTAAAAAAAAAATGCCCATTCTGTATATGACACAAAATAGAAAATTGCTACAGAAGACAAAAATCACTCAAAAAAGGCCTAACCTCATGGTTGCTTCATTGCTCCACGTGGTCCAAAACGCCAAAAGAACAAAACCTGTGAATAAATACATCAGAAATGTGTCTAATAACCTGAAAACCCCCGCAAGACCACTTCACATCAACATCTTGCCACTCCAAAACCATTTCAAATAAAAAATTTCCTCCGAATTTAAAATTTTCAAGTAAACCCTCCAAAAGCACTTTAAAATAATATCTTTGCCCCAGAAATTATTCAAAAACCCTGAAAGTCCCATCTTACATACATATTTTTAAGAGAACCCGATTAGTACCCTTCTAAAGCCATTTTCCACGAAACTTTTAACTCGGAAACCAAATAAAATCACTCAAACCCAATTTTCCATAAAATTATCGCCATGAAATCGGAACAAGAACCCTCCACAGCCATCTTGCATCAATACATTGCCTCGGAAGCCGAATAAAAATTCTTCAAAACAAAGATTGGAGTCACAATCTGAAGAAAATACCTCAGGCATTTTCTATCAAATTTGTTCCTCGGAGATAAAACCCTCCAAACCCAATTAGCATAAAATGTTTGCCTCGGAACCCAAATTAGAACCCAAAAAAAATATTTCAATTAAAAATTCCCTCCAACATCTGAATATAAATCCTTCATAGCCTTGTGTATTACAAATTTGTCTCAGAACCCGAATTAAAACCCTAAAAACAAATTTTCACATCAGAAATTGTGCATCAGCAGCCAAATCGAAACCCTAAAAGACAATTTTAATTTTGGCACTAAAAACCCTTTAAAACATCAAAATTTTGCCTGTAAAGAACCGTGAAGAAAAAGATTTTTCAGAGCCAAATCAAATCCATTAAAACCAAACCTGTATTTCGAAGATTTGCGCGACCACGCAGAGCTTTCTGATAAATCACGCAGAATTACAAATTCGCCGGAATGATTGAAACCCAAATTTAAGATATGCTTATTTTCTACACCCCTATAATCCAATGGTTATAAGACAAAAATAGATATACGTATAATTTATATGGGGCGGAGAAAGAATATATATGTAATGAGTATATGTCCTCTGTGTATCTGTTCGATGAGGAGTTTTTTTATGTATATACACGTGTGTAGAAATCTAACCGAGGAGAATAACAATGAGTGAGGGTCATGTCATAATATGTTCAATTTTCTGGGCAGGATTAGTGTGGGATTCACGGGGAGGGATTAACATACAGAAGAGTGATTTGAAATGATTATTTTTTTACTCTTTTTTTGTTTTTGGAAGATATTTAAAGATAACGATATTTGGCATTAACATGCAGAAGCCTGATTTGAAATGATTGTTTTTTTCTTATTTAAAGAGATGATATTTTTACAGTAAATATTTTTGAATTAGGATTATATTGTTTGATCTACTTATTAAATGAAACAAGATTTTATTCAGATTTGAAAATATAAAATAAAAACAGGTCCCTCAAAATTAATATTTCTTGATAACAAATTTAATATAAGTTATATATACAAAAAAAAATTATATTTAAAAAGTGGTTTTATTTTTCTATATAAATATTAAATTTGTTCCTATGTATTTAAACTATTAATATTAGACATGGACAAGGAAATAAGGAAATATGTAAGTAGATAGATTTAAATAAGACATAAAAACTATTTTATAAGTTATTGTATTTTATTTAAAACTATTTTATTTTACAACTATTTAAGAATTATTTTATTTTATTTTAGAATTATTTTAGTTTATTATATGAGAAGTATTTTTTGTCATTCATATAGAACTAGCATATCTATCTTTAGAAAAATATACCTAAAATAAATTTAAACCCTAATAAAATTTTTTATAATGAAAACAAAAGAAACCTTTCAAATTATTCTTTTGTTTTTTTTATTTGATTTGATATTTTTGTCATTTATTTTTATGCCCATGAAGAACAAAAAAACAACACCAGATAAATAAAATGAAAGATAAACAAAACAAAGCATATACCTTAAACCTATACTCAAGTGATCTCATAAAACCAACATAAACCCTAGGTCTAATGGAGGCAAATATATTTGGACAACATATGGCTACTTGTAAATGATGTGATGAAAATGGCTAAGAGGAGAGTTTATTTATAGATTGGAGATGAGATGGATTGGATGGCTCAAATTGAAAGGTTCTGAGGTCAAATAGGAATGAGAGGTGGAGAGGTCAACTCGAAATGAGAGGTGGAATCAATGGATGAGATTAAAGGTGGAAAATGGGATCAATGGTTGAGATTGAATTCTAGGGCATCTTCATATGAATGGTGGAGATTGAAAGATAGATTTTGAAATGAAGGGTGGAGATTGAAAGGTGAGGTTGACTTTTTTGTTTTGTCCTTTTGTGGGAATTTTTAATTTGTTTTATTTGTGAGGTGAGCGAGGATGAGGACAAGTGGCAAGACTATTAATTAAATAATAGGAATTATTTAATTAATTGTTGGAGAGGGGTTAGTGAGATTATTAATTAAATAAAGTGAAATTTATTTAATTAACTTTAGGTGAGGGATAGGAAAGGTTAGTTAATTAATTAAATAAATTGAATTAATTTAATTAATTTAGATGAAAAGGGGTTAAAGGGTTAATTAAATAAACTAAATGAATTTATTTAATTAATCCAAAAGATGGATAAAATTAATTAATTAAATAAATATAAATGTATTTAATTAATTTAAGTGGTTAAGGGGGATGTGTTAGGATGAAAGTGGTGTTAGGATGATGTCGGAGATGATGGTGGATGCATGGTCATTTTTCGATGTCTACATTTTGTTCTTCTTTGATATGGCATCGCAACTAAGTAGGAGTGGTGTTGTATCAAATAAAATGGATTTTGCCCCAATCGACTAAAGGGAGGATGAAGGAGGGAGGAGGTATGCCCCCTCGAGAGGTCGGTTAAAAAATAAATTTTTTGGGCAAACTCTCGAAAAGAAGAAATGATGGTGCATAAGAGATGCGAGATGAAAAACTAGCTTAGAGGAAAGAAGAACAGAGAAAATGAACAAGGTATGAGGGATATGGGTGAAAAACTAGGTTAGGGCTAAGAAAATTAGAGTTGGGGGACCTACAAATAGTGGTAAGGGGGGCCCATTCCAAGTTATTTGCACTCACAAGTTTTGGACGATAGAGAGAAGAGGAGAGAAGATATGGTAGGCATGACTAGCATTCCTCGACATGAGCATCGTAAAGAGTGAGTCAGGTTGTTCTAGCGACCTCCAAGCGCTGGTGTACCGATACATGTCTAACCCTATTGGCTTTTGGGTAGGTTAGGTTAGGTCTTAGGGCTCATAAAAGCTAAGTAAAGGGAGTCAAAACATGGGCACATTTTTGCGAAAATGTGCCCTTGTCGTCGATTGTCGCACCAATGTTTAGTTTTGACACACTATTGTCTGACGACGCACCCATTTTATACCAGCATGTCCTTGTCGGTGCTTTCAATGCACATGTGAGGACTCAACACACCTTCGTCTGGAGGCGCACCTTTGTAGGGAAGCAACGCGCTCGTGTTGCACTAGCACGCCCACGCCGAGGATCAACGCGCTTTTCGTCAAAAAAGGTGCCTATGTAGGAAAGTCGTGTGCCCGGGTTGTGTCATAAAACCCGCTTTAGGGATCAACACGCCTTCTTTTAGAGGTGCGCCTTTGGAGGGAAATGGCGCTCCCGTGTTGTGTAGGCATGCCCTAGACAAGGATCGGTGCACCTTTGTCTAAAAGGGTGCCTATGCAGGGAATCAACGCACCTTTATCGAAAGGGGTCGTAGAGTAGGTTAATAAAATTTGATTTATAAAAGGTTGACATTGTGGTTTGGATGGATGTAGGAGTGACCATTAGCTATTGATTTATGGGAGAGGTGACCATGGACTATGAGGTATAGGATGGGTTTTATGGAGGAGGAGAGGAAGTGGTTAGCAACGATTGGGATGCTTTACATGTCTTATATGCCTGAGATTTGGGCTCATACAACATAATGACAGTGTTAGTCAAGAGCTGGGAGAGCGAGAGGAGTGCCTTCCTTCTCTTGACAGGTGAGATGACCATCACATTAGAGGATGTATGGAGGATATTACAGATCCCCATTCATGGTTCACTTGTGAGGTATGACTTGGACATAAGCAAGGAGGCACTGGAGCGTGTATTCTTAAGTGGTGATCTTCATTTTGATAGGACTCAACAAGATTTATCATGGGTTCAAGTAGATGCCCCTGTGCCACTATTCTTGGTCAGATTGATCTCAAGTATTCTGGTTCTTGGGAGGCGTGCATGGTACTTCTCAACCAGATGGGGAGATGTACTAAAGAGGATGTTGGTGGGGAGATATTTGCTTGGAGTCCCATGTTCTTGCTCACTTGTACCGGGATATGCATAGTATTGTGTATCGATAGGCGCGAAACATCAGATGTGGTGTTACGCTCCTACATGTTTAGGTGTGGGAGCATATTGTTGTCACACGTCCTATTACAGATCAGGTGAGGGGTGTAGGTCACCCTTATGTACACTGTTATGATAGGATTCTACATTATAGGTGCATGGGAGACATGGATTACTGGAGGAGAGTGTTGGATGAGTTGGATTCAGTGATATGGAGACCATGCCAAGCCTATGAGGTGTTGGAGGGAGATGATGAGCAGCTCTCCTATGTTCAACATACATGATATATTATGGAGCAGACAAAGTTGATTATTGAGAGATATATAGTAGATCAAGTACTGAGGCAGTTCGGGGAGTGACACCCTGAGCCGCAACATGAGGCTATCTTCCTGCAGGTAGCACAAGAGGTTGGGCCTTGGGGTGTAGCATTGGATCCTACACTTGCATTGGTAAATTTTCAAGTTAGTACCCATATAGTGGGTACCACCAGGGTCTAACATAGAGGATGTGGGTGCTACACCCGAGTATGATGTATGGTGGGCAACACATCATCCTGTGTGGCTTACTATCCCAAGAGGGCAAGCAAGGCAGGTTGCAGCGGTGTTGATTTAGGGGAGATGCATGAGGCATCAGCTGGATGCAAAAGGAGATAGAGCAACGGGATAGGGAGTAGTAGCTGGGGGAGCAGATGGAGGAGGTAGGGGAGATTATCCATATGCGGAGGTAGTTGCCCCACATGTTGAGCTAATGGTGGAGGAGGAGGACGATATAGAGGATGTATGAGTAGAGTCTGATAGCCTACAGACAAAGCTAGAGCAAGTACAAGGACTCCATGCATAGGTTACTATAGAGAGGGATAGTGCATTGACTCAAGTGTAGGCTCTTACATAGATAGTGGCGCAGTTACAAGCACAAGTGTAGGCACTTTCATAGGTATAGTCGTAGGTACCATGAGGGGATGATGGGCAGATTACTCATCTTACTATAGAGCGTGATGCATCCATTGTAGAGAGGAATGTAACCGTTGTATAGAGATAGAGAGCAAAGGCTCAACTCTAGCAAAAGTATGACCTAGCTCAGCAGATGTTAGCAAGGCAGAGGATGGCTCAAATGTTGAGTGATTACACTTAGGTACAAAGAGGAGAGCATAGTACTACCATACCTTGTATCAGGTGACAATACCAACGGATCTAAGAGAGCCCAGTTTTGAGATATGAAGTTGACCAAGGGCATCACAATCAGTTAGGACAGGTCCTTCAGTCATGGGGCCTCCACCACAATGACCACCACCACCACAGGTTCCATTAGGTCTGTTGCCATAGGGTCCATCAGGTCCAGTGCCAGAGGGTCCATCTAGTCCACCTCCATCACTAGGACCTTCAAGAGAGGGGATTTTGTGTTAGCATGAGATGATGTTATATGACACTTATATGTATGCATGCGAGCTTATTTATATGTTATACTTGATGTACTAAGCCTACGAGCATAGTTTTTTTGTATCATGACTATATTTTTGATATATATATGAGATGAGGCATTTTATCGATGACCTATGTGATGTTATGATGTATGATGATGGTTTAATGTTTACACAGATGGTTTTATTATGATTTTATGATGTTATCAATGATGTTTATATGATTGTATTTGATTCTTGTATGGATGCAAATATGTTTTATGGATAACGTATGAGATGATAGATGTGCAATGTTTATGAAAAATGTATGGATAGATTATGTTTTTATGGATAAATGCATGGATGTATATGTTTTTATGGATTATGTATATGCATATGATGTATGGTTATGACATATGGGTAGGATGGATATGCAAATGTTTATGATATTTGTTAGTGTAGGTTTTTATTTTCCTAGTTGGGTTATTTATTTTCCTATATACCTAGGTTTTTCCTACACTTTTATTAAGCTTGCTTAGGTTAAATAAAGTAAGTTTAATTAGTGAGTGGGTGATTTGAGGTGTCAACATCCTACAAGGGAGGTGGCATTTTCTATCTTGGGAAGATGCTCTTGCTATCTTTACCCTATATGGTGGCCTCTCCCTATTGGTCGGTTTTGCCACCTCTTCCCTTTTCCTGGTCTATATAAACTCACTACCTAGCTTGTATTTTGCATCTTTTGCTTTTGCATCCTCTTAATGCTATTTTGCTTCTGGAGAATTTGCATTACTCTTGTGGAGACTAACTCTATGTTGCTATTTTAATTTTGTATCATTTGCATTCATAGCTTAATATCTATTCATTTGCACTAGTTTTTTGGATTAATAATCTTTTCAAATTCTAACATGGTATCAGAGCTATTCTAGTGCAAAATATATTTTAGTTTCCTTTTTGATAGATTCGAGGGGCTAATAAGCTTTCCTTGTAGGTTTCCTAAAAACCCAGTATGCTCTTCTCTTACATCTTCGGATGATTTGGAGAATCATAAAAGTTTGATGAAAATATTTTAACTTATAGGGCTTTGTATATGTGTTTTGTGAGACACGGGTGATTGCAACATTTCTGGTTATACTGATAGCATTTCTAGTTGTTCCAACACGTCCAAGAGGCTCAAAAAAGTCAAGATTGGCTTTTGTTTCATCTGATTTGGAGATCATTTGACACAGTTGTGGAATGGGGGTTTGAAGTGCTAATCTGGAGGTCAGCTTCTATTTGGAGCATTTTCAGGCCAAAAGAACCCTTCCACTGCATCTAGGAGGACTTGCTGATGAATTTTCATATATCATACACCCAGTTTTGGTGCCGAGAGTCAGAAAGGAAAAAAATTTACCGAAAGGCCATTTTGGCCCCCAACACGCATTTCGACGTGAACATTTTTCAAACAAATCTATATTATATTTTTTCTGTGAAGTTTTTGTTAAAATCCATCAAAAATTTTTTACATTTCATAGTTTTCATCATTGTAAAAGAATCAAAATTATTTAAAAAAACAAAGTTGAGGGTACACAGTACCCTTTGAAGACACAGGACCTACGCCTCATTATAGAGGTCATAGCCTCTATTAAGAGGTTGACAAACCTCTAAGAGGTCGTAGCCCTCTTAATAGGGCATGAACCTCCTTAAGAGGCTACCACCCATTTTTAGGTGGGGTGTGGGGTGTGGCTAAGGCCCCCCACACTTATTTCAATTTTTTAAAAATCTAGTATTTTTCTTTGGTTCAACTTCTTAAGACTGGGTTTTCCTTGGACCCTGTGCAATTTGGTGGTTATTATGCTAATTTTAGCAAGTCATCCCCAGTTTTAGTTGATCTTGTCAGATTTGTCATTCACTCTAAATTTGTAAGTGTATCTGGCGAACCTCCAAACTAGATCCAGCCAGTTTTATCTAGTAGACTTCTAAACTTGGAGCAGTTTTAAACTATCTAGCTGAGTTATAAATTTGGTGGCACTGCTAAAGTTGGTGGCAGTTCCATTAAATTTGGGGAAGGTTTAACTTTTTACTCATAAACCCCCTTCCATTAGAGTTCACCGTTTCAAAGACCAAATTTGCAAGCTCATAACTTGGGCTTCTGACCTCCAATTCCTAAGCATTTTTTTTTATTTTGGGCTAATTTTTCATGCTCTACACACTGGTGTAGACAATTCTTGATTCTAGTGCACAAATTTTCTAAAAATTGCAAATTCTCACAGGTGATACTGCATAGTTCCCATTTTTGGAACTTTGAAGACTCATAACTTTCACATACGACCTTAGATTGAGGTACTTCTTTTTTGAAAGTGGATGATTTTTTGAGTAGATCGCATTGGTGTTGTTAGTTTCACTTGGTTTCATTCCATTATTGTACTTTCAGCATACACCTATTGTTGATGATTTTGTAAAACATTAAGATCAAGACCATTAAGTATTTCTTGCTAGTGGCAGTTGTTAACGCACTAAGTGTAAAGTGCCAGATCATATTTGCTTGGGAGGGTTCTTTCATTGAGTGAAAAAGGGGGGTTGTCTTGTGTGTGTTGTCTTCTTTTCGACACTTCATTTCTACATTTTCATCATGGATCAAACAACAATACCCATCTTAACTCTTTACAACTACTTTGAATAGAAATCATGCATGACAATCTACTTAAGAAAAGCTAGATTACATAGGATAACAATGGGACTTGAAACTAAACCTGCTAAAGATGAAGATAAGCCTAAGTGATTTAACAAATGTGATGAAGCATATGGAACATTGTGTTTGTATGTTTCTCCTGATTTTCTCTTTCATATTGAATCTTTGAATTCACCAAATGAGATATGGACAAAGCTAGAAACATTATTTGACACAAAAGATTTAATGAGAGGTCATATGTTGGAAAATGAACTAATTAGTTTAAGTCCAAGCAACTTCAACACAATTCAATATTTTTTCACAAAATTGAAATCACTAAGGCTAGAGTTAAAATAGTGTGGAATTGAAAAGAAAGATGAACAACTGATTCTTCATATTCTCTCTAAGCTACTTGCTCAGAATATTCTATATTTGTTTCTATCTTCTATGCTACTAACTTGGGTGCACTTGGTACTCAATTCACCATGCCATCTTTGGATGACTTTGCTATTTCTCTCACACATGAGCAAGACAAGCTAATCCAGATGGGCACTCTAAAATCCTATAAGTCACATGCCCTAGCTGTCAACCAAGGCACAAAAGAACAGGAAGGAAAAATAGTAACAATAAGGATAAGAAACAAAAGAATAGCAAGGAGAAGAAGGATCATAAACATGTTACTCCAAAAGCAACTAATGAGACTTCATCTTCAAATGGCGACAAGTCTAAGAAAGAGAATGTCAAATGTGCCTATTGTAAAAGACCCGGTCATGATGAACATAAATGTTTGAAGAAACAAATTGATCACTTGACACACATTCTTGCGAAGACTAATATCACTGTCCCTGAGTTTATCAAACAAAATTCAAATGAGGGTTCTAACAAGGCAAAAGATAACAACAAGGGGAAAGGAAAGAGAAAGGCCCGTGTAGCAGTTGCTTCACAACAATCCACTTGGGTTCTTGATTCAGGTGCTTCACACCACATGGCTTCATCTAAGGAAGAACTTGCATCTTTGGAGTCATGTACTATGCCTTCTATTTCGATAGGTGATGACACTCATGTTGAGGTGTGTGGGAGAGGGTTTGTTGATGTGGGGGATGGCACATTCCATGATGTTCTTTGTGTGCCCTCATTATCAACTAATCTCTTGTTATTATATTAGATCACTCACATAGGTTCAAGCAAGTAAGTTGAGTTCACTCCTGATTAAATGGTGATTCGTGAGTTGCACAGTGGTTCTACAATTGCAATGGGGAGAGCAGATCATTAGTCCTAACTATATTTGTTTTGTAACATGCCATCTCATATTACTCAAAATTACACACACAATTACTAGGAAAGTAAAAGAACATGATAAACACGAGTGAATTTTTTTATCATTTGCATAAATACAAGGAAATAAAAAGCATATCTTTTCTAAATATTTTCAACCTTGAAAATAATATATTCAAAGATAAAACATAGTGAAAAACTTTTCACTTTACATTAACAAAAATATTGCTCTTGTAAATAAGAATAATTTTACATCATAACATAAGAATACTGCATCTAGAATCTTGATATCTGTCGCTCAAGTCTCGGCGAGTCTTTTGCTAAATAGGGAGAGCATCATCCGAGTGCTTTACCTCCAACCACAAACTGGTGGTCCCTTGCACACCTTCCTTCTTGGAAGTGGCCCTACCCTTCATGAATAGAATAGAAATAAGTAACCAACAGGTTTGCTATCTAAGTTCTAGTGTTGTGTCTTACGTAACTCAATCGACCATACAACTCTAGACAATCTTTTAGCTAAGTATGATCATACTGACAGGTTATGTCATTTAGACACTGTGAACCGACTAATGCATGTAGAGACAAATGCATCACTTTGGCCAAAGTTTCTATATAAATAGACATTTGCAATAAATGTATTCATGTGCTCACACATCTCTAACTCAACTTGAAAACTATTTCATCCTACAATTTGATTTGTTTGACTAGTAGCACTAGACATGAAATGTCTTGACTAAACCTAATTCCTAGTCAATCTGACTTAGAATTTAATCCTGAATCTAGGATATAAACAATGTATAGACTTAGAAGATTTAACCTTTTAGAGAGTTCTTCATTACATTCTTGCAATCATTCGAGTCTATGACTTCTTGTCATTCTACTCATTGACTTAAAGACTAAGCACTCATGTGCTATAAGTCATGTTTCAACTTTATCTAAGTACTTCTTAGACTTTGTTCTAATTTACACAGTTTTAAACTATGGTTTTCATGACCATTAATTGTCGATCATAACACACAAATAGACTAAAACAAAGTCATAACCAACTTAAGAGTTATGAGATCTCAAAACCCTTCTAGGTTGATTCTAGAGTTGTGACTTTTCTAACCCCACTAAAAATGAAATATCAAATACCCTTGATTTTCAAAAGTTAATAAGTTGTAACAAAATAACATAAATATCATAACCCCTAGTATGCTCTCGACCACTTGGGTATTGATCATATTATCATTTCTCAAAACATGAACAAATAAGGTACATGAGGTATATCCTCATAATATCATCATCATGACTAAACATTTAATTAATTACCATCTTTCAACCTAGATAGGTTGAATTTACAACAATAATATAATAATAATTTCAATCACTTGGTCTTTTTGAGTCCATCGACTCTTGATATAAAAAGGATATGAACTCACACACATCAACTTTGCACATAATAAATATACATGTCATATTTGATGAATACATATATCTCAATATATACATTTTAGTATCTTTAGGTGTTTCAATGATATTTACATCATTTCTATATATTCAAGAATGAGTGATACCTATCACTAAGTCTTGATAGTACACAATATCATTTATATATATAAACTTGGAAAAGAAAACCTATCTTTGTCTCAATTCCTACAAGCTTACCTAGAGGTTAATACTAGAGTCTCTAACTAGTTTAATCTCAGCTCTTACATATATCTACCAGGTCTTGTTATACCACTGAGATAAAAGAAAGATACTGACAGTTGATCATAGAACTCAAAAGTTTCTCCTTAAGCATCTTGATCATACGACAAATGTTATTGAGTCATCTAAAAAATAGATACAATCTTAAATATTGACAAGGCGACTATAGGGATGAAGAGAATTCATAACCTACGTAACAGTTTAGTCATTGTTGACTGAATGCGAATAAATGCTTTCGGCCTTCAACATATATGTGCAACACTGTTCTTTGGCCTATGAGATTTTCTATGTTTTAAGTTCATTAAACTACAATCTCTTGACCTCTTGACCTACAAAAGTTTATTATCGAAGCTTATCACCCTGAGACAAATGGTCAGACTGAGAGGGTAAATCAAGTTCTAGAAGATTTGTTATGGATGTATTGCATGGATCAGCAGTACAAGTGGGAAGAATATCTACTGCTTGTGGAGTTTGCATATAATAACTCCTATCATTCTGCTATTAAGATGGCTCCATTTGAAGCATTGTATAGAAGAAGATGTCAAACTCATATAAGATGGGATAAGCTAGAAGATAGGATTAGCATTGGTCCAGAAATGTTATCAGAAATGGAAGAACAGATCAGGTTGATCAGAAAAAGGTTGGCAGAAGCAAATGATAGACAAAAAAGTTATGTTAATGCCAAGTGTACGCCAAGCCAATTCTCAGTTGGAGAAAAAGTTCTTTTGAGGGTCAAACCTCAAAAGAGTTCCATAAAGTTTGGAAAGTCTTCCAAACTAGCTCCTCGATATGTAGGACCCTTCGAAGTTCTCGAAGTGATCAATCTGGGTGCCTACAAAATCACTCTACCACTAGCTCTTTCTAGGATGCATAATGTTTTTCATGTTTCACATTTGAAAAAGTATATAACATGTGATAATCATATTCTTGATTGGAATGCTTTACAGGTACAGGACCCAGGAGTGGTCATGATCGAGCCTTTCAATGTGCTCAAAGTTTGCAAGCTCCACTTGCGTAACAAAGAGGTTACTCAGTGCAAGATCCAGTGGGACCAGTATGTAGAGGATAGTGCCATATGGGAAGATTACCATGATTTTTATCAGAGATTTCCTCATTTGTTTTATGCTTTTCAGAGTTGAACAAAAAATTTATCATATTATTGTTTTGGATACATTGGATCATCGATGATGATGAATCTTATGGGGGGAGATATGTCACACCCCAAATTTTGACTATGTTTTACTTTTTACTTGTACATGATTAGTAGATAATTTTGCATGAATTAATGATTTGACGTTATGAGAAAATGTCAGGATAAATCAATGATATCATGAGATTGTGTTTATATGTTTAGAATTTAGACATGTGATTATATGATGTCATGATTATTTATTCACAAGGCTTATGGATTGACTAACGATACACTAATCTTAGTTTAGTGATTGCAAGTTGTAACCAGGAAACATGTTTTCCCACCCTCCAAGAAAGAGAGGGAGACAATCATTGGAGAGAAGAGAATAGACATATGGATAATAATAGGTTGTTGTCATCAAAGTCTTGTGTTTTCATAGTTTAGTGAACCTTCATCGAGTTTGGTAAGTCATGTTTGACCAGTTGGTCTAAGTTTGGTTTTGACTCGACAAATCATCAATTGTCAGCTAGATTCATTAAGCTAAGATTTTGTCTAAAAACTAAGTCAGGGAAAACCTTGACCATCGACAAGGAAATGGTCGATAGTCATTATTTGTATTTTTTTAATACAAATATATAGTATATTTCTAGAGCAAATAAATGCTAGTAGTTAAACTACTTTATTATTGGAACTCCCGATTGGAATTCCATTGTGATAATTTGTCTATTTGGACGTTGAAAAGATTTTGAGAGGGGGAGAATACCGCAACCCTATTTTGTAATGCCCTGCCATGCAACCCTAGAGATAAGTTTAACTAAGCAATAAAAAGGCGATTTTTTTTTTAAATAGAAGTGATGATAACAAAACATAACATAGTTTAATAGCAACAAGTTAAACTAACATCTATAGGGATTACATAGCTGCATTAATAAAATATAACAACAATGAACAACAACATACATGATATGATCAATCAAATGAATCAAACTAACATTTTAGATTACAACATCAGATGAATCAGTCAACATTTTTGCAAAACAAATTTCAAGATTACAAGTAAAAAATAGTTCATATTACATAATTTCCTTGATATAAAAGCTCTTCTGAATACATCAAGTTGCATAATGAATTCCACTGATACCCAGATCAGAATGCAAATAGTACAATTATCTAACTTCAAATACAGGTGCAAACTGGAATCCACTATGAGAGATACATCCATGAACCACGGCACCAAAAAAACCAATGGAATAATGCACATCCACCCGACCATGTGGAACCCTGAGGTCAACCCCTCGTGCTAGGAGATAACAATGAGGTCCCACAAGACAACAGTCAAGATGGAAAACACAAACAAGAGAAAGACTAGAACATGGATTCCCAACAACATAGTCAAAATAATTATCAAAAGTAACTCAATCAATGTTCCTAGAGGCAACACATAACAAATGGGGAGAACACAATCAGAGAATGCTAAGTTGCAGTAGGGAAGAGTGTCATCGCATGGCCCTAACATGGGTTACCCTGACAGTCTCTCACAAGACGCCAACCCCATAGCATGACACATTGGAAACCAACATTCCTTTTGTGAGGACAAGGATGTTGATTTTGCCAACTAGGCCTTCTCATCCCATCCTTAGCTTGAACAAGCACTATAGGTATGGGTGAGGCATCCAATTATCTTAATTAGTGTGAAAAACTACCCAACCCTTTAAATTTATTATTAAGTTATCACTGGAATTAACAACTTCCAATGGGTTACCCTGACAGCCACTTTGGGTGTCAGCCCCACATTGAAAGCTACTCCCCCTTCACTACATCTAGATTCTCAAAGCCCAAACATAAACCATGCATGAATTATCTCATTTCTCAAAATATACATCATTTCACATTACACAAGCAAGGCATTCCCATCTTAGATGCTTATCATAATCACATGAAAAAGTACACTGAGCAAGGCATTCTCCATCTTGCACATGTATCATATCAACCTGAAACAGGAGACTATATTACAAGAGTGCATTTTATTCAACTCATATTCACACCCTCCTAGGCCTCTGGAAACCACTATCCCCAAATGACACAACACTTGACACTATTAAAACACAATGGTTTCTGTGAGGGTGAAATAGTGATCAATCAAATAAATAACAAATGACCCCAAACATCAACAGAATAGAGAAACAAAGAAGATTCAAGTAAACAAAGCAATGAACAAAACACAGCAAACCTCTTCTGTTTCGAAACTTCTGTTGTTCGCCTATCACGAATCATCCTTTCGCAGATGAGATGAGCCCTCAGAGAGCGCAATCTTTTAAAAGCTGTTGGAGGAAGTCAATGGTGAACGGCTATAGTGTGATATGCAATGAAGGTGAACTCCAATGCTACAATGGTGATCTCAAGCTTGTAGATGACGAATGGGTGCCAAAGGCGCGCTGGTGATATTTCTGCAGAGTAACGATGTCAAAAGCCTGGATGAATAGAATGGAAGGATGAAGCTTCATTTATAGACTTGGAAGAATGGGAATCAACGGTTGAGAGGAGATATGAAGATCAATGGTTGAGGATGGTTGAGGAATGTGCAACCAGTGGAAATGTGACAAGTGTCCCAGCTCCATCATGAAAGGTGGGATGTGACAAAACTGATTGGAGAGTTAACTCCATTGACTGGTCTGTTAACAGAATTGATTGATCAGTTAGAAGAGTGGATTGTGGAACTGACTGGGTTGATTGAGGATTTGACTCAACTGACAGGTTAGTTAACAGATTTGATTGATTGGTTAACTGACCTCTGATTGGAGAAGAAATAGGCCATGTGGGTGAGGGAAAATAAGATAATTAAATATTAAATATATTTAATTACATGTGCAACCTGATGAGGTGGACAAGGTGAGGTGTAAAAGGTGACGTGGAATTTTGAATTTAGAACTTTAGGATAGAGGAATTAGGCTTAATTAAATAATTTATGATTATTTAATTGTGAAGGACTTTAGAAGAATTTTAATTAAATAAATAGAATTTATTTAATTGTGAGATAGTGAATTGATTAAATAAATTTGGAATATTTATTTAATTAATAGAAGAATGGAATAAATATTTAGAATATTTATTTAGGATGATTTGTGTCATTTTTAGGCGTATACATTTTGCCCCTCTTTGATGCAATGCAGTTTACAGCGTTGCTTCAAAGAAATTGATAGTCTGAATGATGATACATGCCCCAGTTTGCCCCTGGTACAGGTTAAATGACGATAGGATGCCCCCTCGGGAGATTGGACGGGAAAAACGGCGAAAGTTTTGGAGACGGACGATCTCACGACGAGGAAGGGGTTAGGATAGGTTTGGAGGAAAAGGGACGCGGTCAGGGGTGCGGGAAGAAAACGGGAGGAAAAACGGACACGGGAAGTAGTCCACAGTCATCACCTAGCCAGAATTAGGGTTTGGAGGCTGTAAATAGGAGCTGGGTCCACAAGAATAGTCATTTGCACACTTGGTTGATCTGGATTGGAGAAAGAGAGCTCAGAGCAAACTTAGAGCAGCATGGCGGCCAGAGCAGCAGACATCCCACGCGAGGAGCACCGATTCGAGCGAGTCTGACAATTCGGGCGGCCCGCAAAGGCAGGACCCCCGGTATGTGCTTCGAAAAATTTCTCCTAGGGTCGAGTTTAGGTGTCATAAATGCACGTAGAAAATAGGTGAAATGAATGCGCCAAAACACAGAATGGCGCATATGCCTCGCGAAGCTGCGCTTTTGTGATTTCGCGGCGCATATGCCGGTTTCGGCGGCGCATGCGTGAAAGCTGCGCATTTGTGCATTCTAGTTGCGCTTTCGTAATTGGGCGGCGCTTTTGTATTTTTGCCGCGCATGCGTGAAATGTAGCAGCGCATTTGTTAAAGTTGCGCATATGTGGATTCTTGCGGCGCATGCGTAATTTCGCGGCGCATGCGTGGATTTCTGCGGCGCATGCGTTAAAACGGCGCATATGTGCCCTGTAGCGGCGCATATGCATTTTTACGGCGCATATGTTGATTTTTGCGGCGCATATACCAGAAATGGCGCATTTACCACCTGTAGTGGCGCATTTGCTTGGGATGGCCAATTACTTAGCCAAATTGATTCGATTAGCGTCCTGTTTGACGCAGGAATCGATGAGCTATCTCCGAGATTACAGGAATCTAGTCAAGAGATGTAGTGTGCTGTTTTGATCAATTTGAAATGCTAAGTTTAGTTGATATAGTTCAATAGATATGTTGAGTATGGTATATGCAGCTTGAGACTGACGCCTTGCATTGTGTGTTTGCAGGAGGAGATACGAGGGACTCTGCAGTCGAGGGAGACGTTCCCTATGCCTCTATTGCAGAGATATATGCTGACAGAGGCGGACAGAGTGGCGCTTGGTGCCATGGGTCTAGATTATGTTTGCTTTATGCCCGAGGTGCGGGCAAACCGAGGACTGTTGACAGCTGCCGTGGAGAGATTCCACAGCGAGGACGGGACCTTCCACTCCCCTACTGGAGAGATGACTGTGACGTTGGAGGATGTCTACCGGATACTGCACTTGCCCGTAGTAGGCGAGTTGGTGGAGTACGATGCTCAGCGGGACGCGGGACTCGCCGAGTGTCAGCGAGTATTTGATGATCCTGAGCTGGTGGGGCAGGTCATCCCGTGGCAGGACATATATGACTGCTACGACTACTTCCTTGGGATTGTGGCTGGGCTGATTGGGGGCGTTGTATGCCCGGACAGGAGATCGCATGGGTTCCCCATTGGATGGGGCAGGATCATGGAGCGGATGCTGACTGAGGGCACCCGTTATGCGTGGGGACCCTGTGTGCTGGCCCACCTTTATCACGACATGCATCAGGTGGTTTACCACCGCAGCACGAGTCTATCGGCTGGGGTGTTGCTGTTACAGTTCTGGCTGTGGGAGCACATAGCGGTGACCAGGCCGATATGCGTCTTTGCTAGGCAGAGAGGAGAGCCATACAGCTATGGCTACGCAGGAGTGATTTCCCAGCACAGGCTGGGGAAGCTAGAGTATTGGCGGCACACGTTGGATGGGATAGATGTGGTCGTCTGGCGACCATATCTGGACTGCGAGCCTTGGGATGATGAGGGAGATGAGCTGCCTTTCTGCTTTCAGACCAGGTGGTTGATAGGCTGGACCCGGCACATACTGGAGAGGCAGATGGTGGGCCGAGTGCTGCGACAGTTTGGCAGGAGACAGGGCATGCCACAGGGACAGGCTATGTTTGCCCGGACTCATGCAGAGAGGGTCAGATGGGGGCCAATGGCTTCGTACGAGGAGGCCCTGGCAGAGTTCCAGCAGTTGCCTTACATGGCATGGGACATGCGTAGAGAGATTGCAGATGCGGGGGTCACACAGGAGTACGAGGACTGGATTACTGCACATCCATTCCTGAGATATTCAGGACCTGGCATGCTGGTGCCTCGTATTGATGAGGCGGACTCAGAGGAGGAGGGAGAGGCTAGCCCAGGGCGGAGGGCCGCTAGAGGAGGACGAGGACGAGGTGGCCGAGCTGCAGAGAGGCCGAGGCAGCGGAGGAGGATAGATCAGGCTGGGCAGGCAGTGCCAGGACAGGGAGAGGGACAGCAGCAGGTGCAGCAGCAGGCACAGATGCCACCACCCCAGCAGGTACCACAGCAGCAGGTGCCCCAGCAGCAGGGGCCAGGACAGGCAGAGCCAGCACAGGGGCCAGTGCAGGGTGAGGCACATGAGAGGACTATAGCCAGCCTGAGGGGGCAGGTGCGAGAGCTGCACCGTTATTTGCTTCTTCCTTAAGAGTGAATATGGGTTGTTGTTTAGGGGCTGCCGCCTTGGCATCCACTACTCCATCGTTGACCACATTCTTGTTCTTGGTCCAAAACTTTGACTTGTCAGTTGTGTAATTGGAAGGAGGTGTGTCCTTGTAGAGCTTGAGAGTTCCTTTAGCGATCATAGCTTTCTCAATGAATAGCCCCATTTCAATGACTTTGGTGAATGAGGTAGGGCATTGTATCTGAATCTGATAGCTAAGATCAGGATTCAAATTGTGGACAAACATTTCCAATAGTTGTTTCTCAGGCATGTCGTAAGAACACTTACTAGCTAGCTGTCTCCATCGTTGTAAGAAGGTGGCGAAAGACTCACCACCCTTTTGTTTGGTGTTGCATAGGTCTAGCATAGATACCTCGTGTTCGATGTTGTAAGAGAAGTGCGTTATGAATTTATTGACAAGTTCATCAAAAGTTTTGATTCCTGGTGGAAGACGCGAGAACCACTCCATAGCTTGACCTCCTAAGGATCTTGGGAATAGTCTCATTAAGTAGGTCTCGTTGTGAGCTACTTCTAAACATGCTGCAGTGAATTCCCGGATATGATCTCTAGGGTCCCCCTTCCCTTTGTATTTGTCAAATTTCGGGATTCCGAACTGAAAGGGAAATGGTTTCATGACCAAACTTCTGTCAAAGGGGTATGGTGCTATATCTTCCAAGGAGTAGTTCTTGGAACTGGTGCCGATCTTAAGGTTGGAGATTTCTAGCTTTAGACTCTCAATTTGTTGTCTCACATCCGCCATAGGAGCATTTTGATCTATGTGTTGTTTTCCTCTCTCATTGGCCTGGGGGACAGTGTCATTTGTGCCTCTCTCATGTGCATTTGGGACTGTGTCATTTGTGTCCCTCTCACGTTCATTGTCTGCATTTTCCATGATGGAGCTAATGTCAAAGTCTGCGGGGAGTTTGATTCCGAGACTAGCAAGATGATGGAAATATTTGGTGGGGTCCTCAAGGAGCACTTTCTCCACTAGGCGTTGGAATTTGCTATCTTGCATGTGTGCCACTAATTCTTCACGAGAAATTTCTTCATCATCATCGCGTGGTGGGGCGATGTGATCGGAAGAGTCGGCCATTTCGGTTAGCTTGTTGTACTGGGATCGAGTAAGAACCATGCAAGGTGGGGTGGGACGAAATGGACTAGGATTAGAAATTTTGGCAAGGTGTCGGCTAAGACTGTAATGAATGGGATATCGAGGACAAGACTTGGACAAAGGGTTCTCTCGCTCAATGACTTCAGGTAAGACGGTTGACACAAGACTTTAGCCACTAGCAAGGGTAGTCGATACCAGTCTCACTGTGTAGGGCTTAGTCGTTCAACAAGACTACTAGCAAAAGGTACTGTGACCTACTAGGCTTACATGAATTCATGAATGAAACGAAGAAGGACCTATGTCGACTCGGTATGAGACAGAATGACGTTGGGGCAAGAGTGACTAGGACAGAAGGTGACTGGGACGACCATCGAAAGAGAGAGAAATGGGTGAAATGGATGAAGATTGACTACAAGGTTGATTCTGACCTCAGAAAATGAAACTAGGCTGAAATGGGTACTCTGAACAGTTGACAAAAATTTCTCAAAAATAGGGCAGATGCTCACTGTCACACATGCGCAGAAACAGATGCGCAGCAGGAATGGGTAAATGCGCCGTAAGTCGGACAAAAGCGCAGCAAGTCGCTGTATATGCGTAGCTCTGGTGAAGTATGTATGCGCAGCAACAGTGTGCAAATGCGCAGCAGAAAAGTATATGCGCAGCAGGTCAGCGTATATGCGCAGCAAGTCGCTGTAAAAGCGTAGCAGAACAGTGTATATGCGTAGTAGAAAGGTATAAAAGCGCCGTAAGTCGGACAAAAGCGCAGCAAGTCACTGTATATGCGCAGCAGAAAAGGGTATATGCGCAGTTCTGGTATTTTTTTGCAAATTTTTGGGATTTTTTCTCTGTTTTTGGTATTTTTTTGGCTGGAAAAGGTCTTCCTGATCTGATATTATAAATTGATTCAGCAAGAAAACACAGCAAGCACAAAGAGTATTTTGTAGTTTTCCATTGTTTTTGTAGTTTTTCGACTCTATTTTGGACAAAAGCAAGCACAAAATCCTAGGCGAGAAATGGATTATAAGGGATTTGGGCCACTAAAACAAGAGGTAGTTAATTCGGGCAACCGTTCAAGTGGTTACACGTGCGGCGGCGCTACTCTCCGTTATGGAGTCTCCCAGCCTCACAGGGTTGCGCCTGAGAGGGTTTTGGGGGAGGTTGGCCGTCGGTGTAACATAACAGCACTCGTTGCAGGAGGTTTTCACCTCAAGCACAATTTATTTTAAGTGGCTCGGTAGGGCTTGGCGTTAGCCTGTTACCACTCAGGGTCGTTCCCGCTTGGACAAGCGTGCATCCAAGGGCAGGCCCCTCCTAAAGGTTACACAAGTAGAATGACAAGTCTGGCACTCTGATCACCCAGAAGAGGGGAGAGCATAAGCCTATTGTCATTCGCAGGCACAGAATACACTGATTAATCCACCCTAGTTAAAAAAGATAAAAACTAAATGGGCTAGGCTACTCAAACAAAACTTTGAAGTGATTTCAACAATATTGCAGTGGTTTGATTTTAAATCCCAGAAAGCAGTTGTGAGTTCAATTTTAAGTCCACGTTGCACGAGATTGTTAACTTTGAAATTCAGGTCTCACGATATAGCAATGGTTCATTTTAACTTCAGAAAGCAGTTGTGAGTTCAATTTTAAGTCCACGTTGCACGAGATTGTTAACTTTGAAATTCAGGTCTCACGATATAGCAATGGTTCATTTTAACTGCAAGATCAGTGATGAGTTCAATTTTAAATCTTAGATAGCAATAACTTGGAAGTTTGTTTGCAATGCAAGCATGAAATAAACCAGTTATTTCCTCCCTAATTAAGACTAGATGAAGATTTGTAATGAACAACCATTTTACTCTTTCCCAGAAAATGAAATGTGAGCTAATTAGATGCAACTACATGTAGCTAAACCCGAGCCTATCCTGCAAAACTGCTCCAGCAAACACCTACAAAAGGGTTAGCGTTAGCAAAATACTCTAGAAAAGTACTAAAACCTGAGCCAGTTACAAATGCGCAGCTTCAGTGATCAGATGCGCAGAAGTGATCAACAGAAGCGCAGCATTAACGAATGCGCCGTAAAAATGAACAGATGCGCCGTTAAAATGAACATATGCGCAGTTTTAACGTATGCGCAGCAACAGTCGTCAGAAGCGCCGTAACAGTCAACAGATGCGCCGTTTTAACGTATGCACAGCAACAGTCTATGGAAGCGCAGCAAGAATACACAGATGCGCAGGATTTTCAAAAGCGCCATAACAGTCTTCAAAAGCACCGTAAAAATGAACAGATGCACCGAAAGAACCTGTGCGTGACTCTGCGGGACCTGTACGGAACCTGCCTTCAAAAAAGCTCAAAAATGGTGAAATAAAGGGGCAACGGCCCCACGGTGGGCGCCAAAAATGTGAGGGTGAAATAGTGATCAATCAAATGAATAACAAATGACCCCAAACATCAACAGAATAGAGAAACAAAGAAGATTCAAGTAAACAAAGCAATGAACAAAACACAGTAAACCTCTTCCGTTTCGAAACTTCTGTTGTTCGCCTATCACGAATCGTCCTTTCGCAGATGAGATGAGCCCTCAGAGAGCGCAATCTTTTAAAAGTTGTTGGAGGAAGTCGATGGTGAACGGCTATAGTGTGATATGCAATGAAGGTGAACTCCAATGCTACAATGGTGATCTCAAGCTTGTAGATGACGAATGGGTGCCAAAGGCGCGCTGGTGATATTTCTGCAGAGTAACGATGTCAAAAGCCTGGATGAATAGAATGGAAGGATGAAGCTTCATTTATAGACTTGGAAGAATGGGAATCAACGGTTGAGAGGAGATATGAAGATCAACGGTTGAGGATGGTTGAGGAATGTGCAACCAGTGGAAATGTGACAAGTGTCCCAGCTCCATCATGAAAGGTGGGATGTGACAAAACTGATTGGAGAGTTAACTCCATTGACTGGTCTGTTAACAGAATTGATTGATCAGTTAGAAGAGTGGATTGTGGAACTGACTGGGTTGATTGAGGATTTGACTCAACTGACAGGTTAGTTAACAGATTTGATTGATTGGTTAACTGACCTCTGATTGGAGAAGAAATAGGCCATGTGGGTGAGGGAAAATAAGATAATTAAATATTAAATATATTTAATTACATGTGCAACCTGATGAGGTGGACAAGGTGAGGTGTAAAAGGTGACGTGAAATTTTGAATTTAGAACTTTAGGATAGAGGAATTAGGCTTAATTAAATAATTTATGATTATTTAATTGTGAAGGACTTTAGAAGAATTTTAATTAAATAAATAGAATTTATTTAATTGTGAGATAGTGAATTGATTAAATAAATTTGGAATATTTATTTAATTAATAGAAGAATGGAATAAATATTTAGAATATTTATTTAGGATGATTTGTGTCATTTTTAGGCGTATACAGTTTCACATCACATTCACTCTTAAAAACACATCATAAACTATTATCCTTCATCATTATTTCAATTACGATACCACAAATGCAACATATAAAAAGATGCACTAATATTTTAACATGAGAACATGCTACACTAAAAGAGGTTATAATTACAAATCATCAGATCTATTATCCAAGTAGTCTAACACTCGTCCTAGCAATAAAGCTTATATCACTAGGATTCCAAAATCTAGGGTTAAAACAACTATGGAAGGAGAACCACTAGTATCATTCTTGTTTTAAAGTCATAATAGGAGGCAAGGTTTAGGTAAGATTACTACTACAATGATCCAAGGATTATAGATGTTTAACACATTGATTTCTAAAATACAGTATCTTTGGACTAGCTAAGTCCTATAAGTAGAATACAATACTTTAATAAATTCAATAACTCTAAGTTTTACAATAGATTATAATCTACAATAGATTTATAAGACAAGGGTGATTGACCCAATGATAGAACTATTCAATAATACAAGAAACATTCAAAGGTAAGTACCATCAAGCCCAACTAGGCCAACTAACCAACTCTTACCCTATAAAATTTGACTTCATATAACCTATTTGAAACATAAGACTAACATAATAAATATGATTGGTCTCTTATCAATAGACCATATAATCAACTACTCTCATGATATTTTATCTTAATAAAGGAATCCATCTAAGGAATGACTCATTATTAAAGAATTATACATAAACTAAATAAACCAATCTATAAAAAGAACAAATGTAACTATTAGTATATCTAGCATATAGTCTAACTAAAGTTCTATTTTTCCGATAAAGACTAGAAGGAAAAGTTGATCTTGATTTACACTAACATGGTAAATTATTTCTCTATGACACAAATTTTCTTTCAATACATGATCACTTCTAGTTTCATTAAGTGCACAAAGCATATGAACTGATTTACAAAATTTCTTAAAGAGAAGTGGTTTTCAAGTTTGTAGGACAATTAAATTGTGCTTGCACCCATAGAAGGTTCAAGGGATATGCCGATAGGAAAATGAAGGTAACACTTAATTGAATAATTAGCCATATAACAATATATTTATAAGTGCTTTGAAAATAGAAAAATATTAATGATGAAAGCAAAGTTGATTCTATCATTAGTTCCATGAAGACTCAAATTTGGAAATTGGAGATCATTACCAACACTGTTTTTGGTGACAAGCTAGCTTCTTCCTATGGAATGTAAAGAAAATCTCAATGGCTTTCGCTTTGGCTACCATATGGGAATCCCATACAAAAAGACATCCACTTTGTCCTTTCTATATTGAGTCTCAAATGATCCACACTATGGTGAAGATCCAAGCTACAAGACAACCAATTCTATGGCACTTCCTAGGCATAACAATAAACACCTGATTCAGGTTCAAATCTCTCTTGCTGAAATAAGTGAGCATTTGACTAGACGGTGGGGTGACGGTTACAGTTTATATTCCAGGGAGCACCCAAGTTCACAAAAATTTAAAACATGTTTCAAACTTATTCCACACGGCACTTAATGTGGCCCATAGTTTTACCCAAGATTTCCAAGCTACCGATGCAGGTGAAGTCCGAGCGGTGGAGAATGATGACTCACCAAGGTTCAAATCTCTGGAAGTACAAATGAAGAAACATGGCGAGGTGAGAGCCATGAGCATATTTATTAGAATACATACCCAGGCTCCTTGTCACTAAGCCAAAGGAGACTGATTAAATACGTATATGGATATTGTCCTGTCCTTCAATCAATAGCATCTATTTTTAAATAGTTTTAACATAAGTCATCATAAATATTTCTACTTCATAATTGCCCTGAACAGACTTGAGGATTAACATTACTCTTGAATTTTTGTGAGTTAAGTGTGGTATTTCCATTATTGTGAGATAAAAGCTATAAGCTTTCTTACAAGGCGATCTTAAAAAGTGAAAGCAAATGTGCCTTCATAGTGGATGTCAACAGTTCAAACCCCAGGAGACGTAATAAAATATTGAAGTTAAGTAAAGTACCACATCAAACACCACAGATGAAGCATTCCCAGTTTACAAGGTTAGCATAAGTTTGACAGAAGAAATACCTTTTGATCGTGGCAACTAGTAGAAGGCTATCCAACATATGTATACCAAAACAAAACAAAATTGAAACCTTAGTGAATATATATACTAAATGGTGGTGCCCGAACAAATTTCACAATTGACTGAATCATAGATTCCCAACAAACTTAGAGTGCAAATTTTGTTTTCCAAGCATAAACGATATGAGACTTTCGACTGCCGGGCATATTGGCATTGCAAAGAAAAAACCCATTACAGAGTAAAGAATTGCACTTAATAGGAAAATTTAGGAAGAAAACAAAAACTTACGGAAGAGGAAGAGAGCAGAGCATGCTCCAACAAGTGAAGAATAGATGAAGTGGTGAAGAGTAATGTCAATGCATGTATCCCACTTGGCGTCTAGGTCAAATTTTGGCTTCTCCTTCTCTCCTTCTCCTCATTTTAATTAGAAGATTTCCTCCATGGCCTTGGATCGATTCTTCATAAGGCGATTCTTTTGCTTACTATTCGCAGTTGTTGATGTTATTGTAGCGGTGGGAGATTTACCCAAGCCAACTCAATGAGGAGTCACAACTTATTCATATGAAGAGACACCAAAGCATATGAAGAGACACCAAAGCATATGAAGAGATGCTGATGCATATGAAGAGTCACCCTTGATTTGTATATATACTTCAATTCAATCACTTCATTCGACACCTCTAGCAGCAGATCATCATTTCCATTAGCAGCAAACTGATTTCAAGGAGAAACATATTCATTTGTAACTTTGCATCTAGGAGAGGTGTTATTATTCATTGTATCAAATTCGGCCTTGTGTTAGGCCTAAGTTGTAAGTAGATCTCTGCTCTTATTCCTTCAATATATAAGAGATATATTTGTTGTGTTTTTCTCCCTCGAGTAGGAGGGTTTTCCCAGGGTAAATATCGTGTTCATTGTCTTATGTGTTGCATTTTCTGATTGCTTACATTTCTGATCCTAAAACTAACATGGTATCAGAGCCAGGTTCAAGCTAGGAGCCCCAAGCACACGAGAGGTGTGGCTTAAGGGGGGGTGTTGGTGTTGGAAATAAGCCACACTCAGACCGACGATGGACTGGTCCAAGAGGGGCCAGTAGCTCAGTGGTAGAGCACTCCAGCAGCGTATGGAAGGTCCTAGGTTCGAGTCCTAGCTGGTCCATGTCTCAACATGGTATCAGAGTGGGTCTTAGAAAAGATCTGATCAGATTTGTTTAAGCAGTCAAGTCAACTTTTCATCAAGAGCAGTGCAGCATAGGCAAAGTATGTGAAATGTTTGTAAAATTGTCTAGAGGAGGTCAAGCTGTAGCATGAAAAGTGAAGCTCATGGGCTGCTTGACAAAATGCCACAAAGAGATGAAACGCCATTGCATGGGTGTATTCATTCACATAGTTTGGACTGAATTTGGCATACTTAGAAAATTATCGGGCCACATTCAGATGACATCTTGTTTTAATTTTCTGATGTTGTGTATGTTTAGTTTTGGTCTGGACTACCATTGGGCTCTCTGTGTTGCTTCCCAACAGTATGTTTCTTTTCACAAAATTGTTGCTTTTAAGTGGAGGTGGAAATATGAATTGCACATTAGTTGAGGATGAGATATACTCCGAGAGGCCTCACCAAATATAGATTCACTTCTCTTTGTAGGAGATCCACTTTGTATTGCTGATAGTAAACCTTCGCTTAGTCTATTTGAAAACTGCAGCTAATGATATGATGTTGAGAATTTTACAAAGGATTGGTGCAAAGCAAAGGAAAATTGAAAATCATGGATAAATCACATGACCATGAAGTGTTTAATAGAATGTCAAAGGTTGCACAATACTGTAACATCATACTTCCAACAAATAAAGGTTGCGCAGCTATAGAATCTTAACCAGGAATGTGAATGGATGCAAAATAGGACATTGATGAGGCGCACCATTTGTTTGATAATATGCTTCAACGGAATATTATCTCATGGACTGCAATCAGTGTTGGATATACACAAAATGGGCTTGTTGGAAGTGCCTTGAGCATATGCAGTTACAGATATAATATTGCAGGATTTGCTTGAGACTTTCAAAGGCCACCGAATTAGCAAAAGGGATCGTGGCTAAAGGAACCGCTTGTCAAAGATATATTTATTGAAGATTTGGAGAATGAACTCAGAGGCATATCATGGGTTCTAGCTGTCGCTTATAGAGTTAGTTGTAATACAAGTCTTTCTTCACAGCTTTAATCAACATCAATCGCCATCTGATAATTGGTCATCATCGATTATAAGAAAAAATCACTAGACTATGTGGATTCATTAATAAGATCGTGGGTCCCAGTAATAACATCAATAGTGGAATGGAAAGGAGTTCGTGGAGCGGCATCATTCTGAAATAACACAGAGGCAGTGTTCTAATCATCTAAGTTCCATATTTCATTGTTTGAGCCAAGTATCAAAAGGTTATCGATGAACATGTAATGAAGATTGCACATTTGCCGCCGACTGAAGAATAGAGGAGTTGGCTAAAGTGGGACTTTGTTGGAGACGAGATCATCATTGGAGATCACTTGTTTGTAGATACTCACGACATCATTCAAGTCCATTGCTCACTACCAGCAACTAGCATCGTGAAGGATTACTATCACACAGCCAACGAACCCCGACTACTATCTGGTGACAGAAAATGAGCAACGCCCAGAGAATTGGCTCAGCTTGAACGCTAAGCAATCGCCCACTGGATATTCACCATTGAAGCCTGCTTAAGGAGTCGATCTGTGATGAAGATCATTAACCAATTTCTAGTTTAACTGTAGCATATAAGGAGAAATCATTTAACAGCTGAGAAGAAACTACAAGACACGTGCCTAACTGGATCTGTAGAATTGACCTACATAAAAAGATAAGTATTTCATGTTTGAATAATGTTCATGAATTTTTTTTATTTTTGTTTTTGTTTTTTATGTAGTTAATAATTCATGCAATAACATTGGGAATAGTGAATCATGCATGCTTCTAGCATTGGTCTGTACATTTCTCTTCGGGACCTAGTTTGATTCTTTGAACTATTACTAATCTCTCTAAAAAAAAAAAAAAGCTTCCAGGATGGATCGAGGAGCAAAAGGATGATGAGATATTGCATAAGGATTCAAAGGGAGGAAGAGCTTGAGGCATCTTGTGAGGAAGGCCTGCCGACTAGAGAAATGAACAATCATGAAGTCATAGCTTGCAGCCATGGGACTGAGTTGGTGGCACATAACTTCACTGGAGACATCTCTTGAGGGCACAAGGTTGGGTCAGCCTTGGATGAAGAATTTGCATCAGCAAAGAAGATTGAGAAAGATGAAGACACTAAACAATGGAGAAACCTTTCAAATTGTCATTGCGATCAGCTACTTTGAAGAGGAGGAAATGACATTCAGAAGGAGTTAAATTCCAAGAATTCAAGGCACGAGTTGAGAGCATGTCCGGGAAAAGGACTAAGGTTCTAATATCAGTCAATGGAGGGGAGTTCACTTCTAGAGGATTTCCTTGCAATCTCTGAGGCAGGGATCAAGAGGGAGTTCTGTGACTCACTGAGAAGAAGTGAAGGTTGTAGTACTTGGAAGACCTCTTGAGCTACTGAGAACATAATTGAACAAGACTGTCAATCTAAATTTGACATTGATAGCTTCTCAAACCTATTCAGAATAGGGTGATCTGGGATGAGATCGAGGAGGACAGTCCTGAACTCTCGCAAGTCAATAGTGCTGGAGGCATGTGTTGAAAATCATTCCTCTAAGGCAAGCATTGCAGACAATCTTGGACGAGGAGGTTAGAAGGTTGATGCAAGTACTTGGAGTTTCAGAGGAGTCACATCATCATGAAGATATGTTGCAATGTATATTTCTCTGTGATGGAGAAGTATGAGGTGAAAGCCCTTGTAGTGTATATTTCTCTGTGACAGAGAAATATGAGGTGCGAGCCCTTGTCCATCTCTGAGACAGAGATGTGTTTCTTTCCACCCTCTGAGAGTAGCCATGGTGGACGTCATTTTGAGTGACTCCATGATGATGTATTTTTTCCACTAATGGGAGTAGCCATTGTAGACATCACGTTGAGAGACTTCATGATGATTCTCTTGTACTTGTGTTTATCCACCCTCTGGGAGTAGCCATGGTAGACGTCATGTTGAGAGACTCCATGACGACATCACGTTGAGTGAATCCGTGATGGGTACTTGTACACATGTTTCTTTCCATAGTCTGGGAGTAGCCATGGTGGATGTCATGTTGAGAGACTCCATGACAACATCACATTGAGTGACTCCGTGATGGGCACTTGTGCACTAGTTTTCTTCCACTCATGGGAGTAGCCATGGTGGACATCATGTTGAGTGACTCCATGATGATATCACGTTGAGAGACTCCATGATAAATTCTTCTCACTAATGGGTGTAGCCATTGTGGGTGTCATGTTGAGAGACTCCATGACATATCTGGAAAGATATCTCCCTAGCTAAGAGGGAGTGTTGATGTTATTGTAGCAGCGGGAGATTTACCCAGGCCAACTCAATGAGGAGTCACAACTTATTCATATGAAGAGACACCAAAGCATATGAAGAGTGAAGAGTCACCCTTGATTTGTATATATACTTCAATTCAATCACTTCATTCAACACCTCTAGCAGCAGATCATCATTTCCATTAGCAGTAGACCGATTTCAAGGAGAAACATATTCATTTGTATCTTTGCATCTAGGAGAGGTGTTATTATTCATTGTATCAAATTTGGCCTTGTGTTAGGCCTGAGTTGTAAGCAGATCTTTGCTCTTATTCCTTCAATATATAAGAGATATATTTGTTGTGTTTTTCTCCCTCGAGTAGGAGGGTTTTCCCAGGGTAAATATCGTGTTCATTGTCTTATGTGTTGCATTTTCTGATTGCTTACATTTCTGATCCTAAAACTAACAGCAGTCCCCTTCAGCTCCTTAAATCTTGCGATTTGATATGCTCGCCTAAGTTATTCGTTTCGCAGATTATCCCCTAGCATCCGGTAGGGAACAAGAGTTGATTATCTTCCTTGGTTTACATGACAAATGTAGCATACTAATGACAGAAAATGTATCATGCTAGCGAAGGGATTCTCGACCCACGATTAATAGTAACAGTGTAGTTTGCTTTCAACGGTCCCTGTGCAGACCCCAATAATTCTCGACACTATTTGTAATAAAAGTGCAGATATTTCCTCTCCTATGCACAATTTACATGGATTCTAAACATAGTAAATTATCCTTATGTGTCAATTGTCCCGAAGTGGATTAATAAATTGCCTTAATGTTTGGCTAAAACCATGGATACTACCTATCGACATTTTCTCTCTTCCATAGAAAACGCTCAAACCATAGCAAGAGATATTGATGAGAGAAATGCACATAATTTATTCACATGAGTAACCTTTATTGCATAACGACTACAGCTGGTTGAGAAATGTGCATGGTGGACCTTACCATTTTTAGTAGATGTCTCAAAGTTCAAAGGTAATAAATAAGGGAATCATCATAACAATGGAAGAGTTAAAGTTTTACACAGGCATATAAAGATTCTCAACTTCTTCTCAAGATAGAATATACATATTTTCTGGGTCCAAAAAGTTTTGGTAGCTTCAAAATGGTTAAAGATAACTCAACCACTATCCAAAATTAAACAGTTAGCTCAAGAGCATTCATACTGCAAAAGATTAATTTATAAGGAGATTCTTGTCTAATTTGCTAACTAAGGAAATTTCTATAGAATCTATAAGTTCTAGTCAGAGATCTTTCATCTAGATGGTGAGATTACACTCCTAGCAACATGGAATCTATCGCTAAATGCATATTGGTTGATGAAATCTAAAGAAATGGGGTTGCGCCTTAATAATGCACTACCTCAGATCTCCTATAATAATGAAGGGACATCCATCAAAGTATAATGGAAGGGAAGTTCTATCAGATATTGAAGTTGCGAGCGCCCAGGTAAACATGCATGCACATGACCTATCTCTCAAAATGCCTAAAAGAAATGCACGATGTCACAAGAAGCTATGATTACTGGATATGTGTAAAAATGATTTAAATAATGTCTTCATAAGATGGATCTATCGATATCCTATGAGTGTTAAGGAAAATACAACCCACCATTCATATAGAAGCATACGGTTAAGGAGGGAGTTCCCAGGCAACACAAAATTGATGGAGTAGTCACAGTTATGTTCAAGTAACATCAATACAAAACTATTGAAGAGAAAACCAAACCTGAGTATAAAAGGGTGCAGAGATTTAATCCTGGGCACAAAGCATCAAAATGATACTACGGAAAGTCGCCTCCAAGACATGGACATACGCTAAAAGGATCAATAGCACAAGTTAAATAGATTTTTCTTACCCCAAGTCATGGAGAAACGTCACCTCCAAAATCCAAGGATACAGTTGTAGGTCTAATTACTCAATAACATAGAAATATAAATCCCAATTAGTTTCTACTATATAAGGCATTGGATAGATGGCTCGAGTAGTAAAAACATTGGACCACAATGATCAACTCAAAGATTACATACCAAACATTTCTGATGATAACACTCTACAGAACAACAGAGACTCACAACCATGCTCCATACCGACCAAACTAACAGAACCCAGGACTGAGAACTCATCCTCATCAAGAATGATGTCAACTAAGGGAACCTCATGTTATCTCCCTTCCACAACATCCATTGGTATGGAGGCACACTCAAACCTGCCAATTCAGGTGGAGTCGATGCCTGGTACCTGCAATCCTGTAGCAAACCAAAGTGTCGTATACAACTATATATATAATCAAACACACTATGACAATGAATCACAGTGTAGTAGGGTACTCAACATGAGTAATACTACACTGTCCCTTCACAAGGCACATCACATATATCCACAATCTAAGTACATCATTAAATAACACATCGTCAGATAGTCGCATGAACATAGCAAAACTAATCTACATAATCAATTAACCCATAACTAATCATGTCAAAAGCATAATGTACTAATCATAGCAGTGTCATCATAATGATATCAATGAGTGTCATCCTCTATATCAAAATAGTAAACCTACCATCCACATGTCTAACATACCCTAAGTATTTCGAGTATTTTACCTTCTTCTTCATGCTCCTTAGCCTGACCACCTACTCATCCAAGGTGAGAATGGAGGGGGCATTACATCCCCCCCCTAAAACTTGACTTCCTCCTGGAAGTCACAGACTAGGGTGGAAACATATCATATTAGTATTGCAACTTTCTATTGCCTACATACACATCCATATTAAGCAATTGTTCATAAGATAGGCGCAATCATTCAATAAAGACAAGAAAAACATCAATTCTTTACGTTTAAGGCATATCATGTGATCTACTTGTATCTAATCACAATTATTTTGAGAATTTCATCCAATTTAGAGAATTGGATTCACATGTAATCAAGGAAAAATACATCTCATATCTTATTTCCACTATGTTTTCGACTATTTACCAACATACAAAGTACAATCCTCTACGGAGTCCTCCCTTGAACATACTATCAGAGGTTCAAAATGAACATGATAGAAACAACTTTGCTTTCATCATTATTATTTTTCTATTTTCAAAGCACTTATAAATATATTTTTATATGGCTAATTATTCAATTAAGTGTTATCTTCATTTTCCTATCGGCATATCCCTTGAACCTTCTATGGGTGCAAGCGCAATTTAATTGTCCTGCAAACTCAAAAACCACTTCTCTTTAAGACATTTTGTAAATCAGTTCATATGCTTTGTGCACTTAATGAAACTAGAAGTGATCATGTATTGAAAGAAAATTTGTGTCATATAGAAATAATTTACCATGTTAGTGTAATTCAAGATCAACTTTTCCTTCTAGTTTTTGTCGGAAAATAGAACTTTAGTTAGACTATATGCTAGATATACTAATAGTTACATTTGTTCTTTTCATAGATTGTTTTATTTAGTTTATGTATAATTCTTTAATGAGTCATTCCTTAGATGGATTCCTTTATTAAGATAAAATATCATAAGAGTAGTTGATTATATGGTCTATTGATAAGAGAATAATCATATTTATTATGTTAGTCCTCTGTTTCGAATAGGTTATATGTAGTCAAATTTTATAGGGTAAGAGTTGGTTAGTTGGCCTAGCTGGGCTTGATGGTACTTACCTTTGAATGTTTCTTTTATTATTGAATAGTGCTATCATTGGGTCAATCACCCTTGTCTTATAAATCTATTATAGATTGTAATCTATTGTAAAACTTAGAGTTACTAAATTTATTAGAGTATTGTATTCTACTTATAGGACTTAGCTAGTCCAAAGATACTATATTTTAGAAATCAATGTGTTAAACATCTATAATCCTTGGATCATTGTAGTAGTAATCTTACCTAAACCTTGCCTCCTATTATGACTTTAAAACAAGAATGATACTAGTGGTTCTCCTTCAATAGTTGTTTTAACCCTAGATTTTGGAATCCTAGTGATATAAGCTTTATTGCTAGGAAGAGTGTTAGACTACTTGGATAATAGATCCGATGATTCATAATTATAACCTCTTTATTGTCCCTTAAGGATCCTTGCAAATGATATTATTGGTGTCCTTCATATGATCCATATATGACTTGACTTTTAGTGTAGCATGTTCTCATGTTAAAATATTAGTGCATCTTTTTATATGTTGCATTTGTGGTATCGTAATTGAAATAATGATGAAGGATAATAGTTTATGATGTGTTTTTAAGAGTGAATGTGATGTGAAACCATTGTGTTTTAATAGTATCAAGTGTTATGTCATTTGGGGATAGTGGTTTCCAGAGGCTTAGGAGGGTGTGAATGTGAGTTGAGTAAAATGCACTCTTGTAATATACTCTCCTGTTTCAGGTTGATATGATACATGTGCAAGATGGAGAATGCCTTGCTCAGGGTACTTTTTCATGTGATTTATGATAAGCATGCAAGATGGGAATGCCTTGCTTGTGTAATGTGAAATGATGTATATTTTGAGAAATGAGATAGTTCATGCTTGGTTTATGTTTGGGATTTGAGAATCTAGATGTAGTGAAGGGGGAGTGGCTTTCAATGTGGGGCCGACGCCCAAAGTGGCTGTTAGGGTAACCCATTGGAAGTTGTTAATTCCAATGATAACTTAATAATAAATTTAAAGGGTTGGGTAGTTTTTCACACTAATTAAGATAATTGGATGCCTCACCCATACCTGTAATGCTCATTCAGGCTAAGGATGGTATTAGAAGGCCTAGTTGGCAAAATCAACATCCTTGTCCTCATGAAAGGAATGTTGGTTCTGCATGTGTCACGCTATGGGGCTGGTGTCTTGTGAGAGACTGTCAGGGTAACCATAGATGGGGGCTGGCGTCTAGTGAGAGACTGTCAGGGTAACCCATGTTAGGGCCATGCGATGACACTCTTCCCTACTACAGCCTAGCATTCTCTGATTGTGTTCTCCCCATTTGTTATGTGTTGCCTCTGGGAACATTGATTGAGTTACTTGTCATAATTATTTTGACTTTATTGTTGGGAATCTGTGTTCTAGTCTTTCTCTTGTTTGTGTTTGCCATCTTGACTGTTGTCTTGTGGGATCTCATTGTTATCTCCTAACACGGGGGGTGGACCTCAGGGTTCCACATGGTTAGGTGAATGTGCATTATTCCATTGGTTTTTCTGGTGCCATGGTTTGTGGATGTATCTCTCGTAGCGGATTCCAATTTGCATCTGTATTTGAAGTTAGATAATTATACTATTTGCATTCTGATCTAGGTATCAGTGGAATTCATTATGTAACTTGATGTATTCAGAAGAAGAGCTTTTGTATCAAGGGAATTATATAATATGAACTATTTTGTACTTGTAATCTTGAAATTTGTTTTGCAAAAATGTTGACTGATTTATCTGATGTTGTAATCTAAAATGTTAGTTTGATTCATTTGATTGATCATATCATGTATGTTGTTCATTGTTGTTATATTTTATTAATGCAGCTATGTAATCCCTAGAGATGTTAGTTTAACTTGTTGCTATTAAGCTATGTTATGTTTTGTTATCATCACTTCTATTTTTAAAAAAAAATTATGCCTTTTTATTGCTTAGTTAAACTTATCTCTAGGGTTGCATGGTGGGGCATTACATATTCTCATAGCTTATTGTGCATTCGAGACAATGTAAGTATACGTTGTATACAATGATATTATGTTGTTAGATAATTATTTAATTTGAACTATTAGTTATAAACAAATGTTTGTAGTCAATGTGTTTTTATTAAGGATATGGTGTTGATTACAAATTTAATGTATCACTCAACTCCTTTCTCCCATGATTGATAATAGAGAGAAAGGAGTTTTGAACAAAGTTTTGGAGTTGTCTTTATGACCAGTAGTTCCATTATCTTTGCATGCCACCATGGAGTATTATTAGGCAAAAATGTAGGAGAAAGTTTGGCAGTTATGGAGAGTACGCTTTATTAATCACCGTAGGAGATGCACTCAAGTTAGTGAAAGAGGACACAAGAAGAATTACATTGAGCTTCTTCGGTGGGAAATATCGACAAGGAGTGAGATTGGTAGCTTGTCATGGAAAGAAGGAAGGAAACTATGGAAGGATCATAAGCCTCTGTGCTCTTTCGAACTTCGATCAGGTTCCATGATTTTTCTTTAAGAAAACATTATATTCTAGACTAAAATTATTGTTATGGTATCAGTTCTATAGTATGTTCTATATTAGGCCGATAGGCTTGATCATCTTCTGTATTGAAATGAGGTTGCAGAGTCTTTTACTCTGTGTTTTTGGTGAGACTGTCTTAATCTTCTTAGTTCTTGTAGAAGTCGTATCTCTGTTTCTTAGTAAGAGACTTTGTTCTCTTTTCTTTTCATGCCTATAAAAGGACGAGATCATTTATATTATCTATTGTATACAATATAGTCAATTTATACAAGCTGAAAGGCCACGTGACCTCTGCATATTGTATATAGTTTATATGGGCCGAAAGACCAAGTCATCTCTATGTATTGCATTCAGTATATTCATCTCTGTCTATTGCATGTACAATATAGTCATATCTATATATTGTATATAGTATAGGCATCTCTGTATATTGTATACAGTATAGTCAGTGCATGCAGGCCAAAAGGCCAGGTGATTTTTGTATATCATCTATAGTATCGTAAACCTATAGAAGGTCGAAAGGCCAAGTGAGCTATGTATTTTATCTTCAGAATGTTAAACTTTAGAAGATTGTTATACTATCCATAGTATACAGTATAGCATTAAACTTTAGAAGATCAGTATACTATGCACAGTATACAGTATAGCATTAAACTTTAGAAGATCGATATACTATTCACAGTATACTATGTAGCTTTAAACGTTATCGGTATACTATCCACAGTATACAATGTAGTATTAAACTATAGAAGGACGAAAGGCCATGTAGCTGGTGTATAAACACCAAGCATAGTTTAAGAAGTTCAAGTTGTGGTCGATAGTGTATATTCTTATACAGTCAAATAATGACCATTCTTGATATGGCCAAGCCAATGTATGAGATCTTATCTATGCAAGAAGGTCATGACAAGGCTGGGGTGTGTTGTTATAACCTTTAGCAAACTAGTTCAACTACTAGCTATATGCTAATATTCATGTAATTCAGAGACTGATCTATTTTAGAACTATGATGAAAATATAGGAGTCAAGTATGGTTAATGAAAGTATAGACAAGTGTTTGATTCACATTTCTTAGTGGATTATACATATGAGTTTTGATGTCTTAATCGAACATTTTTGAGATGAATATTCTCATATATATATAAATGATTTGAATATCATTGTAAACACTAAGTATAGTGATGTAATATCACATTAACATTCTACAACAATGATAAGTGTTATCATTATATTTACAAGATGTTATCCATAAGTTCATAGTCTATTCTATATCAAAAGTCAGTGGACTCAAGAAGACCAAGAGGTCGAAATTATCCTATTGTTATTGAAGATTCAACCTATCTAGGTTAAAAGATTATACTTAATCAAATCATTAATCACGATAATGATAGTAATCATATGAATGAGGATATACCTCGTGTACAATATTTTTATATGTTTTGAGAAATGAGAATTTGATTAATACCCAAGTGGTCAAGAGGAGACTAGTGATTATTATAATCATGATTAGAAATTATTAACCATGGAAAACAAGACTATTTGATATACCAATGTATTGGGTAAGAGACGTAAAAACCCTAGAATCAAAGCCGAAGGGTTTATAAACTTAAAACTCTCAAGTCTCTTATGACATTGATTAAGTTTATTATATGTTATGGTTGACAGTAAAAAGGTTGAGAATACCATAGATCAAGACCATATAAAGAGTCTAAGAAGCACTTTGATAAATCTTAATGATTTCTTGATAGAATCGAAACTTGACATATAACACAAGAGTGCCTAATTCTTTGAGTCATTGAGTAGAATGATAGGAAGTCATAGACCTTGATATTTGCAAGAATGCAACGAGGGACTCTCTAAAAGGTTAAAATCATCTAAACGTTCTTATTGTATATATCCTAGTTTAAGGATTAAATTCTAAGTCAGATTGATTGGGAAATGAGTTTAACCAAAACAATTCATGTCTAGAGTTACTAGTCAAACAAGTCAAACTGTAGGATGAGATAGTTTCCAAGTTGAGTTAGAAGTGTGTGAACACACGACTACGTTTATTGCAAATGTCTATTTATATAGAAACTTTGGCCAAAGTGATGCATCTATCTCTACATGCATTAGTCAGTTCACAATGTCTAGATGGCGTGACCTGTCGGAATGATCATACTTAGCTAGAAGATTGTCTAGAGTTGTATGGTCGATAGAGTTACGTAGGACATAACACTAGGACTCAGATGGAAACCTATTGGTTCTTTATGTCTATACTCTTCGTGAAGAGTGGGGCTACTTCTAGGAAGGAAGGTGTGAAGGGGATCACCAGTCTGTGGTTGGAGGTAAAGCACTCGGATGATGCTCTCCCTTTGTAGCAGAAGACTCACTGAGACTTGTATAACATATATCAAGATTCTAGATGCATTATACTTCATGATTGGCTTCTAATTTTCAAAAACTTATGTAAACCTATTCATTTTGCCAAGCGTAAATTATTTGTAAATGAAAAGTGAAGAGATTTCACTATGCTTTTATCTTTGAATATATATTATATTTTCAAGGTTGAATAATATTCAAAAAAGATGTGCATTTATTTATGAGTTAAAAAAATTCTGTCATGTTTAACATGTTCATTTACTTTCTTAGTAAATTTTGTGAGTAATTCCAAGTTATATGAGAAGGTATGTTACAGTCCCAATCATTCCAGACTACATGCTTTGTAGTCAGTTCAACCCCATGAGGTGCAAAACAAAAAATATGGCTCCTTGCAAGGTTATGTTGAATGTTGCAAGGAGCCATATTTTTCATTTTGCACCTCGTGGGGCTGAACCGACTGCACCAACATGTCGGGGTGGGTGGGTGAATTCTAGGGGAGGTCTTGTTTCGTACCCCAAGTATCCCAATTGTTTTGGACTACATGCTTTTGATAAAGTCTCTTAAGAGCCCTAAGAGCGAAAAACTGCCAATCTTTGATAGGGCAGTTCTTAGAGTTTGTAACACTTGGGAATGTTTTGTTTAGACCTATAGCTACACATGGATTCAATCCATAATAACATCTCTTTGTTTTTGTCAACTCCAAACTGTTTGACCACGAGGACAATGAATGCGTTCTTACAAAATGCATTAGTAACATTCAACATAACCTTTCAAGGAGCCATATTTTGTTCTACACCTCGTGGGGCTGAACTGATTGCACCAACATGTCGGGGTGGGTGGGTGAATGCTAGGGGAGGTCTCATTTTGTACCCAAGCGTCCCAATCATTCCAGACTACAGGCTTCCAACAAAGTGTCACTTTGTCAGAAGCCTATAGTCTGGAACGATTGGGACACTTGGGATAGGAAACGAGACCTCCAGTAGCGTTCACCCGCCACTTTGTCAAAATCCTATAGTTCAAAATGATTGGGACACTTGGGGTACAAAACGATAGCTCCCCTAGCATTCACCCACTCACCCTGACGTGTTGGTGTAGTCAGTTTGGCCCCATGAGGTGTAGAATGAAAAATATGGCTCCTTGGAAGGTTATGCTGAATGCCACTGACACATTTTGTATGAATACATTCGTTGTCCTCGCAATCAAACAATTTAGAGTTGACAAAATTTGAGAGAGGTTATTTTGGATGACCCCACATGTAGCTATAGGTCTAAATGAAACATTCCTAGGTGTCACAGACTTCGAGAACTACTCTGTCAAAGATTGACAGTTTTTGACTCTTAGGGCTCTTAAGTGACTTTGTCGGAAGCCTGTAGTTTGAAAAGACTGGAACAACTGGGGTACAAAATGAGACCTCCCCTAGAATTCACTTGCCCACCTTGATCTATTGGCATAGTCAGTTCAGCCCCATGAGGCACAAAACAAAAAGCATGGCTTCTGGCAAGGTTATGCTGAATACCACTGATGCATTTTGTAAGAATGCATTTAATGTCAAAATGATCAAATGGTTTGGAGTTGATAAAAACTGAGAGAGGTTATTGTGGATGGAACCCACCTACAGTTGTAGGTCTGAACGAAACATTCCCAGGTGCCACGGATTATGAGAATTGCTCTATCAAAGTTTGGTAGTTTTTGGCTCTTAGGGTTCTTAAGTGACTTTGTCGGAAGCCTATAGTCCAGAATGATTGGGGCACTTGGGGTATAAAACAAGACTTCCCCTAGCATTAAACCACCCACCTTAACATGTTGGCACAGTCAGTTCGGCCCCACGAGGTGTATAACAAAAAATATGGCTTTTGGCAAGGTTATGTTGAATGTCACTGATGCATTTTGCAAGAATACCTTTAATTTTGGCATGGTCAAATGGTTTTGAGTTAACAAAAACTGAGAGAGGTTATTATGGATGGACCTCATGTGTAACTATAGGTCTAAACGAAATATTCCTAGGTGCCACGGACTCCAAGAACTGCTTCGTCAAAGATTGGCAATTTTTTGCTCTTAGGGCTCTTAAGTGACTTTACCGGAAGCCTGTAGTCTGGAATGATTGGGACACTTGGGGTATGAAACGGGACCTGCCATAGCATTCAACCACCCACCTTGACATGTTGGCACTGTCATCTCAGTCCCTTGAGGTGTGAAATACAAAATTTCATTCCTAGCACCTTTCCACTGTTAACACCTTTCGACTAGATGAAACTGAAGCATTTTGGAAGATTGTGTTCCTTGCAACCACATGCAAATGAAATTGATTTAAAAAAACTGAGGTAGATATTTGTAGGTGGACCTGACATCCACCTATATGCAAAGAAGACAGTCATAGGTGTCACAATTTGAGAGAATAGTCGGTCCAAAGTTTGGCACCTTTTTTGTCTTAGGGATCTTAAGAGAATGTCTTCATCTGATGTAGTTGAGAATGACCAGGAGGATTTGCCACTGAAAAGGCATCTCCCCTATAAATCACTCATGCACCCCAATATGTTGGTGTAGTCGGTTTGGCCCCAGGAGATGCAAAATGTAAAATTTCACTCCTATTGCAAGAAGAAACTTAGTGAAATTACAAATTGAGAAATAAAAATAAACTATTGCAAGAGGTTTCTTCTCAAAACAAGTCATTCTTTTCTAAGGTAAAATTAGATTAAGGAGTTCTAGTCAAGCCCCATAAACATGTTCATAAATAAGTGTTAAAATTGATGAATTTAACGGTTGAGGTCAAGTGGTTAAAAACTTAAAAAATGTGTTCTCTTATGATATTTGAACATGGTGATGCTAATAAGCCCCATTAGAGTTTGTTGTGCTAGGTGTCGGAGGTGACTTACTCCCTTCATTTTGCCTTATTCAAACCCTTGGATCGATTTAATGGCTTTATACAAATGAAAAATACACCAAATAGAATGTAAATGCCTAGTATGTCCTTATCAATGCTAATGTTGATGTCTCATCCCAACTAGCTATTACCTGTCAAATTGAACACATAATATTTAAATTTGTGTTCTATAAAAGGACAAACTAGGCATTTAATGATTTAATTTGATTGTAGGATTTTGGGGATTTAATTTGATTGTAGAACTTAATGCTTGAGTGAATTTGCCAACGTTCACATAGAAGTGGTTGTGAAGGAGACCACATAAGACTATTGTATGTGGTTCTAAAGGATCATGGGCAAGAAATAAATGTGTGGCTATGAAGTGGATTGCAAAGCAAATTGATGTGTGGCTGTGTTCTCTTATGATATTTAAACATGGTGATGCTAATAAGCCCCATTAGAGTTTGTTGTGCTAGGTGTCGGAGGTGACTTACTCCCTTCATTTTGCCTTATTCAAACCCTTGGATCGATTTAATGGCTTTATACAAATGAAAAATACACCAAATAGAATGTAAATGCCTAGTATGTCCTTATCAATGCTAATGTTGATGTCTCATCCCAACTAGCTATTACCTGTCGAATTGAACACATAATATTTAAATTTGTGTTCTATAAAAGGACAAACTAGGCATTTAATGATTTAATTTGATTGTAGGATTTTGGGGATTTAATTTGATTGTAGAACTTAATGCTTGAGTGAATTTGCCAACGTTCACATAGAAGTGGTTGTGAAGGAGACCACATAAGACTATTGTATGTGGTTCTAAAGGATCATGGGCAAGAAATAAATGTGTGGCTATGAAGTGGATTGCAAAGCAAATTGATGTGTGGCTACGAAGGAGCCTACAATAAAAAATGATAAATGTAGTTGTGAAGGAGCCATCATGATATAACAATGTTGATCTATGAAGGAATCATCATAACCATGAGACAATCACTGTAGTCATAAACATCAAAGGATGTTAGTGATATTATATGCACCCCCTCCAATTGGTTACATGCAAAGGATAGAAAGAATTGGAGGAGAAGAGAAAATGTGATATGTAAAAGATATGATCATGTTAGCACAAGAAAAATGTAATAATGACGTAGATAACATCATCTAAAACAACAAGTTATAATCTCGTAAGCACATGTATCAAAGTGAAATGAGATGTTAGCCAATGTTACCCCCAATAGTGAGGATAATAAACAAAAGCCAATATGTTAGATGGATTTTGAAACTTTAAAGCAAATGCAATTGGTAGGTGTAAACCTAAATTCCACAACCTTTCCCAACATACTCCCTACCTATGCCAAAATGGGATATTTGGAATAGGCTACATGGACATCCATCAAAACATAAGGGAAGGGGGATTTTTGTTAGATTTTATAGTTGCAACTACCCTGGTAGACATGTATGCAAAATATTGAAGCATAGACAAGGCACATGAACTATTTGACAAAACATCTCAAAAAGATGCCATCTCATGGAATGCAATTATTACAAGATATGCACAAAATGGATTTGTTGATAAGGTTTTAGAAACTTCCAAGCAAATGCAATTGGTGGGTGCAAAGCCAAATTCTACAACCTTTGCCAGCATCCTCCCTACCTATGCCAAAATGGGATTTTTGGAATAGGATATGGACATTCATCAAAGCATAAAGGATATGTGAATTTTGTTAGATGTTGTAGTTGCAATTGCCTTGGTAGACATGTATGCAAAATGTGAAAACATAGACAAGGCATGTGAACTATTCGATAAAACACCTCAAAGAGATGTCATCTCATGGAATGCAATGATTGCAAGATATGTAGAAAATGGATTTGTTGAAAAGGCTTTAGAAACTTTCAAGAAAATGCAATTGGCGGATGTAAAGCCAAATTCCACAACCTTTTCCATCCTCCCTACTTTTGCCAAAATGGGATCTTTGGAATAGGGTATGGACATCCATCAAAGCATAAAGGATATAGGAATCTTGTCAGATGTTGTAGTTGCAACTGCCCTAGTAGACATGTATGCAAAATGTGGAAGCATAGACAAGGCATGTGAACTGTTTGATAGAACACCTCAAAGAGATGCAATCTCATGGAACGCAATTGGTGGTTGTAAATCCAAATTCCACATCCTTTGCTAGCATCCTCCCTACTTGTGCCAAAATGGTATCTTTGGAATAGGGTATGCACATCCATCAAAGAATAAAGGATATGGGAATTTTGTCAGATGTTGTAGTTGCAACTGCCTTGGTAGACATGTATGCAAAAATGTGGAGGCATAGGCAAGGCACATAAATTGCTTGGTAGAACACCTCAAAGAGATGCCATCTCATGGAATGCAATTATTGCAAGATATGCATGAAATGGATTTGTTGAAAAGGCTTTAGAAACTTTCAAGAAAATGCAATTGGCAGGTGTAAAGCCAAATTCCACAACCTTTGTCAAGATCCTCCCTACCTACGTGAAAATGGGATCTTTGGAATATGGTATGGACATCCATCAAAGCATGAAGGATATGGGAATTTCGTTAGATGTTGTAGTTGTAACTACCTTGGGAGACATGTATGCAAAATGTGGAAGCATAGACAAGGTGCGTGAATTGCTTGACATAATGCCTCAAAGAAATGTGGTCTCATAAAATGCCATGATTGTAGGATATGCACGCAATAGATTTTGCAAGGATGCTCTCAAAATATTTCAATTAATGAAGCACTCTAGAACATATCCTAACATTGTAATCTTTGATTGTGTTCTATTTGCATTCATCCATGCAAGTTTAGTGGATGAGGGTTGTACATACTTCAATCTCATGTGTAACTCTTATTGTAACTATTATTGTACATTACTGAACAGATGTCTCCATGACTAATAGGAATTTTTAAGGGATCTTGTGCTACAATTTTGAAGTCATGTCACATTTATTGATATGTATGCTTTAATAATTAGTTAGTTTTCTAGAACTATAAAATGTTGTAAATTCTTCACAATAATCTTTTTCTTAATGCATGTGAGACATTCTTCAGTAGAAAGGTTCATGGAAACGTTGAATAACAAGTACGCAATATCACAAAGTTTAAGCATGATACATTATCTATTTTGTAACCATATAATTGATCATCATATATAATGTAAAATCTAATATACATAATTTAATGAAAATGCCATATAGTGTATATATTTAATGTCATATAGGCATGTACAATGATATACATCGGTATAATAGAAATGTATGTTTATAAAGCCATATATAGGCATACAAAAAATGTCCCAACATCAAAAGTCTTATGGCATGCTATCAAATAGTTGACAACCCTTACTTTACCATGAAGGTGGAGAAGCAGTCAACGACTCGTGCTCTCTCAATTGTTGACTGGACCTCCTCTCATAAGATTTTTGAACCTCCACATATCAATACAATTAAAAAATATCTACATTAATATAGAAAATATGAAATATACAACATGACATAAATCATCAATCACTTATCGCAAATTGATAATCACTCTCAATAATTCGTTGCCTTTCTTCATCTATAGATGGATGGATTGGAGTTGCGACCTCCCATGAGAAGAATGAAGAAGTAAATTAGAGTAAAGATGAATATCATTTATGTGCATTAAATAATGTGAGATAAAACAAGAAATACATAATGACATTTACATGTTACTGGTTCATACATGTGTCAAAGACATTATAGACAAAACAACTACAACAATGCCTACATCCTTGGCGTCATAAATATTAGGAGTCTGAATTGCTATCATCAACTGATAATAGAAAAATGTTATTTGACCAAAATATACATAACATTATTTAAATGCTTAATGACTAAAAATAGTAAAATTTACCTCTGTGAAACTGGATCTATGACCCACCCCACCAACTCCTCCTAATGTTGGAGGTCAAACATCCACCTATTCATCATCAAATTGTCATTAAATATGATTACCATTGATATATGACAAAAAAATTTACATGTACTATATTTATTATCAGATTGTTACAATACATAGTTGTCCACTCAATGTCGCCTCATAAGCTTGCACTGAATGACCAACATGCATAGGATGAGTACTTTGATCTTGGAATTTCATAATGCATATAATTACCTACATTAACTTTCAATTATAATAGATTAATATATGTTAATTAGAAATTTCAAATACATATATAATAAATTGCAAATCCTTATAAAAAATCATCTGTCTGTCAATACTAAAGGTCCTGTATAGGAAGTCATCTGTCATTATGATATTATCCAATATGGACATGTCATGTGCCTGTTGATGTCCCTATGTGGCATAGTCCTCAAAGTGTGCAACATCCTCTTCAATGTCTATATCGGTTTGAGTGGCCTTTGACCCATAATGACATAAAGCTCCAAATGAACAGTAAATATGTGGAGACTGATGATACCTACTAGTCTCACCCTCACCAGCCTGTGAAAGATGGCTACCATGCTATAGTAAAGACTGAGTGAGCAAACTAATAGAATGTAGCGTCCCCACCTCAACACTCTCTTTCAAAGTAGAAGGGAGTGAGATATGCTAAAAGGATGACCTCACTAAAGGTCTAGCTGGATAGTCCTAGGCACGATGTGCCCCCTCCCTATCTTGTGTAGAACCACCACCTCTACCCTAGAAATCTCGCATGTCAAAATAGTTTGGAATGTCATTAAGAATCAAATCGTAATATAATTTCGTCAAAAAATACTGTGGGACCATATTATTGTTACATGGCAGATCATCAAAATCCATCCACCACATATCCTGAAAGTTTTTAGATATTTTATCGCGTACACACCAGTGAATGGGGAATCTTTTGCAACTCCTGTGCAATGGCTCATTGCTTCTAGGATCAACAAATAGGGCACATAGATCAGATTTCAATTTTTTTAGTTTTTCACCTATTTGTATGATAATTTATTCACATAGTATTATTAGAAACTCTCCCTATAATCCACCCATTTGTTGATTTGGATTGTCACAAAATCAATGTGAGAAACAATCGACTCTAGTGATGCAGCAAGGGATCTCTGGTGAGGATTGGTTGCACTTGGATTTTTTTAATGTTTCACTTAAGCTTTCAAGTTGTCTTTTGTTCTCCTCAATTTGCCTTATAAAGTTTTCTTGTGTCTCACGAGGATGCCGAGGAATTGAAGGAGGAGTTTGAGGAAGGTTGTTTTGAGCCTCCTCTTCACCTTGAATCTCACCATCCCCTCTATTTGGTGGATTAGGGTTTGGGGGTGTTTCATGGGGTTCCTTGGCTGAAAATTCAAAATAAAAATTCAATCAAAACATTGAAAAACAAATGATTCCTTTTCAAATTTAGTAAAAACATGTCCAAACCTTACCTTGTTTAGCTTGTTGACTCTTTGGAGGTCATGCACAATGTCCTCGAGTGCAGGAATGATGGTGGCATAGTGTTAGAGTGGATTCTCCTCCAATTTCTTCAAAACACGCTCACATAATAACCCTGGTCGCATTTTGGAGCTCAATGAATTTGTGAGTGAAAATGAGGGTGTTATAACCTATTTTTTTATATATTTGGGGGCTCAAAATGCGAGCATGTTATAACGCCATCGTGTTATTTTTTGTTTGGACCAAAAAGTGGTTTGTCCACTTTTTGGTGCCCCATCTTTTTGCACATGCCCTTATTAGTACCCTACAAATTCACATGTTATGCCATCAATTTATTAAGTAAATCCCCCAGTAACTTGGCATACATAATTCATGTGGCTCACATGTATATCAAAGTGGGGTAAAATGTAGAGAAGAAAAGTGCATACTTCACCCTTTTCTCCACTCGTATTAAACTCACTTTGGCCTTGTCCTAGAATATGGCTCCTCAATAGTTAATTTAGCCCATTTTTATGCATAAGCCGATAGAATCCTAAAAATATCTCTCCACTAGTCTATTTCAATCTCCATTCAACTATATCATATATCAGTTCACTTGCTTCCACATCCTTGACTAGATTGTAGGTGTGATTCTATCCCTTGGGCATAATTGTGCACATGGTCAAGTCCCTCAAATTTAAAAATGTTTCTTGTTAATTAATCTTTTGCCAAATTACATTTTTCCAAAGTACATAATGTTGTATGTGATAGGGATAATTACTCTTTTACCAAATTGGATCGTTACATGTTGACTTGTACACAAAATAGTTGAATTGAACACCTAAAATGTCATATTTAAAGACAAGCCCTAGGACACTAGAATAAAATAATGAGAAATAAAAGGCATTGAAATATCCCTTAAGGGCATCAACAAGTAATTATCCACCAATTGTATCAACCATAAACAAATACTACAACTTCTAGGAATTTGCATGATTGTGTTTCATGTCTTCAATCCTGTGAAAACAACCAAAGGGGTTTGACTAAGGATTAAGTAAGTTACAAACTTCAATCCTCACATAGAAAACTCCCAAATGTGTTCATTAACAACTCATTGACCCAAAATTAGATGTTATTTGCAAGTACATAGTTTTCTATAATTTGTTATTGTAGAGGACAAAATTGCAAGTACAAGACGTGATCATGCTAGGAGGACTAAATTGAGTGTGATTTTGTCCTAGAGAGTAGAAAATTAGGGATTTGCTTATGCACAAATTTAAAATAGGTTTTTAGTGTTAGCTTTGATACTAAGAATTCATCAATTACCGTACATTAGTTAAATTCAAGTACAAGTTAAACATTAATATATATAAACATACTCAAACCATCTTATTTCATTTATCATTCTTAATGTTATAGCCTTAATTAATTTGTGCAGCATTTAATTATTTAAGTGATTTATCATTTAATTAAACAAACATAAAATATATTTATAAGGAGGGTATCAAAAGTAGTCATCTTTATAAAAATTGTATTTTTTGAATAAATTTCTAAATAATAAATTAAAATTAATCAATTTTCTTCACTCAACCTAGGCTAAAGAGAATTTATTTGACCAAATTTGCCAATATATAAATCATTTTCAACTTGAAAAGGAAATTAAAACAACCCTCCCTCTAATTTAAGAGGGAGAACAAAATCCATTTAATATAAATTTAGGGTAAATAAATAACAGATGAATATTCATAATCTTCTCTAAATATTAGTGATGCAATTATGTAATAAACATAAATGAGTAAAACGCTTAAAAAATAGATCAATTTAAGATACTAAAGATATTTAGTTAGAAATTGTGACAAATGTCAGATGTTGATTTTTTCATAATGTAGAAATATCACTAAAGTTTAGATGAATACTTTGGAATCAATGAATTTAACCTGTTCGTCACTTTGAATTATTTCTATGATTGTGGATTTGATCCTGAAAGCGTGCATTTGATATGACACATAGATCTAATATGTGCCTATAGATTTGACAACTAACTTTTAGATCATCAATTTTGGCTCACCTCGTTATTCTCATTTTGCCCTAGCTTAAAAAATTGTTTTTGGTTATGTAAGGATTAAGTTAATTCTCCTAAATTAACATTCCTAATCTTAAGTCTAATATCCACCCCTTTAATGTTTGGGGGTTATATTTTATTGTAAATTATGCACACTCAAGGAAAGTTAAAGGGTCATCAAGAAACTAAAGGTTCTCCCTTATGGTAATTTAAATGCTTGTATGCATATGCGCATTAACAATGAAAATGAGCTTCATTCAATATAGTCTTGTTGTCTAATTTCCCATCCATTTCATTTTGTCAATCTTTCCCTTGCATTCATTCTTGGGCCTACATTGGTATAGAGCATATAGGTTTTTTCCATTTATTTTTTCATCTTCCATTATTTCTCCTTGGTTATAAGTTTCATTTTCAACCTCATACGATAGCTCTCAAGCTTCTTCTCTTTCTATTCTTCTTGTACAACATTGTTGGAGGCATTTTTTGATGTAGAAGACACTATTGAAATCATTTTTTCTGTTAAAAGGCACTGTTGAAAGCATTTTTGCTATCAGAAGGCAATATTGATGGCATTTTTTCTATTAGAAGGCACTGTTGAAGACATTTTTTCTATTAAAGGCACTATTGAAGGCATTTTTTTATATAAGGAATTTTACTATTATAATGACTTAGGAGGCAAGAAAAGATTTCCATGACCAAAGGAAGCAAGATATTAAGCCTACCGCATTCAATTATTTGGTCAATACTTTGCCTATATTTTTCAAAACTACCCTTTTTTAGTTTAATTAAATTCACAGATTATATATATCAATTAGAGTCATAGGGCAATTGGATAGTGTTATTTTGCAATCCCTTTTATTTCTAGGAGGTGTAAACTTTAGAATTTGCCCCCTTTGATTTTGTTCAAATTTGTAAAATTTTAAATTAATTGTCAAAACTAGGAAAATCAAATACCTTTGCTTGCATTTACCATCATATCTAGGCCATTAGGTCAAATTTGTCTTTGAAACTTACCTTTTTGGAAACTAGAGTCATTATGATTCCAAAAAGTACAAATGCTTATGGGTCCAATTTATCCACCTAATAAATTTTAATCCCCCAAAATTAGGATAGTTTGCTGAAATTACATTAAAGAGGGGTTTGTCTTGTCTAAAATCAATCAAAATTTTTAAAATAGCATAACTTTTGCATATGGTGTCCAAAATTGGCTTATGACCACTTGTTTTTCATGTAATGAAGATTCTAAGATCTTCTATGTGAGTGAATTTTTTTTAAATGTTTTAATTTTTTTGGGGGAATAAGGGTGTAAAACTTTGTTTGATTATAGTCAAAGTGTAACAACTCACCAAATCATGAGATTTTAATTATATTCTAAGCATTTTTGGTGTTACCTGGCTTAAAACTTATCATTTTATATTTCTCTTGCACACTATATTCACAATGAGTACACTATACTTAGATTGCATATTATCTTTACAACTTCATGTATGTACAAATTAGGAGGCATATTTGATTTTAGAATGTTGTCCAAGATAGTTTAAGCCAATGCTTATGCAATTTTGTAATCAACACACTCTGTACTATGACATGAGAGTTCATTTATAGAATTAGATTAATTCTCACAAATCTTATCCTCTTGTCAACAATCCCATTGTCAAACCCATCATAGAAAATATAATCAAACCATCTACTAGTGTTACTAAGGCAAAACTTGTTAAGTCTAGATTTAAAAATAGTCAAAACCCATCATGAATACAACACTTGTTAGTTCTCCTATTGTTGGATGTCCACCTATTATGCAAGTCTGAGAGGTAATTTAAAACCCAACAAACATTGTATTGGTCTAGGGTATATAGGTGTTGTGAATTTTCATAGACCAAAATATTTTAAACCTATCAAATTTATGTCTAGAGGTGTAGACACCCAAATTTGTCCATGTCTTGCAACACCTAGTCAAATACATTACTTAGACATCATGTAGCATTTTGTCCTAATCCCACTCCTAATTCCACTTAATCCATAAGCCAATTAATTAAATAAATCTTATTTATTTAATTAATTTCCCATCCTAATCCCATCCTAATCACCTAGCCAATTAATTAAATAAATCCTATTTATTTAATTAATTTACCTCACATATCCCAACTAATTCAATTAAAATATTTGAATTAGGTCCTCACCTCTCACCACATTCCAACACTTGTCCACCTCTCACTTGAATCATGTGTGGTAGTACAACTTTCATTTAATATCCTTTTTGTGTACACGATCACACATGAACTAGTTTTTGTGTACACAATCACACATGAGCCTTATTATCCTCCTTACACTTGTCACATGACTACAACTCCCTTGAAGAGTGGGAATAACTAATCAATCCTAGCCATCGACATCGTCCATTTAGCCTTTCAATCACAACCATCAATTCAAACTAGCCCTCTCCTATAAATCAACCCCCTCACAAGCCATTTGCATATGCATTGAGTTTGAGTATCCTTATGCTGTCAAAATATCATTAGAGCCTTTGCATCATTCATCTTTCATCCATTATCTTATCATCTATCTTCTATCTATCATCTTCATCCTAGTGTTATGCTGCCGAATTGAGCAATCAACATATCAAATCACTCAATCAATTAATCTATTCATTCCATCTATTTGAGGTATTGAAGATTTGGATTAGGTAATGCAATTCATTGTTTTATCATTTTCATTTTATCCAAATTTTTTGATCACAAGAGGTATTCTACACAACAATCAAGTTGAGTCTTCACTTGTTGGTCAGCCATGTGAAATTAACAAATTGCTAAGTCAATCAAAATCAACTTGCTCTAGAACCTATCAAGTCCAAACATGTTGTCATTATGGATGTCGAGGCTAGATACCTCCAGTGACTATTTTGATCTGCATCCTTGTCTATCATGTGGTCAACATACACATTCTGAAAGACACTATTATGTTAGAGATTTGCCTACCAAATCAGTAAGGTGTATGCATTTTGGATGGATAAATCACCCTAGATGGAAAACTAAGGCTTACTTATTATCAAAATCGTATATGAGAGTCCAATCCACCATTTTAGATGATGCCTTATCTACTCATTATGTGCATGTTTTTTCAATCATTTTGATAATGAGAGTATCATTGGAGATATTGTTGATCATTGGTACTAGAACTTGTTGAGCTCATCTACTCATGATGCAAATGTTGTCAATCTAATTGATGATGAGCTTAACATTGCATATATTGTTGAGCTTGGTACATATTCTATCTTTGATATTGATACTTGTACTATTGAGTAACAACCTACTTAAAGAATTATAGAGTTGCACTCAATTACCATAGAGGATAATTATGCACCCAGTTTCGATGGTGTTGACAAGAGAAATGCCTTATTTTACCTATGATTTCCCATTTTGTTTGGGATATTGATGATGAGCATGTTGATATTGCTAGATATGCAACCTAGGATGAATTATTTGAGGCTATAGTTATTGCCTCAAATTGATTATACTTTTGCACTTGAGTTAAAGTTATAAACCTAAAAGGTTGTCTTACAAACTCTTTCCATTAAGTTGAAAACCCAAAGGGATGGTTTAATGGAAACTTGTGATGAAACCTGAGAGGGTGTAATTAAGTTGTGCATCTCTATACATAGGTTGATATATGTTTTTACTTTTCTAAGGGGTCCTTTGTAGCAACTCTCCACTCTAATCTTATAGGGGGAAGATCGAGATTTAAATTTTGAGTTCTTCGAGAGTGGTACTTGGAGACTTCTCACATTGTTCACTAAGGATTTGTCATTGCAACATCTTGCAATCTACATCATATTGCTACTTTTCACTATACTTTATCTCAATAAGTAATGTTTAGATCAACATCTAAACCCCTGAGATTGCACACTACATTATGGTTTTTAATGACTATCCATGGAGCAAGATCATCATATGCCTTCATTTTTTATGCAATTTTTCTGCCACAGGAGCAAATTTTTATGTGACCATATTTGTCTTCATGTGAGAGCATTGTGGACGGCAAGTGGTTCACATTTTTTAGCATGACATAAAGTTAGGTCTTTCAATGCATGCTTCAACACACTTTTAAGTTACTCATGGGCATAATCAACCTAGGTTATCTAGTTTTTAGGTCATACAGTGTAGCTACACCACACTTTTGGACTACTCATGGGTACAATAAGCCTAGGTTCTCCAGTTTTCACTCTCTTTGGCACATGGTTTATTTTGAGCATCATTTGCATCACATTAAATTGTAGAGACAAACAACTCATTATAATTAGCATTATAGGGGGGATGTAAGGATTAGGTTAATTCTCCTAAATTAACAATCTTAATTCTAAGTCTAATATTCACCACTTAGTGGTTGTATTTTATTGTAAATAATGCACACACAAGGGAAATTGAATGGTCATCAAGGAATTCGAGAGTCTCCCTTGTGGTTGTTTATACTTGTATGCATATGTGCAACAAAAATGAAAATGAGCTTCATTCAATATCTTCCTCTTGTCTAATTTCGTGTCCATTTCATTTTGTCAATCTTTTCCTTGCATTTCATTCTCGTGCCTAAAGGTTCTTGTTGGTTTGCATGTGGTAGGGATAATTACCTCCTTGTTTCAAATCATATAAGGATATTGATTCAATGACCGATAAAAGATTGAGGAAAACACTCTCAAACATGTGAGTGCCATAGATGCTTGTGCAATGCAAATTCTCTAATAAATGCTCCTAATAATCCATGTAAGTAGTAATAATAGCCATAGAATAAAAGAGGTTTAAGTGATATTAGATGCCTCTAAAATGAATTAGGGTGATCCCTTTAAATACAACACCAAGAGTCATAAAGAAATGTTCTCTTGCATTCACTTGGCACACAAGAATAATAAAGATAGGCTAAATCAACCTTAAACTAGAACTTGAATTTTAAAAGTAAAAATGTCATTTCTACAAGCGAAAGTGATTGGAATCACTTTTACAAGAGTGAATGTAATTTAAAAAAAAAACTAAAGATAGGCTAAATCAACCCTAAACTAGAACTTGAATTTTAAAAGTAAAAATGTCATTTCTACAAGCAAAAGTGATTGGAATAACTTTGACAAGTGTGAATCTAATCCAAAAAAAAACTAAAGATTAAGATTAACCCCTGAAAAAATCTCACCCTCCACTAAAAATGTACTATGATATAGTTACCATTATATAAAGATCAGTCAAATCAAAATGAACCAAAACATAAAAGAGAAAGTGAATGGCTATAAAATTTTCAACTATTACACAACCCAAAATCGTTTAAAAGGCATATATCCTATCCATCCAATTAATAAAAATGAAGTTCCTTTTTTTTTTATGAATCTATCCTATTAAATTTTATATTAAAAGAAATAATAGTACAATATTAAAAAAAAGTTTAGGGTGGTATAAGGGCACACCCACAACGTCCAAAACAAAGACGAACAAATAGGGCCAAGCCAACAAATTTCATTTTTCAACCTTTGGGACATTTAAAAAAGTGTCCCACCAACATATGTAACCAATGATATTGCCATTTGTTTAAGTCTTACCGCTTAACCATAAGATCCTCCCTCTGTTTGGTCAACGTGATAAACCTTTCTCCATCCACTCTACTTAAACATCATGCATTTGAATGGTCAACAATCAATAGCAATTTTAAATACCTCTCCCACAACAAAAAATGGTAAATATTTATCCTATTTTTATTAGCCAAAATTGACTTTGGACTGTTGAAATGAATGATGTTTAAGAATAACCCTGTCCATCCAGTGAAGGCTAAGCCTGACTTGGCCAGTTCATTGATCTTACATGGTGGACATCAATGAAGGACAGTGATGCTGGATAGGACTGACTTTGATATATGTTATTATTTGTTGCCCCTGACTTAGTTGTGTGATGGAACTGAGTGGGAGATGGAGATGGGGATTCTCTAACTCTATTCCTGCTCTCATGGGATGTTGTGGCAGCCACAACTCTTATCCAAACAAGTTCCTCCACCACTTGTTTCATGGATGGTCTCCTCCTTCCTTCCACTTCTAAGCATTCTCTTTCCAGCTTTGCCACATTCTTCATCTCTGTCTGGTTGTTGTCCTTGGCAATCTTGGGATCCAAAATATGTGTCAAGCAGTTGCAGTTGATTTTAGAGAGAAAAAAGGCCAATAGGTGTTGGTATGTGGTGACTTATCATGCAAATATTGTACACTCGTAACATATCCTTGTTGGGGTTCAGGGTCAGTAGTTAATTTTTTTAACCGACAAATGAAAAATGACATTGAAAAACCTTAATTCTAGAAGCTACCAAAAAACTTGTTATAAGTGGATGGGATGTATGTTGTGGGATAGAATTCATGAGATTGTAATCTATTTTGCACTGGATAATAAAATCATTGGATAACTGAGTTTCTATGGATGTAGCCCATTTTTGGGTGAACCACATTAAAATTCTTTGTTGATCTCTTTTGTGTTATTCTTCATTGTTATATTTGGGTTATTTAATCTGCATATAATTGATGCAAGAGCATTTAGTGGTGTAAGGGCAATCTTGCATCACCCAAAAAAAGATGTGTTTCAAAATTGTTGATGTTCTTTCCATTTCTTTTTAAAATTTGTGGTTCTGGTTCCATAATCGCTTGAATAATGATGTAGAACTTTCAATTTTTCTAAACTGCTAAAAATAGCAACCTGCCATTTTTAGAAAGTTTGCATTTGGGCACGGAATGAAGTGAAAATTTATAGGAAGCTTCATAATTGAAAAATAAGACCTTTGGTGAAGGAATCACGCAAAAATCATTTGCGAGCTGAAAGATATTAAAGTTTCCGTTTCCCAAAAAATACCTGAAATTTTTTTAAACTCAGGTTTGAGGCACTAAACGGTCCCGTACGGGCCTGAAAATAGCCGAAACTGGCAAAGCTAGTTAATAGCGCGTAGACCACTCCGCGTGCTTTCCGACACATAAAACGGTTCATCAATCAGACACCCGGATCAAAAGTTATGGCTCCCGGAAGTTGACCTATTTTTGGAGGGAGATGCAAATTTTGAAATTAGTTTGTTGGCCACCACAAAGGCTGTTAATAACCATTTTTGGGAACCTTGGGCAGTAGTGGAGTTAAGGGGGGCAAGTGTGGAGTCAAGAATAGGTAGGAAAATAGAAACCCTAGCTGATTTGGGGTTATAGAAGGTAGATGATTCTAGAGTCTTGTGATAGGAAGCTGTAATGTGTTGCAGCCTGTGGAGGGTTGATTCCTCCGATTTTATTTGAGCTTCTGTAATGTAATAAGTTGTCTAAATCAATAAAAGAAAGTTCTATTTTCTGTGTACAATTTTTGTTGTTGCGTGTTTTATGATTTACCCCCTTCATCAAGCGGTATCAGAGCAAGGGTTCCTGAGTGTAGACAGATCGCTGACCGTGAGGCAGTTTGCACTAGGACCTAAGGTTGTGGGTCTACTGCGGAGATCAAGATGCCTCCACGAAGAAATCATATTGGGATGAATGCTTTTACAAAAGAGGGTTTTAGAGCCCTGCAAAGGTAAATAGATGCATTGCAAGAGGAGCTGCGAAGAGGGTTTGATCCGAGAACAAGAGAAGAAAGCGAGGATAAAGCTGAAGAAGAGCTATCTAAGGAAGAACAAGAAGCTACATGAGATCCTGTAGAAGTGAGGTTGTTAAGGGCCATTTCGAAGATCGGAAAGAGGCCTAGGATCGAAGTTTCTACATATTCTAGAGATTTGAATCCAGAACAACTTATTGATTGGATCAATGACATGGAGGAATATTTTGAGTATGAAGATGTGGAAGACCCAGATCGGGTCAAGTTTGCAAAAACAAAGTTGAAGGGCCATGCTAGTATTTGGTGGAAGGAGGTCCAATTAGAGAGGAATAGAAGAGGAAAAGGAAAGATCACTAGATGGGATCAGATGGTGGAGAAACTGAAGAAGAAATTCATTCCTGTGGATTATGAGATGGAGTTGTTGAAGAAGCTGCAAGGATTGAAGCAAGGCAACAAGTTTGTTAAGGAGTATACAGAAGAGTTTTATAAGATTACTATCAGAACCAGTCATGCAGAGGCCAACAAGGAGAAGGTAGCCCGTTACATTAATGGGTTGAGGCCAAGTATTCAAGAGGAAATGAGCCTGGTCAGAATGACCACCATAGAAGATGCATACTAGTTTTCCCTTAAGGTGGAAGAGAAGCTGAATAAAAGATTTGACAACAAGCAAAGGGGAAGAGGTTAAGGCAGAAGGACTGGTGGAAGACCCTATGGGGGCCGAAATGAAGATTCAAAGAAAAGTGAAAGCCAGCACTAGTCAAAATTAGAGAGGAGATAATACCTACCGCCCTCGTGACCAGAACAATGGTGAGCAAAGAGGAAGAGGAAGAGGCAGACCTGGGCAAGGACCTAGAAGAGGAGGTTTCAGAGGAACCTGTTTCCAATGTGGAGAAAAGGACATCAAGCATATGAGTGTCCACAACATCAAGGAAGGACAAATAGAAGACCTGAAGGTAATGCACGAGTTGCACATGTCAATGAAGATGTGCAATCTGAGCACTCTGAAGATGCTGAAAGGGGAGAAACCCTAGTTGTCAGAAGAACTTTGCTAAATGAGGAGAAATAACCCAATCAGAGGAAGAGTTTATTTCGCACAAGGTGCAAATGTGAAGGTAAGTGTTGTGACATTATTATTGACAGTGGAAGTACTGACAATCTTGTTTTAGAGGAGATGGTTGACAAGTTGAAGTTGACAAGAAGAAAGCATCCACATCCATATCAGATTGCATGGTTGTAGAAGGACCACATAGCTTTGGTCAATGAGTAGTGTTTAGTGAAGTTCAAGATTGGGGACTACCATGATGAGGTGCTGTGTGATATCATACCGATGGATGTATGTCATATGCTGTTGGGGAGGCCGTGGCAGTATGATAGGAGTGCTATCCATGATGGTCGTGCAAACACATATTCCCTAACAAAGGATGGAGTTTGTCATAAGTTAAAGCCCTTGAAGGAGGTGGAAGAAAAGGTATGTAGTACTACCAAAATTTGCTTGGTAGATAGTAGGAAATTTTTGGAGGGTATGAAGCATGAGCGTCATTGCTTTGCATTGATTCCTAAGATTAGACAAGAGAAATGTGAAGTTGTACCAGCAGAAGTCTCAGATATGTTGGAGGAATTTCAAGATATTATCTCTGATAGTGTACCAGAAGGTTTACCATCGGTGAGGAAGATAAGTCACCAAATGGATTTGATAGCAGGAGCTAGTTTGCCGAATAAGGCAGCCCACAGAATGACTCCTATGGAGAGTGAAGAGTTGAATAGACAAGTTCAAGAGCTGTTAAAGAAGGGACTGATAAAGGAGAGCCTAAGTCCATGTGTAGTACCTGCATTACTAGCACCAAAGAAAGATGGAGAATGGAGAATGTGTACAGATTCTTAAGCCATCAATAAGATCACAATCAAGTATAGATTTCCATTGCCAAGAATGGATGACATAATGGATTGTTTGAGTGGAGCCAAGTACTTCACAAAGATTGACCTGAAGAGTGGGTATCACCAGATCCTTATCAAAGAAGGAAACAAGTGGAAGATAGCCTTCAAGATAAAGGAGGGTTTGTATGAGTGGTTAGTCATGCCATTTGGGCTAACCAATTCACCGAGCACATTCATGCGGCTCATGAACGAGGTACTGAAAGAATTTTTGGGAAGTTTTGTTATTGTTTATTTAGATGATATTTTAATTTTCAGTAAGACTTGGGATGAGCATATGATGCATATCAAAAGAGTTTTGGATAAGTTGAGGGAGGAGAAGTTGTTGATCAATCTGAAGAAATGTAGTTTTGCAAAGGAGTTGGTATACCTGGGATTTGTGGTCTCAGAGGAAGGTCTTAAGATGGACCCAGAAAAAGTAAGGGCTATCATTGAATGGCCTACACCAAGGAGTGCCACAGAGCTACGATCTTTTCATGGTTTGGCAATTTTTATAGAAAGTTTATCAGGAATTTTAGTAACATTTGTGCACCCCTAACTGAGACAATGAGAGGGGATAGAAAAGAGTTTAGATGGACTAAAGGAGCAGACAAAAGTTTTGATACATTAAAGCAGAAAGTCATAGAGCAACCTGTTTTGGCACTTCCAGATTTTAATAAGGTATTTTAGGTAGATTGTGATGCTAGTGGTAGTGCTATAGGAGCTGTTTTGAGCCAAGAAGGTAAGCCCATTGCCTATTTTAGTGAGAAGCTTAATGATGCCAAGAAAAAGTATTCTATTTATGATCATGAGTTTTATGCAATAGTTCAGGCTTTAAAAAAATGGAGACATTATTTGTTGCCAAAGGAGTTTGTTTTATATACTGATCATCAGGCTTTGCAGTATCTTAATAGTCAAGGAAAGTTGAACCAAAGGTACTTAAAATGGGTTGAGTTTTTATAGAGCTATACTTTTGTTTTGAAGCATAGGAGTGGGAAGTCCAACAAAGTTGCAGATGCCTTGAGTAGAAAGCAAAATTTGTTGACAGAAATGAAGATAGAGGTTGTTGGGTTTGATGAGCTCAAAAGTTTGTATCCTGAAGATCTATATTTTGCAGAGGCTTGGAAAGCTTATCTGGAACCTATTACTTTAGACAGGACAAAATGGTTGGATTTCATAATTCAAGATGGCATGTTGTTTAAAGGAAGCCAATTGTGCATTTCAAGGAGTTCTATAAGAGAGCACCTGATTAAAGAGAAGCATAGTGGAGGATTGGCTGGACACTTTGGTCGAGATAAGACCATTGCTATTGTTGGTGAAAATTATTATTGGCCACAGTTGTAGTAGGATGTGAGGAAATTTGTGCAGAGTACCTATACCAGAGAAACCATGGGATGATATTAGTATGGATTTTGTTCTTGGTTTACCAAGGACACAGAGAGGACATGATTCCATTTTTGTGGTGGTGGACAGATTCTCAAAGATGGCACATTTTATTCCTTGTAAGAAGACTAATGATGTTGTTCATATTGCAGAGTTATTTTTCAGGGAGGTGGTGAGATTACATGGTCTACCAAAGAGCATAATTTCAGATCGAGATACCAAGTTTGTTGGTTGTTTCTGGAGGACATTGTGGAAGAAGTTGAAGACAAATTTGAAGTTCAGTTCTGCACACCATCCACAGACTAATGGAAAGACCGAAGTGATGAATAGGAGTTTGGGTAACTTGCAACGATGCTTAGTAGGAGATAAGCCCAAGGGATGGGATTTGATTTTACCATAGGCAGAATTTGCTTACAACAATTCTGTCAATAGGAGTATTAGTAAATCACCATTTTAGATTGTATATGGGAATAGTCCAAGAAATGCTTTAGAGTTAAGGAATCTGGACAAAGGAGAAAAGACAAGTGCCGAGGCTGAAGACTTTGCAGAACACATGAATTTGCATGAACAGGTGAAAAAGCACATTAATAAGATGAATATTTAGTACAAGGTTAAGGCAGATCAGAAGAGGAGATATAAGGAATTCTAGGTAGGAGATGAAGTCATGGTTCACTTGAGAAAATAAAGGTTCCTAATTGGAACATACAATAAGCTGAAAATGAAGAAATTTAGACCATGCAGAATTTTAAAGAAACATGATTCAAGAAATGCATATGAGGTAGAGCTGCCGAGTGCGATCAACATTTCCCCTATTTTTAACATTGCTGATTTATTAGAATATCATGAAGGTGGAACAGAGGATGGACCGACAGAAGAACAGTGGAGTATTCCGACATCTATTTCAACCGAGGAGATAGAAGAGATCTTGGATAGCCATGTGGGAAGAAGTACTTGAAACATGCAATATGAAGAATACCTGGTGAAATGGAAAGGAAGGCCTGTTGAAGATTTTTCTTGGTTGTCTAAGTTAGAGGTTGACCGTTTGGGTTTTCCTCACACAAACACCTGAGACGTGACAGGGTCACTTCTCAAATTACCCTGGGTGTCTGATGCAGGAGCATCTAGTGGTGTAAGGGCACTCTTGCATCACCCAAAAAAAGATGTGTTTCAAAATTGTTGATGTTCTTTCCATTTCTTTTCAAAATTTGTGGTTCTGGTTCCATAATCGCTTGAATAATGATGTAGAACTTTCAGTTTTTCTAAATTGCTAAAAATAGCAACCTGCTATTTTTAGAAAGTTTGCATTTGGGCACGGAATGAAGTGAAATTTTACAGGAAGCTTCATAACTGAAAAATAAGACCTTTGGTGAAGGAATCACACAAAGATCATTTGCGAGTTGAAAGATATTAAAGTTTTTGTTTCCTAAAAAATGCCTAAAAATTATTCAAACTCAGGTTTGAGGCACTATATGGTCCCGTATGGGCCTGAAAATGGCCAAACCTGGTAGAGATGGTTCTTAGTGCGTAGAGCACTCCGTGAACTTTTTGACGCATAAAACGGTTCGTCAATCAGACACCTAGATCAAAAGTTATGGCTCCCGGAAGTTGACCTATTTTTGGAGGGAGATGCAAATTTTGAAATTAGGTTGTTGGCTGCCAAAAAGGTTGTTAATAACCATTTTTGGGATCCCTGGGTAGTAGTGGAGTTAAGGGGGGAAAGTATGGAGTCAAGAATAGGCGGGAAAACATAAACCCTAGCTGATTTGGGGTTACAGAAGGCAGATGATTCTAGAGTCTTGTGATAGGAAGCTGTAATGTGTTGCAGCCTGTGGAGGGTTGATTCCTCTGATTGTATTTGAGCTTCTGTAATGTAATAAGTTGTCCAAATCAATAAAAGAAAGTTCTATTTTCTGTGTACAATTTCTGTTGTTGTGTGTTTTATGATTTACCCCCTTCATCAATAATTGTTAATGTTTATTGCTTCGATCTCCTTGAACCCTAACAATAAGGTGCATGTCTTTAGAAGAAGCAACACAGCCCTGTGAGAAGCACCACCATCACTACTCCAAAGATGTAAACGTCACTCTGTCTGTGAGCTAAAATGTCTGGAAGAACTAGGGATCCATGTAACCTCTCGTGCCCATCACATCAGTTGTTAGATGCGTGTCATCCGTAGAGAGTAGACGAGAAATCCCAAAGTCTGCAACTTTTGGAGCCAATGTTTTGTCCAAAAGAATGTTGGAAGATTTCACATCGCAGTGGAATATGGACTGTGCTACTGCTGAATGCAGATATGCCAATGCCTTTGTTGTTTCAATGGTGATTTGTAGGCACGATTCCCAAGGCAAATAACTCTCCTTTGATTGTAGATGTTCAAGAAGTGTCCCATTTTTGACAAATTCATACACCAACAATAGAGATTGAGTTTCCAGGCAACAACCGTGTTAGTGATTGTAGCTGTAGGAGGCATTTTATAAAAGAAAAGTAATGCAAAGACCAGTTGGCCCTAGCAACAGGGTCGCCAATTTGGTATATATAGGAGATAGAATCTCCTTATTTATGCATATTTAATACATTTTTCAATGAAGACTTATTTCTATAGTAGCAGGTTCACATCAGATCTAAAGGAGAAGAATAATTATTATTGTAACCAAGGAAATTGCACTATCTTCAAGTGCAGAATTATTGTATGTGATTTTGCCCTTCTAGGGCCTGATTGTGAGTGCCATTTCTGTACTTATATTTCTTATTTATAAGAGAATATCTTGCTTGGTTTTTCTCCCTCGAGTAGGAGGGTTTTCCCAGGGAAAAATACTGTGTTCATTGTTCTATGCATTGTATTTTCTACTTATGCATTTCTGTTCTATAAAAAACTAACATGGTATCAGAGCGGGTTTAGAAAAGATCTGATCAGATTTGGCTAAGTAGTATATCTTAGATCAGACTTGGAGAAGGTTTCATTTGGAGACTTTGTGCATCACTTGATTGGAGCGCCACAATCTAGGAGGAAGGTGATTTGTGTTGGAGGGTGAAATTAATACTTTGGAAGGATTTTTTGGATGACATTTCACTTCATCAGTTGGTTAGACCTGCTCACCATGATTGGAGCAGAATTTGAAGGGTTTGGAGACTACATTACATTGAGGAGTCTTTTGGTGAAGGCTTTGACACTCTTGGAGCAACAAAACCCTAGCTGTATGATGCAGATCTGAGCACCACAAATTGGAGCAGCAAATTGATATTTTTTGTGTTCAATTTCACTAGGGTTTCAAGCCCTAATTCTGTGCCATCATATTGGAATCATATTTGTCATTGGATTGTTATGTTGAAACCTATATCCAGATCTGATTTGTAACAATAGTGGTATTGGAATGAATTCTGTCATGTATGAGCCTACAAACTTGATTATAAGAGACAATCTTACAGACAGAAGTTGGAATAGAAGGCAGCGGTAAAACAAAGATAGTGGATAAGGATGATTGGAGGATGTTCATGAAAGCAAATCATTGACATGGGTCTTGGATGCAGAAAGTTGCAAACTCTGAATCTTAAGTGGTGTGTAGAGGTCATGAACCTTGGAGTTGAGCTTGTTGCTGTCAAATGCAAGGAGCTGCAGAATCTTGATCTTACTTACTTCAGGTATGAATCTAACTTAAGCCTTAGGTATGATCTATTTTTTCTACATTTATGGTTAGGTCTTGTTCATTCTAATTGTGTGGTCCAATGTCTTCGGCATCCTTGAGTGGTTTTTGGTATTATGTGATTTTCATTGATGACCATTCTAGAAAGATTTGGATTTATTTTTGAAGTCTAAAGAGTCTGAAGAAGTACTTGATAGATTCAAAGAATTTAAGACTCTAGTTGAAAATTTGACCAAAAAAAGGATCAAGGTTCTGAGATCTGATAATGGAGGAGAATACACTCCTATAGGTTTCTTGCATTAAGGTAGGGATTAAGAGGGAGTTTTGTACATGGACATTGATCATACTCCTGAGATTTAGAGGGAGTCTACTAAACCAGAAGAGGCTAGTAATCCAGTTGATCCCTTAGAACCTTCTAATGGTCCAAGGGATATTTCTATAGACCTGTATGGGCTAGACAAACTATGCAAGATGCATAGGCACATTCAGAGAAAGCAAAAGACCACAGAAGTTTCCAAGCTATGTAACATTGATGAGTCATTAAGTTTGAGCCTTCCAGTCTTGAGGAAACATCAAGTCAGCAGGTATGGAGAGATGCTATGGCTGAAGAATATCAGTCTATTATCAAGAATGATGTTTGGGATGTTGTACCAAGACTTGAAAGGAAATCAGTTGTATGAGAGGATTGATAGATATCTTGAAGAAATTTGGATGATGGATTGCAAATCTATGTCTACACTGATGGAAACAAATTTGAAGAAATTGAGTGATTCTGCAGCTAGTTCAAATCTGGTAGATCCCACCATGTACAGGCAGTTGATTGGATCGTTGTTATATCTAGTCAATACTAGACCAGACATTTGCTATGCAGTGAGTGTTCTCAGTCAGTTCATGTGTGAACCAAGGCAAATTCATCTAGTTGCAGGAAAGCATATCTTGAGACACTTGCATGGCACAGTTGGATATGGCTTGAGATAATCTTCCAGTGTAGATCTAAAGTTACAAGGCTATTCTGATTCTGTTTGGGCCAGAAGTGTAGCTAACAGGAAGAGCACCTCTAGATGTTGCTTTAGCTTGGGGTTTGCCATGATTTCCTGGTGTAGCAGGAAGCAGTCTTCACTAGCACTAAGTACTGCAAAGGCTGAATATATTGCAGCATGTGTAGTAGCTCGAGAAGTAGTATGGCTTCAGAAGCTCCTTGCAGGATTATTTGGACAATCATTGGAGCCAACTGTTATTTAGTGTGACATTCAAAGCTGTGTGAAGCTATCCAGTGTTCCATGACAAAACAAAACATGTAGAGATCAAATACCATTACATCAGAGATATGGTACTGAGGAAATCTATTCAACTGAGGTATATTTGCACTGATGATCAGACGACTGATATTCTCACCAAGCCCCTCTCCAAAGTGAAGTTTGTGCACTTTCGAGACAAGCTTGGAGTTGTGGAGAATGAAGCCCTTGCTGAGAGGGAGGCTCAGCATCAATGATCTGCTATCATGTATATTTTTCTGAGATGGAGAAATATGAGGTGAAAGCCCTTGTAGTGTATATTTCTCTGAGACGAAGAAATATGAGGTGAAAGCCCTTGTAATGTATATTTCTCTGAGATGGAGAAATATGAGGTGAAAGCCCTTGTAGTGTATATTTCTCTGGGTTGGAGAAATATCAGGTGAAAGCCCTTGTAATGTATATTTCTCTGAGACGGAGAAATATGAGGTGAAATCCCTTGTAGCTTATGTTTCTTTGAGACGGAGAAACATGAGGTGAAAGCCCTTGTCCATCTCTGAGACGAAGATGTGGTTCTTTCCACCCTCTGGGAGTAGCCATGGTGGATGTCATGTTGAGAGACTCCATGACAAAATCACGTTGAGAGACTTCGTGATGAATCCTCTGTACTTATGTTTATCCACACATGGGAGTAGCCATGGTGGACGTCATGTTGAGAGACTCCATGATGACATCACGTTGAGTGACTCTGTGATGGGTACTTGTACACATGTTTCTTTCCACCCTCTGGGAGTAGCCATGCTAGATGTCATGTTGAGAGACTCCATGACGACATCATGTTGAGTGACTCCGTGATGGGCATTGGTGCACATGTTCCTTTCCACACATGGGAGTAGCCATGGTGGACGTTATGTTGAGTGACTCCATGATGATATCATATTGAGTGATTCCGTGATGAACATTTTTTTCACAAATGGGTGTAGCCATTAAGGGTGTCATGTTGAGAGACTCCATGACATGGATATCTGGAAAAATACCTCCCTAGCTAAGAGGGAGTGTTAGTGATTGTAGCTGCGGGAGGCATTTTATAAAAGAAAAGTAATGCAAAGACCAGTCGGCCCTAGCAGCAGGTTCGCCAGTTTGGTATATATAGAAGATAGAATCTCCTTATTTGTGCATATTCAATACATTTTTCAATGAAGACTTATTTCTATAGCAGCAGGTTCGTAGCAAATCTAAAGGAGAAGCATAATTATTATTGTAACCAAGGAAATCGCTCTATCTTCAAATGCAGAATTATTGTATGTGATTCTGCCCTTCTAGGACCTGATTGTGAGTGCTATTTCTGCACTTATATTTCTTATTTATAAGAGAATATCTTGTTGGGTTTTTCTCCCTCGAGTAGGAGGGTTTTCCCAGAGAAAACTATTGTGTTCATTGTTCTATGTGTTGTATCTTCTGCTTATGCATTTCTGTTCTATAAAAAACTAACAAACGAAATAATTTCACAACATTTCTGTGATTAATCTGAGAGAGTATGATGACTTCATTGATAAACTGATCATCCTCTTGTGCGTTGCCAATTTCCTTGGACTTTTTAATTGCCACAACCGAGCCGTCTGACAGTATGCCTCTGTATCCAGTGCTGTAGCCGCCGCTTCCCAATTTCATATGATCTGAGTAATTCTCTGAGGTGTTTTGCAGCTCTTGTGAAGAATATATTCTCAAGCTTTGTCTTCCTCCCTTGGAAGCTAGGTACTGCTGTAATTCTATCCCTCCATTGTGTTGGAAATACTTGGCCTCGACAAGTTTCATATGACATTTTTTCAACCACCACAGTAATCCACAGGCTGCCAAAGAAACTCCAACAAATGAAGAAACTGACCCTATGTTTAATGCAATTCTCTGTTAGATGCTTCCATCACACTGATTCTACTTTGCAATTGTTTGCAGCAACATTGGAACTAGATAATTTGAAATCAGTAAAAATACATTTGTCCTGAATGATGCATGCTTTGAAATAAACAAGCTCTGTGCATACCAAGATAAAGAGAGATGTGGCATAATCACCTATGATTGCTAGAGTGACGACCTTATTTAAGCTTGTTGGTTCGCATCTTGTTCCGTTCTGAAAGCCATCACCGACATAACCCTCTACGCAGGAACAATTGTAAGACCCTGCCAAATTAAGACATACTGCTTTGGGGGATTCCATGCATTTATTGGCATTGGCTTGGCTGCATTCATCCACATCTGTATATTCATCATCATTACGAGAACTTAGGCTGCGGTCTTATGGAGGGAGCTTTCGAAATATATAGACGTGTTTTGAAAATTTTAAGCATGGTTAAAGGGTTTTTGTTTTACTGGTGAAGTTAAATATGAGCCCACCAGAGATCAAGTTTTGCTGAATGCCTCTGACACCATAAGGGATGAGGCTGAAATCATGCACTGGGTGAATTTGACAGAATGGATACTCCTCAGTCCTTGGCTCTCAGCTGAAGAGCTTCAATGTAAGGCTAAGGCTCGTGTTTCTATACCCGGTAGCAAAAATGATGTCGAAGAGCTTTATTTAGCATTAAGTTTACCTAGTATTACAAAATTCATGAGACCATAATCATGCCCTGGGCGAATTTGGTGGAATGGATACCCCTCAGTCCTTGGCTCTCAGCTGAAGAGCTTTATTAAGCATTAAGTTTACCTAGTATTACGAAATTCATGAGACCATAATCATGCCTTGGGCAAATTTGGTGGAATGGATACCCCTCAATCCTTAGCTCTTAGTCGAAGAGCTTCAGTGTAAAGCTAAGGCTCGTGCTCCTATATCCGGTAGCAAAAACGATGCCGAAGAGCTTTATTAAGCATTAAGTTTACCTAGTATTACGAAATTCATGAGACCACCTTTTCAAAATGTCTGGTTTCATTAGTTTTTCTAACAAAAAATTAGTTGAATATAATAGTGATCTCCAACTCAAATAGAAATCTCAGAAGCAACTAGTTGTTGGATGCCTAAATAATTGGATTTAAAGTGTGAATGACTATGGATTGTTTGACTAAACCTTAAAGATCGAGGGGTTGAAACTTCGAATAATTGGATTAAGTGTGAAGGTTTGATCAGTTGTTTTGTATAAGTTTTAAGGATTGAGGGATTTCCACTCTTACAATAATTGAATTAAGCATGGAGGGTTAAGGGGTTATTTTGACTAAACATTGAGAATTGATGGGTTTTATTAAGCATAAAGAAATAAAGGGTTGCTTTGACTAAACATGGAGAATTAAAGGGTTTCATGGTTTCCAACTTAGCAAGAGCCAATGAATAATCTTTCAATAATTGAATTAAGTGAGCCAATGAATAATCTTTTAATAATTGAATTGAGTGTGAAGGATTAAGCATTTACTTTGACTAAACATTAAGGATTGACTGATTTTATTAAGCATAAAGGTTGCTTTGACTAAACATAAAGAATTAAAGGGTTTCATAGTTTCCAACTCAACAGGAGTCAATAAATAATCTTTTAATAATTGAATTAAGTGTGAAGGGTTAAGGGTTTACTTTGACTAAACATTAAGGATTGACTGATTTTATTAAGGGTAAAGGTTGCTTTGACTAAACATAAAGAATTAAAAGGTTTCATGGCTTCCAACTAAACAAGAGCTAATAAATAATCTTTCAATAATTGAATTAAGTGGGAAGGATTAAGGCGTTACTTTGACTTAACATTAACAATTGATTGATTTTATTAAGTGTAAAGGTTGCTTTGACTAAACATAAAGAATTAAAAGGTTTCATGGTTCCAACTCAACAAGAGTCAATAAATAATCTTTTAAGTGTAAGGGTTTACTTCGACTAAACATTAGGGATTGACTGATTTTATTAAGCATAAAGGTTGCTTTGACTAAACATAAAGAATTAAAGGGTTTCATAGTTTCCAACTCAACAGGAGTCAATAAATAATCTTTTAATAATTGAATTAAGTGTGAAGGGTTAAGGGTTTACTTTGACTAAACATTAAGGATTGAATGATTTTATTAAGGGTAAAACGTGGATCAATCAAATGAACAATGTAAGACTCGAACATCAACAGAATAGAAGAAAACAAGAAAGATTGAAAGAAAATAGCTATGAATAACACAAAGCAAACCTTCCCTGAAATCGATGCTTCTATTGTTTGCCTATTACAACCGTCCTTTTGCAGATGAAGTAAGCCCTCAGAGAGTGCACTCCTTTAAGCTGTGTTCGAGGAAGTCGATGGTAAATGGCTGTTGTAATATGCAATGAAGATGAGCTCCAAGGCAAGTATGTGATCTCAAGCTAGTGAATAGTAAAAGGGTGCCAAAGGCGCGTTGGTGAATTTCTGCAGAGTAACAATATCAAAAGTTTGGATGAATAGAATGGAGGGATTAAGCTTCTTTTATAGACTTGGAAGAATGAGGATCAACGGTTGAGAGAAGATATGAAGATCAATGGCTGAGAATGGTTGAGGAATGTGCAACTAGTAGAAATGTGACAAGTGTCCCAGCTCCATCATGAAAGAGGGGATGTGACAAAATTGATTGGAGAGTTAACTCCATTGACTGAACAGTTAACAGACTCGATTGATCAGTTAGAAGAGTGGATTATGGGATTGACTGAATTGATTGACCAGTGAACTGGGTTGATTGAAGAGTCAACAGAATAGATTGACCAGTGAACTCAAATGATTAATTAGTTAACAGATTTGATTGATCAGTTAACTAACTTCTGATTTGAGAAGAAATAGGCCATGTGGGTGAGAGGAAAATAGGTAATTAAATATTAAATATATTTAATTACATGTGCAACCTGATGAGGTGGAAAAGGTGAGGTGGATTTTTGAATTTAGAACTTATGATAGAGGAATTTGGATTAATTAAATAATTTATGATTATTTAATTGGGTAGGACATTAAGAAGAATTTTAATTAAATAAATTGAATTTATTTAATTATGGAACAGTGAATCGATTAAATAAATTTAGAATATTTATTTAATTGATAGAAGAATGGAATAAATATTTAGAATATTTATTTAGGATGATTTGTGTCATTTTTAGACGTATACAGTTTACTTTGACTAAACATTAAGGATTGACTGATTTTATTAAGGGTAAAGGTTGCTTTGACTAAACATAAAGAATTAAAAGGTTTCATGGCTTCCAACTAAACAAGAGCCAATAAATAATCTTTCAATAATTGAATTAAGTGGGAAGGATTAAGGTGTTACTTTGACTTAACATTAACAATTGATTGATTTTATTAAGTGTAAAGGTTGCTTTGACTAAACATAAAGAATTAAAAGGTTTCATGGTTTCCAACTCAACAAGAGTCAATAATTAATCTTTCAATAATTGAAATTAAGTATCAAGGGTGAAGAGGTTACTTTAACTAAATATATAAGGTGAAGAGGTTACTTTAACTAAACATGTAAGGATTGACTGATTTTATTAAGCATAAAGGTTGTCTTGACTAAACATAAAGAATCAAAAGGTTTCATGATTTCCAATTCAGAAAGAGCCAATGAATAATCTTATAGACATTGTAATTTTTTATCTAAAATTCTCCTAAAATTTTTAATTATATTTTAAAAAAACAGACATCAAATTTCCACAGTCCATAATATTGTAATTCTGTGTTTCAGGATTTTAACTGTGTGATGGTTTTTTTCCCTCAACATTTCAGATCACACAAGCTATGATCTATCATCAGGAGAGTAGAGAGCAAGAGAATGATGATGGATCATGGAGTGTGATTGGAAACGTTGAGAAAAAAAAAACCATGAGACAGTTAAATCCTAAAACACAGAATTACAAGCTTAAATATAATCATACCGCCATCAAATTTAAGCCACAAAAAACAAACATAAAACACATTATTATGCTTTTTATCTTAAATGGAGCACACCTAGACAACCTGTGCCATTAGAATAGTCATTCCCTTGATATCCAGGAGAGCATTTGCAGAGGTGCCCATCAGCTGAAATTGAATCAATGCATTAAGCCTGGGCGGCACAAGAATAAGCCGGCGTTCCTTCAGCTTCCGAGCAATTTCGATGGCCAACAGTCCACTTAAGGCGGAGGCCATATCGACTCCTGGAAAAGAAGCACTTTTCCTTTTCTGGCACACTCCATGTCTGAGGATCCAGCACAGTTGAGAACCCACATGCTCCCGCACTATTATTCACATAATCTCCTCCACCCGTGAAATTAATAGACTTCCAAGAACCTGGAATGCCCGCTTCACAACAGCCATAGCAATTGCAGTAGTGTGGGTCATACTGATTCAAACACGCCTCTTGGCATCTCCCCATGGGCGAACTCGAATCATTCAAAGACCCAACTAACTTGCACCCTATTATAACGGGTTGTTCTTAAATATCATCCACTTCAACAGTCAAAGGTCAACCTGTTGAGCGATGAGATTGTGAAAGGCCCCTCCATAGATAGTCTGAACAGAACAGACGCATCGTCTGTTCCATTGCAGGACATGGCTTTCAGAAGTCAAATTTATTACAAGATGGCCGCCATAATCCATGCCCACAATCTCAAAATCCCCACCCAGAGTGGGAAGAAATGAGGCAGGTTGGCCCCCAATTGACTTGCATTTGATCTGAAAACCAGGGTAGCCACAAGTGGGATCCTCGATCCAAAATGGGTAGCTCACATTTAGGGATCCACATCTTTCAGGAACGCATTTCGCAGCCGCAAATGCCACCAAGGACAACAAAACCAAAACTTGATCAGTGGCCTGCCGATGCATTTGAATCTCACACAGTTTTTACAGTCCATGAAAAAATCTTAGTAGAAAACCTTTAGAAAACAATGTGATAAATAACCCCAGTTACAACCCGATCTAGGAAAGATGTGAGATTACGCTTCTTTGGGATGACTGTTTCAGTGGAGTTAAAATGTTCTAATTTACTACGCAGCTCACAGGGAATAGGTAAACCTTAGTCATCCGGCACGTTGTAAAACGGCAGGCTGGTCGAAATGTTGTCTGACTCAACATCAATGACGATTTCTTCGACAAATCATAGTAGTCATATATGCAGGAGGGTTGATTGATTAGGTCGATTAATTTTGTCGAAGAATTTACAGGTCGACAGGGAAGTTGCAATGGAATCAAGATCCTTAAAATTTTAATATTTTTTAAATTAACAACTTTTGTCCACTCTACTTAAATATCATCCATTTCAATGGCCAACACTCAATAAGAATTTTACACCCCATTCAGAACAGAAAGTGGTAAATATTTGTCCTATTTTCATTGGCCAAAATTGACCTTTGAATGTTGAAGTGGATGATATTTAAAAATAGCCACCTTTGTCATGGTCAATATTATTGACTGGTAAAGCTAATCTTTGTTTGACGACTTCTTAAAAATTATATTTGCTGTTCAGCATGATGTAAGAATACCAGATGCACATTTAATATTAATTAATTCAAAGAAAAAAGGTAAAAAACATTTTTTTCGACTTTGAATTTATTATTATTTATAGTCAAATGTGGATCAGCTGGATAGACAACCAAAGACCATGTCAATTATTAAAGTATTGTAAAAGAAAATACTTTTTTTAGAGGTTAATTCATTGAGTTGGGTAATGGAATTTGGACAGGTGTATATGTTATTCTAAGGGAAGAAAGAGAGGAATAGGAGTATTTAGTTTGATAGTCAAAGAATGTGGATTTTTGATGAAGATTTTAGGGTATTCTCTAAATTTGCATTAAAGACATCGCCTCTTTGTCAGATGAATGCCTATGATTCTATGTTGGTCCTTTGCTTTCTCAGAGGTTGAGTCCAACCCTTTGGGTCATATTCACGATTACATACTTGTCCTATGCCCAAAAACTCATCCTTGCTTGAAGTAGAGTTATGCTTCTTTGGTTCACTTGATGAAGATTGGTCTGCATTGCATTTCCTACTGATCTAAGGGCTTTTCGTATTTAAAAATACCTAGAATGAGTTGTTGTTATGCCACATGAGGGCACATTGTCCAAGGTCAACCCTTGAAAAACAAGAGAGGAATGATAGAAGATAGTAAGTAAGCCTCCTATGATGATGTATGTAGATTATTTATGCTTTTGAGTGCATCAAATCCAAATATATCGATATTGATTCCTTCTTTAATGCTCTAGAATGAGAGAGGACTTATGGATGAGAGATGTGTTGGATGACTGCAACTAAATGCCTTTAAATATAAGTACATAGTAATAAATTACACAAATATGTGTTTATTTAGCTCTTGGTGGGAAAGGAATGGGTGAGAGTTGGCCAAATTTTAAATTTGAATTTTAAAATGTTAGAGGTCAAATTTGTTGGTGTAGGATCAATTCTCTAAGTGCAAACTTGACCCATCAAATTCTTAGAGCAACCTACTTTAGATCTTGTCATTTTGTTTCCAATACCTATAAGAAATTGTAATTTTGAGTTATGGTTCAAAAGTTATGATCAAAACAACCCTCGGGGGTAGACCGAATGATCAAGCCATTGGAAAACATAGATGATGGTCACAAGTTTGATTCCCTGGATTTACTTGCCGCATGGGTGGAGGGAAACTCATGCAGATAGAGGTTATAGTGGTGCATGTTATGATGTCACATCATGGGTCCCACCATGTGTTTGATTCCTCTACCAAAAAAAATTATGATCAAAATAGTGGGTAACTATCTTTTGACTATCAAGACAAAAAGGTGGAAAAATCAAGTTGAGAATGAATATATGTCTAGGGATAAGTGCATGTATAGGCACAATAGATGAAGAGTACATGGGAACATGGGCAAATGAAGATAAGGTAGAGGGTAAGTACATAAAATATATGTATATATGGATAGATACAGGCTAGGGGAATGAGTCCAACTTTGCAAATGATTGTGCCATAAATGTTGATATATACATGTATCAAATGATAAGACCCACACATATAATAATGAAAATAACACAATGTAAAAGATAGATCACACATCCCACAAGAGATTTTCATGGACCAAGATGCCCTAAATATAATATATGTAGAAATAGAATAAACCCTTGAGGTAGGGTAACGTCATAAATACACCTTATAGATGAAGCCACTCCATGCTATATCTCCAAGACATCCCAAACACAATATCATACTCATCACATATCCTTACAATGATGTTCACCTCCTTTATATAGGTCCCTCCTCCTAATAACATGTTGCAAGGGTAAACCACTAAACCCATGTAGGCCTCTTAATTATCTAATATACTTCATGACCCAATATAACCTACTTAACTTGGATGTGTGCCACATGCTAGCATCTCCATCCACTTATATACATTATAATATCATATCCCTAGGTACATAACATGCCATCCCTCCTTGACATGTTTCAAGACAAATAGTAAGACCATTGCAAGTCATTACAAATATGGTGCCATGTCATATCATCCAACCATCCATAGGTGATCTTCATAGTAGTTTTATATTGATCCAGTACCTAGATCCCATACTTGATCTGGACACTTTAATACACCCATCTTATTCCATTCTTCATTATAGTACATCCTCCTTTTCTATCATGAAAATCTATTACTTTTATGATGCATGTTGACCGGATGGAGTGTAGATTGTAGTTTTGAGTCCTATTCTTTGTTAGTGTTGTATTTATACCATAGTGTGATGGATATAACGAAGAGGATTAAACAAATGTGGTGGATTATAGATTAGTGTGATAGATTATAAAAAATATAAAATGAAACATACATATATTTATACACCATTCATATATATGTGTGTGTGTGTGTGTGTGTTCTCACTATATCTTCTCTATATGTCTCTTCCTCATATATAGATCTTCTCTTCTTATGCTCCCATATCTCTTCCTCTTACTCATCCATGCCCCTTATTCTCTGACTCATATATATTCCATGCTCTTCTTTCCCACTTTTCCCTTCCTTATATAGCCTCTTAATGCATTTTAATCTTGATTTTTCCTTATAACCTTCCATAAATACTCTTAATTATCCTCTTCCCATGAATTTACCTTTCCATTTATGATATTTATCCTTATTATAGCTTATATAGGGATTTTAAAGTGTGTTTAAGGCTATTTAATGGCTATATGACCCATATATGGGTCTAGAAATGATCCTAATGACATCTACGAAGGTTGTGCGATGCTACACAACCTCTTGTATCCCTCTACTGAGTGTCTGATAGTCATATACATTATCACAAGGCCCTTAATGTAGTGTACAATATCACACAACCTTCTTATGGGTCTTTATGGGATGTGGAACTCTATTGTACATAGTACTGCAAACCCTTTGCAATATAAGTGGGGATTATATTTACTCATCACAAACCCTTTGGTGTATATAAATGGAGATTATATTTACTCATGTCTTCTACCAATATTCTACCTGGACCTAAACCAATTTTTCATCCTCATGACAACCTTATAGAAATCCTTGCCATTGGCTTCCTTATGACTTGTTTATTTCTCCTCCTTATTAACATGCATATTAGGACCTTCATCTTCCTTTCTTAGTAAAAAACAATCCTTCTTTGGTATTGCACCTTCTCTCTCCATCCTCTTTGCCATCTTCCAAATGCCTCCCACCTTTTGTAGTAGGTTTTCTACATTTGTGGTACTCTCTTTGATCTCCATATTTACTTCAAACATCTTTGCAGTATCTTCCACTACATTTTTCTAAATCTTCTTTGTACTCAATTTACCCCCTTCTTAATGTGGTGTCCTCTCTTCATTTGTGATAGTTTTCATCCTTTGTGGTGCTCTCTAACACCCTTCTAGGTATCAATGATTATATTTGGGACTTTCCCCATCCTTCTATCCAACTCATCCAACTCACAATCTTCTACCATATCATTACTATCTATACCAGAGTCACCACTTTCTACTACTATTTCTCCTTTTGAATTTGTCCCTTCATTTGTTTTCACCTTGGGGATCCTTCCCACTAAATATAATCATTTATATGCATCCTCTTTATCTAAATCTCTCTCTTGCACCACCTCCTCAACATAAGCTCCATTCATATTTGTATGTAATAGTATATATACTATTTTTGTCACAAATTTAACCACTTATTGGAAAATACTTGGCAAACTTTAATTTTTCCAATATGTTTTCTTCTTTTACAAAGTTTGTTAAGTCTTTTAGTATTTGTGCTTCTTTCTCTAAAAAACAAGCTTTGCAATGCTCCTTTTTCTCTTTCCTAATGGCCTTCTTGAACTTTTCTACCATAAGATCATGTTTCTCCTTTGTGGGATAATCCTCTTCTTCATCGGAATCCTCCTGGACCAATTTCTCCTAGTTGGTGTCAGTCCCTTCCCAAGTGACAACTACTACTCTATTCTTCTTCTTAACTTTAGCTATATCTTTTCACCACAACATCTCCTTCTCCAAATATTCTTTTTCCAATTATTCCTCCTTAGCAAGGGAGGTTTCCTCTACCTCTTCTCTATCCTTAACCTCTTTTTTTTTTGAAATCTTCTAGTATTGGGGGGATTTTTAGGAATTTTCATTAAGGCTTTAGCCCCCTTTTCCACATTGGGCCTTGAAAGTTCTTCACTTTTTGTAAGTACTTGACCATTTCTACAATATCGGGCTGCTTTAGGACAATCAAAAGAATCATGCATATAATCTCTACAAAATCCAAAACACTCATTCTTCTCCTATCTACACTCATTTGCATAATGGTCCATCTTGCCACACTTAAAATAAGTGATTTCTTCTCTTCTTTGCTAATCTCAACCTCTTCCTTTGTTGTGTCCACCTCTATTATCATTGTTGTATCCCACTTTGCTACCTCCTTGTGAGTAATCATGTTGATAACTACTAGAGGCTGAAGTGCTTCTGGAAGTAACTGCGTATTGCTTTTTTGGATCAACGTTTCGGATCACACTCCATGATCCATCATCAGGATGAAAAAGAGAGAATAAGTGAGTTATTTTTGCAGAGATAGTTCTATAAAAAGAGAGAGGGGGAGGTGTGGGCACGAAGTTTAATCTAAGGAGAGGGAATCAATGGAGGGATGGGAAAGGGTTAATAAAAAGTCAAAAGGAAAATAAACATACCAAGTAGACAACATATTATAAATAAACCTCAATCTAACAACTATAAACATAAATATAAGATGAGAAGGGAGAAACAAGAAAAAGAAGAAATAAACCCTCAAGCCCAAGTAAGAATGAATATATATAAATAATTAATAATATATATACAAAAAGAAAGACCCTTAGAAATAAGAAGCTAATAAAGATTGGAGGAAAGGATAGAAAAATATATATAAGATGACCTCTGTAAATGAAAAAAGGAAGAAATTGAGTGAAGAAGGAAGGAAAAAGTATAAGAAAAATAAAGACCTAAGAGAATATAAAAATTGAAAAAATAGGTACGTAAGGGATAAAGGATAGTTATAAATAAATGTAAGATTGTGCTCGGAGAAGAGAGGATAAGTAAAAAGTTGGTGTGAAACTACAAACTAATAAACAGCAAAAATAAAGATAAAAAGAAATAAAAGAAATAAAATAAAAGTAAATGTAAGTACTTATACATATCCACATGTAAACATTGATATACATGTGGATTTGTGTAAAAGTATTTACATTTACTTTTATTTTATTTCTTTCATTATTTATATCTCTAAAGGCAAGAAGTTTAATTATATATAAAACTAGAGAGAGAGAGAAAAAAAAATAACCAAGAGAAGGGACAAGAGAAAAACAAGAAACAAAAGGACCAAGGTTGAGAAGAGGAGGAGCACGATAAGGAGAGTGACTAAGAGAGAGGAGACGAAGACTAAGGGGGAAACCAAAAGGGCACACGGAAAGAAGGGAGAGGGGGGGGGGTTAAGAGGGAGGTGAGGGGTTAGAGAACAAGAGAGGGGTGGGTTAAGAGGTAAGAGGGGGGAGGTGAGGGGTTCGAGAACAAGGGGGGAAAGGGGGGACAATGGAAGGAGAGGAGCAGGGTGGGAAGAGAAGAAACGAACCCCTCACAATCTTTTGATACATGTATATATCAATGAATGACACAATCTTTTGCAAAGTTGGACTCATTCCCCTATCTTGTATCTATCCATATATACATATATTTTATGTACTTACCCTCTACCTTATCTTCATTGCCCATGTTCCCATGTACTCTTCATCTATTGTGCTTATACGTGCACTTATCTCTAGACATATTCATTCTCAACTTGATTTTTCCACCTTTTTACATCTTGACAGTCAAAAGATAGTTGCCCACTATTTTGATCATCTTTTTTTGGCAGAGGAATCAAACACATGGTGGGACCCATGATGTGACATCATAACATTCACCACTATAACCTTTGTCCGCATGATTTTTCCTCCACCCATGTGGCAAGTAAATCCAGGGAATCAAACTTGTGACCATCATCTATGTTTTCCAATGGCTTGATCATTCGGTCTACCCCCGAGGATTGTTTTGATCATAACTTTTGAACCATAACTCAAAATTACAATTTCTTATAGGTATTGGAAACAAAATGATGATATCTAAAGTAGGTTGTTCTAAGAATTTGATGGGTCAAGTCTGCACTTAGAGAATTGATCCCACACCTACAGATTTGACCTCTAACATTTTGAAATTCAAATTTAAAATTTGGCCAACTCTCACCCATTCCTTTCTCACTTGGAGCTAAATAAACACATATTTGTGTAATTTATTGCTATGTACTTATATTTAATTGCATTGAGTTGCAATCAACCAACACATCTCTCATCCATAAGTCCTCTCTCATTCTAGAGCATTAAAGAAAGAATCAATGTCGATATATTTGGATTTGGTGCACTAAAAAGCATAAAGAATCTATGTACATCATCTTAGGAGGCTTGCTTACTATCTTCGATCATTCCTCTCTTATTTTTCAAGGGTTGAAGTTGGACAATGTGCCCTCATGTGGCATAACAACAAATCATTCTAGGTATTTTTAAATACAACAAGCCCTTAGATCAGTAGGAAATGCAATGCAGACCAATCTTCATCAAGTGAACCAAAGAAACATAACTCTACTTCAAGCAAGGATGAGTTTTTGGGTATAGGACAAGTATGTAATCATGAATCTAACCCAAAGGGTTAGACTCAACCTCTGAGAAAGCAAAGGACCAACATAGAAACATAGGCATTCATTTGACAAAAAGACGATATCTTTAATGCAAAATTAGAGAATATCCCAAAATCTTCATAAAAAATCCACATTCTTTGACTATCAAACTAAATACTCCTTTTCCTCTCTTTTCCCCTTAGAATAACATATACACTTGTCCAAATTCCATTACCCAACTCAATGAATTAACCTCTAAAAAAAGTATTTTCTTTTACAATACTTTAATAATTGACATGGTCTTTGGTTGTCTATCCAGCTGATGCATATTTGACTGTAAATAATAATTAATTCAAAAAAAAAAAATGTTTTTACTTTTTTTCTTTGAATTAATTAATATTAAATGTGCATCTCCTATGCTTACATCATGCTGAACAACAAATGTAATATTTAAGAAGAAGTCAAACAAAGATTAGCTTGACAAGTTAATAATATTGATATGTGGTTATTCTTAACCATCATCCACTTCAACAGTCAAACATCAATTTTGGCCAATAAAAATAGGATAAATATTTACCACTATCTGTTGTGAATGAGGTGTAAAATTGTTATTGAGTGTTGGCCATTGAAATGGATGATATTTAAATAGAGTGGACAAAAGTGGTTAATTTAAAAAATATTAAAATTTTAAGGATCTTGATTCCACTGCAACTTTCCTGTGGGCTGCGTAGTAAATTAGAACATTTCAACTCCACTGAAACGGTCATGGCAAAGAAGCGTAATCTCACATCTTTCCTAGATCGGGTTGTAACGGAGGTTATTTATCACATTGTTTTCTAAAGGTTTTCTACTAAGATTTTTTCATGGACTGTAAAAAGCTCTGCGATATTTAAATGCATCGGCAGGCCATTGATCAAGTTTTGGTTTTGTTGTCTTTGGTGGCATTTGCGGCTGCGAAATGCGTTCCTGAAAGATGTGGATCCCTAAATGTGAGCTACCCATTTTGGATCGAGGATCCCACTTGTGGCTACCCTGGTTTTCAGATCAAATGCAAGTCAATTGGGGGTCAACCTGCCTCATTTCTTCCTACTCTGGGTGGGGATTTTGAGATTGTGGGCATGGATTATGGCGGCCATCTTGTAATAAATTCGACTTCTTTGAAAGCCATGTCCTGCAATGGAACGGACGATGCGTCTGTTCTGTTCAGTCTACCTGTGGAGGGGCCTTTCACAATCTCATCGCTCAACAGGTTCGCTGTAATAGGCTGCAATTCATTTGGGTCTTTCAGTGATTCGAGTTCGCCAGTGGGGAGATGCCAAGCGGCGTGTTTGAATCAGTATGACCCACACTACTGTAATTGCTATGGCTGTTGTGAAGCGGGCATTCCTGGTTCTTGGAAGTCTATCAATTTCACGGGTGGAGGAAGTTATTTCAATAATAGTGCGGGAGCATGTGGGTTCTCAACTGTGCTGGATCCTCAGACATGGAGTGTAGCAGAAGAGGAAAAGTGCTTCTTTTCGAGGGGTCGTTATGGCCTCCGCCTTGAGTGGACTGTTGGCCATCGAAATTGCTCGGAAGCTGAAGGAACGCCGGCTTATTCTTGTGCCGCCCAGGCTCAATGCATTGATTCAATTTCAGCTGATGGGCACCTCTGCAAATGCTCTCCTGGATATCAAGGGAATGGCTATTCTAATGGCACAGCTTGTACAGGTATGCTCCATTTAAAGATAAAAAAGCCTAAATTTGATGGCAGTATGATTATAGTAATTGGATGCTTCTGAATTAAACTGTTTGATATTATTTTCGTTCAATCTTTAGGATCACACTACATGATCCAGGAGCAAAGAAAGTAGGAGAGGATAAATAGAATTGATGGATTTTATTAACCCTAAATGTTGTTAATTTTAATATTCAGATTGACAGTAAGAAACAATAAAACATAAATGCTCACATAACACACATACACCCTGGGAAAACCTTCCTCTTGGAGGTGAAAAACCCAGCAAGAAAATCTTAGATCCGATTTATATTAAGAGCAGAAACAGATTACAACTTTGCCCAGCTAAGGCACGAAACATAGATATCAAAATACAACATGGCCTCTTCTTGAATTATCGAACCTTTGAACTTCTTGAATCAGTTGAACCGTTGAACCGTCGAACCGTCGAACCAGTTGAACCAGTTGAACTGTCGGCAGAACCCTTGCACTGTCGAACCTTTGAACCCGTTGAACCGTTGAACCAGTTCAACCATCGGCAGAGCCCTTCACTGTTGAACCTTTGAACCCGTTGAACTGTTGAACCGTTGAACCAGTTCAACTGTCGGCGGAACCCTTGCATTGTCAAACCTTTGAACTAGTGGAGCTCGATGAACTTGTTGAACCGTTGAACTGATGAACCTGTCGAACGGTTCAACCAACGGCGGAGCCCTTTCACTGTGCTTGTAGTAGATCACTGATCGATTAGATTTCGCAGGGCAGAATTCAGTAAGTGATTGCTGTACGTTGTGACTTGTAGTCACTCTTCATTTATATGAGATCGCACAAACGTTTTGGCGCCAAATTACATATACGTTACATTTGAAATAGGTCCTGACCTATTTGTAATTTCAAGATACATAGAATGGCGAGTTTGCCCAATTGGGGCCTGCCTTAATCGGATAATACAATCTGATATCTCAAAATGCTAAGGCCGGTAGGCCATTCAACATTTCATGACTAGGTCGGTCTCTAGAAGGGATTCGACCTAGCTACCAAAATCGACACTCCCTCTTAGCTAGGGAGGATTCCTTCATAAGGATCAAGTCACATAGTGACTAACATCATGGCTACTCCCATGGATTAAAACATAAGTGCTTATTGTCATCTCCTCATGACATTTACCATAGATACTCCCAGAGGGTGAACAAGCACATCATGGAATTTCTCCCATGATATCCACCATACCTACTTGCAGAGGGTGGCTCCACCATGCCTACTCGCAGAGGGTGGAAGGGGGCTTTCACCTCAAACTTCTCCCAGAGAAGAGTGCATTACCACCATGCCTACTCGCAGAGGGTGGATCCACCATGCCTACTTGCAGAGGGTGAAAGATAAATTATATTGTATCACTGATGCTGAGACTCCCTCTCAGCTAGAGCTTCATTCTCCACAACTCCAAGCTTGTCTCGAAAATATGCAAGCTTCACTCGAGCAAGGGGTTTGGTGAGAACATCTGTTGTTTGCTCATTAGTGCTGATGTACTTCAGCTGAATAGCATTCCTTTGCACCATATCCCGGATATAGTGATACTGAGTTTCCACATGCTTTGATCTGTCATGAAACACAGGATTGGCAGAGAGCTTCACACAACTCTGGTTATCACTGTGAATAATTGTAGGCTCCCAGGGTTGTCCAAACAAACCTGCAAAGAGTTTTCGAAGCCACTCTGCTTCTTGAGACGCCACACAGGCTACAATATATTCTACTTCAGCAATACTCAATGCTACTGAAGACTATTTTCTGCTACACCAGGATATCATGGTGGATCCCAAGCTGAAGAAAACTCCAGAAGTGCTCTTTCTATCAGTGACACTTCCTGCCCAATCAGAATCAGAATAGCCTTCCAAGGTAATGACTATGTTGGAAGAGTACTTCAATCCATATCCAACTGTACCACACAAATATCTCAAGATATGCTTTGTTGCAACAAGATGAATCTACCTTGGTTCACACATAAACTGGCTGAGGGCACTCACTGCATAGCAAATGTCAGGTCTAGTGTTAGCTAGATACCTCAAGGATCCAATCAGCTACCTGTATTCAGTGGGATTCACAAGATCAAACCTAGCAGCAGATTCACTCAACTTCTTTAAGTTAATTTCCATAGGAGTAGGCATAGGTTTACAATCTAGCATTCCAAATCTCTTCAAAATATCAATGGTATATTTTCCTTGACTTAGAATAATTTCATTGGGTCTTTGCCATACTTCTAACCCTAGAAAGAAATGCATGAGACCTAGATCTTTCATTTCAAATTCTGAAGTCAGTTCTTCCTTACATCTAAGAATGAGATGATCTTCTCCAGTTAGGAATAGATCATCAACATATAAAACTAAAATCAACATTTCACCATTGAATACCTTGAAGTTAAGGTTAGGATCAACATCATTCTTACAGAATCCCAGGCTTACCAAGTACTTATCAATTCTTTCATACCAAGCACGGGGGGCCTGCTTAAGGCCATATAATGCTTTCTTCAATCTGCATACATGAGATTCTTTCTTATGGATCACAAATCCTTCAGGTTGCTCAATGTAGACCTCTTCTTCAAAAACACCATTGAGGAAGGCTGTCTTTACATCCATCTGATGCAACTTCCATCCCTTAGCTATAGCAATAGCAATGATAGTCCTGATGGAAGTATATCGAGCAACAAGGGCAAAGGTTTCCTCATAATCTATGCCTTCTTTTTGAGAGAAGCCACGAGCCACAAATCTAGCTTTGTATTTCTCAATACTTCCATCAGCAACATGTTTAATCTGAAACAACCATTTGGAAGATACAACAGACTTACCTTTGGGTCTAGGCTCAATATTCCAAACATCATTCTTAATGATAGACTAATATTCTTCATCTATAGCATTCTTCCATGTCTGTTGGTTCATGGCCTCTTCAACGCTGGAAGGTTCAGTCTCAATAAGATTGCACATCAATGCAACATAGTTTGAGAATTTCTGAGGTCTCCTTCTTTCTCTAAGTGTGCCACTTGGAGCTGCAAACTTTTTCGCCTCTTGAATCCAGAGAGGTCTCTTCTTACTCACGGTAATGTCCCTAGGCCCATTTGTAGGATCCAAAGGTTCACTTGGATCATCATGATTTTCAGATTCTGTAGACTCTCTCTGAATCTCAGTATCATGCTCAATATCCATGTCTTGAGGGTTATCATGGACTTCATTGTCAATCTCTAAACTTGAGCCTTTAGATCTTCTGAGTGCAATATTTTCTTCAAAAGTGACATCTCTACTAACCTCAATAAAATTCTGACCTGGAATGTAAATTCTAAATGCTTTGGATGTTTCACTATAGCCCACAAGAATGCCTCTTTCGCCAGAAGGTTCCAACTTGGTTCTCTTCTCTTTGGGTACATGGACATATACTGGACTCCTGAAGATCCTCAAGTGACTGATATCAGGTTTGATCCCTGAAAATGCTTCTTCTGGAGTCATATCTTTCAATACATGGTGAGGGCATCTATTCTGAATGTAGACAGCAGTCCTAGATGCTTCGGCCCATAGGAAAGTCTGCAGATCCTGATCATGAATCATAGCTTTTGTTGCCTCAACTATGGATTTGTTCTTTCTTTCTGCAACCCCATTTTGCTGAGGGTTGTAGGGAACACAAAACTCCCTCTTGATCCCTGCCTCAACACAAAAATCATGAAAACTACCCGAGGTGTATTCACCTCCATTGTCAGACCTTAAAACTTTAATTCTTTTACCAGATAGATTTTCAGCTAAAGCATTAAATTCTTTGAATCTACTTAGAACTTCATCAGATTCTTTTGATTTGAGAAAGTAAATCCAAGTTTTCCTAGAGTAGTCATCTATAAAGATTACATAATACAAGAATCCACTTGGGGAAGCAACAGACATAGGTCCACATAAATCAGAATGCACAAGAGCTAATTTCTCTTTAGACCTACTTTCACTTTGATGAAATGGACTCTTAGTGTTCTTACCCATAGCACAACCTTTGCATGTATTATCATGAATATGACTAAGTTTAGGCATACCTTTAACTATCTTCTCAAGTGTGGGGAGGGCTTGGAAATGAAGATGTCCAAGTCTTCTAACAAATAGCTCGCTTGACTCTGGTGCTTCATGAATGAGAGCTTGAACTAGACGTGCTGGAAGCTTATATAGGCTCTCATACCTATTCCCAATGACACGAGCTGATTTGATGCTGGACTTCTTAGGCCATGCAAGCACCCTTCCCTTAGAAAATGCAATCTGATAACCCTTATCTTCTAGTGCTGATATGGAGATAAGGTTTCTTTTGATTCCCAGCACAAACAAAATATCACTGAGGTGAAGAGAAATTCTAGAATCTAAATTAAGGGAAGTAGTACCAAAACCTCTCACAGAATAGCGAGCATCATCACCAATGACCACATGAAGATTAGACTCTTTCTCCACTAAATCTGAGAGGTTCTCTCGATAGCCGGTGATGTGTCTAGATGCACCACTATCGATCAGCCAAGTATCACTGTCTGAGGGTACATTACTTGACAAAGCAGAAATGAAAAGGAAGTCTTTAGTATTAGACTGATTTGAGACTTCATTTAAGTTTTCTCCTTGTTGCTTAGACTGGGATAAACAGTCCCTTGCATAGTGACCGAATTTGTCACACCTGAAGCACTTGATGTGAGACAAGTCCTTTTTCTTTTTCTTCGAATCATGAGATGGATTAGACCTTTGATCTCTATTCCTCTTGAAATTGTTCTTCTTCCAATAGCCTCCTTTCTTCTTGAAAGACTGGGCAGCAAGGACATGATTGTCTTCATGAGTGTTTTTGATAACTCCTCTAGCAGCCAGTCGAGACTCTTCTTGGATACAGTCAGCCCTTAATCTGTCAAACTTGGGCAGATCAGCTCTTGCACTAATTCCTTGAATGTAGGATTCCCAAGATGCTAGAAGACCATTGAGGGCTAGCATAGTTAAATCATTTTCATCAACAATCTTTCCAATAGATGAGAGCTGATCTCTCAAATCAGAAATCCTCATGAAGTAAGCCATGACGGATTCACCTTTAGCCATCTTGATGTGATGAAGTTGCTGCTTCAAAGCTAGAACATGACTAGTATTGTTGATTTCATACATCTCCTCCAAGGTTCTGAACATTTTGCTTGCTGTATTCAACTTGGAGATGATGAGAACAATGTGATCTTTTACTGAATCAATTAAGATCTTCTGAGCTTGAAGATCTTTCTTCCTCCATTAGGTCTTTTCTCCTTCTGCCTTAGGCTCAGAAGATTCTTTGGTCACAAAGTCTGCAAGGTCATTTTCATTCAACGCAAGCATGATGCAGACTCTCCATGATGTGAAATTGGAAGCCCCATCCAATCTGTCTTCAACCCTGAGACTGTGAGCCATTTTATCTGATCTTTAATGATAAGAGAAGAATGTAAATAATTGAATACTGCAAATCTGATTATACTAATTCGAACTTGGCTCTGATACCATGTTAATTTTAATATTCAGATTGACAGTAAGAAACAATAAAACATAAATGCTCACATAACACACATATACCCTGGGAAAACCTCCCTCTTGGAGGTGAAAAGCCTAGCAAGAAAATCTCAGATTCGATTTATATTAAGAGCAGAAATAGATTACAACTTTGCCCAGCTAAGACATGAAACATAGATATCAAAATACAGCATGGCCTCTTCTTGAATTTTTGAACCCTTGAACTTCTTGAATCAGTTGAACCGTCGAACCAACTGAACCAGTTCAACTGTTGGCAGAACCCTTGCACTGTCGAACCTTTAAACCCATCGAACCATTGAACCGTTGAACCAGTTCAACCATTGGCAAAGCCCTTCACTGTTGAACCTTTGAACCCATTGAACTGTTGAACCGTTGAACTAGTTCAACTATCGGCAGAACCCTTGCACTGTCAAACCTTTGAACTAGTGGAGCTCGATGAACTTGTTGAACTAATGAACTTGTCGAACGGTTCAACCAACGGCGGAGCCCTTTCACTATGCTTGTAGTAGATCGCTGATCGATTAGATTTCGTAGGGCAGAATTTAGTAAGTGATTGCTGTACGTTGTGACTGCCAGTCACTCTTCATTTATATGAGATCGCACAAACATTTTGGCGCCAAATTACATATACGTTACATTTGAAATAGGTCTTGACCTATTTGTAATTTCAAGATACATAGAATGGTGAGTTCACCCAATTGGGGCCTGCCTTAATCAGATAATACAATCTGAGATCTCAAAATGCTAAGGCCGGTAGGCCATTCAACATTTCATGACTAGGTCGGTCTCTAGAAGGGATCCGACCTAGCTACCAAAATCAACAAATGTTGCTTTGACTAAAAATGAAGAATTAAAAAGTTTCAGGCTTCCAACTCAATTTCTATTTCTCACACTACATGATCGTTCTATTTCTCCTCTCCCACTTTCTTTGCTTCTGATGATGAATCATCTAGTGTGATCCCAAACGTTGAGCAAAAATAATATCACACAATTTAATCAGGAAGCATCCAATTACAATATTATGGACTGTGGAAATTTGATGTCTATTAGTATGATTGTAGTTAAGTATTTTAAAAAAAATACAATTAAAAATTTAGGAAGACTGTATGAGTATCATAGAATAAAGAGAAATTTTAGATATAACATTAAGATGTCTATAAGATTATTCATTGGCTTTTGTTGAGTTGGAAGCCTAGAACTTTTTAATTCTTCATTTTTAGTCAAAGTAACATTTAGGGTTAATAAAATTCATCAATTTTTAATGTTCAGTCAAAGTAACCTTTTGACCTTTGGCACTTAATTTAATTATTGAAAGATTATTTATTGGTTTTTGTTGAGTTAGAAACCATAAAATCTTTTAATTCTTTATGTTTAGTCAAAGCAACCTTTATGCTTAATAAAATTAGTCAATCCTTAATGTTTAGTCAAACTAAACCCTTAACCCTTCACACTTAATTCAATTATTAAAAGATTATTCATTGGCTCACTTAATTCAATTATTGAAAGATTATTCATTGGCTCTTGCTAAGTTGGAAACCATGAAACCCTTTAATTCTCCATGTTTAGTCAAAGCAACCCTTTATTTCTTTATGCTTAATAAAACCCATCAATTCTCAATGTAAAACCCATCAATTCTCAATGTTTAGTCAAAATAACCCCTTAGCCCTCCATACTTAATTCAATTATTGTAAGAGTGGAAATCCCTCAATCCTTAAAACTTATAGAAAACAACTGATCAAACCTTCACACTTAATCCAATTATTCTAAGTTTCAACCCCTCGATCTTTAAGGTTTAGTCAAACAATCCATAGTCATTCACACTTTAAATCCAATTATTTAGGCATCCAACAACTAGTTGCTTCTGAGATTTCTAGTTGAGTTGGAGATCACTATTATATTCAACTAATTTTTTGTTAGAAAAACTAATGAAACCAAACATTTTGAAAAGGTGGTCTCATGAATTTCGTAATACTAGGTAAACTTAATGCTTAATAAAGCTCTTCGGCATCATTTTTGCTACCGGATATAGGAGCATGAGCCTTAGCTTTACACTGAAGCTCTTCGACTGAGAGCTAAGGATTGAGGGGTATCCATTCCACCAAATTCGCCCAGGGCATGATTATGGTCTCATGAATTTCATAATACTAGGTAAACTTAATGCTTAATAAAGCTCTTCAGCTGAGAGCCAAGGACTGAGGGGTATCCATTCCACCAAATTCGCCCAGGGCATGATTATGGTCTCATGAATTTTGTAATACTAGGTAAATGCCGGCTTATTCTTGTGCCGCCCAGGCTCAATGCATTGATTCAATTTCAGCTGATGGGCACCTCTGCAAATGCTCTCCTGGATATCAAGGGAATGGCTATTCTAATGGCACAGCTTGTACAGGTATGCTCCATTTAAAGATAAAAAAGCCTAAATTTGATGGCAGTATGATTATAGTAATTGGATGCTTCTGAATTAAACTGTGTGATATTATTTTCGCTCAATCTTTAGGATCACACTACATGATCCAGGAGCAAAGAAAGTAGGAGAGGATAAATAGAATTGATGGATTTTATTAACCCTAAATGTTGCTTTGACTAAAAATGAAGAATTAAAAAGTTTCAGGCTTCCAATTACAATATTATGGACTGTGGAAATTTGATGTCTATTAGTATGATTGTAGTTAAGTATTTTTAAAAACATACAATTAAAAATTTAGGAAGACTGTATGAGTATCATATAAAAAAGAGAAATTTTAGATAAAACATTAAGATGTCTATAAGATTATTCATTGGTTTTTGTTGAGTTGGAAGCGTAAAACTTTTTAATTCTTCATTTTTAGTCAAAGCAACATTTAGGATTAATAAAATTCATCAATCTTTAATGTTCAGTCAAAGTAACCTTTTGACCTTTGGCACTTAATTTAATTATTGAAAGATTATTGATTGGTTTTTGTTGAGTTAGAAACCATAAAATCTTTTAATTCTTTATGTTTAGTCAAAGCAACCTTTATGGTTAATAAAATCAGTCAATCCTTAATGTTTAGTCAAACTAAACCCTTAACCCTTCACACTTAATTCAATTATTAAAAGATTATTTATTAACACTCAATTCATTTATTAAAAGATTATTTATTGACTCTTGTTGAGTTGGAAACCATGAAACCTTTTAATTCTTTATGTTTAGTCAAAGCAATCTTAATGCTTAATAAATCAGTCAATCCTTAATGTTTAGTCAGGGTAAACCCTTAAACCCTTAACCCTTCATACTTAATTCAGTTATTGAAAGATTATTTATTGACTCTTGTTGAGTTGGAAACCATGAAACCTTTTAATTCTTTATGTTTAGTCAAAGCAACCTTAATGCTTAATAAAATCAGTCAATCCTTAATGTTTAGTCAGGGTAAATCCTTAAACCCTTAACCCTTCACACTTAATTCAATTATTGAAAGATTATTTATTGACTCTTGTTGAGTTGGAAACCATGAAACCTTTTAATTCTTTATGTTTAGTCAAAGCAACCTTTGTGCTTAATAAAATCAGTCAATCCTTAATGTTTAGTTAAAGTAAACTCTTAACCCCTCACACTTAATTCAATTATTGAAAGATTATTTATTTTTAAATTTAAAGGGTACATTTGGCATGGGCCTAGAAATTTCTGCAGCAACTTTAAGAGATTTTGCTAATAAATTAGATTCCTGCCAATAAATTGAGGGATAATTTTAGAAAGGAAAATTTCTTGTTCAACCACCAGATCTTAAGAAAATTCAGCTCAATTTTTGTTAGAAAAACTAATGAAAACAGACATTTTAGAACAGGTGATCTCATCAATTCTGTAATAGGTACTGGATAAACTTAATGCTAAATTTTTTCAAAACCCCTGTTAAAATATTTCAGAAGCCTGAGTTCTCGTAATGATAATGAATATACAGATGTGGACGAATGCAGCGAAGCCAATGCCAATAAATGCGTGGAATCCCCCAAATAATTATGCCTTAATTTGGCAGGGTCTTACAATTGTTCCTGTGCGGAGGGTTATGTCGGTGATGGCTTTCAGAACGGAACAAGATGCGAACCAACAAGCTCAAATAAGGCCGTCACTCTAGCAATCATAGGTGATTATGCACAGAGCTTGTTTATTTCAAAGCATGCATCATTCAGGACAATTGTATTTTTACTGATTTCAGCTTGTCTAGTTCCAATGTTGCTGAAAACAATTGCAAAGTAGAATTAGTGTGATGGAAGCATCTAACAGAGAATTGCATTAAACGCAGGGTCTATTTCTTCGTTTGTTGGAGTTTCTCTGGCAGCCTGTGGATTACTGTGGTTGTTGAAAAAACGTCATATGAAACTTGTCAAGGCCAAGTATTTCCAACACAATGGAGGGATAGAGTTGCAGCACTACATAGCTTCCAAGGGGGGAAAACAAAGCCTGCGAATATATTCTTCACAGGAGCTGCAAAACGCCTCAGAGAATTACTCAGATCATATGAAATTGGGAAGCGGCGGCTACAGCACTGTATACAGAGGCATACTGTCAGACGACTCGGTTGTGGCAATTAAAAAGTCCAAGGAAATTGGCGACGCACAAGAGGACGATCAGTTTATCAACGAAGTCATCATACTCTCTCAGATTAATCACAGAAATGTTGTGAAATTGTTCGGTTGTTGTCTGGAAACTCAATCTCCATTGCTGGTGTATGAATTTGTTGAAAATGGGACACTTCTTGAACATCTACAGTCAAAGGAGAGTTATGGATCCCCAGTACTTCCAGACGTTTCAGCTCACAGACAAGAGCGACGTTTACAGCTTTGGAGTAGTGATGGTGGAGATTCTCACAGGCCTAAAGCCATTGCTTCTTGAAAGGCCTAAAGACGAGTGCACTCTATCGGCCTTTTTTCTCTCTAAAATCAACTGCAACTGCTTGACACAGATTTTTGATCCCAAGATCACCAAGGACCACAACCAGGCAGAGATGGAGAATGTGGCAAAGCTGGCCAGAGAATGTTTAGAAGTGGAAGGAAGGAGGAGACCATCCATGAAACAAGTGGTGGAGGAGCTTGTTTGGATAAGAGCTATGGGTGCCACAACATCCCATGGCAGCAGGAATAGAGTAAGAGAATCCCCATCTCCATCTCCCACTCAGGTCCATCACACAACTAAGTCAGGGGCAACAAATAATAACATATATCGAAGTCAGTCTTATCCAGCATCACTGTCCTCCATTGATGTCCACGATGTAAGATCAATGAACTGGCCTTCACTGGATGGATAGGGATATTCTTAAACATCATTCATTTCAACAGTCAAAAGTCAATTTTGGCCAATATAAATAGGATAAGCATTTACTATTTTTGGTTGTGGGAGAGGTGTAAAATTGCTATTGATTGTTGACCATTCAAGTAGATGATGTTTGAGTGGAGTGGATGGAGAGAGGATTATTAGGTTGACCAAACAAAGGGAGGATCTTATGGTTAAGCCATAAGACTTAAACAAATGGCAATATCATTGGTTACATATGTTGGTGGGACACTTTTTAAAATGTCCCAAAGGTTGAAAAACGGCCCTGTTTGTTCATCTTTGTTTTGGATGTTGTGGGTGTGCCCTTATACCACCCTAATTTTTTTTTTTTTAATATTGTACTATTATTTCTTTTAACATAAAGTTTAATAGGATAGATTCATTAAAAAAAAAGAACTTCATTTTTATTAATTGGATGGATAGAATATATGCCTTTTAAATGATTTTGGGTTGTGTAATGGTTGAAAATTTTATACCCATGCACTTTCTCTTTTATGTTTTAGTTCATTTTGATTTGAGTGATCTTTATATAATGGTAACTATATCATAATGCATTTTCAGTGGAAGGTGAGATTTTTGAGGGGTTAATCTTAATCTTTAGTTTTCTTTGGATTAGATTCACACGTGTAAAAGTGATTCCAATCACTTTCACTTCTAGAAATGACATTTTTACTTTTAAAATTCAAGTTCTAGTTTAGGGTTGATTTAGCCTATCTTTATTATTCTTGTGTGCCAAGTTAATGCAAGAAAACATTTCTTTATGACTCTTGGTGTTGTATTTAAAGGGATCACCCTAATTGATTTTAGAGGCATCTAATATCACTTAAATCTCTTTTATTCTATGGCTATTATTACTACTTACATGGATTATTAGGAGCATTTATTAGAGAATTTGCATTGCACAAGCATCTATGGAACTCACATGTTTGAGAGTGTTTTCCTCAATCTTTTATCGGTCGTTGAATCAATATCCTTATATGATTTGAAACAAGGGAGTAATTATCCCTACCACATGCAAACCATCAAGAACCTTTAGGTACGGGAATGAAATGCAAGGAAAAGATTGACAAAATGAAATGGACAAGAAATTAGACAAGAGGAAGATATTGAATGAAGCTCATTTTCATTATTGTTGCATATATGCATACAAGTATAAACAACCACAAGGGAGACTCTTGGGTTCCTTGATGACCATTCAATTTCCCTTGTGTGTGCATTATTTACAATAAAATACAACCACTAAGTGGTGAATATTAGACTTAGAATTAGGATTGTTAATTTAGGAGAATTAACCTAATCCTTACATCCCCCCTATGATGCTAAGTCTAATGTGTTGTTTGTCTCTACAATTTTATGTCATGCAAATGATGCTCAAAATAAACCATGTGCCAAAGAGAGTGAAAACTGGAGAACCTAGGCTAATTGTACCCATGAGTAGTCCAAAAGTGTGGTGCAACTCTACACTGTATGACCTAAAAACTAGATAACCTAGGTTGATTATGCCCATGAGTAACTTAAAAGTGTGTTGACGCATGCATTGAATGACCTAACTTTCTGTCAAGCTAAAAATGTGAACCACTTGTCGTCCACGATGCTCTCACATGAAGACAAATATGGTCACATAAAAATTTGATAAAAATTGCATAAAAATGAAGGCATATGATGATCTTGCTCCATGGATAGTCATTAAAAACCATAATGTAGTGTGCAACCTCAAGGGTTTAAATCTAAACATTACTTATTGAGATAAAGTATAGTGAAAAGTAGCAATATGATGTAGACTGTAAGATGTTGCAATTACAAGTCCTTAATGAACAATGTGAGAAGTCTCCAAGTACCACTCTTGAAGAACTCAAAATTTAAATCCTGATGTTCTCCCCTGTAAAATTAGAGTGGAGAGGTGCTACAAAGAACTCCTTGGAAAAGTAATTTAAACATATATCAACCTATGTATAGAGATGCACAACTTAATCACACCCTCTCAGGTTTCATCACAAGTTTCCATTAAGCCATCCCTTTGGGTTTTCAACTTAATGGAAAGAGTTTGTAAGACAACCTTTGAGGTTTATAACTTCAACTCAAGTGCAAAAGTATAATCAATTTGAGGTGATATCTATAGCCTCAAATAATCTATAATAATCTATTTGGGACTTTCCCCATCCTTCTCTCGAACTAATCCAACTCACAAGCTTCTACCATATCATTACTATATGTACCAGAGTCACCACTTTCTACTACTATTTCACCTTTTGAATTTGGTCCTTCATTTGTTTTCACCTTGGGGATCCTTCTCACTAAATATAATCATTATATGCATCCTCTTCATCTAAATCTCTCTCTTGCACCACCTCCTCAACATAAGCTCCATTCATATTTGTATGTAACAACATATATACTATTTTTGTTACAAATTTAACCCCTTATTGGACAATACTTGGCAAACTTCTTTAATTTTTCCAATACGTTTTCTTCTTCTGCAAAGTTTCCTAAGTCTTTTAGTATTTGTGCTTCTTTCTCTAAAAAATAAGCTTTGCAATGCTCCTTCCTTTGCTCTTTCCTAATGGCTTTCTTGGATTTTTCTACCATAAGATCATGTTTCTCCTTTGTAGGATAATCCTCCTCTTCTTCATCAGAATCCTCTTGGAACAATTTCTCCGTGTTGGTGTTAGTCCCTGCCCAGGTGACAACTACTACTCTATTCTTCTTCTTAACTTTAGCTATATCTTTTCACCACAACATCTCCTTCTTCTCCAGATATTCTTTTTCCAATTGTTCATCCTTAGCAAGGGAGGTTTTTTCTATCTCTTCTCTATCCTCAACCTCATTTGTTTGAAATCTTCTAGCATTGGGGGGATTTTTAGGAATTTTCATTAAGGCTTTAGCCCCCTTTTCCACATTGGGTCTTGAAAGTTCTTCACTTTTTGTAAGTACTTGGCCATTTCTACAATACTGGGCTGCTTTAGGACAATCAAAATAATCATGCATAGAATCTCTGTAAAATCCAAAACACTTGTTCTTCTCCTCTCTACACTCATTTGCATAATGGTCCATCTTGTGACACTTAAAACAAGTGATTTCCTTTGTTCTTTGCTAATCTCAACCTCTTCTTTTGTTGTTTCCACCTCTATTATCATTGTGGTATCCCACTTTGCTACCTCCTTGTGAGTAATCATGTTGATAACTACTAGAGGGTCCATCATCTTGGATCTGCAATATTGCATGTTGTTTTTTTTAGTTGTATGTTGATTATTTCTCCATTATAGTTGTTGATATCCATGATATTGCATATGGAAGGGTCTTTTTGCCAATTCTTTTTCTCTAGTCATTCCTCGTTGAATAGGTGTATCATCTTCACATCTATGGCTACTCAAGTGGGATACCGTTTTCCATGAGGGTGCATTAAATAATATAAACTAATAAATAAATTGAATATTAGAATTTACAAGGTGTATGACATATAATCCTAGAATTCTCCCACTTGTCATATACTTTGCAAGAGCAAAATGGAAAAATAGCAATCCATGAACTAACTGCTAAGTGTTGAAAGGCCCGTGTAGCCTCACTGCACCATGTCTAAAATTCTTTGTTCTCACCAAATTTAACAAAGCATCTACAACATTCACCAAAGTATCTACCTTCTCTAGCATAAACCTCCCATCCTCTACCATGTCATAGAAAAATTGATACTATACATCAATATGCTTCATCCACACATGAAATGTAGGGTTCTTTTCCAAGCTTATGGCACTTTAACTATGGGTCATCCCACAATAGTGGGTTACACTTTTGTCGACAAAGAAAAATTGAAGGTGCCAAAAAATCTTTAGCAGACACCTTTGTTTGAAGGTCGACTCTACGAATGAGGGCATTGTCAGCCAAGTCAAAAAGCATATCATCAGAACATTCATTCGAAGGCGGTTTGCGAACGAAGGTGATTGAGCACCAAATCAAAAACAATAAAATAATGCCATCGCTCAAAGACTGTCTTCGAGCGAAGGCATTATTTTATTGTTTTTTTTTATAAAAAGGGTTAAGACTCTTAAATGATAGTTTTTTTGTCATTTGAGAGCTCGCAGCAGAATGAAGGTGACAGGGAACGACGTCCATGAAGGTGACAGGGAACAATGTCCACGAAGGTGAAGACCCCACATGATAGCATCTCCATACACATTGAGCTCCAATCATAGTTGAATACGGCCCACACCACCATACATGTCGAGCAAACTCCCATATTTAGGTGCATAAATTTGTCGTGCCCTTTCTAATACTGTATATATGCAATGCTTGCATTTTTACTCAAGAATACACTAGTTTCTTGCCGACAGGGGCTTCCATGGCTTCCATTACAGTCAATTAAATAAGGAAAAATTCTGATGCAGAGTAGTTCCCAATTGAACATTAACATAGGTTGTGGAATCCTTGGAAAGCCCACAAAATAGCCATTATAGAGTATATCGGCAAGACTTTTTAAATGTCACACCGAAAAATACATATTCTTGCCTATCGGCAAGACTCTAACTATCGATGGCACATTTTCTGCATCCCCCGACAACACACCTTTCACCGATGAGCCATCCATCGGCAAGACTTCTCGCCTCTCACCCCGATCGGTGAGAGTTCCTTCCGTCGGTCCAAAGTGACTTTCTTATGCCGATGGCATTACTCACACCGACGGGCTACATAGCAACTTCATCATCGGCAGGACTTGTTTCTTCGGCCACACTTGCTTCTTCTTCTCCGATGGGTGATCTTACATTGATGCATACCTATAATTTGTTCTACAATCGGTGGGGTCCACAATCTTTGACCCAACCAGTTGTATGTCTAAAAGGATAGATACACACAAACTATTCTGTCATACGACTGACATATACACACCGATTGATCTCGCATACATTTGTATACACATGAAGTGCTAATTCCTTCTCTGCACATTGTAACCGAATAGAACACACGAGAATAACTAAAAACTTAACAGGACATAAATAGATCTAACTATCACGGAGGTCATTCCACTGATTTCAAAGAAATCCATCAGTGGAATGACTCCAAGCGGTATCTCTGTAGTTTGACCAGAAAACACAGAATTTCTTTATTTCTTCTATTTCAGAATAAAATACAATTCTTCTTAACTCTGTTCTGCCTATCTCTCCTTGTCTACTCTTTCTATGAATACATATATAACTATTTAAAGACTCATACATTGGCAGTTACAGAAGGTGGAAGGTGAACCATTCCTCAACCACCTGCCAATCGGTTACATTCTACTTGTTCGGTTACAATCTCTTTCAATTCGTTTACAATCTGGAATGACACGTATACAATCTTTCAATATGGCTCGAAGGCCTTACAACATAACATAAAATGTAGGGAATCTTTCAAATCTTTAGAATCTTGAGGTGCTCCTACACCAAATTCCTACTATGAAACCCTAGTTTGGCAATAGGATTTGTGATTACAGTTAATGAAATATAGAAAAATTCAACTAAACGCAGGAATTTGATGAATTTAGTTAAAGAACTAGAACATTTTTGGCAAACCCTAGTTTGCCAAACTAAGGTTTGTCAAACCCTAGTTTGGTAAACTAGGGTTTGTCAATACAATTAATAAAATTGAGAAATTTTTTATAAAAAATAGAAATTTTTCTTGATACAATGAAAGAAGTATCAAACCCTAGAGTTTCAAAAGAAATTAGGGTTTGTCAAATTAGGGTGAAAAGATGAATTTAGTTTCACCCTAATTTGACAAACCCTAAACTAGGGTTTGTTAGTACAATTAATAAATTAGAGAAAAATTTCATAAAAAATAGAAAATTGTCTTGAGACAATGAAAAAACTATCAAACCCTAGTTTGACAAACTAGGGTTTGACAAACCCTAGAGTTTCAAAAGAAATTAGGGTTTGTCAAATTAGGGTGAAAAGATGAATTTAGTTTCACCCTAATTTGACAAACCCTAAACTAGGGTTTGTCAAACCCTAGTTTGGTAAACTAGGGTTTGTCATTACAATTAATAAAATAGAGAAAAATTTCATAAAAAATAGAAATTTTCTTGAGACAATGAAAGAACTATCAAACCCTAGTTTGCCAAACTAGGGTTTGACAAACCTTGGCAAACTAGGACCATTTATCTTTTGATCCTTGTTAGATCCTACTTCCCATTTGGCTTATACATATACTAAACCTACTAAATTCATCACAGACATGGATATTCTAAGCATAGAGGCATTGCATCGATACGTAAAGTTCAAGAAATTATAGACAAATGGAAGATAAACATTACACATACTCATGAGCACCAAAATCCCTCACTTGATAAGATGAATCATGGAAAAACAAGTCACACGAATGTCAAGATCCTAGTCTTGTTCACCATATGTAGACCTCAAGAAGCTCATTATTTGGATAGTGACACAAATTTTGTAGTTTACATGTGTAAATTTATGTATATAAATTTATGTATTTTTGTGATGTTTCTTGTACTGGATATGCTATAAATCATATAGAGATACCATGGAAATATATGAATGTATAATTTTATAACTTTTCTATTGTAAACATAAGTATGACAAAAATAGAAAACTAAATAAACAAAAAAAGCATCTAGGAAGGAGGGTTATGGCAATATATGTCTTTACAAATGATGTAGATAAGATAAAAAAATTTCAAGTTAAACATTCATTAGAACTCCTTTTATAACCATGATCAAACAATAAATTTGATCCAAGAATAGTTACTAAACTTGAACTTCTCTTGTTAATCCTTCTTTTGAGAAGATAACAATGAAACATAATAACAAGATACTTTAATTAAGATTATTCAATGGTAAGTCTTTGAACATTGTTAATATTTTCCTATTAAGCTATCTAATTTTCATGGTGACATTAAGCTACCTTAGAACATTCCCTAAACTCAATGCTATTTTCTAAGGTCAATTTGCATTTGTTATTAACCAAGAATTATGAAGTGAAAAAGTGTCTTTTCACTCTAAAATTTCCCAATTCAAAACTAGTTTGCTAGAAGGTCGGGTAGGTAAGTAGTATATTTTTTATCCAAAAATTAGGATAAAGGTCTAGTTTTTGTGCGAGGAGATCTAGTTTTTATGTGAGGAGATCTTAGTTGTCACATAACAAGATCTTAGTTCTCAAATAGTGAGATTTTATGCTTGTTTATATATTTTATTGTATTTTTAAGTGTTTAAATCTCTACCATGTTTGGTCACACATGTCTTTGAGCATTGAAAACCATTGTAAATGGTGGAATGTTTGATTAAGAGTGATAAAATAGGTCTTAGCATAGTTAGATCCATTATTGGTAAAATTGTGTGAGGTCCTCCTAGTTTATAGACTAATTTCATTAGAGGAATCCTCCATAGTTGAGACCCCTAGTAATTAGGGCTTTGAAGCCAACACCACAAGTAGCAAGGAATTGCCTATTAGTTGTCAATGGGGAATGTTGGAATATTTAATACATAGTTAACATAAATATGAACATTCTCAATTTATTCTTTGACCACTTATATCAAGTTGGGTATGAGAGGAAGTACAAATAGTAATACATGCCAAGGTGCTTGAGTTTGTGGGAGGACTAACTAGGAAAAGGACTTTTTTTCTATTCTCCTTTTTAGAGCTACATTTTTTAAGATTATATTAATTTGACAATACAAATCTAATGCAATGTGAGTGCATTCTATCAACTCATGCTTTGGTATTCTACTAAATAGAAAATGGGGAAATATCGCACATGTGGTTTTGAACCAAGTTCAAAATCATAACTACAATTTTAAACTACAACAAGAAACAAAATATATTCAAAGGGTTAGGTTTGGACCACTAGAGAACAAGGACATATATTCAAATAAGGTATAAATTGGATGTCAATTCTCTACACAAAATATGCCATTTAGACATTAGTTATGACATCAAGAACAATAGGTCAAAAGAAGTCCAAAATGATTGGGGAAAAGTATTAGGGATGGACTTTTCACCATTACAGGAGTTTAAAAAATCAAAAATCAAATATCTACACTAAAATCATTTGAGACTCATACTGAATTTCCTAAATGTTCTCATTAAATTGTTGGAATTATTACATCTTTAGTATATAGTTAATAAATAAATATATTACAATTAAAGTCACCTTAGTGACTTGTTCTAGTATTTAAATAATTAAATGTTGGTTTATTATTGTTAGTTTTGGGAGTTACTTTCCCATAAGTAGTTTTAGTATTTAGTAAGGGAAAGCAAAGGCTTTTAAGACAATTTATTATAATGTAAAAATTAACAAGTTGAGTGCATGATAGTGGCGGCCATTACAGAGTAATTGGCATTGATAGCATTTTGGTAACATAATGGCAAAAGCTTTGCTACATTTATTTTATTTTGTATTATTGATAAAGGGAGGGACAACCATTAAAAAGAATTACACTACAACTAGAAGAGGGCCACACCTACCTTAGATAGGCCATGCTCCCTCACAAGAAGTTGAACCTCCTTAAGATCTATTGTTGCAAATGTCTGGAAGTAGCCATGTATGCAAAATTTGGAAGTATAATGTTGTGTAGAGGAGAGGAGAGGACAAAGTGGTGAGCGATTCAAGGATCTATGCCAAGGTAGTTGTGATGGATGCACATCACCACATGTTTGGATGCCTCGAGCGTCTCCATTCTAGCCAAGGAGCTCCTCAATGGCCAACGAGTGGTGGTTGTGCAATGTGAAGAGATATGTTTGTTAGGTGGACTTGTTCGCCAAAAAATGACTTGTACCTCCATTTTTTAAGAACGAGAATGAATACGAATCCATCTCATGGCCCCATTCATTTTAGGGCACCTTCTAGAATTCTTTGGAGGACAATTGGAGTCCTAGAAGTTGAATTGAACTATGTGACTTGTTTGCTTTGCAACTGATTGAAAAAATTGAGAGGTGGTATACAACTATCCTCACATTTTAGTTGCACGACAATCAAAATATTTTTCTAAAATTGTGAGCACATAGGAATGATAATTTTATTAGTTCATTACAAACATATTTCTTTTAGTAAATTGCCTTAAATGATGAAATCATGTCTTACAAATGTATATATTGCAATAAAGTTGTGGACAAAGTAAATAGTTAATGATAATTTTGCAATAAAGTTGTGGACATGTTTGGATCCCTCAAGCCTCTCCATTCTAGCCAAGGAGCTCCTCAATGACCAACGAGTGGTGGTTGTGTAATGTGAAGAGATCTGTTTGTTGGGTGGACTTGTTCGCCAAAAAATGAAGTACCTCCATTTTTTAAGAACGAGAATGAATACGAAGCCATCTCATGGCCCCATTCATTTTTGGGCACCTTCTAGAATTCTTTGGAGGACAATTAGAGTCCTAGAAGTTGAATTGAACTATGTGACTTGTTTGCTCTGCAACTAATTGAAAAAATTGAGATAAATTTTGTAAATCGTTTGTTTAGTTAGCTCAGCCTGATGGGACTTGGTAAATTTATGATTCCAATGCAATTGCGTATCATGTGAATTATCTATCTTAACTATCTACTAAACATTTTTTCCAGTAGTAGTATTTGAACGAAGGTTAGATGCTAGATTTTAATTTCATAAGATGAACTTCATATTTAACTAGCTTCCTTCAATGATTTTGGAATACTTAGAACTTTATGCTATTTTCTACAAAACTGGAAGTGGTGGGGATGTGCCAACTAGATATAGTAGACCTGGGAGTCATGTTTTCTATACTTAACACATATGCTTTCTATAGATGTAGCAAGAAAATATAGACAAATTCATAGCATCCTTAATCACTCAAGGTCAAGAAAAATACTTTAATAAAAACATGTCTAATTTAGTGAATGTCTAATCAATTAAAGTAATGTAATAGTCATATATTTCCATGGTAACTAGATATGTATAGTCATTGGTTGTATCCATGTTATTAGTGTGTAATGTTCATTATTTTATATCTTTAACTGTTGAGTTACCTAGATGTGTAATGTACATGGAGTAGGAATGACTTAAAAGGTTTATTGCACACATGATATTCATTTTTATGACACTGATACATGTTCAACATTACACATGTATGTGTAGATTTGGAAAAGTTAAAATCTCTCTCTCTCTCTCTGCAAGTTGAAAAGGAAAAGAATCATCCATGCATTTTAGAAATGAAATCTTCCCTCTTGTTCAACTATTTATTTAACGTGTTGGAATTGCATTAGGATCCAGTCATGTTTAACCAATTCTCTACAAGATGATTGATATGCCTCACCAACACCAATAATAACTAGTGTCTAAGTTTGGAAGTTGTGGAACAATGTATTAAATGTACACACATGTACATTAGAGAAGAAATGTATTTTGATACAGGCGAGTGCAACACAACATCCCTATCTACTCGGATGTAGGACATGTATGTTGATACATTTGTTCCACAGGACCCAAAGTAGACACTATCATGTTATGTTGTTGGTTCAACATGGCTGGATCCTAATGCACATGTATGTATGTATCTATTGGAATAAGTAATTTATTTTACATGCATAAAATTTAGGTTGATATATATCATGGCACATGTGCCACCACCTCCTGGACCTTCTATATTTACATGTACAGATACTGAGATTTAGAAATTGACAGCTCTTCTTTCTGACCCCAACACAACAGGGGTTTATAGGGACACATGTCAATCAATTTTAACTATCTTGCAGCGCATTAGACAGAGTCTAGGAGATACCTGTGCTTATTTAGGTGATACTCTTGTTGCTATTCTTGCCCATATGTGGCAAGAGGTTACTGGTGATGTTTCTCTTGCTTCTGTTCAGCTTAGTGTCTCGAAAGAGACTATCAAATCCCAATGTTTCCCATCTTATGTTGGTAAGCCTAATGTGAGGGGCTACCAAGTGACTAGATGTGTAGACCCTCTTATGGCCCCATTGATATATCCACGTTTTCTTTTTGCTCATGGTCGTTATCCCAATAACGACCAAATTCCTTTATATTTTGCACAACAGTTATATGCAGATGTTCATATGGGCCTCAAGGTGAACTACTTGGATTTGCTAGAATATTTTAGTCAAGGGAGGGGTAGGGTTACTGATAGTGATGCCTATCGTCGACCAGATCGACAGGAGCTAGTTTATAGGGCCTTGGTGGGGAGAGGATGCCTGCTATCTCCCCGGCCCTGGCCCATGTTGCTAATCGGGTTGTCTTTGGGAAGCAATCGACAGTGTAGGTGATATTGTAGCTGCCACATCTATTATATCTTCTGATCGTGTGGGAAGATATTTGATGAGTCATCCTGGATGATCCAGACCATCGGATCATTCTTTTGATCCTTATGCTATCATGGGTGTCTTGTCTCCTGTAGACATAGATGGTCTGACAGGAGAGCATATGCTTTAAACTACATGGAGTTATCTTTTTGAGGACCTATTGGAGTCATATGCATTTATTGCATTAGATCTTGGTATCCCTTTACACAAGGTTAGAGGACATGTGGGTAGCGCTTGCTGTTCACAGAGTGCGTCACGATCCTATCAGGCTACGGGACCTTCTCATCAGGTGCCTGTGAGTACTCCACATCCTGATCCACCCTCAGATCATTCAGCTGCTACAAAGGGAGATACACCTATTAGGCCTTGTGTTGACCATCAGACATCCTAGCCCTCCCTAGATTCACTTAAGGTGCAGTTGCAGACGGGATCGGTGTCAGGTTTTGTGGATATGCTTCTTCATTCAGCCTCTTTGTTGCCAAGTCACCTGGTGAGTCCACTTCAAACTTCATTACTTGAGCTAGCGAAGGAGGCACCAGATACAATCATTGCAGTGGATCATCCTACATCACCTGATACACAGGTAAGTACATGTGTATGTGCATGTGCATGCATGATTTAAACTTGAACTTATATTAAATTAAGCTAAACTACTTTACTCTAGATAGAGTCCTAATGTTGTATATATATATATATATTTTGTAGGGGTTAGTTCATGTTACACCTACTCTGGGGACGGACCATGTACGCAGGCGTGATTCAACTGATGGCAATAATGTTAGTGGACAGGTGAGTTTTAAATTTTTAAATCATGATTATACTTACATACATGTAAATGCATATAATTTGTACGTGTAAACATGTAAATGCATATAATTTGTACACTTTTATACATACATGTGTTTTACTATCTCCAGGGCTCAGCACATCCATCAGATCAGGATGCTCAGTCAGACTCGGGTCGCTCAACTCATAGCCGACATGATGACCAGGCTATTGGTAGCACTTCGTAGACGTGTGTTTCTCCAAAAATTTCTCTAATCTTATATTTGTTTGAGTAGACATTTTTATAGATGTACATGTTTATGTATGGACATTTCTATCTAGATACATTTGCATGTATGTGTGTTTGTGGACATTTATGACTTGACATTTCTATCTACATGTGTGTTTGTGGACATTTATGAGGACATTTCTATCTAGATACATTTGCATGTATGTGTGTTTGTGGACATTTATGACTTGACATTTCTATCTACATGTGTGTTTGTGGGTCACATTTATGAGAATATTTCTATCTACATTTGTGTGTTTGTGGACATTTATGAGGACATTTCTATTTATGATTATTATGATTGTTTTTGTCATGAGAAGTTATTTAGGTATTTGTGTAATTCAGTAAGTGTAGAATATAGGTTTTAAAATGTAAATTTACAATTGCATTTGAATTATGATTCATTTATGGGTATAAATAAAAGTGAAAAACAAAAAAGTCTTGATATACATGAAACAAAACAATATTATGAATAGTTAAGACTTAGAAATGATTCATTTAGAAATGATTGCCTTGTATTAAAGACAAAACCATTCTCCCAAAAGAGTTCATTAGAAAAAATCTACCATGACATAAACAAATCTAAACACAATTATGTGGTGCTAATACTTTTCTTAAACCAAACTTGATGAACACTTATCATACAATGAAAACATCAAATACAATTCCAAACATGAAATTTATTATAGTTTTACTTGATTATAAATATAATTGTTCACATTGCTTTTATTTGATGTGGGGATATGCAAGCCACAATAAAATAATGATGATTTCTCGTCACATTCTACAAACTAGCAATTGGGTTATTTGAAAGGGTGTAATGGTTATGTTGACATGCACATTTGAACGCAAAATAGTTAGGTGTTTATGTAATTCAGTAGAATATAGATTTTAAAATTTGTAAATTTACAAACTCAATTACAATTGCAAATTGTGATTCATTTATGGGTATAAAGAAAAGTGAAAAACAAAAAATTCTTGATACATGTGAAACAAACAAATATTATATAAATAAATGGACCTCCAAATAAAACAAAAGTTTACAAAAAAGTCTTGATATGTGAAACAAAACAATATTAAATCTACAAACACTATAGAATCTAAATCTACAATCTACATTTATTTGATGAATGTTGTTATTTACGACACATATTACCTAATTTTCTAAATGAATATGAGGAATAAAAAGAAGGGAAGGTATTGAGCCTATGATAAGAAACAAATGTGAAATGATAGAAGAGGAGCAATAAGTGGCACTCTAAATTGAAGAACTTCCAAAATTTATTTTGAAATAAAATGGGAATCAATGTAATTTGTATTCACAGGTGCAATTAAAATTTGTTTGGAATTGTTGCATTGTTAAATTATTTTTGGGCCTATGTGCAGTCAAATACTATTAGTGATGTTTTTCAATTACATGGCAATAAACAATGATTATTATACCATTAAATCTATTAACATGATATCAGCTAAAAATTTTAGTAGATATTATTGCCTTTAGAAGATCCTCTGATATTTAGCATATCAAGCATGAACAATTATAACTAGCATACAATTGAGATAACCTTACATATAGTTGGCTAGTAGAAGACTAAACTTCTAAAGTTATGGTAGTTTGCACTTGAAACTAAAACAAGATTTTCAAGTACCTAATTCTTGCAATTCTCTAACTATCCATTTCATCATGAGGCATGTTCCTTGTGTCTAGGGGTCTAAGATTCCAAGCCTACCACAATCTTTAGGTTAGAGATAATGTGCCCACATGTAGAGCTTGACATCCCTCTATTATTATCCCATTGACACATAGAAAGCATCTTATAATCTTTGTTAGCTATTTATAGCATGATTTAGAGAGCAACTAACATGAAGAAATGTGGTTGGCTATGAGTAATTAGTTATCTCTTCAACTAAATTTTGAAGGAAAAACATGCATTCATTAACGAAATGGGAATTCAAAGACACTACATCATTAAGCAATGAAATACCATAAGATGTTGCAAATGGACATGATACAAGAGATAACCAAGGGAAGCTACTACATGAGAACATATATAAATGGAGCCTAGGATGTCCTCAAATTTTTATCATTACAATTTTAAACTTTTGAGTCTACCAAGTCGAAGTCCATCAATCAACTCATCTTCTCAAAGGTTGTGTAAGTATTTCAATTCATTTGTAAAAGTTTATTGTCATCTAGCTTTGATCAAGTAAAAAATATTAATGTCAAATAGTCTCAATCATAGGTGATTCAGGAAAAGAACTTGGAATTTTAATTTATCAAAAATGTTCATGTCAAGATGTAAAGTCAATTGTCACTATGTGTCATATACTTGAATGGCACCCATAAAAATCATGAAATTGATGTCAGTCAAAGGTTGCTCAAGGTTGTGTGCCAAATATTTCATTTTTCTTGATATTGTGGGAATTTCAATGTTTGTATCGGTGGTCTAAAATGATTTGTCAACTTCAAAGTGAAATAATTAAGATCTCTCTTTTTACATTTGTCAAGTGAAATTTTATTGGTTGAAAAGTTTATAGATGTAACATGGCTATATATATATCTATAAACTTTATAGATTACATCTCTAGTGCATATACATGTACATGTAAATTGTAGCATAGTTCAAAGAGCATATATAGCATTAAATAAAAGCATTCAAAAATTATCATATCATTGCATGCTTGAATAAGAATCTAGGGCATTCTCTACATGACTTCTAATAGAGAGATCATTTGTACATTAAGAACCACCATGGTTGAAATTTAAAATTTGTTCAACAAAAGAACTATTAATTTAACTTGCATAGATTGTAAAATAATTAATACATGAACATACGTCTAAATAGTGAATTTAGGTCTTCAAAACATAAAAAATTATAAGTTATTCATCCATATTTTTCATACCACATCAAGTGGTTTAGTTCACTCTTCAATCACATCTAATATTCTCTGATGATCTTCACTATGTAGTCTCCACTTACGATGTCCACGTGTGTTTGAAACTATATGAAGAGTTAGGCCGGTAGCAATTACTAGGTGGCTATATTGATATACCTTGTTATTAGGTTGATAATCAATAAAGTGAATCCCATGTTGAACAATCTTAACTTGTTTGAGATATATCCCTTGCACTACAATTGAACCTGTGGAAAACAACATTCCACACCATAAGACATAACATTTTCAAGGTAAATGTAACCTACATGTACATCTATGAACATGTATAGCATTATCATTGCTTGGTAAGACATAACATAAATTATAATATAAAAATTAAACACATTTTAAATCACTCTTGAGGTACTTGACATGTACATATGTAACAAATTGAAAATTATTTAAAAATATATTAAAATAAAGTTAAACCTATGGGAAACACCATTCCATCACTTGTTTCTGGATTTATTAGCTTTTGCCTCTCTTCTGTGCAATGCAATAAATAATAACTAACTTGTTCTATATTTCCAGCCTCTGCTATGACTGCAAAAATATCTCCTGCACCAAAAATTTACATACATTCCAGAATTTGTAACTTAAAAAATTTAGAGATACCTTATATATATATATATACATACATACATACATACATACACACATACCTTTTTTAATCAATCCTGAAATATGGTTAAAATCAGTTGAAATCAAAGGAATGTCTTCAAATCTTTCATCCTCATCTTCATTGTATGTGTTGGTAACAACTAGTGGCACATTTTCCCATTCAATGACATATCCACGTTGCTGGTTATTACAATTCTCAAAATCTCCCAACATGCACTCATAACAAAAACAAGAGTAGTCCCTAGTGCGCAACGTCCATGTAGGGCTATCTGTACTCATGACACAATGCAAAGATCTTGTTTTCTCTACCCTCTTGCATCCATACACTGATCTTCTACCCACACCTACAAATTTATTATATATCAAGTACATTATGAATAAAATATATCTAAATAATTTAATTCAAACTAAAATAAACAAACTTGTGTGTGCACATATATCATATATGTGAATATATATATTTAAAGTACATCCATACATTAAATAAATTCAAACAATACATACCTGATATCTCCCAAAACACTCTATGTGGAATGTATCTGTTTGTTCCTGAATATGTGCCAACCTCATTTGGTGCAAAGTGTAACTTACACCATTCAATAACATCATGTGCATCATTTATACGGTCTCCATCATAATTCATTTGATGTTTCCTTAGAGCATGTTTGATGCAAGCTCCTGCGCCATCATGTTCACCCTTTCCATGCCCACTCTCAAAGAAACTCCAAACATGTGGTATATTGTCATTTCGATGATATCTACATAGTGCATAAAATGGCATTGCTGATTTGAATTGTGACGCACATCCATCTGACCATACAAAATGCCTTTCAAAATTTACACCCCTGCTTGCCAAATATCCAAAAAATTTCTTAAAGCAATGTTGTACAAAAAGTGTGTCACGCTCTTTATCATCACTAATATAAAAGTGATATTCTTTCTTGATGACTCGTGCTTAAAATGTACTATCAACACCATCCAAATCCAATTGTGCATGTCGATAACACACATGCACCATAATAGTGATCTGCTCTGAAAAGTAATATTTTGATGGAATCTCTTTTTGATGTACAAAAGAGTAATTTTCTGCAAAGTTGACCACTGATAAAATTGTTCCAGGTGGGAAAGTATCTCTTAAACTGTTGTGCTTGCCACTTAACAAAAAAAGCATGATGTATGTATGGTTGAATCAATTTACAGAAATTTTCCATAAATGTTCCAATAGGTATCTCCTCTTCTACATAATCTAACATTGTGGTTTCTTTCCCATGTTTTGTTTGAAACTTTACATACTTGTACCTCTTGCAATTTACCAACTTCATTGGGTCGATATCTTCATTTCTCAAAGGCATTTTAGCCAGATTTCTACATGTTTCACAAAGACCTTTTATGCAGTTTATTTGACCATTTCTATTATCATCATCTAATTTATCACACAAGATGGATGCTATGAATTGACTTGCCTGTTTAGGAGGTGCATTTACAAGACCATCACTGTCTTCACAAATCTTTCGAAACACCTGATAGTAGAGATCAAATTCAATACGATAATGACAACAACAAGTTTCAAAAAACTTTTTTTTCTTCACATAATATGGCCTTAACCTTTCAAATATTGTTTGCCCAATCTTTATATTTGGATTTGAATTACAAAAGTTCACATACATCTCATGTTGTGTTATCTCTAGCCAATGTTTTGTATGTAGTTCATAACTATTGGGCCCAATTCTATGTTTGATAAGATCTCTACTATTTGATGAAGCACGAGTATTATCATTCCAAAAGGTTGAGATCAAGTTTCTAACAACATCTTTAATCCTGTCAGATCGAGGAGCTCTACACATAATTGCCCAATTGCCTTCTGAGGTACTATCATCCAATAATTTTCTCCTTTTCACATATTTTGTTACTGTCTTTCTACTAAAACCAAGCTTAGATGAAATTGAAGACAATTGTCTTTTTTTGGAATTTCTTTCACTTACAATACCTATGAACATCGCTCTTCTTGTAATGGACTTATCCGCAGATTGAGATTTTTTCTCGATGGAAGCCAAACCTTCTTTAACATTTTCAACAATATCTTTTTCTAGCTGTGAACCTTTCCCCTTTTTCAATGACAAATCGACACCCAACAATTGTAATGGCTCATGTAGCTCCTTACTAAGAAGTACAATTGATAGCAATTGGGTTCAGCCAAGTGTATCAAGATTATCGAAATGAGCAATTATTTCCTTTGCAGTTTTATTCATTGACCTCCTATCAGTATGTCTAGGTTGTCCAACATAATGTTTCAATTTCTCAATATCTATTTTAAGTAAATGATCTAAATTTCTATAAGAAAATTTTATTTTCACTTCTTCAGCGAGATTAATATGCTCATCGATACCAGTCAAAGGAAGCGATCCTGACCCCTCTCCAACATCCATTGTTTGCACTTGGGCCTCCTCTTGGCTAACATCAACTATGTGTTCTTCAACAACATTTGCTCCACTTTTTGTATCACAAATGAAGGAAATACATATTAAAATAAAAATAAAAATAAAATTATTTATTTTATAAAATAAAACTTTCTAAATAATAAACATTTTTTTTATTTTATTGATTTATACTCTTAAGTTCTACAATGTAGAAATTATTATGTTTTCTAAAAAATAATTTCATTCTTTAGGAAAAAGAAAATTTAAAAAGCATTCTAAAAATATTTCAACAAATCTTTTTTTAAATTTTTTCTTTTATTCCTTAATTTAGCATTACAAATCATAAAAACACAAATAAAAAAGCTAAAAAAACATTTATGATAAAAATTTATTGGATAAAAAAAAGCTAACAATTATTATAAAATATATTTTAGAGAAAGAAAACAAAAAAATAGTGATAAGAGTTTGTTTTAAAATTAGGAAGTGTGCCTTTTTAAATATAAAGTTTTTAGATTTAAAAGAATTTTTAAATAAAAATAAATAATCAAGAAAAATAATAATCTAAAATGAAAAGTGAACTTGATTTTTTTAATAAATTATAATAGAAATATATGTTACCACTTTAGAAAAAATAATGAAGTTGAGTTGGAGATAGGGAGAGGGATATGGAGAGTTAGAAAGGGACAGAGATAGCTACGAAGGCCCTAGTGAGGGAGAGGTAGAGGTAAAGAGAGCGGGCAACTTGAGAGAGAGAGAGAGCGATGGATAGAGAGAGAGAGGTATGTATTTATCTCTAGGTAGAGAGGTGGAGATTATAGTCAAGAATGAGGAATGACTTAAACTAAATGACATCAGAGCTACATGAAATCAATGCATATATATTTAAGCATAAATCAAGTGACCTAGATTAAATGACATCCTGCTACATGATTCATCAATACATGTATATATTTAAACATAAATAAAATGACCTAGATTAAAAATAGAAAAGAAAATATATGCATACCTTGTTTTCGTTTATGATATTTTTCCAATATTTCTTCATTCAATCTTGCTATAGTTTCTACGGAATACTTTCATGTAGTCTTATTTTGTCTTGTCCTTTTGTTTCCCATCTCCTTCTTTGTAAAATATGACTTCAAAATTCTTCTCTCAAAGATTTCTTGGACTCCCTTGCACAAGAAAAATGTGAATTTATCTTGTTTGTAATTGATTTATAATGAAAGAAAAAGCAATCCTATTTATATGCTATACAAATAATTAAAACATTAAAAACAAAGCATGTCAGCATGCCTTCGAACGAAGGTTGACAGTTAGAGAAAAAAAATATTTTTAAATACAAGGTGCCTTCGAACGAAGGTGGCCGTTATGGGCTACAAGACATCACGTCAACACCTTCATTTGAAGGAGGTAATTCTTTGAACGAATGACTTCACTTTCCTTCATTCGCAGGGTTCTTCGAGCGAAGACCCTCACTTGGCACCTTTCTTGCTTCCCTTCCCCTTTCTTCTACAAAATTTTGGCTTCCGAAGCCCAGTTGAAGGTCCAAATGGATTCACCTTTACCAAACCAAATTGGAGGATCGAAGTGCTCGAAACAAGATTTCCAACGAGTATGTTTTGATATTTTTTGATTTTATTATGATTTTTTTTTAGATTTACTAAACATAGGTTTTTCACTGAACATCAAGTTCTCTATTCTACACACATGGAAAAATAGTAAATTAGGGAATTTTTTTTTGAAAAATATGTATACACTAGGTATTGATGTCTTTGTTTCAAAAAAAAAATTTGAATTTCGATACATACGAAAAAAGTTATGTTCTATGGAATACGCATATGTCTAAATTATAATTGGTTTGACTTCAAAACTAAATTAAAAAAAAAAATTCAACAAAACATAATGAAACAAAATGCATTCACTAGATATCGGTGTTACCAATCTAAATTTGAAAGAATCAAAATTTTATCCTTTGTAGAAAAAAGTTATGTGTTATGGAATACACATCACTTTAAAAAAATGTTGTTTACTATTAAAAACTAGTTATCAAAGGAGATGCAAAAAAATTTATAATTTAACTCCAAATTTTTAAATTTTTTATTTTTTAGAATCTACAGACAAAATCTCACAAATCACTATTCGCATCATCTTCAAATTCCTAACGGTTTAGCGGCTATAGGTGTCAGAAAGTGAAGATTTAGTTCAAAATGTTGATTTCAATGTCAAGTTCGGCAAAAAAGTGTAACCCACTATTGTGGGATCACCCCTAAGTAGATCATATTAAGTCAATCTTCACTACTCCCTAGAACTCAACCCAAATTTTTTTCCAAGCGTATAGCACTTTAACTATCATATTAAGTCAATCCGCACTACTCCCTAGAACTCAACCCAAAATTTGCACACAACCTCTAAAGCCAAATTGCCTTCTTACATGCATGAGTAGCTATCATATAATCTACCTCTATAATGGAAAGAGTTACCACAACCTATCACTTACTCATCCAACTAATTGCACCACCCAACAGACTAAAAACATAGCCACTATTAGACCTCCTAATTTGAACATCTCCTACCCAATCTAAGTATACAAATCCCTATATATCCACCACCAAACTTTAAACCTCCCTTGCTGAAAAAGTTTGGCCTAGTGGCTAATGAAGTGATAGTATAGACAAATACAAGTGTTGAGACTAGGGTAGACAAATACAAGATAATGCTCACATCCAATTACCACATGTGATCAAACCATCAAATGTAACATGGAGAAGCATAAATATAAAAAGAAATAACACCTATTACTAGATTTATGTTGAGAAAACTTTCTTTGGAAAAAATCTACTACCAAAGAGATATTGAGCTTGTATTAATCTTAAGAACAAGATTACACCAATACAATCCACTCAATTTTCTTCAATCTAACAACATTCTAGCTACTTAATAGTACTTCACCTACACAATAGTATATAAACCCCTATCTTATACACTTACTATAGAGTAAAGGAAATAGGAAACCACCAAATGATTTTGCAAACTAGTAGCCAATAGAACTATGGTCCACAAGAAGAAACCCATGCCTCACTATGCAAAATCTTATGCCATGGCGATTTCATTTGATTGTCAAAAACTTGCCCCAAATAAACATTTTTTGTCAAATACAAGGTAATCAAAAGGAGAAAGGGCAACATAAGGGAGCTATAATGAAGGACCTTTGATCAAAGGTCCTTCATTCAAAGGTGGTTTTAATGTACTTTTTTTTCTTATAACACTAAAAAGCTCTTTCATTCAAATCCTTATTGACCTTCATGTTCAAGCCCCATTGAAACATGAAGTCCTTGTAACTTCAAATGAAGGTCCTTTATTCAAAAATTTTCAATAATTTTTTCAAGAATCATTTTTGTGAAATATCCCACAACTAGGATAGGGCTTTGTATTTCTTCCCATAAGAAATAACATGCTAGCATAAAATAGAGATGACATAGTGATTTATCCTCGGAAATGGTGTAGGTGCACCTAACTCACAGTGGCCTCCTTAAGGCATTTAGTTGTTTTATGTTTATTTTTCTATTTTCAATAAGGTCCTAAATGACCATTAAATGTAATAAGGTTTGTTTGACCGATGCATGCTATTTTTGGTTAGTCGGTTAGAGGTTGTTAGTTGGTTGTTATTTCCCAGCCACTTGGAAGTGTCTCCCAGCCGCTGGGAACCAAGTCTGTACTACTAAGGGTAAGTAGATAAATACCCCCCAGATGATCGAATGAAGACAGTGTGGTGGTCAGTTGTAGTTCAGTTCAGTGGTGAAAGTGTAAATAGAGCATCTGTAAACATTTCTGAAAGCATAAATAAAATCTTGTTTTGAGTTTATACATCTCTCTGCCATCAAGTTTTTCTAAACAAATCATTTTGCTGTCCTGAGGCCAAGATGGATTCCCTAATCCATTCCACCGGTTGATTTCTGTGAAATCGGTGGAATGGTTGTATATATTGTTTTGGGTTTTTGTTTGTTTTCTATTTTTTCAGATTCATGCTTGTAGGATCAGGTACAGAATGTGTTGAAGGATCCTAGCATGGGCATGTGCTAGGCTTTGGCAGGGTACAAAGGTCTGTGTGATTGTCGAAGGAACATATCTAAGTGATCGCAGAGTTTGCAGCAGATCAAAATAGTGAAAATCCACGTGGTTTGGATAGACATACAAATTGTGTGTATATCGCTTTTGCATGAAGGATATACAATCTGTGAATATATCGCTTTTGCATGTGCTGTGTATCTTGCATTTGTCTATCGTATTTGCATGTGTGAGACATACATTGGACACATACAAGTCTATCGGCATACAAGGAAGTCAAAGTTCGGTCAAATGTATAATTGAGTTGCATATACAAGGCTAAGTGTGTTGGATATACAATTCCTGTGTATATCGCAAGTGCATGAAGGCACATTTCCTGTGTATACCCCTATCACATCTGAGTATCTTTCGTGTGTATCCGGCAATCGCACATCGGGGTTTGTATGTTGCAAAAGTATGTTTGAATGTACATTGTGAATGTACATCAGGTTATACAATTTATGAGTATATGTCTTTTGTATGTCGAAGATAGTTTGTGTGTATACTGCAGTTGTATGAGAGAGACAGTCTCTGTGTATCCGTCGGTTGTATTTCGGGGTTGTATGTTATGAAGATATAATGAAAACATACATCGCCAAATAATGCAAAGGGTGACTAGCCGAGGTGGTAGCCAGAATGTATGTTGGAAGGGTTTTGGTTTGCGAATACAAGAGTTGACCGGTAGTAGTAGGTAAGGGCACCGAGAGAGCAGGTTATGATTTGCATGTATGAGCGAATATACAGCGCGCCCATACATTGTCTAGATGCAAGCAGCGACTGATAGGAACGGTGGAGGTAACCGGCGCCGATAGGTCATGAGTTGTATATTCAATATAGAAAAGGTGGCAGATGCAAATAGGTCACGGGTACAACAGGTAAGGTTTTGCATATACAAACAAAAATGTATCTCGAAATAGATACAAATGCTACAGTGATCGGCAGGGAAACATTTTGTTAAGATGATGGTATGAAGATTGTGTGCATGATTTATAATGCATAGACATACATTTGTAAATGTATGTTAGGGTTTGAGTGGTGGATGCTCTGCATTAGGAAAACTCTTTCAGGATAAACTAGAAAAAAAGGAGACTCAATGTATATTTTGTAATCATCAATACGATGATTAAAATACAATGTCAAACTATCACTCCTTAGTCACAACACCACATATGTCTAAAGAAAATTTGGCAGCATAAACCCCAACAAAATACTTGAGTGCTACATATCTCCATCAAGTATCCCACAGATAGAGCAAGCCCAAACCATAAATAATAAATGGTTTACAAAACCATGGGCTAAATGCAACACTCAAAATTCCCATGAAATCCAATGCCAAATCCATGATTGGTTAAATATGCTAAAAATATAATGTAACTCACGTGCCATAAACATATTATAATCACCCACCAAACTTGGGTGCTCCACTTTAAATTCATTATCTCTTTTCAAATATGCTTTATGATGCATCATAACTTGGTCAAAAGTTATAGTCCACTATGTAACCGCTCTCTTACATGCTCTTATGTGTATTACATCTTACAATGTCATAGATACTCTTACACATATTACATGGTTAGATATTCTTACACACATCATAATCCAACAAACACATGGCATGGAGTTGCACCTCAAGTGGGATTCCCTTTTCCATGAAGGCACATTCAATAATACAAATTAATAAATAAATCTGTAATGTCAAAAATTGCATACCCTTGCAATTTCATGCTATATTTTGGGCTTGATTTAGTGTCCATTCTCTTAGCATGTTTTAGGGATCATTTTAGACTAGTATTAGCCTTTTCCTTCACCAGATTGCCAAATTTCTTCATTAGATTCTAGTTCTTCTCACTGCCCTATGAACATGTGCTAAATTTTGAGTAATTTCTCTAGGACACTAGCGCAATGTATAGATGTCCATGTGATGCACTAGCGTCATGTGAGTTTTTAAAAATTTAAAATGTTGTTTCTCTCCCAAATGCCTATTGCTGCCTATTGTAATGCTCATGTGTCAAGAAAAATGCCTTCACCATTCAAATTTGACCCTTCAGCTTCCCTACAAGCCTTATGCAAAAACAATTTTTGGAATGTCTATCAATCTATCTCATTATATTCTCTTGTACTATCTTTGGCTTTTTGAACTCTTTTCTATGCTTGGCTATGCACTCCATTGTTGAAGCTTGTTGAAGATGCATACTACCAGATTTTCATTGACATCTACATGCACGCTCACCTTTTTCTTCTACATCATGCTGGTAATATAATTTTAATAAGCTCTTTTTCTTGTTTGAATAATATTGCAACTCTTCTTTATCATTTCCTTCTACATTTCAATTGAAAAATCTATTGGTGACCATCACCACCCTTTTTTATCATACACACACTAGGGTATTCTTCCTTGTAGACCAAGGTTGATACTCATAGATTTATTTATTTTCGATGTTGTTATTTTCCTAGATGCACTTAGGAAGTAAGAGCACATACTTTTATTTATTATTTTTTGACATTGGCCATCTGTGGAGGTCGAAATACCAACATAGGGGCTTGACCTAAAGGCAAGCTCCCAAACAACCCCAAACATTTTTCTTTATTTTTCAGCTATTGGTATTTTGGGAGAATATTAAATCACATGGAGGTTTGCTAGTATCTCTTCTATTCTCTTGTTCATTTTTTTATTTCATTTGATTTAGATGGTTTAGCTCTATTTTATCATTCTCTATTATTTAGTATCCCTTAGTTTGATTTTTTTGTTGTCCCTTTTTCGTTTGTGCAGGTGAGTTCAGAAATTGGTGAAAACCTTATGTTTTGCAACTTTTGTAGGCAACAACGTGAGACTGGGATGATAACACAGAAATATGACTACAACACATCATGTAGATAGATCTATGTGCTATGATATCGTCTAAGATAATGAACTTCATCTTATGGTGTTAGGTTCCTTTATTTCTACTATTTACAATTTTGAACTCAGTTTACCAGTTCTGTATTTCAGTTTCTTGTAAATTAGCATTCTCCAACCTAACTCATATGTAACATAATGTGAAAGTTAGGAGTAGCTTAATTTCCCCTTTACAAAATCAAACATTGGGATTTTCAAAGTGCATGACAATTAATCCCAATAGTATGAAATTACCTCATTGATATTGCATATTATCAAGGCAAAATTTTCTTTTATGTGTACATGAAAGTTTGTTTGTATTCCTTGAAGAAGAATTCTTAGTACATATATTTTACCATTTGTAAGAGAAAACACACAAGATTTTTGACTCTATATGAGTATACATAACTAATTTGCAAGATTGTGAGAATTTCCCAAGAGTCAAAAGATCAAATCATCATAAATGATAAAATGACTTCTATTGTTTAGAACAGTTGGATTCAATTCCACATTACATTGGCCCCACCTAGTTGTATTTTATAGAGGATTTTAGAGGGTCCTTCAATTTAAACCAACACTAGTAATATACCATTGGATTATTCACACCTTGCATCATGTGTAACTTCTATTTATTGAAGAAGAATCAGTACATATCATTTAACAATTGTAAGAGAATACATGTGTAAGATGCTTGATTCTAGACAATTAGAATAAAGAATTAATTTTTAGATTGTAGACCAGCAATTCAAATTGTCAAAGTATATCATTAGGAAGGATGATGCACCCTCTCTTAAACTTAGAAGAGTTGAAATCAATGGCACACGGATTGCTTCAAAAATTAGTTGAGTTTTAAAGATGATCTTAGATGTCCCTAGATAAGTTACTAACATCAGTACTATATCATTGGATTGTGTGTACCTTGCACGTGTAACTTAAATATTTAAATGTATACATTGCATTTATATTATATAGGGGTTAGAAGTATAATGGGTTGGCCTAATCTTGTGCAACTTGATGAGGCATACATAAATAGAAGCGATGTCTCCTCACTTATCAATGAGAAAGTTACAACTATTCATTATTATGTGATTCTATTCTATAGTTGTGATTGCTTTGCTTGGGGATGTTCTTAAACATCATCCACTTCAATAGTTAAATGTTAATTTTGGTCAATAAAAATAGGACAAATATTTACCACTTTTTCGTATGGATGATGTGTAAAATTGCTATTGATTGTTTGACCATTGAAATGGATGATGTTTAAGTAGAGTGTTTGCTTGGTGTTTATCAATATTTTCTCTTCAATTGTTACAAAGTTTGTTTGTTCAATTTATAAGTATCATTAAACATAATAATAAATGTTAGATAAGTGATCATTGAAAGAGAGAGACTAATAAATTTGGATTCTTAAAAAAATGATTAAACAAGTAGATTGAAAATATTTTTTAATATTTATATTAGGGTGGTAGCAATATATTGCAATACCAATATTGAAGCATATGTAGAAACAACAATTCAATTGGCACTTCCATTTGTTTGGTGGCTTTTAAAAAAAAAAATTGCTTTTGGTTAGTAATAAACTCGTATATTTAAAAAAATAATTCCTTCTTTCTAACTAAAATTTATTCTAGTAGTGTTTGGATGGAATGAGCAAATAAAAAAAGTAGGATAATTTCTTGTTTTAATATAATTTTGGAAAGAGCGAATACAAAAAAGTATGGGTTGTGAATGGTCATCTAGCTTGGAAATTAATACTTCGGATGGCCCAGGCAAAGACAAAGGCAAAGACAAGTACAAAACCCACAATAACAATTGCAACAGGGCCCAAGAAGTCATGCTTAAATCCAAAGTAGCTCTTTATGAATTGATCCAATGGTTGTTGTTCCTTGCTTCCAGCTTTGGTCATGAGATTGGGGATGTCCCCATATTGAGATGCAATCAAGCCATATAAAGTCCATGCATATGGGCATGCCCAATAGTACCATCTCCACCACACTGGGATTTTCTGCATTCAATTCTCATATATATACACATATTAAAAAACAACCTTTTTCCAATAATAACAAGAACAAAGTAAAGAAATAACCAAGGAGGTGGCTAATATCATATTTCAAATACTTACGAGGTGTGGAATAAAAAATCCAGAGAAAAGCATCCAGATGCCAAAGAAGCCAGAGGAGACAATTGCAGCAATGATGGCATTTGGAGTGAGAGCCATAGTCATCATCCCATAATATGTGTGGTACAAGAAGGTGAAAAACATGAAAAAGAAGAACCAAAAGAATTTGGCTATGGTCCACTTGAAACCAATCATTGAATAGACTATTAACCCATAAATCACTGACTGGAGAAATACGTAAGGTAGTTCAATCAATATCTGCAAAATGAAGCCCATCATTTGTCCCTCAAATTAATATCATTAAGAAAGAAAAATGTTCTTTTTTTCCCAATATTCTCTACTAAAGTATTGTATTGTATCTAGTCTACATTGGAGAGAGAGAGAGAGTGATTAGTCTTTATTGGCTATTCTTAAATATCATCCACTTCAATAGTCAAAGGTCAATTTTAGCCAATAAAAATTGGACAAATATTTACCACTTTTTGTTGTGAATGAGGTGTACTCTTACTATTGACTGATTGACCATTAAAATGGATGATATTTAAGTAGAGTAGTCCTTACTTGGGCGAAAGCATAAGGAAGAGCTGAGTACATTCCTGCTGCTTTTTCTCTATAGAAAACGGTTCTTTCAATTTCAACCACAGGTTGAACAGTAGTAGCATTGTTTGATCCAATGAACAAAATTGCTGCAAACATTGATCCCATCGCATTGAACACATCTTGTTGCTTTTTTCTGCATATGTTTATTATGGCCCAAATTAATTTCCAAGTAAAAATCAATATCAAATTAAAAATTAAAAATTGCAGCCATGTAAACAACTCAGGTGCATGCATCTTACATCTTACTCCCCATGTTCCAGAAGATGGTGCCGAACATCAAAGCACAGACGAGAGTGAAGAAGATTCTGATAACATTATATTGTGGATTTCTCCAATATGACAAATGTTGTTTCCATAGACACGCTATTGTTTGGATAGAAAAAGACTTCGAAAATTCCGACTCAAAATATAAATCTTGGGAGCCTGGAGCAGGTGTACTAATTTCCTTTATCAAAGCTTGGTTTTGCCTGTACTCATTAATATTTGGATTCCATTGTTAAATATTTGTTTTGTGTTTGTAACACTTTATAGCAAGATTCTATGTTGGTTTTAGTTCAACTGAATAAATAAATAAACTTTCATAAGAGAGCTCTTACAGGTAGAGGGATGAAGATCGATATATTTCTCCAAAATCTACTCCCAAACGCGTTTCTGCCCCTACAGAGCTTGCTTCAAGCATCCACGTGGCAGGGTTGTATCCCGGTGTAATGTAAGGAACTCCATTTATTGCCTGGAAGTAGTCAATTAGGGTTTGAGAGTGGCGACCGCAGGGTCCCACATATATCATCTGCCCTCCACGCTTCATCAACACAAGCTGCACCGATCCACATTCATTCAATTACATACTCAATAGAAAACTCTCTGAGAAGCTGGACTATGGTAGATCTGTAATTTGGGTAATTTACCCACCTCATCAAAGGATTCAAAAATATCAATGCTAGGCTGGTGAATGGTGCAGACAACAGTTCTTCCTGTATCCACAGTGTTTCGCACAGCTCTCATAACAATGGCAGCAGCTCTGGCATCCAAACCTGATGTTGGCTCGTCCATGAAAATGATGGAAGGATTTGCCACCAATTCAACTGCAATTGTCAGTCTTTTCCGTTGTTCTGTGGAAAGACCGTTCACTCCAGGGAGCCCAACCAGTGATTCTCTCAGATTGTTTAACTCAACCAGCTCCATCACTTCATCTACAAACATCTGCAATATACATTCTACAAAATTACATTCACTTTTTGTTGGATTAATTGTCGCATCTCGGGAATTGTTCTCGTGGACTAACTGCCATTTTGGGTCTAGGTGAAGGTGTGAGTTTAGAAAGTTCACTAACACTTACAGGTTTTGATGTAACGGCAAACTATACTTTTGACAACACTTTACTTCATTTTAATAAACCTCACCCACATTGTATTGAGACTGAGAAAATTGAGGGAGGAGGAAAGTGCAATTACAAGCATGTACGCGTTATATATACCTTTCTTGCTTGAGGATCAACCTCCTTTGGAAGACGAAGCCAAGCAGAATAAACGAGGGACTCGTAAACTGTAACATAGGGAGAATGGATGTCAGTCTGCTCACAATAACCAGAAATGCGAGCAAAAGTCTCTTGTTGCTTTGGATAGCCAGAGATAGTGATGGATCCTTCAATGTATCCTCTTGTTTTCCTTCCGGCAAGAACATCCATCAATGTTGTCTTCCCAGCCCCGGTCACCCCCATCAAGCATGTGAGCACGCCAGGCCGAAAGGACCCACTCACTTCACACAATAGCTGGAGTCTATCCTCTGTAACTCCCTGCTGCTTCATTTTCTACATATATCATATCCAACGGTTATTTTTAAATATCATCCACTTCAACAGTTAAAAGATCGATACTAGATAAATATTTACCACTATGAATGAGATGTAACATTAACTGTTTGACCATCGAAATGGATAATGTTTAAGTAAAACGATATCAAACAACACAGTTTCTCTTATGAATACTTTTAGCCAAGGAATACAATCTAAGATATATGCAATTGAACAATACAGTTTCTCTTAGGAATAGTTTTAGCCAAGGAATACAATCTAAGAGATATGCAATTGAGGGATGGGAGTGGAGAGAGCATACTGCAGGCATGTCCACGTAGTAACTGACATTTTCGAATGCCATTGCCAAAGGTTGGAAAGGCAATACCATTCCCTTTTTCCCTCCTGTGATCAAATACCTTAGAAACATTACTAATAATCCCTACAACAGTGAACATCCCAATCCAAATTTGATTCAAACAAAATAAAACCTTTTATCCTTCACAAAATTGAAACAAACTTACTTCCAACTGAGGAAATAGTTTTCATTTCTTGTAGTCTCTCTGTACTTTCCCCCTTTCCATCTGCACGATTTTCCTCTACGTCTTCTTTTGGAATCAATGCTTGAGGTCTCCCAAAAGCTTCACAAGTGACGTATAGATCATCATTTTCTTGAATTATTTGAATTCCCCATTAGTTACGCAATTAAATTTAGATAAAGGGAGTGGGGATTACAAAATTCAACTTACGATCTAGATATGCCAGTGCCACGGTGTAGAGCAAATTAAAAATAATAGCATATCCTGCCAGTACTCCAAGGGACATCCAATACCAGTAGCTTTCAACAAACAATCCACGAGATTTCAACAATTCTGTACCAATGTTGTTTCCGGGCTGCAAAAATAAGCAACATAACATTATCATAAAACAAATTAACAACACAGGACAAACATCAATGCTCCTGGATTGCATAAGTTTTAATTCAGTTCCGATCCTAACCTTCTGCCAACGGTTTGCTAGAAATTCATTCACTGCGAGGGCATTTTGAGCATACATAAGAGGAGATGCCCAATAACCCCATATCCACCAGGGCTTAATATCCTCTGCAAACAGAAAATCAGCAAGGAATGTTAAATTATTTCAAGTCTGGATTACAGTCTAGTTTTTAAAATGTCAAGGGATATTTTGTTGAAAACGGTATTGCACCTCTGGATACAACGAATCCGCCAAGAACTAATATAAGCTGAAGTGCAAATATTCCAAATGTGTTTGCCACAATCTCACTTCGTCCGACTGCAGCAATGAAACGAAAAAGCGACAGACCCATTTGGTGGAGGAAAAATAAGAGCAAAAACTGTCGAAAAAACCTGCATCAGGCAATGGATTGAAGTCATCAGATTTACATTGGATCAAGAATTGATTCCACCATAACGAAATGTTCAAATTCAATACCTGTTTGGATTTGGGTCAAAGCCAATAGTATAGTAGGTGAGAATGATCCAAATGGAAGACTCCATAAGTGACAGAGGGACTCTCATAACCCATGTGGGAAGCGAATAAGCCCAGGCAGGATACAGCTTGGAATCTCTCTGCTTGTAGAACACAGGCAGCCGAGCCATCGTCATAGACAGCTCTGCAAAACCATTGAACATCATGGTAAGCAACGTAAAAAACAGGGCACCGAAGTAAAGTGACCCGTCGGCTACATTTCTATGATGCATTCCTGTGCGGAGGAAAATCGTGAGCGTAATCAAGGCAAGCGTTGTAACCTGTCATCAGCATTGCACAACATCAAGACAATTTAGCTACTGATCCATATAAATCGATTAAATTGAAAAACAAAAGAATTCAAAACAATCGAACAGATTAGACAAGTACAGGAGTCGAAAAATTTGCAAATAGCTGACACACAAGAGCGGGCTGTTTACGTGGGTGAAAATTATGGTACTCTGCCCAAGACTAAATAACAGTAATAACCTAATGGACTTACTTGGAAGAGCTTAAATATATAAATGAAGGAGCTTCTCTTCATCAGCAAAATCTCTCTGTCAATACAGGCCTTAATAAGCTCTGTTTTGCCCAAGCCATACTCTTCGGTTGTAAGAGCTGCGGAATGGCTTTTACTTTTATCATATGGAACGGCCAGTTGCGAGTTTAGCTCTACACCAACTTTGAAGGATTGAAATGCATCTGCAAACTCCTTTACAGAGACGTAATGGTACAAGTGGCTTTCTCTAACCCAGTACTGCTCTTGATCTTTCCTAGATGTCACCTGTTAATGTTGGTGATAAAAGAACTAGTAAAATTCTCTGAATGTGTTCAAGTTAAAATAAAATGTAGCAGACAACCAGCCGGCAGGTAAAAAATCTAGCAAAATTTAATCAAGTAATTGGATCGACAAAAGATATGGTCGATTAAGTTGAAGGAGTTGTGATGAACAGGTCGATTGCAGAAGTCGACATAAATCGAAGTCGAAAAAACTATAAACAGTCCCACAACAATGTGCCGGCTGTTTATGGTGGGCACAGACAAATAGGAGAAGAAGAAGAGTATACCTCTTGCAGGAAATCTGCTACAGCTTTTCTTTCGGGGCAAGCAAAACCCATGGACTCGAAGAATTGAACGATTGACTCTCGTGGGCCCTGGTATACAATTTGCCCTTCTGAAAGTAAGATGACATCGTCGAAGAGATCAAAGGTTTCAGGAGCAGGTTGCAAGAGCGAAATCAGCATTGTTGTATTGGACACATGAACAGTTTCTTGCAAGCATTGCACAATCTGAAATGTTGTAGAGCTGTCCAGACCAGTTGAGATCTCGTCCATGAAAAATGCCTTTGCAGGTCCAACAATCATCTCCCCAGTTGTCACTCTTTTCTTTTGACCTCCAGATATCCCTCTTGTCATATTGTCTCCCACCAACGTATCACCGCATATGTCTAACCCCAAAATCTGCCCACAATCATCGCTAATTATTGTTATTCTACAAAAGCAAGTGGGTCAAATAATCGATAGCAATTTTATACCTCTATAATAGACATCAAATTTCCACAGTCCATAATATTGTAATTCAGTGTTTCAGGATTTAACTCTGATAGTTTTTTCCTCAACGTTTCTGATCACACTCCATGATCTATCATTAGGAGAGTAGAGAGCAAGAGAAGAGAAATAGAAAAGGTAATTTGCAGACCAAGTAAGCTAAATAGAAGGAGGGGGTGGTGTGGGAACCAAGAGACCACAACGAGAAAAAATAATATATGCATACTCCTACTCATACATATAAACATACATGCACGTACACACCCATACAAAAAACACAGAATTATAAAAGTATTAACTGCAAGAACAATAAAACATATTATATAGAAATAAAATGAGATATAATTATATGTATTGTATTAATATATGTGATAAAAATGTAAAGAAGACAGAGGCATCATGGCAAAATAAATAAACTGGGTAATAAAAACAAACATATATATATATACATACCACTTTTTGATATGTTCTTCTTATCTATTTTTTGTATATTTGACCATATATATTTACTACTTTTTGATATGTTCTTTTTATTTACTTTTTGTATATTTGACCATATATATACTACTTTTTGATATGTTCTTTTTATCTACTTTTTGTATATTTGACCATATATATATAGTCAAATATACAAAAAGTAGATAAAAAGAACATATCAAAAAGCGGTAAATATTTGTCATATTTTTATTGGTCAAAATTGACATTTGACTGTTGAAGTGGATGTTGTTTAAGAATAGCGGGCACATCTAATTACTTCTTAGGAGCTTATCGAGCTACAATATTCTATATAGAATCATCTCACCTTCAAAACATAGTCTGTTAGCATACTGGACTTTTGTCCCTCCATAGCTGCAGCCTACAGGAAAACAAAAAACTCAAAAGAACCCTTTATCATGAGGTGAGTGGAGGGGTTACAAAGAATCATATCTTAGGCAGGTAGGTAATTGAGTTCTATTATCTTGACTTGTGCTGTTATAATACCTTACAGAAGACATCAATGTCAGGGTCTGGTTTGATCCCCTGCTCCTTCTCTCGTCTTGAAAGTTCACTTAGCACATCTGCAACCAATATATTCCTTCCTCTTAATAGGCTCTTTTCTTGTTACGAAATTATTATAATAATATTTGTTTGATTATTATTCAGTAAATAAATTTATAGTTGTAAATAAGTGCTTCAGGATTTAACTGTGTGAAAGTTTTTCCCCTCAATGTTTTGGATCACACTCCATGATCTGTCATTAAGAGATTAGAGAGCAAGAGAAATAGAAATGATAATTTGCAGACCATGGATCATGGAGTGTGATCTAAAACATTGAGGGAAAAAACTTTCACACAGTTAAATCCTAAAACTCCTAAAACACTTATTTACAATATTATGAAATGTGGAAATCTGATGTTTATTATAAATCTATAGTTACCATATCTTTCACCCACTCCTTGGCATCGAGCAGCGAAGTCGAGGGTCTCTCTCACAGTCATTTCTGGAATGTGCAAATCGTGCTGACTAATATAAGCAGACGTTCTCTGCACCACAAATTCATCCATCCTATGTCCGTTGTACGTTACTTCTCCTCTCACCTGAAACAAAAACATGAGCATTTCACATCATTTGATTCAATTCATTTTTTCTGTGGGTTTATAGATGGCAATCTTAAGAAAGACAAATATGGCTCGAGCTAGACAGATTGACTAACTCTTAGTGTTGAGTCCAGTTTTCCTGTAAGAGCTAAGAGCAGAGTCGTCTTTCCAGCACCGGGCGGACCCAAAAGCAGTGTCATTCTGCATAATCTCAATTCATTAATGCCCGGAAGCTCTAGCGTGCATTTTTTAACTAGTTATATCAACATTGCAACAAGGGGTATTTCAATTTGTCATGTTTACCTGCCAGGCTTTATGACACCACTAACATTCTTTAGAATCGTCATGGTTTTCTTACTGCTCTTATACAAATGGAGGGACTCCAAAAGACTCTGACAAAGAGAGACCCAAAAAAAGAGACATCAGATACAAATAAACTAATATACAGTGAGCATAGAATCAAGAATATGGATTTATTCATTGAAATGTGTTCCGTGAATACCTCAGCCATATTAACTGTATAGTTGAGGAGCGTAGGCAATGCCCTGCTTCCAATATATGCATCAACATCCACGTTGAGGTGTTGGAAACGGACCTCTATCTCAGGCAAAGTAATCCCCACCCTGAATACAAAAAGAAACCAATTACTCTATCATCTATAAGATCGTTTTTGCTATTTGATATGGGAGTACGAACCTTACGTTGAATTTTTTTGGTTGAGAGTTAAGGACTGAGGGGTATCCATTCTGTTAAATTTGTTCGGGGCATGAGCCTTAGACCTATGTTACCAGAAACGAGAAATGGAAACAACAATGGCAACGGCAACATGACGAGAAACGAAATTTTTACGGGTTTAATGATAATTTCTAACAAAGGAAATAATCCCGAATTTCCAAACAATCTTTACTAACTAAACCACCGGATTTATGTATAAAACTTTAAGTTGTTTTAAAAAATCAAATAACTTACCAAAATGTTATTCCGTCGTGAAGGAAAGGCAAGCAAAAACAGAAGCGAAAGGCACGGATTTATGTTCAAGGAAAACACGAAAAATATGCATACTTTGGAAACAAGGAGAAACGTAATGCAAGGTTAGAAACGGTCGTTCATGACAGAAATGACGGTTCGCCCGTTAAAATGCGAAACAAAGGCATACTTTAGAAACATAATGCAAGGTTAGAAACCACCGTTCACGACAGAAACGATGTTTTGCCCTCTAAACGCAAAACGGAGCCTAAGCGTTTCGTTTCTGGTATCTAGGCCTTAGACTGAACCTCTTTAGCTGAGAGCCATTCTGCCATATACATCCGGTCCCGGCCTAATCTCTTATGGTGTGGGGACCTTGCACTCAGCAAGACTTGATCGCTATGGACTCATCGGAACCTTTCAACTTCACCAGCAGACCAAAAGCCCTTTAACAGTATTTTATTTAATTCACAGTTGAATAGCGAGATAAAAAGAAAAGTAAATTACGTGTACCTATCAAACCTTTCGCGAAGTCTACGCAAAAAGGGTTCATGGTCTTGGTCGGCAGCCTTTACAAGCCTGTCAAGCAGTTGTCGTCGTGTCTTGAGCGACATATTTCTGACATCTATTTGGTGAATAACTTCATCTTCTCCAGGCTCGGACTGTTTGAGAATGGATGTTCTTATGCGATCGTATGTGGGAAGCTTCTCTATAGCTGCCCATTTCAGCGCCGCCTCGTCATCCTCTTGCTGTTGATGTTGAGATCCAAAAACACTGTTTGATCTTCCAAAAAGTCTGGCGCTCCCAGAACGCAGGCTTCCAGTCCATGTCAGTCCTGGCCCTCTTTCACCCTCTAACGGTATAGATGCAGCCATTCTGCTCAAATTTCACTCACTTCCTAAAAAATACTGGTGGCATAATTTCTAACTTCCTTTCCAGTTCAAATCAAATTCCAATGCCAAAATACTTTGTACATAAGAATACCATCGTTTCAAAAGAATTGAAGAATATACATATCTTGATGAACAACTTCTGCAAGTGAAGTGCAGTGAGATAGGAGGAATGGAGGATTATAAAGAGAGGACAACCATTCTAGAAGAAGGGGAATCGATGGTTCCAAGAAAAGAGTGCATTCACCACGTCCACCACTTAAAACATTAGCCGATCTTTCCAAACTTGTCTCCATTTGCAATCAAAATCGAAACTCAACCACTATCACTAAATCCCAAGAAAAATCGGCTAAGTGAAAGTAGCGCCAAACTAATAGAAAAAGTATCTCTCTCTCCACAAAGCTATTTGAGGATTATATAACTTTTCCAAAATGACAAGAATAAGTTTAATGAAAATAAATTATTATTTTAAGGAATTATTTTATTTTGATATAAATATTAAATATTAAATAGATGAAAAAATACACAAAGCTAGTCTATTTAGTTAAGAGGTATTTTATATTACTTCATAACACCTCTATTTAAATTACTCTACTTAAATATCATCCATTTCAATGGTCAAACAATCAATAACAATTTTACATCTCATTTAAAATAAAAAGTGTTAAATATTTGTCCTATTTTTATTGGCCAGAATTGACCTTTGACTGTTGAAGTGGATGATATTTAAGAACAACCTATTTAAATATTATCCATTTCAATGGTCAAACAACCAATAGAGATTTTACATCTCATTCACAACAAAAAGTGGTAAATATCTATCCTATTTTTATTAGTCAAAATGGACCTTTGACTGTTCAAGTGGATGATATTTAAAAATAGCCCTTAGAACTATTTTATTTACTATATGCATACATGGATACATAAATTTTTTTATTTATTTAATAATTATCTTATTTTATCTACATTGTTTACTTTGTTTTTATTTAAAGAGCTATTTTTTTGATAATACACTTGTTTTACTTTTGTATGTAATTTTTATATACTTACATGTTACTATTTAATAGTTTCATTTGTAGTTGTTAATATATATTTTAAAATTTTGTTGTTTTTGTATTAAAAAAATAAATGTAATCTCTGGATAGTTTTTCTCTCATTTTCCTTTCATAGTCATGACATCATATACTTCTCCTCTACTACCAATGTAGATGTAATAAAAAGTGATTAGTCAATATGTATGATTTACTAAAAATCAAATAAATAAAAATAAAATTATAATTAATAAATATACAACATGACACTCGGTAAAAGTTAAGGAGGAGGATCATCTCACTAGAGAAGGTCATTAGGTCGAAGGTTCTAGAACCAGAGGAGGATCAAGAACCTCCTAAGTGTATGGAAATTAAAGTGATCCTACACTAATTAGGGTTTAATTAAGCAACAAATTTGAAAATACAATTAAACCCTAGATCTATAAGAGCTAAGATTGACAAAGTAAATGAGAAGTTAGAAAGTGCTTAGCTCTTTGTCAATATTGGATTGTTAATGTTGTTGTTTTGACTATGTGAATCACTAGACAATCAAATATAAGAATATGAAATTGGATATTTGTTGCAAACTCTGTCACATATATGCCTTTGATGCTTCCTCTATTAATGGACATAACTATGTGTGATTTAATCTAGGGATGGCATGATTTTGTCCTCTAGTGCTATGAACTTTCAAAACTTGTACTGATATACAATTCAAGGCTTTGTAGTGCTAAGAAGCACCTTGGGGAATCTACTAGATAAGAGGAGTGAAGTATGAAAATTTCCTTAGCTCTTAGTCAAACCCCTCTTCCAATTTTACAAGATCAAGAAGACACACAAGACATGTAGATGCATAATACCTAAGGTGTAGTATTTGTTAATGCTGATGTGATTCCTAGAATGCTACTACTTGATAATGATCTCAATTTGATCTAATGATTTTTATTCCTTTAAATGCTCTTAACTTGTGGAATAGTGTTTGTCATGAAATATGACATTCTATATAATAATTTAAATATTTTTGTATGCAAGCTAACAAACAACAATCTAATTTAGTTCAAGGGTCAACTTGAGATAAGTGAAAAACATCTTTAAATTTGAGGGACACAATCATGGTCATAGTTTTGTCTAGGGGATAGAATCAAACCTTCAATCTAGTCTAGCATCAAGAAACAAGTGCAAATCATAATGGGTCCCAACCAATGGGGATAAAGAGGATGAAGGTTGATGATCTTTTCATATTTTATCAAGTTATGCTCAAATATATAAAAAATAAATACCAAGATAACATATCTTAAGACAAGGCCCAAAATGAGTGTAAAGAAATTGGGGAAAAGAATAAAGTAATATGGACTTTTCTATTTTACATAGAGCCATTGAATTATCAAAACTTGGGGGCTAGACATTCAAAGTAGTAAGTTGTGTTCATAAAAATTGACTTTGCCAAAGTCTATGATTGTATTGAATAGTCCTTTATCTTTGACATGCTTGAAGCTTTAGGTTTTGGGCCCCACTTTGTGCAATTTGTTCAAATGCTCTTCTCAAATGCCTCTACTTGCCTCACCATTAATGGCCATCAATCTAACGCTTTTGGGATTTTTAGGTCTATCCATCAAGAATGTCCTTTAGCCCACTCTTTATGTGTTAGTTACAAAGGATTTAGCCATCTTTTAACTAATTTTGTGGCTTAGAAGTTGGTTAAAGGCATTTCTTTTCCAAATTCTCTAGCTCAATCTATGAATGGGAATTTTGTTGATGATTCTTTTCTTATGCTTTTGGAAGAAGAAGACAATATCAAGCAAGCTTTGCATTGTCTAGATATTTTATGCAAGGCTTCAGGTTCCATCATTCAATGGTAGAAAATTCAATGCTATAGGTAATCTTTTTTGCCTAAACCTCCCTAGTTAGACTCTTTTGGGTGGAAGTGGATTAAGCACATAGAATCTTAGGTTCTTAGGCATTCCTTTTGATTTTCAAGCCTCCCCCTCTGCCTTATGGTAGACTATCATTTCCAAAATTGAAAAGAAGTTGGCTTAATGGATTATCAAACCTCTCTCCATGGCATGGGAAATTTAGGTGTGCTCTAAGATTCTTATGGCTACTCATGTTTATTAATCTTCTTGTTGGGTTCCTTCTAAAGCTTCCTACCAAAATCTTGATAAGCTTCTCAAGATTTTCTTTGGGCCTCCTCTAAAAATCATAGAGGTTTTCATCATGTAACTTGGGAGGTCTCCCACATGATTATGGAGGGCTGGGGTTGATTTCCACTCAACGAAAAGGGTTGGCCTTGTTATTGGAAACAAGGTAGATAACTGAGAGGCAGGCGGGGGGTGAATCAGTTATCCTTAAATTTTACTTTCTTTTCTTATCTCAATATTCAATGGTATATCAAAACATGGAAGTATAAGCAACTATAAGAACGGAAGTGAAATTAACACACAACACAAGGATTTTACGTGGAAACCTTGTTAAGGGAAAAACCATGGGGTGACTAACCCAAGATTGTATTCTCTGTTAAAAGAATAGAAGAGTAAAAAATGGCACTTGCCAATTAGGGCTCACTGCCCAAGCACACTGCTCACAAGAGGCCCACTGCCTACAAGAGACTCACTGTCTAAAAATGCTTATAGATGATACCAAAGTGTTTGAACTAATGAACAACATCCATACATGCAAGAATTTAGTTTCTGTTAGGCACTGTATACTGATCTAGCACATTTCATTCTTTCTCTGTTTAATATCACTCTTTAGTCATATTCCAAATTCAGATATTTGTTTCCACACTTCTTCCTGTATATTCTTCCACTTCTCCATACACTTATTTATTAGAAGCTTGAATCCATCGAGTATATATATCCGCATCAAGGATTTCCAACAACTTCATAGTCAGCAACAAGAACACTTGAGATATTTGCAAGTTTCTGTTCTATCGGTTGAATCCTTGCTTGGTTGATAATGCACATCAAAAAATTAGACATAGAAGTCATTAATCATGTTGGCCAATAATGTATAATGCCACAAATTGCTTGATCAACACCTTTCATACATCCAAATTGAAGTCTAGTACTCTATCGGTCAGTTCTTCCTCTATCTGCTCTGTCTAACTAGAACTCATCACTCAGAAGCTCATATCTTTTTCATGCTTTATCACGGAGGTTAAATCTCTGGAATACAATAGTCATGATACCCTTCTTGACTTGTCAAAGTCTGTAGCTTACTGAGTTACACCATCTAACTTTCGGTATAGACATATTATGTACTGCAGATGTGTAGAATAGACTTTGTTGCCATCAATGACAACACTATGAAGCCACACAGTGTCTCTTGCCAACAATCTCCCCCTTTGGCATTGATGGCAACACTTAGTGAAAAATGGTTAAGTGTCACAGTAACTCCCCCTTTGCTTGTGCTCTGTTTCTTTATGCTATTTTGCTGGTGCTCCCCCTTTGCTGAATTCCTCAATTTTCACTACTCTTTACTCCCCCTTTAACATCAATGGCAAAGGGTTGAATCCGCATACAAAATTGTGCAAAAACTATTATATACATGGTCACATATGTATATACAAATCATATGTTATACTTACATATACTTAAGTATATCCGCAAAGGTTGTCTGCAACTGTACAATCTCTGTGGCTCAACTCCTCTTCATTCTATCCAAAATGGAGATGTGTCCACTTAACAAAAATGCATATGCTTCTGCCAGGTCTTCAAATCTGTTGGATTGTTGGTCCGAGCTATACTTTGAACACCTTTTAGAGCATCATGCAATACCTCTAACTTAGGGAGGATAATTCCCCTAAGTTCACCCATTCTATTCATCAGATTCCTCTTTTCCTTAACCAGTTTCTTTAGCTCATTTATGATAACAACTGCATGACATTCTTGATTTACCAAAGAGATGGTAAGAGGATCAAAATTCTGAGATAGGCTTAACAACTTTTCTTCTTGTTCTTTCATCTTCTTTTCAATGTCCTCTGAAACTTTAGGCGAAGATAAACAAAATTTATATATATCTCCTCCATCCTTAAGAGCATTTTCAATGCTCTTTATTCCAATGCCTAAGGTTCTTCTGTCATTGTTAATTAGTCCTTGTACCTCACTGAACTGTTTTTCATAGAACTCTTTCCGGACCTTAGTTTCTGCCGATTTTTCTAGAGATTGAAAGTGAGAATTAACAGAATTAACCAAGATTTTCAAGTTACCAGATGGAGAGGCAGATGCATCCTTTTGATATGTTGGAATGATCTTCTCTAGTACACCGGATGCAATATTCAACAGTTCACTGTCCTCCATGTGTGATTTTAGAAGTTTCTCTTTTGCTTTGGCCTGGGCAAAAGATGCTATTTTCATTATCTGAACCAGAGAGAGAGTCCAAATCTAGTGGCCCTTGAATCAACTCAGTTTCATTCAGTTCCATCATTTCTTTGTCTAGGAAATTCTATACTGTCTCTGCAGTGTCTCATGCTGGTGATTCAGACTTCTTTCCTTTAGAGATATCAGGACTGACTGGTTTGGATAAGTCATCACCAACCTTTTCTGCTTGTTCTTCTTCTTTTACCTTATCCTCTTCCTCTTGATTCTCCTTCTCTTCTCTTCTTCCTTCTCCTTCTTCTTTAGTGCCCAGAAGATTTGTCTTGGCAACTGTGGGATCCAGAGGAGTGTCATTATCAGAGTTTACAGTTTTGTGAACTTCCTCTTCCAAAATAGAGGAGTCTAAGTCCTCATATTTCTTTTCATCTATTTTATTTAATCCTTCGATATCCTTGTCAGAGAATTCTTCATTGATTACCTTTAATCCTTCAACATCCATGGTAGAAGGCCCTTCATTTGTTTCCTCTACAATGGGAAGATTAAATCTCTTCAAGAATTCTCTTATCTGCATCATTGTATTCACCATAAAATTCTATCACCGGCTGCAAGTTTCCATCTATAGTGATGGCTTTGATGATGTCTTCAATTGATAGAGTGGGTTTTTCAACAAATTCCTCTATTTTCTCTTCCTCATTTCTGCTATCAGACGACTTCCCGGACATTCTTTTCTTCTTCATTTTCCTAATTTCCTCATCTGATTATGTATCTTCATCATCCTTTTGGCTCATATATGTCCTTGTGGCTTTGGTCTTCATTCTCTTTTCTCCTTTCCTGGATGGCTTGACTTTCAGTTTGGTAGTCTTTGAGCTTTTAGGGGTGGCAGGAGCAGAACTCTTGGAAGATCTAGTCCGGGAGGAGACTTGCACCGGAATGCTTTCTTTCTTTGCTTCTTATCTTTCCTTTTCTGCCTTCTCAATTTTCTCTCTATTTGCATCTAATGCCTCCTTTGATATGCCAAATCTTTTGGCAAATTCTTCAACTTCCTTTCTTACTTTTCTCTTTATCTCAAGCTGCCTTAATTCAACATGTATTCTTATGCTTAGCTCTTTAAAGGTGCCAAACCTTTCTGCTTCAGTGTCTTTAGGTTGGCTCAGCTAGTTTTGAAAATGTACCTCCAAAATGTTTTCATCAACCTCATATCCCATGGGCATTATCCACACAGTTCTTGGCTCAACTGCCTCCTTTAGGCATTGATCAGTGTCAACCATGAAGTGGGCTGTGTCTTTGTATTTCTCAACTATTGACTGTGGTATTCTCTCTTTGGCATGCATTATGCTTTGGAAATTCTTGAAGTAACCCCAGAGAGCTAAGTTTTGGGCTTGAGCATCTCCAAGTCCATACATGTAATCTCTGATTTGAATTGCAACTAGTTTCTCATTTTGCCAGACCCAACCCTTTGATCCAGGCAACTCATTCATATAGTAGAAAAAATAGACACAATATTAGACTGCCATACTTGAAAGAGTTTTTCTTGTCTTTCTTGATCTTCTGCAATTTTTCCATCAGTTGACTTAGAAGAAATTCACACAGATCATAATCTGCATCTTCCTTTAGCATCTCATATGCAACATAGATTGTTGTCCCAGACATGGAATTTTCCCTACTTGAGTGGTAGATTTTGTAGCCAATTATCATTGAAGAAAACTTGACATCTGGATCCGTGATGTCATCTATAGTCATTGCTCTTTTGTCAAATTTTGATCCGGTGGCTTTAGTTACCGTTTGGTTCTTTACAGATTTAAGTACGGGTAACCCACCAATTGAATGCAGTCCGGTCACAGCCTTGATGGCATCTTTGGTTATCTTGAATGGCCTCATTAGCCACATAAAATTATCATGCATCCTACTTAGAACATACCGGACCCAATCATCTTCTGCAAAAGACAAAAAATATATGCAATGATCGAAGTGTCTGTCTCTTAGGGTCTTGAATTCAGGTCTAAGTTCAAAATTCTCATCTATTAACTGTTTCTGATAGATGTTAGACAATTTTGAGTCTTCAAAATCTTCGATGTTTGCATGGATATAAACCCTAATATCTTCTACATGCAAGACACCGTGCGGAACACTGGAAAACGCTCCCAAGGGATCAACTTCTAGTGACTTGTAAGGGTGTTTCTTGAATTTTGGTCTCGACCTTTTAGAGATATTAACAACCATCGGAGTAGCCATTCTAGTAAAGAAAATTAGAGAGAATTTGTAGAAGGGAAATACATTTTCACGCCATAGGGTTTTAAGCAGATGTTGGAGTGATTTCCTATTTGAATTCAATCTTCAGCTTGAACTTGAGTTAACCTGTAGAATCTCTTCTCAGAGCTCTTATTTCTTCTTCATGAGTGCAAGTATGTAAATAATGAGAAAAAAAAAAATTTTATGCTTGCACAAAACCTAATTCCCTTTTGTAATAAATGCACAAACTTTTAAGTCATCTGGTCACCCTGCTTCTTAAGTGAGCATTTCATGAATCGTCTTGTGGATCTTCAAACTATTACCTTGGTGTGTTGATAATACCCAGGTGCCTTAAAGACTTTCTTCTGGATTCGTAGATCAGAGTATTGTATTTTCAGATCATACCAGATCAATTTGTATTGCTCTGTTAATACTGGATGGTTGCCAGGACTAGATCTGCTTAGGTGGTCATAAACCTTGTGAAACTTCATGTGGACCTCTCACATTCTGATTGAAGGTTATTTAGGGAATTTTATAGGAACCCTTTAATCTGCAACATCAGATGCTCACTCAATGTGCCAAATTCAGGCACTTCCTGGCCGGCTGGGGGAAAGAGATTTTCTCTGTAGCTGCCCCTGAGCTAGAGCTCACTTTTTAGTTTCCGGAAGGATTATCAGCACTGGATTCTGGTGTAGATCCATCTCCAATATTCATTGTACTCTTCTCTACCCAAATCTTGCTCATCTTCCTTTGAACTTCATCCGCATTTACTTTACCTTTGCCTTTATCTTGTTTCTGATCATGTTTTACTGGACTCCTTTCATCATGATTTCTGCTTCTGTAGAATCTAGCTATATGACCGGATTTATTGCAAGTGTAACACACAACATTTCTTTGTTTATTTGGTTGATATCGTTTTGATCTGCACTGATTAGCCATATGCCCTATTCTATTGCATGTAAAGCACCTACCATTGAAAGAATTGATCATTTGCATATTTCTGCATTCATGAGATTTGTGACCACACCTTTTGCTACTAAAACATTGACCAAAGAAGGATGAATTTTTCTGATTCATTTTGTTCCTGCATTGAGTTGCTTTATGACCAAATTTGTTGCAATTGAAACAATTTCTATTGAAAGATGGATATCTTTGGGCATTTGGTTGCCTTACCAGAGGTCTTCTAGGCCTGTTTCTTTGACTTCCTGATCCAAAGTTTCTTTGACCAGATCCAGAGATTTCACCTTTCTCATACCCTAAGCCACGCTTATCATCAATCCTCTTTTGACTTACAAGAAGAACTTCAAGTTGGGCTGAGCTTATCTTGAATTTTTCTTTGTATTCATTTGCAGATTGAAGATCTTGTTTAAGAGTGTCTATCTGGTTCTCAAGTTGTTCTTCATTGTCTCTGGCTTCTTCAAGATCAGATTCAAGATGCCTGATTATTCTGTCTATTTTGTGGCATTGCTTTATTTTCTCCTTGAGGGATTGTTTTAGGTTATCTTGAGTCTTTCTCTTCTCTTCAATTTCTTGGGTGAATTTCATAACCCCTAATTCCATTTCATGTCTTATCATAATGACTTCTTTTGATAGCTTCTCACATAGCTTAGTTTTATCATTCAGATCCTCATCAGTATTACTGGCTTCATTCTGATTTGCTAATTTCTGAAGTAGTTCCTTTCTCTTTTTCACAGAAATACTGAGTTTTTCTTTTAGCTCATTGATGAAATCATCATCTTCCTTAAGTCTTTCTCTCAAATTATTGGCCTCAGAGTGGGATTGTTCAAGATCATCTAGGGTAGACTGAAGTTGTTCTTTCATACCATATGCATCCATTGAGATTTCCAGATCTTCCTTAAGCTGTTAGGCTTGTTCAAATGAACTTAGCTCTGATACCAATTATTGGAAATGAGGCAGATAACTAAGAGGGGGGGGCTGAATTAGTTATCCTCAAATTTTACTTTCTTTTCTTATCTCAATATTCAATGGTATATCAAAACATGGAAGCATAAGCAACTATAAGAACAAAAGTGAAATTAACACACATAACACAAGGATTTTACGTGGAAACCCTGTTAAGGGAAAAACCACAAGGTGACTAACCCAATATTGTATTCTCTATTAAAAGAATAGAAGAGTACAAAATGGCACATGCCAATTAGGGCTCACTGTCTGAGCACACTACTCACAAGAGGCCCACTACCTACAAGAGACTCACTATCTACAAATGCTTACAAATGATACCAAAGTGTTTGAACTGATGAACAACATCCATACATGTAAGAATTCTGTTCCGGTTAGGCACTGTATACTGATCTGGCACATTTCATTCTTTCTTTGCTTAATATCACTCTTTAGTCATATTCTGAATTCATATCTCTTTTTTCACACTTCTTCCTATATATTCTTCTACTTCTCCATACACTTATTTATTAGAAGCTTGAATCCATCGAATGTATATATCTGCATCAAGGATTTTCGACAACTTCATAGTCGGCAAAAAGAACACTTGAGATATTTGTAAGTTTCCGTTCTGTCAACTGAATCCTTGCTTGGTTGATGATGTGCATCAAAAACTTAGACATAAAAGTCATTAATCATGTCAACCAATAATGTATAATGCGACAAATTGCTTGATCAACACCTTTCATACATTCGGATTGAAGTCTGGTACTCTGTTGGTTAGTTCTTCCTTTGTTTGCTCTGTCTGACTGGAATTCATCACTCAGAAGTTCATATCTTTTTCATGCTTTATCACGGAGGTTAAATCTCTGGAATACAATAGTCATGATACCCTTCTTGACTTGTCCAAGTCCGCAGCTTACTGAGTTACACCATCTAAGAGATCCAGACCTAATTGTCAGACCATATTGCATACTTGGTTCTTGTCCACTGGACCAAAACAATCTTCACTCTGACTTCTGGTATAGACATATTATGTACTGCGGATGTGTAGAATAGACTTTGTTGCCATTATTGACAACACTTATGAAGCCACACAGTGTCTCTTGCCAACAATCTCCCCCTTTGGCATTGATGGCAACACTTAGTGAAAAATGGCAAAGTGTCGCAGTAACTCCCCCTTTGCTTGTGCTTTGTTTCTTTATATTGTTTTGCCGGTGCTCCCCCTTTGCTGAATTCCTCAATTTTCACTACTCTTTACTCCCCCTTTGACATCAATGGCAAAGGGTGGAATCCACATACAAAATTGTGCAAAAACTATTATATACATGGTCGCATACATATATACAAATCATATGTTATACTTACATATACTTAAGTATATCCGCAAAGGTTGTTTGCAACTGTACAATCTTTGTGGTCCAATTCCTCTTCATTCTATCTAAAATGGAGATGTGTCCACTTAACAAAAATGCATATGCTTCTGCCCTCTTTAAATCTATTGGATTGCTGGTCCGGGCTGTACTTTGAGCATCTGTTAGAGCATCATGCAATACCTCTAACTTAGGGAGGATTATTCCCCTAAGTTCACCCATTCTATCCATCAAATTCCTCTTCTCCTTAACCAGTTTCTTTAGCTCATTTATGATAAAAAATGCATGACATTCTTGATTTACCAAAGAGATGGTAAGATGATCAAAATTCTGAGACAAGTTTAACAACTTTTCTTCTTGTTCTTTCATCTTCTTTTCAATGTCCTGTAAAACTTTAGGCCAAGGTAAACAAAATTTCTATATATCTCCTCCATCCTTAAGAGAATTTTCAATGCTCTTTATTCCAATGCCTAAGGTTCTTCTGTCATTATTAATTAGTCCTTCTACCTCACTGAACCTTTTTTCACAAAACTCTTTCCAAACCTTAGTTTCTGCCAATTTTTCTAGAGATTGAAAGTGAGAATTGACATAATTAACCAAGTTTTTTAAGTTACCGGATGGAGAGACAGATGCATCCCTTTGATATTTAGGCATGATCTTCTCTAGTACACAGGATGCAATATTCAATAGTTCACTGTCCTCCATGTGTGATTTTGGAAGTTTCTCTTTTGCTTTGGCCTGGGCAAAAGATGTTATTTTCATTATCTGAACCAGAGAGAGAGAGTCCAAATTCAGTGGCCCTTGAATCAGCTTAGGTTCATCCAGCTCCATCATTTCTTTGTCCAGGAAATTATGTACTGTCTCTGCAGTGTCTCTTGCTGTTGATTCAGACTTCTTTCCTTTAGAGATATCAGGACTGACTGGTTTGGATAAATCATCACCAACCCTTTCTGCTTGTTCTTCTTCTTTTACCTTATCCTCTTCCTCTTGATTCTCCTTCTCTTCTCTTCTTCCTTCTCCTTCTTCTTTAGTGCCTAGAAGATTTGTCTTGGCAACTGTGGGATCCAAAGGAGTGTCATTACCAGAGTTTACAGCTTTGTGAACTTCCTCTACCAGAACAGAGGAGTCTAAATCCTTAGATTTCTTTTCATCTATTTTCTCTAATCCTTTGACACCCTTGTCGGAGAATTCTTCATTGATTACCTTTAATCCTTCAACATCCATGGTAGAAGGCCCTTCATTTGTTTCCTCTACAATGGGAAGATTAAATCTCTTCAAGAATTCTCTTATCTGCATCATTGTATTCATCATAAAATTCTATCACTGGCTGCAAGTTTCCATATATAGTGATGGCATTGATGATGTCTTCAATTGACAAAGTGGATTTTTTAACAAATTCCTCTATTTTCTCTTCATCATTTCTACTATCAAACGACTTCCTAGACGTTCTTCTCTTCTTCATTTTCCTGATTTCCTCATCTGATTTTGTCTCTTCATCATCCTTTTGGCTCATATATGTCCTTGTGGCTTTGGTCTTCATTCTCTTTTCTCCTTTCCTGGATGGCTTGACTTTCGGTTTGGTAGTCTTTGAGCTTTTAGGGGTGGCAAGAGCAGAACTCTTGGAAGATCTAGTCCAGGAGGAGACTTGCACCGGAATGCTTTCTTTCTTTGCTTCTTGTCTTTCCTTTTCTGGATTCTCAATTTTCTCTCTATTTGCATCTAATGCCTCCTTTGATATGCCAAATCTTTTGGCAAATTCTTCAACTTCCTTTCTTACTTCTCTCTTTATCTCAGGCTACCTTAATTCAACATATATTTTTATGCTTAGCTCTTTAAAGGTGCCAAACCTTTCTGCTTCAATGTCTTTAGGTTGGCTCAACAAGTGTTGAACATGTACCTCCAAAATGTTTTCATCAACCTCATATCCCATGGGCATTATCCACACAGTTCTTGGCTCAACTGCCTCCATTAGGCATTGATCAGTGTCAACCATGAAGCAAGCTATGTCTTTGTATTTCTCAACTATTGATTGTGGTATTCTCTCTCTGGCATGCATTATGCTTTGGAAATTCTTGAAGTAACCCCAGAGAGCTGAGTTTTGGGCTTGAGCATCTCCAAGTCCATACATGTAATCTCTGATTTGAATTGCAACTGGTTTCTCATTTTGCCAGACCCAACCCTTTGATCCAGGCAGCTCATTCATATAGTAGAAAAAATAGACACAATATTAGACTACCATACTTGAAAGAGTTTTTCTTGTCTTTCTTGATCTTCTGCAAGTTTTCCATCAATTGACTCAGAAGAAGTTCACATAGATCATAATCTGCATCTTGCTTTAGCATCTGATATGCAGCATAGATTGTTGTACTAGACACAGAATTTTTCCTACTTGAGTGGTAGATTTTGTAGCCAATTATCATTGAAGAAAACTTGACATCCGGATCCATGATGTCATCTATAGTCATTGCTCTTTTGTCAAATTTTGATCTGATGGCTTCAGTTACCATTTGGTTCTTTACAGATTTAAGTGCAGGTAACCCACTAGTTCAATGTAGTTTGGTCATAGCCTTGATGGAATCTTTGGTTATCTTGAATGGCCTCATTAGCCACATAAAATTATTGTGCATCCTACTTAGAACATACTGAACCCAATCGTCTTCTGCAAAAGACAGAAAATGTATGCAATGTTCGAAGTGTTTTTCTCTTAGGGTCTTGAATTGATGTCTGAGTTCAAAATTCTCATCTATTAACTATTTTTCGATAGATGTCGGACAATTTTGAGTCTCCAAAATCTTTGATGTTTGCATGGATATAAACCCTAATATCTTCTACATGCAAGACATCGTGTGGAACACTGGAAAATGCTCCCAAGGGATCAACTTCTAGTGACTTGTAAGGGTGTTTCTTGAATTTTGGTCTCGACCTTTTAGAGATATTAACAACCATCAAAGTAGCCATTCTAGTAAGTAAAATCGAAGAGAATTTGCAGAAGGGAAATACCTTTTCACGACTTAGGGTTTTAAGCAGATGTCAGAGCGATTTCCTGTTTGAATTCAATCTTCAGCGTGAACTTGAGTTAACCTGTAGAATCTCTTCTCAGAGCTCTTCTTTCTTCTTTGTGAGTGTAAGTGTGTAAATAATGAGAAAAAAAAACTTTGTATCCTTGCACAAAACCTAATTCCCTTTTGTAATAAATGCACAAACTTTTAAGTCATCCGGTCACCCTGCTTCTTCAGTGAGCTTTTCATGAATCATCTTAGAGATCTTCAAACTAGTACCTTAGTGTGTTGATAATTACTAGGTACCTTAAAGACTTTCTTCTGGATTCGTAGATCAGAGTATTGTATTTTTAGATCATACCAAATCAATTTGTATTGCTCTGTTAATACTGGATGGTTGCCAGAACCGGATTTGCTCAAGTGGTCATAAACCTTGTGAAACTTCATGTGGACCTCTCACATTCTGACTGAAGGTTCTTTAGGGAATTTTATAGGAACCCTTTAATCCGCAACATCATATGTTCACTCGATGTGCCGAATTCAGGCACTTGTCAGTTGGTTGGGGGGAAATATTTTCTCTGTAGCTCCCCTTGAGCCAGAGCTCACTTTTCAGTTTTCGGAAGGATTATCAGCACTGGATTCTGATGTAGATCCATCTCCAATATTCATTGTACTCTTCTTTACCCAAATCTTGCTCATCTCCCTTTGAACTTCATCCGCATTTACTTTACCTTTGCCTTTATCTTGTTTCTGATCATGTTTTACTGGACCCCTTTCATCATGATTTTTGCTTCTACAGAATCTAGCTATATGACCAGATTTATTACAATTGTAACACACAACATTTCTTTGTTTATTTGGTTGATATCCTTTTGATCTGCACTGATTAACCATATGCCCCATTCTATTGCATGTAAAACATCTACCATTAAAAGAATTGATCATTTGCATATTTCTGCGTTCATGAGATTGTGACCACACCTTTTGCAACTAAAACATTGACCGAAGAAGGATGAATTATTCTGATTCATTTGGTTCCTGCACTGAGTCGCTTTATGACCAAATTTGTTGCAATTGAAGCAATTTCCATTGAAAGATGGATACCTTTTGGCATTTGGTTTCCTTACCAGAGGTCTTCTAGGCCTATTTCTTTGACTTCCTGATCCAAAGTTTCTTTGACCAGATCCAGATCTTTCACCTTTCTCATACCCTAAGCCATGCTTGTCATCAACCCTCTTTTGACTTGCAAGATAAACTTCAAGTTGGGCTGAGCTTATCTTGAATTTTTCTTTGTATTCATTTGCAGATTGAAGATCTTGTTTAAGAGTGTCTATATGGTTCTCAAGTTGTTCTTCATTGTCTCTGGCTTCTTTAAGATCAGATTCAAGATGCCTAATTATTTTGTCCATTTTGTGGCAGTCCTATATTTTCTCCTTGAGGGATTGTTTTAGGTTATCTTCAGTCTTTCTCTTCTCTTCAATTTCTTGGGTGAATTTCATAACCCTTGATTCCATTTCATGTCTTATCATAATGACTTCTTTTGACATCTTCTCACATAGCTTAGTTTTCTCATTCAGATCCTCATTAGTATTACTTGCTTCATTTTGATTTGCTAATTTCTGAAGTAGTTCCTTTCTCTTTTTCACAGAAATACTGAGTTTTTCTTTCAACTCATTGATGAAATCATCAGCTTCCTTAAGTCTTTCTCTCAAATTATTGACCTCGAAGTGGGATTGTTCAAGATCGTCTAGGGTAGACTAAAGTTGTTCTTTCATACCATATGCATCCATCGAGATTCCCAGATCTTCCTCAAGCTGTTAGGCTTGTTCAGAGGAACTTAGCTCTGATACCAATTGTTGGAAACAAGGCAGATAACTGAAAGGGGGGGTGAATCAATTATCCTTAAATTTTACTTTCTTTTCTTATCTCAATATTCAATGGTATATCAAAACATGGAAGCATAAGCAACTATAAGAATAGAAGTGAAATTAACACACACAACACAAGGATTTTACATGGAAACCTTGTTAAAGGAAAAACCATGGGGTGACTAACCCAAGATTGTATTCTCTGTTAAAAGAATAGAAGAGTACAAAATGGCACTTGCCAATTAGGGCTCACTGCCCGAGCACACTACTCACAAGAGGCCCATTGCCTACAAGAGACTCACTGTCTACAAATGCTTACAAATGATACCAAAGTGTTTGAACTGATGAACAACATCCATACATGCAAGAATTTAGTTCCGTTTAGGCACACTGATCTGGCACATTTCATTCTTTCTCTACTTAATATCATGCTTTAGTCATATTCTGAATTCAGATCTTTGTTTTCGCACTTCTTCATGTATATTCTTCCACTTCTCCAAACACTTATTTATTAGAAGCTTGAATCCATCGAGTATATATATATCTACATCAAGGATTTCCAACAACTTCATAGTCGGCAACAAGAACACTTGAGATATTTGCAAGTTTCTGTTCTGTCGGTTGAATCCTTGCTTGGTTGATGATGCACATCAAAAACTTAGACATTGAAGTCACTAATCATGTCGGCCAATAATGTATAATGCCACAAATTGCTTGATCAACACCTTTCATACATCTGGATTGGAGTCTGGTACTCTATTGGTCAATTCTTCCTCTGTCTGCTTTGTCTGACTGGAACTCATCACTCAGAAGCTCATATCTTTTTCATGCTTTATCATGGAGGCTAAATCTCTGGAATACAATAGTCATGATACCCTTCTTGACTTGTCCAAGTCTGCAGCTTACTGAGTTACACCATCTGAGAGATCCAGACTTGATTCTCAAACCATATTGCATACTCTGTTCTTGTCCACTGGACCAAAATAATCTTCACTCTAACTTCTGGTATAGACATATTATGTACTACAGATGTGTAGAATAGACTTTGTTGCCATCAATGACAACACTTATGAAGCCACACAGTGTCTCTTGCCAACAATCTCCCCCTTTGGCATTGATGGCAACACTTAGTGAAATATGGCCAAGTGTCGCAATAACTCCCCCTTTGCTTGTGTTATGTTTCTTTATATTGTTTTGTTGGTGCTCCCCCTTTGCTGAATTCCTCAATTTTCACTACCCTTTACTCCCCCTTTGACATCAATGGCAAAGGGTGGAATCCGCATACACAATTGTGCAAAAACTATTATATACATGGTCGCATATATATATACAAATCATATGTTATACTTGCATATACTTAAGTATATCCGCAAAGGTTGTCTGCAACTGTACAATCTCTGTGGCCCAACTCCTCTTCATTATATCCAAAATGGAGATGTGTCCAGTTAACAAAAACGCATATGCTTCTGCCCTCTTCAAATTTGTTGGATTGCTGGTCTGGGCTGTACTTTGAGCATCTGTTAGAGCATCATGCAATACCTCTAACTTAGGGAGGATTATTCCCCTAAGTTCACCCATTCTATCCATCAGATTCCTCTTCTCCTTAACCAGTTTCTTTAGCTCATTTATGATAACAACTGCTTGACATTCTTGATTTACCAAAGAGATGGTAAGAGGATCAAAATTATGAGATAGGCTTAACAACTTTTCTTCTTGTTCTTTCATCTTCTGTTCAATGTCCTTTGAAACTTTAGGCCAAGATAAAAAAAATTTATATATATCTCCTCCATCCTTAAGAGCATTTTCAATGCTCTTTATTCTAATGCCTAAGGTTCTTTTGTCATTGTTAACTAGTCCTTGTACCTCACTAAACCTTTTTTCACAGAACTCTTTCTGGACCTTAGTTTCTACCGATTTTTCTAGAGATTCAAAGTGAGAATTCACAGAATTAACCTAGTTTTTCAAGTTACCGGATGGAGAGGCAGATGCATCCTTTTGATATGTAGGCATGATCTTCTCTAGTACACTGGATGCAATATTCAACAGTTCACTGTCCTCCATGTGTGATTTTAGAAGTTTCTCTTTTGCTTTGGCCTGGCCAAAAGATGTTATTTTCATTATCTAAACCAGAGAGAGTCCAAATTTAGTGGCCCTTGAATCAACTCAGGTTCATCCAGCTCCATCATTTCTTTGTCTAGGAAATTCTGTATTGTCTCTGCAGTGTCTCTTGTTAGTGATTCAGACTTCTTTCCTTTAAATATATCGGGACTGACTGGTTTGGATAAGTCATCACCAACCTTTTCTGATTGTTCTTCTTCTTTTACCTTATCCTCTTCCTCTTGATTCTCCTTCTCTTCTCTTCTTCCTTCCACTTCTTCTTCAGTGCCGAGAAGATTTGTCTTGGTAATTGTGGGATCCATAGGAGTGTCATTTCCAGAGTTTACAGCTTTGTGAACTTCCTCTTCTAGAAAAGAGGAGTCTAAGTCCTCAAATTTCTCTTCATCTATTTTCTTTAATCCTTCGACACCCTTGTCAGAGAATTCTTCATTGATTACCTTTAATCCTTCAACATCCATGGTAGAAGGCCCTTCATCTATTTCCTCTACAATGGGAAGATTAAATATCTTCAAGAATTCTCTTATCTGCATCATTGTATTCATCATAAAATTCTATCACCGGCTGCAGGTTTCCATCTACAGTGATTGCTCTGATGATGTCTTCAATTGATAGAGTGGGGTTTTCAACAAATTCCTCTGTTTTCTCTTTCTCATTTCTTCTATCAGACGACTTCCCGGACATTGTTTTCTTCTTCATTTTCCTGATTTCCTCATCTGATTATGTCTCTTCATCATCCTTTTGGCTCATATATATCCTTGTGGCTTTGGTCTTCATTCTCTTTTCTCCCTTCTCGGATGGCTTGACTTCCGGTTTGGTAGTTTTTGAGCTTTTAGGGGTGGCAAGAGCAGAACTCTTGGAAGATCTAGTTTGGGAGGAGACCTGCACCAGAATGCTTTCTTTCTTTGCTTCTTGTATTTCTTTTTCTGCCTTCTCAATTTTCTCTCTATTTACATCTACTGCCTCCTTTGATATGCCAAATCTTTTGGCAAATTCTTCAACTTCCTTTCTTACTTTTCTCTTTATCTCAGGCTACCTTAATTCAACATATATTTTTATGCTTAGCTCTTTAAAGGTGCCAAACCTTTCTGCTTCAGTGTCTTTAGGTTGGCTCAACAAGTGTTGAACATGTACCTCCAAAATGTTTTCATCAACCTCATATCCCATGGGCATTATCCACACAGTTCTTGGCTCAACTACCTCCATTATGCATTGATCAGTGTCAACCATGAAGCAGACTGTGTCTTTGTATTTCTCAACTATTGACTGTGGTATTCTCTCTTTGGCATGCATTATGCTTTGGAAATTCTTGAAGTAACCCCAGAGAGCTGAGTTTTGGGCTTGAGAATCTCCAAGTCCATACATGTAATCTCTTATTTGAATTACAACTGGTTTATCATTTTTCCAGACCTAACCCTTTGATCCAGGCAGCTCATTCATATAGTAGAAAAATAGACACAATATTAGACTGCCATACTTATAAGAGTTTTTCTTGTCTTTCTTGATCTTCTACAAGTTTTCCATCAGTTGACTCAGAAGAAGTTCACACAGATCATAATCTACATCTTCCTTCAACATCTAATATGCATCATAGATTGTTGTACTAGACACAAAATTTTCCCTACTTGAGTGGTAGATTTTGTAGCCAATTATAATTGAAGCAAACTTGACATCCGGATCTATGATGTCATCTATAGTCATTGCTCTTTTGTCAAATTTTGATCCGGTGGCTTCAATTACTGTTTGGTTCTTTACAGATTTAAGTGCGGGTAACCCACCAGTTGAATGTAGTTTGGTCATAGCCTTGATGGAATCTTTGGTTATCTTGAATGGCCTCATTAGCCACATAAAATTATCATGCATCCTACTTAGAACATATTGGACCCAATCGTCTTCTACAAAAGACGGAAAATGTATGCAATGTTTAAAGTGTTTGTCTCTTAGGGTCTTGAATTCAGGTCTGAGTTCAAAATTCTCAGCTATTAATTGTTTTCGATAGATGTCAAACAATTGTGAGTCTCCAAAATCTTCAATGTTTGCATGGATATAAACCCTAATATCTTCTACATGTAAGACACCATGCGGAACACTGGAAAATGCTCCTAAGGGATCAACTTCTAGTGACTTGTAAGGGTGTTTCTTGAATTTTGGTCTTGGCCTTTCAGAGATATTAACAACCATCGGAGTAGCCATTCTAGTAAGGAAAATTTTAGAGAATTTGCAGAAGGGAAATACCTTTTCACACCTTAGGGTTTTAAGCAGATGTCAAAGTGATTTCCTGTTTGAATTCAATCTTCATCTTGAACTTCAGTTAACCTGTAGAATCTCTTCTTAGAGCTCTTCTTTCTTCTTCGTGAGTGCAAGTGTGTAAATAATGAGAAAAAAAAAATTATCCTTGCACAAAACCTAATTCCCTTTTGTAATAAATGCACAAACTTTTTAGTCATCCGGTCACCCTGCTTCTTAAGTGAGCTTTTCATGAATCATCTTGTGGATCTTGAAACTAGTACCTTAGTGTGTTGATAATACCCAGGTGCCTTAAAGACTTTCTTCTAGATTCGTAGATCAGAGTATTGTATTTTCATATCATACCAGATCAATTTGTATTGCTCTGTTAATACTGGATGGTTGCTAGAACCGGATCTGCTCAAGTGGTCATAAACCTTGTGAAACTTCATGTGGACCTCCCACATTCTGACTGAAGGCTCTTTAGGGAATTTTATAGGAACCCTTTAATCCGCAACATTAGATGTTCACTCAATGTGTTGAATTCAGGCACTTGCCTGCTGGCTGGGGAAAAAGATTTTCTCTATAGCTCCCCCTAAGCTAAAGCTCACTTTTTAGTTTTTGGAAGGATTATCAGCACTGGATTCCAGTGTAGATCCATCTCCAATATTCATTGTACTCTTATTTACCCAAATCTTGCTCATCTCCCTTTGAACTTCATCCGCATTTACTTTACCTTTGCCTTTATCTTGTTTTTTATCATGTTTTACTAGACCCCTTTCATCATGATTTCTGCTTCTGTAGAATCTAGCTATATGACCGGATTTATTGCAATTGTAACACACAACATTTCTTTTTTTATTTGGTTGATATTCTTTTGATTTGCATTGATTAGCCATATGCCCCATTCTATTGCATGTAAAGCATCTACCATTGAAAGAATTGATCATTTGCATATTTCTCCATTCATGAGATTTGTGACCACACCTTTTGTAACTAAAACATTGACAGGAGAAAGATGAATTGTTCTGATTCATTTGGATCCTGCACTGAGTTGCGTTATGACCAAATTTGTTGCAATTGAAGCAATTTCCATTAAAATATGGATATGTTTTGTCATTTGGTTGCCTTACCGGAGGTCTTCTAGGCCTGTTTCTTTGACTTCCTGATCCAAAGTTTCTTTCACCAAATCTTGATCTTTCACCTTTCTCATACCCTAAGCCACGCTTATCATCAACCCTCTTTTGACTTGCAAGAAGAACTTCAAGTTGGGCTGACTTATCTTGAATTTTCTTTGTATTCATTTGCAGATTGAAGATCTTGTTTAAGAGTGTCTATCTCATTCTCAAGTTGTTCTTCATTGTCTCTAGCTTCTTCAAGATCAGATTCAAGATGCCTAATTATTCTGTCCATTTTGTGGCAATCCTTTGTTTTCTCCTTGAGGGATTGTTTTAGGTTATCTTCAGTCTTTCTCTTCTCTTCAATTTCTTGGGTGAATTTCATAACCCCTTATTCCATTTCATGTCTTATCATAATGACTTCTTTTGACAGCTTCTCACATAGCTTAGTTTTCTCATTTAGATCCTCATCAGTATTATTGGCTTCATCAGTATTATTGGGATTGTTCAAGATCATCTAGGGCAGACTGAAGTTGTTCTTTCATACCATATGCATCCATTAAGATTCCCAGATCTTCCTCAAGCTGTTAGGCTTGTTCAGAGGAACTTAGCTCTGATACCAATTGTTGGAAACAAGGCAGATAACTGAGAGGGGAGTGAATCAGTTATCCTTAAATTTTACTTTCTTTTTTTATCTCAATATTCAATGGTATATCAAAACATGGAAGCATAAGCAACTATAAGAACAGAAGTGAAATTAACACACACAACACAAGGATTTTATGTGGAAACCATGTTAAGGGAAAAACCACGGGGTGACTAACCCAAGATTGTATTCTCTATTAAAAGAATAGAAGAGTACAAAATGACACTTACTAATTAGGGCTCACTGCCCGAGCACACTGCTCATAAGAGGCCCACTGCCTACAAGAGACTCACTATCTACAAATGCTTACAAATGATACCAAAGTGTTTGAACTAATGAACAACATCCATACATGCAAGAATTCAGTTCTGGTTAGGCATTATATACCGATTTGGCACATTTCATTCTTTCTCTGCTTAATATCACTCTTTAGTCATATTTTGAATTTAGATCTTTGTTTTCACACTTCTTCCTGTATATTCTTCCACTTCTCCATACACTTATTTATTAGAATCTTGAATCCATCGAGTATATATATCCACATCAAGGATTTCCAACAACTTCATAGTCGATAACAAGAACACTTGAGATATTTGCAAGTTTATGTTCTGTCGGCTAAATCCTTGCTTGGTTGATGATGCACATCAAAAACTTAGACATAGAAGTCATTAATCATGTTGACCAATAATGTATAATGCCACAAATTGCTTGATCAACACCTTTCATACATCTGAATTGAAGTCTAGTACTTTGTCAGTTTAATTCTTCCTTTGTCTGTTCTGTCTGACTGGAACTCATCACTTAGAAGCTCATATCTTTTTCATGCTTTTTGACAGAGGTTAAATCTTTGGAATACAATAGTCATGATACCCTTCTTGACTTGTCCAAGTCCATAGCTTACTGAGTTACACCATCTGAGAGATCCAGACTTGATTGTTGGACCATGTTGCATACTATGTTCTTGTCCACTGGACCAAAACAATCTTCACTCTAACTTCTAGTATAGACATTATTTACTATGGATGTGTAGAATAGTCTTTGTTGCCATCAATGACAATAGTTATGAATCCACACAATGTCTCTTGCCAACATTTGTGTGCCAAATGGATTATCCAAAATCTTGAAGGCAATGAAGCCTAGAAATTTTTGATGTGCCATTGTATTTCTTTAGGCATTCCTCATGGGTGACATGCCTTGAAGGCCTTCACACCATTCTTATTATGCAAGAGCCCATCTAGACTCAAGGTACTTTTGTGATGAAAAGCATTTGGAGAGCCTAGGAAGCTATCAAGCCTTGGTTTGTCTTTCTATTAATCAACAATGCATATGGTGGTCTCTTGTTGTTTCTTGTCAAGATCACCCTCTTGCGAGAACTCCTTCAGTCCAAGATTTGAGGTTTTTTAAGAAGGGAATCAAATACCTTCCAAATATTTTTTCCAGGACAACTAGGAATTTTCTTTCTCGACCTAAAGCCAAAGACAAGTTTTGTTTGTCCAATTAGGACTTTGAAACTTTCCAAGTTGTCATAGATTCTATGTCACTAGATATGATTCACAAGGTGGGAGTTCGTAGTTTTATTCCTTGGTGGAAAGCATGGAAATGGTATCCTGATACACCATTTCCTAATTATAAGCCTTGTAAGGGCTATTCCTAGCTTTGTCCTCATCTTTCTATGGTGCCTATTTTAAACTAGAGATGACTGCTATAATCTCTTTTGAGTGTTTAGCAATGCATATTTCAAATAGTTAGGTTAGCTATTCCAGAGTCAAAGATTTCTCACTTTTCTTGGTGTATTCTTTTCCAAGGCCTTCTAGTTGGGTCTATATTAGCTCATATTGGGATTATAGATCATCAATGCCCATTTTGTGGTCACTAGGAGACTCTCAAGCATCTTTTCTGGTTCTATCCAAGAGCTCAAGTTGTTTGAGCCTAGATTCATGAATTCTTCATACCCTTTTGGCTTAAACTATTCTCTTGGAATTTGTTTTTATTAGGGTATTGGCCTCCAATTCCCTCTAGATATACCCAAATTTGGCATGCTTTTAGGGTGGAAATTCTTTTCAACATCTGGAAGGATAGGAATTCTACTTTATTTTTAGGATGATCCTAATTTCTCATTATACACTAAAGCTATGATTTGTTCTAATGTGCTTATGCAGATTCAGGTACAAGCCAACAAGGTTGCACTTGAGGTGTTTTTGGACCATCCAGGGTAATGCCCCATGTATTATTTCTAAAGTCCCTCTGACTCCTACCTATAATTGATGTCATTCTCTACCTTATAGGTATTGTTAGGGGCATAGTCACTCTAATCATGGGGACCAAGATGCTCACTCTCATGCCTAAGCCTCCTATGAGGCATTACATGGATCAATCTCAAAGAGGGTGGTCTCATCCCACTCGCCACCACTCTACTTCTTCCCAAACCCCTGTCAATGGGATTAGTGGTTGACTAGATTCTAGTAAGTTTCCTCACCTGGCTCTTGTGATTTTTCCTATTCATGACAATCAACCCCCTAGTGAAGATAATAAAGATGATAAAGATAATGATGGTTGGGAGCCCCTTATGGATACTCTAACCCTGATGATGTATGGGGTAAACTGGATGATCAAGACCCCCTTCTCCTCCTTCTCTAAGTGCTATAGATCTTGCCAAGTAGTGGCTTGTTTATGTATTTTATTCTAGGTTTATCCCCATTTGGACTATTAGGGTGTGTCATTTTCCACCCACCCTTTCTTTTTGTGAATATGTGTACTATTATTTCATAAATAGTATACAGACACTTATTAATGTAGAGGGACTCCCTTCACTTTCACAAACTCACAGACACCAATATTACATAAATAAAAATAATTTGCTCTATTCAATTCAATAATTTGCATGGATACAATATTTATTTGAACCAAATTACAAATAAAATCTGCATAACAAAATTTACAACTTTCGACACTCATTGGCCATTCGCTACACAATCAAGTTCTTCACACTAGCTTTGCACACTCTCTGCAAGCTCTCAGCTGCTCCAATATGCCCCTATGGCATCGCCTTCTTCCCAAGGTTGTCCTCTTCTCTATATGTTAGTAACCAACTAAATTAATTATCATGCCCTCTCTCATGGGCTCACCCTTGCCAGATCCACACTTTCTTCCATCTATTTGGTTGTCTTAACTCTACAACATTTTCCCATTTTAAGAACCATGAATGTGATGGTTCATTTCTCCATTAGCACCCCTATCCAACTCTTCATTTTCCTATTTGAATATAATACAAAAAGCTACCTCTATGAGGCGTTTCACATTAGCTTTTCAACTATAGATTTTAGGCATTGAACATATGGTGTTTAGGTGTGGTTTCTTCCTTCCCACATGGCATAAAACCTTTAGATTTTAACCTTATGAGGCTGCTCCAAGTCATTTAATTTTCTATTTGATATTGACCAAGGTCTATTCAATGTTGGATACATTTTTCTTCTCTCCAAAAGATATTGAAAGGTCATTTAAACATAAACGTCCATATTCCAACTATGGCGCCTTAGTTAGTAATTGAAATTTCTATTTAAAAAGGATAAAAAACTTGCAACCTCATCCCATTCCTATCGGCTAGAAATTATATCTTTCATGAATTGAAAACAAACTTCTCTTGGTCACCGTGGAAGGTAAATATAACCTTCAAACATGATATAGTAGTTTAGATGTTGAATAGATATCAATATTTGATGTCTATCTGAATGCAGTACCCTATAACCTTAGCAATGAACTTTAAAGGATTCATATGACTGGTATAGAGCTACAAGATACGACATTCATCAATTAAGATGCTTTGGAATGAAGAGATCAACACAGACTTGGATACAAACTACTTGTGCTCTTGTATCTTTATTTTTGAATGAATTAAAATAACAACTCCCTTCCAGAAAATTAGTCACATACACATAATATCATTGAAAGAAGAAAATATGTAGGCTACACCAAACATATGTTCTCCAAGCAATACCATTCAATAATCATCCAATGGAGCTAAAAACTGACAACGGTCATAACTTCTTACTAGAAGCTTGAAATCTCACTAAAATTGACTGGAATGAAGATATCAATGTTCCTAAGGCCTCCACCAAGTTGTTTGATCTCAAGTGCCATATAAATCTAGATTTTACATTTTCGCCAAACTATCAGCACAAGTCATGAAACTTAAAATCCCAGAAACCGAAAGGAATTCAACTGCAAAACCTTCACATATAATTCTAGAATTCTCTCATGATTCTTCCTATCAGAGGGTTTGTCACCAAACTTCATATATTTTTCTAAACAATTGTTTCACTGAAATTGCCTTGTTATGCGCAGGACTGAAACTCTGTGAAACTGCAACTTTGCAATTCTGACTATGCCAATCACATCAAATGCCGAGAAATGAAAAAAAGCCAAACACACACCAAAAATGAAGAAAACAACTTCAAATGTTTTTGGTTGATGTTGATCGCCAGTCTTCCCAGATGCTCCTACATCAGACACACTGGGTTGGAAAATTTTGTGAGTAGAACTCACAAAATGGAGTTGAGTAGTGGGACTACTCTTTCAGGTTGAATGCAACCTATAGTGAACTCTATAGCTCATTTAGATAGAAAGAATTTATTCCTCCACCTCTTCCAACACTTATCTAGGACACTTGTCATCCTCCTCCACCAAGTGTGCACTTTATTCCTCCTTTCTCTCGTGGCCTCACATCCACCATAGACCGTCCTCCTCCGCCAATGGCTCTCTCTTCTCTTCCTCCAATTACTCACTTCTCTTCTCTCCTCTTTCATGGGATCAATCCCACCATAGACCGACCACCTCCACCAAAATACCACACCATTCACATCACAACCTACAGCATATACATACAAAATTTCCCCTACAACTTCATCCTCTACAATTGCATCCTCTTCTATTCTTTCCATAGAAGGCAAATAATCATCATAACTGAATTCAAAATAAAAAATTACCTCATCCTTCTTCACTATGGGGACATCTTCTTCTTTACGCTTTGCTACAACATTCCTCTTTTCACCTCCATCGGTAATCTTTGCAAACCACTTCTCTTCGTGGGCCAAAATCAGCGACATTAAATCATCTTCATCTTCACCATTCACTACAACATCCTCATGCTCCATTGCTGCAACCACAACTACGTCTTCATTATTTTCATCTTCGTTGCCCACCTCTTCATCTTCATTTTCAGTCACTGTACTCACATATTTTTCATCTTCCTTCTTCATGCCTTCATCAGGGCATGCTTCCAATGCACATTCTTGCTTCTCATTGCTCTTGACAAACTCTCCATGCTGCAGTGCTTTCAATCTATCCATCCTTGCATTTATATCCATGATCATCAAGGAGATCTTCCTCTTTTGATACCTACTCTAGCCTTCCCATATCACAGGCTTCTTCCTCACGAGTATACCCATCTTGTTCGCTGATGCAATCTATCACTACCCACATCACATGTTCTGCAAAAAACAATTTCTTCACGGCTTGCAGCTCTCAATCACTCAGGACTTCGCACACCTGCAACAATTCTTTCGAGCTCTTCTCAACTGCCTTCTCATCCCATAGGTCTTGATGCATACTTTGTACACTCAGGGTATTTTAGCTTTGATACCACTCAATGCAGAGGGACTCCCTCCACTTTCACAAACTCACAGACATCAAGATTAAACAAATAAAAATAATTTGCTCTATTCAATTAAATAATTTGCACATATACAATATTTATTTGAACCAAATTACAAATCAAATATGTATAACAAAATTTATAACTTTCGGCACTCATTGGCCATTCACTGCACAATTACTCTTCACACTAGCTCTGCACACTCTCTGTAAGCTCTCAGCTGCTCCAATCTTCCCCTGTGGCATCGCCTTCTTCCCAAGGTTGTCCTCTTCTCTCTCTATCAGTAACCATCTAAATTAATTATCATGCCCTCTCTCATGGGCTCACCCTTGCCAGATCCATGCTTTCTTCCTTCTATCTAGCCTTCTTAACTTTGCAATATTTTCCCATTTTAAGAACCATGAATGTGATGGTTCATTTCTCTATTGGCATCCCTGTCCAACTCTTCATTTTCCTATTTGAATAAAATACAAAAAACTGCCTCTATGAGGTGTTTCACATTAGCTTTTCAATTACAGATTTTAGGTGTTGAATGTATGGTGTTTGGGCGTGGTTTCCTCCTTCCCATGTGGCATAAAATCTTTAGATTTTAACCTTATGAGGCTGCTCCAAGTTGTTTAATTTTCTGTTTGATATTGACCAAGGACTATTCGATGTTGGACACCTTTTTCTTCTCTCCAAAAGATATTGAAAGATCATTTAAACATGCACGTCCATCTTCTAACTATGGTGCCTTAGTTAGTAATTAATTTTTTTGTTTAAAAAGGATAACAAACTAGCAACCTCATCCCATTCATTAGTAATTATATCTTTCATGAAGTGAAAACAAACTTCTCTTGGTCACCGTGGCAGGTAAGTATAACCTTCACACATGATATAGTGGTTTAGATGATGAATAGATATCAATATTTGATGTCTATCTAAATGCAATCCCCTATAACCCTAACAATGAAATTTAAAGCATTCATATGACTGGTATAGAGCTACAAGATGTGACATTCATCAATTAAGATGCTCTAGAATGAAGAGATCAACATAGACTTGGATACAAACTAGTTGTGATCTTGTATCTCTATTTTCAAATGACTTGAAATAACAATTCCCTTCCATAAAATTAGTCACATACAAATAATATCATTGAAAGAAGCAAATATGTAGGCTACACCAAACACATGTTCTCTAAGCAATGTCATTCGACAATCGGCCAATGGAGATAAAAACTGACAACGTTCATAACTTCTTACCAGAACCTCAAAATCTCACGAAAACTGACTAGGATCAAGATATCAACTTTCCTAAGGCCTCCACTAAGCCGTTTGATCTCAAGTACTACAGAACTCCAAATTTTTCATTTTCACCAAACTGCTAGCACAAGTTGTGAAACTTAAAAATCTTAGAAACCAGAAAGAATTTGACTGTGAAAACTTCATGTATAATTATGGAATACTCTTAGGATTCTTCCTATTAGAGGGTTTTCTACCAAACTTCATAAATTGCTCTGAACAATTGTTTCACTGAAACTACCCTGTTATGCACCAAGACTGAAACTCTGCAAAACTGCAACTTTGCAATTCTGACTGAGCCAATCACATCCAATGTTGAGAAATGCCAACAAAGCCAAACACACACCAAAAATGAGGAAAACAACTTCAAATGTTTATGGTTGATGCTGATCGCCAGTCTACTCGAATGCTCTTGTATCACTTATTCATCAAAAACTTGTTGACAAAGAGTTCTAGAGAGCAAGCAAGGAAGGTTAGTTTTAGTTTGCATGACTATGTCACTTGCTTCCTTTTTATACCATCTTATAGTAGTTGGCATTATTTTCCAATCTTGTCTATAGTTATTGAAATAATTTTTAGGATTCCTAGCCCTTTAGATAACCCATTTAATGGTGCCCTAGTCTTTTTCTTTGGTTGTTAATGTTGAAGCATTAGGAATTGGAATGAGTAATGGTCTTGAATTGAAGAAAACTTGCAAATTTATTCTCAAAGTATTACACAAGTTATATCTTTTGCTAAGCCATCAAATGTTGTTCTTTTGGTGCTTGATTTTGATAATGCATGTAAATGGCTTGAGTAGCACATGGTCATTAGTTATTTTGTTAGCCATGCACCATTTGAAAGCATGCTCTACAATTTGATAAACACCGTGTGGGTTCCCCATGGGGTTAAGCTAGATGCCATCAATAATTTAACCAAAGGCTTCTTTCTCTTCTACTTTGTATAAGTTAACCATTCGGATGCAATCCTCTTCTTGTCTAGCCCTACTACATGCATAGCTCATTACTTGTTTTTGTCTCCCTAGACTAGGGATTTTATAGTGTCTAGAAAGATCTTAAGATTCCCATTTGGCTTGAATTTCTTAGGTTTACCCTTGGGTGATCCCACAATAGTGTGTCCCACTTTTTGGCCTAAATGGGACATTGAAATCAACATTTTAAACCAAAATTTCACTTTATGTCACCTATAGCAACTAAACCATTAAGAATTTGAAGATCATGCCAACTAGTGATTTTTGAGATTTTGTGTGTAGATTATATATATATATATATATATATATATAATTTAAAAAAATAATTTGTCATTTTTTATGTAATTTATATTAACTTATTTTTTTTTATAGTTAACAGTATTTTTAAAAAGTGACATTTATTCCATAATGTATAACTTTTTTACAAAAAGGATAAAACTATAAATTCTTAAAAATAAATTGGTAACACTAATATATAGTGCACACATATTTTTTCATATTTTTTTGTTACATATTTTATTTATTATTAATTTTTGATGTGAGATTAATTATAATTTAGACATAGTTTCACTCCATAATGCATAACTTTTTCTGTATATATCCGAATTAACTTTTTTTTTGTTTAAACAAGGACATCAATACATAGTATGTAAATATTTTTTAGAATTTTTTTCTCTATTTTTTAATCTTTCCATGTGTGTGGAACAAAGACCTTGATGTTTGGTGAAAAACCTATGTTCACTAGAAAATAGAAAATAAATATAATAATTAAATTAAATATTCAAAATTTTACTTTTTGGAAAGCTTACTCTAAGGGCTACAATCCTACAAATTATCATGTCATGTTGAATCCATTTGTTGGTCCAACCCAAGGTTTGAAACAAAAAATTCTGAGGAAAATCAGGTGAGATAGGGAGAATGGCCTATCCAAGCACCTTCATTTGAAGGTACCTTTAAATGAAGGTCCTTGGTGGACTTTAGAAAATATTAAAATATTCATATATAAATAGAACATTAAAGATTAGTTTTTATCCAAACAAACAAGAATTGTTCTCGCATATTTAACATTTTTTAAATTTTTTGAAGGGAAATTCAAAATAAAAGATTAAATTGTGATGCACTTTTGCAAAGGAGGAGATGAGAAATAAAAGAATGAAGTAAATAAGAGGATGCATTCATATTTGATAGAAAAAAGGACAAGAAATTAAATGAAGAAAGGATGCAAAAATATTTCAAAGAGAAAGAAGGTATGTATTTTTAAATTTTTGATTTAATTTAAATATCAAATAGTTTAATTAGTATATAAATTTCAAGTGTTTAATGCATGAAGATCATTCTATATAGTTAGACAAGGTTCTAAGTTAGAGCTAGCATACATCTAAATTACCTTTATTTTAAATGCACACACCTGCCTAAAATTATCTTAGTTTTACACTAGGTTGTAAGTATAAATTGAACACAACAACATGTCTTAGGTTTCTCAGATCATTGTCTTTGAACTTCAAACTTAAAACCCTAGTTAGAATCTTCAAACTATTTTATGTAACATTTTTATCACTTGAAAGTTATTTATATGTCATTATATATCCCTTATATATTTAAACTTCTCTCTTTTATATGATGTGTAGGGGATCGACATATAAAAACTTGAATGGAAGTCCAACCTAATTTATATAATAAAGAAAATGAGGCCCAACCACACATAATTGATGTCAAGGAGGAGGCCCAACCACATATTCTTGATGATGTTCAAGCTCATAGATCATTCAATATTGGAGAGGGGTCAGAATCACTTCCCTCTACAAATACATATATGAATCTAATTAAAGAGGTTAAGGGAAAATTTTATAAGAGAAATATAGATCATTTAGTTGGTATTGATATAGAGAAATTAAAATTTTATGTTGAACAACTTGGTCAAGTTACTAGGAGGTCATTGAATAGAACTTCAAAGGAAATATCTGACAAGAATTTTAAACATTATGATACAATTGGTAATGCCCAACTATTATCAAGTATACTTACTCACGATGAGATGAAAGAGTCACTACCATTTTTGGGTGCAGATTTCATAGAAAAGAGGAAAACGTGCCTAGAAAAATATGTTCTAAATGTTGCAAAAGGTTTGAGTTCCATTAGTAAAAAAATTTGATCTATTGATAAGAGCAATTCAAGAAGAGTGATGTTGATTTCTATTGTAAGTCCAAAAATATCAAGAAAGGATCAAATTTCTTTGCTTTCAAGTGAAATTAGCTTAAATAGAAAGACAATGTCAAGATATGTGAAAAGGAGAAATGTTTCGAATGCCAATACTGTAGAAGGCAATTGGGCATTAATGTGTTTAGAGATCCTTGGTCTGATAAGATTTAATATGGTGTTAGGAATCATCCTTCATCAAATAGTAGAGATGTCCTCAAACACAAGAATGGGCCAAATGATTATGTACATACAAAATATTGGTTAGATATAACACAACATGAGATGTATGTTATATTTTGTGATGCTAATCCTCATACCAAGATTGGGAAAACAACATTTGAAATGTTAAGGCCATGGTACATGAAGCCAAACAAATTCTTTGAAACTTGTTGTCATCACCATATTGAATTTGATCTTTACTATCATGTGTTTTGAAAGATTAAACAAGAAAATGATGGTGTTGAAAATGCACCTCCTAAATGGGTAAGTGAGTTCATAGCATCCATCTTATGTGATAAATCTGATGATGATGCAGATAGTACAATGAAATGCATAAAAGGGCTTTGTGAAACATATGGAAATTTGGTGAAATTACATTTTAGAAATGAAGACACTGACATGATGAAGATGGTACAAGTACATAAAGTATCAAACAAAATTTGGGAAAGAAGCCACAAGGTTAGATTATGTAGAAGAGGAACTATTTGTTCAAACATTTATGATTTTTTTGTAAAATGATAGAACCATACATAAGAAACACATTTTTCACTAAGTGGCAAGAAAAAGAGTTTAATTTGTTGAGAGATTCTTTCCCACCTAGAACAATCTTATCAATAGTCAACTTTGCAAAGAATTACTCTTTTATCCATCAAAAGGAGATTCAACCACAATATTATTATTTAAAGCAGGTGACTATTATGGTGCATTTGTGTTATCAACACGCACAATTAGATTTGGATCGTGTTGAGAGTGTACATATCTAGAACGAGTCATTAAGAAAGAATATCACTTAAATATATTAGCAATGATAAAGAGCATGACACACATTTTGTACAACATTGCTTTAACAAGTTTTTTCAAGATCTAGCAAAAAGGAGTGTGAAAATTGAGAAATACTTTGTATGGTCAGATTGGTGTGCATCGCAATTCAAATCATCAAGACCATTTTTTGCACTTTGTAGATATGATCAATTTCTCAATATACCTCAGCATTGGAGTTTCTTTCAGAGTGGCCATGGAAAGGGTGAATATGATGGTGTAGGAGCTTGCATCAAACGTGCTCTAAGAAAACATCAAATGAATTATGAGGGAGATTGTATAAATGATGTTTATGACATTATTGAATGGTGTAACAATCACTTCATATGTCAGGTCAACATAGCTTTAGAGAGGAACCCACATCCACATAAGTGTTCTAGAAATTGTTTGAAAAAATTTGACTTGTTTAATATTTACTTATATTTAATCAAGCAATTTCAACAAAATTATAATTGAAATTTGTGCTTGATGTATATAAAATTATAGGCGTGGATCAAAAAAGTGTGCATGGATGTAAGAGGGTAGAGAAAATAAGGTATTTGTATTATGTCATAAGTACAAATAGCCAAACATGGATATCGTGTACTAGGAATTACTCTTTCTTTTATTGTGACTGCATGTTGGGAAATTATGAGAATTGCAAGAGCCAAAAACATGGATATGTTAGTGAATAGAAATTGGTTCCACTAGTTGTTAGTGACACATATGGTGAAGATGAAGATGAAATCTTTGAATACATTCCTTTAATTTCAACTAATTATGACCACATTTTAGGATTGATTTAAAAAGCTATATATCACAATTTATAGAAATTTTAAATTTTAATATGCTAATAACATTTAATTAATTTGGTTCTTAAATTTTAGAATTCATGATAGGTTCTAATTTTTTATATTTCATTGTGGCAAGAGATGTTTTTCCAGTCATAGTAGAGGTTGGAAACATAGAAAGTGTAAGTGATTATGTATTACATTGCACAAAAGAGAGGACTAAGTTAATAAAACTAGAAACAAGTGATGGAACATTCCCACAGGCTCAGTTGTAGTGCAAGGAATATATTTGAAACAAGTCAAATTCCTTCAAAATGGGATTCATTTTATTGATTACCAACCTCACAACATGGTGTATTGTTATAGCCACCTAGTAATTTCTATTGGTGTGTCTTGTTGTCCCATTCGACGCACACGTGGACATCGTAAGTGGAGACTAGATAGAGATGACCATGATAAAATATTATGTGTTATTGAAGAGTGACCTGAACCAATTGAAGTTGTATGAAAAATGTGAACAAGAAATTTCATGTTTCATTACCTATGATCTCTAGACTAGATATATATGTACTTTTTTAAAGGGAACTTGTTTACATTTATTACATATTGAAGTTCCTATAATAAATGTAAACAACCTCCCTTAAAAATAGTTCCCAATAGACATAATCATTAACTCAAACATAAGATCATCCAAAGACATGATAGAATGTTGCTTAGGTCTACTAGAAGAAGGTATAGAATAGGTGTCTAAGGTGTCTTAGGTCTACTTCAAGAAGGTATAGAATAGGTAGGTGTCTTAGGTCTACTAGAAGAATGTATAGAATATGTGTCTTAGGTGTCTTAGGTCTACTAGAAGAAGGCATAGAATAGGTAGTCGTGGGTCTAGGTTAGGGGAGGCCACATGAGATTCCACCTTCACATGGTTGGCCTTGTCAGTAGAGAATAAATATTCTTGAAGCTAAATAAAGCTCTTTTTTATTAGTCTAGTTTAATTGTAACATTTAAAATAAAATATTCTCATTGTAACTTTAATTATTCTGTATTAATTATACAATGGAATTATAAAAAATAGAGAAAATTGTGATTTCAAATCCCATTTGTTAAAAACTAATTTTGATAACTATAATATTAACAACAATATTAAAGGAATCATAAATTATTCTCATAAATAATTACAATCAAATTGACATTTAAAAAAAGAAAGAAAGTGAAACTAACAATCACAACAACATTGCTTTCACAAGTCACTCTTTAAAAATAGATAGTTTGCAATGAACATAATCACAATTGGCAATATGAGATTGTTGATGGATAGATATCACAAATAGAGTTACCATAAGATCATAAAACTCACTCCATGGGAACTCATCAAACACAATGTCAACTTATAATTTATAAATATATTATTACCTTTATATAAAGATTGGCATATGCATATTCACACATGAAAAATTATATAAAATATTTTAAAAAGAGTGACACATCATAAATTACAAATGATATCACCACACTTACAAAAATTTCTTGATAAATTCTCTCACAAGCTTTGGAAATACCATTTAAGAAATAACCGACTTTGTGTTATGATGCCTACATACCCTTGGCTCAGATACTTGCCTCTCGTGAGTGCAACACCTTAGTGGGGCATGATGTTTTGGCTTGGAGTAGTAGTGATTTATCTAGTAAGTACTCTGTTTCAGCGGGATATGGGGATCTTGTTAGGCAGATGTTTGGGGACACAGAGGTTCCTTGGTGGAAATAAGTGTGGAGTAAATTTTCTTGGCCCAAGTACAACTTTTTCGTGTGGTTGGTGGTTCAAAATCAATGTCTTACTTGGGATAATTTCTGCAAGTGGGGGTTCCAAGGTCCCTCGATGTGTGTTTTGTGTCATAGTAGTGAGGAGAGTGTTTCTCATCTCTTCTTCCAATGTTCCTTCTCTAGGGAGATATGGCACTTATGGTGGGGTGTGTGGAACTAGGCTTGTTGGCATGTCTCCTCTTTGGCAGAGTTTTTTGCTCCTTGGGGCAAGGCCCCAGTTAAGACCTCTTTTCTTCAAGTTACTTGGGCTCTTGGTTTGACCTTTATTATCTAGAATATTTGGTTGGAGAGGAATCACATGATTTTTCAAGATGTGTAGTTGGGTGTCCAACACTTGTGTGGAAAATTCTTCATTCTTTGGGAGAAACTGTTTCGGCAAAGTGTGACTTGGCTGAGGGTGTGGATCTAGGAGATGTCTGTTGCAATCGTCTCAATCTTCCTCTTCAGAGTGGTGCTTTGAAGGGTGCTAGTCAGGTCATGAGAAATAGATGTAGACATCCTCTTCAGAAGATAAATAGGGAGGGGTGTCGGTGTCCTCCTCCACAAGGAGTGTTGAAAATCAATATGGATGGTTCTTCTCAGGGAAATCCTGGGCATGCGAGTATTGGTGGAGTTGGGCAGGATAGTTCTGGGACTATTTAGTTTATCTTTTCTATTTATAAGGGTCTACATACTAACAATTTGATGGAGGCTCTTGCCATTTTATATGTAGTGGAGCGCGGTTGCAATCTTGGGTGGCAAAGGATCATTTGTGAGTCTAATTCTCAGGTGGTGGTGACTTTGTTGAATAAGCAGCAATTAGAAGATGTCAACTGGCATTTATCTTTGATTATTAAATAGATTCTTAATCTGTGTGCTTCTTTGGAATCTGTTACTTTTAGTCACATTCCTAGAGAATGGAATGGAGTAGCGGATTGTTTGTCCAAATGGTCCTCGGATCAAATGCAAAATTGGAACATTGTGGATAGGGGTCAATTACCCCCAAATATGTCTCAAAAGTTGGATCACTTAATGGAGATTGACAAGGTTGTGTAATGCCCTTGATTTGTACTTCTTTTGTTTTGTTTGAATAAAATTTTACCCCTCTTTTAGTAAAAAAAACATACCCTCCACATAACATTATTATTGTTTGATACAGAAACAACTCCCTTCGAATATGTTTTTTGGGTAAAAGTTCAAACTTGTGTCACACTTTCGGCCAACAAAATGATTCTAATATGAAGGCTTCCAGTTGAGGCAATTCCACCCAACATGATTCCGTCTAAAACCACGTGGCACATACGTGGCACGGGTGTGGATTGTACTTTTCTGGTGGAACCTTATCACCCGATAGGTTACTGGGTGATAAGGTTCCTCTAAAAACTTTGAAAATAAAAGAAAAAAATGGTTGCAAATAATTTTTACTCCAATTTGAATCACTTGGAAGCTATCCTCCAGGAGCCACGTGACCCCATAGACCTCCCAGATGACAAAAACGGTATTCTTCTTTACCTTTTTTTAATTTTTTAATTTTATTTGTGAATGAAATGTGAATTGTTTTTTGGGTAAAAATCGTTTTGAAAATTATTTTAAATTTATAAATTTATTTAAAATTGAAACCCTACAAATGAAATGAAATGAAACCAAAACACTAAATTTGAAATTAAAACCCTAGAAATTGTGTTGAATTGAAACCTTAAATTTGAATTTAAAACCCTAAATTTGAATTTAAACCCCTAAATTTGAAATTAAAACCCTTAAAATGAATTAAAAATGAAACTAAAACCCTAAATTTCAAACAAAACCCACTTCATGCCTCTCAAAATCATATGTTACAATTTTGAATCACTCAAAAAAATTTACATCAGTTGACTTGGTATCATATGTGATGATGTGGCATCATATTGTCCACATGATAAAAAATGATGCCACATCAACATGCTTTTTGTTGAAGTGTCCAAAAGACCCAAAAAGACCCAAAAAGAAGTTTGGACCAATAGTTGTGCATTAAGTCATGTTTTGTTGGTGTGATGATGTGGCATCACATGATTTGTTACTTTTTAGAAATTTCATTCAATTATAAGTAATTATGTTCAACATTTGGTCATTTTTTGATTTACATGTGGAATAATCATTAATAATATATCTAGTATATAGGGTGTTCAACTATTGGCTACTAGATCCATGAGTTCTATAACAAGAATTGGACCCCGTTCAACTATTGGCTTAGGTCTCCCCTAATGCTAAACTTTTAAAAATATTGGATGTTAAATCTACAAATACTATCACAACTATTGGAACATGCTCAAGTATTAGGTCCTCTCCCCTAGATATATTGCTTCATTACATTATGATTTTTTCAGAATTATAAATTGGCTATACAATCTTGATGAAATGTGATTATAGCTTTGTAAATATAATCAGATATAGTGATACATAAGTTAGATAGAATTTTAATCAACAAAATAACATTTGATATTGTTCAATACTAAGACAAAAGTGATTGATTTTCTTGAATTGAAACTTATTTAGGAGATGTACCCTAGATCTCATTTTAGTCTTAGGTTGTACTATTATTATAAGAAATCCAATTAGGAACAAAACCTAAGGTAGTTACTAAATAATGAATAAATTAAAGGATAACTAACCTAGTCAATTAAGTAAGGACCACTCACTTAATAATGTTGATTACTTATCTTAATTTTAAATTATATTTACACAACTTTTACTAATGAATTGAAGTTAAAACTTACATCAAGTTGAGGATTTCATTAGAGTAAAAATAGAATGGCATGATTAATAAAGGGAGTAAGGTGAGTTATGATAAAGGATCAATATTTCAACTTATATCAAAATTGATTTAATGGTGTATAATCAATATAGATAGAAAGTTTGATCTTCGATAAATTTAAATTGATATAAAATAAATTGATATAAATTGAAATTAGGTAATTTTTTATTAAATAAGTATGAGTGTGATAGTGTAGTATTTAAAGTACATGAGTATGATAACGTATTATTTCAAGTGTGAGTTGGAAAAGTTTTTAGTCCTTAAATATGTGTAAACTTTGCAAGTGGTTTGGATATATAAGCTTACTTCCTCTACAATGACTCGTGCATCTATTTCTATCTGCACTTTTACCATATAGATCCCTCTTCCTAGACCATTACTCCTTCCACTACCATTACTCATCTTTATAGTACCATGGCCACCAGTAGATTGTAGGAATCCTTTCAAGTCAAACTTTCAATAGTAAGTTACGAGAACAATTATGGACTTGAGAATCAAGCCTTATTTATAATTTGAATGATGGGCAAGAAATTAATCTAAATTGTTACTAACTCGTAACTAATACAAATAATTATTGAAAAGACATAATGATCAAGATAAAACATATAGAAACCTAAACTACACTATAATCTAATTACTTAATCGTAAGTGCTATGGAGTGGACACCACAAGTGCATAATTGTAAAAAGAAACAAGTCATCTTTATAACTATACCATGGCCACTAGTATCTCACCTTTTAGTACATATCCCTTTTTTCACTTATATCCTTTGCCTTATGGCCTAACTACTAGATATACTTCTCCTATCATATCTACCGCCTCTATGATAAACCACACTTCCACACCCCTTTCCTCCACTAATATTAAACCCATAACTTTACTCCACTTATTCAAGCCACTTCTGTACCCCATACCACATCCCATACCCTAGAAATACCCTTAAACTTACCTTTCTTCTTCCATGCCTTTATACCAATCCATGTCACCTCACCCACCCCTCTCACTTCCCATGTACACTTTCTAGTGGTATCCATTTAGTCACCACCACTTCCTCTAATCTAAATGCACTATTTCACAAAGCATATCAAGAAGTAACTTATAGAATCTATAGATGTAAAGCCTATTGATTATAATGATTTTTTAATCTTAGGCATCCTAGGTATATACTTGAGATTGTGTCTTATCCATTGCCTATGGGTTTTGTGGCACCCCGCTTTCCAATGTATGATGACCTGAAGTTTCTAACCTAATACACGCCTTAAAATTCAAATACAACATAGTATATGTTTAGGCTTCCTTTATGAGGATGGGATATTAACCAAGCTATTTTAATTTGTTCTTCAAGATTATGCTATTGAGTGGTTCTACCCACTAGTTCAAGGATCTATGCAAATTCATAAGTGTTCCTAGATCAATTAAAGATAATATGGGCCTTAGAACTTAACAATTACCAATTTATTTCAATGGGCTTGACAATCTAACTTGTACACATTAGTGATCATGTAAAATTCAATTTCAATCGTTGTTCTCTAATTTATATATTATAGTTAGATCTAATTTATATATTATAGAACTTGTCTAATTTTGTAAGTTCCTCAAATCTAATTAGTGAAACCAAAAATATTTTGTAATATATCCACTAACATCCTTATATGTAGAACAAAATTACATATGAAACATGAGATATGTAGAACTAGAAATTGAAATTTGGTCTTGTAGAAAATTTTCAACCCCTTAGATTATATTGAACTTTATAACATGGGGTCCTTTTAAAAAAGTATTTTCTCCCATGATAATTTGTTAGAAGATTGTAATTTATTATAGGAGATTGTTTTTTCACAGATTTAAATGCAACACCAAGTCAAAATTGAGAACCATGTAATCTATAAATTTGAAATGTGCATATATATTGTGTCATTTAATTTCATTTTGTATGTACATGTATCATATTTGATTTTGCACATGTATCCACATTTAATGTCTTCATGTAAAAAACTACTATGTTTAATTATGTATCCACATTTTATTTTGTACATGGATGGACACATTTTATGTCTTCATAAAATTTAAATTGTGTACATCATTTAGTTTAGTTTTGTTAATTTAAATGTCTAGATTGAATGCATATATAATTTTTAAAATTTAAATGTTTTTCAATTAACTTTAATTTTGATTTTAGAAATTAAATGTATGCAATTTTATTTTTAAATGCAGATTTCTATACATGCATATTTGATATCATGGTTGACTAGGCTTCTCAGGCTCAATCTAATCCTGGGTCTGTTCATAGTCATAGTGATTTATTCTCATCCACTATTAAGAGATTAACCAATGCATTGTCTCATTTGGATAAGACAATTCACAATACACCAAACCTACATCTAATAGAGACAAGTTGGTCACTATTAGAGTTGAGTTCACACATATGATTAATAATGTCAAATCATATAGCCCCTATGATGATATCAGTATTGAGGACTTTTACATGTCACTCTCCAAGAGTGTTACTGGGGATGTCAAATGGTCAGCAGTTAATAGGGTTGTCTCATTAGATAATGTTAAGTCCATGTTTCCTCACTATATAGGATGGGATACAGTGCATGGCTATCCTGTCACTAAGTGTGTAGATCATCTTGTAGCTCCACATAATTACCATAAGTGGTTAGCAACTCATCTTCGATGGCCTCATAATGATGATTTGTCATTATATTTTTGCAAACAATTATATGCTCATGTACATTTGGGTTTATCAGTTGATTTCACATCTATTCTTGGACATGTTGGGTAGGGGAGAGGGAGGTTTTTTGATAAACCTCAATTTAGATGACCTAAGCTACCACTTCCCGTCGATAAGAGGGCATTAGTTCAACAAAACCTTTTGGTACTTCCCAAAAGGTTGGCCCTTGATGTAGTTACAGAGACATCACTTGCATCATCCAGGCATCATATTTATTAGAGTTTGGCTACTATTGCTGGTGTGGTTGATCATTTGGTGTTTGATGCCACATCGACCGCTTATGATCCCTTCATATGTGCAGACATAGTTTTGCCACGTGATGTGGCACAAACTACTAGAGAGGATGAGCTTCATAGATTGGGTACATGTTTGACCGATGACCTTTTAGATGCATACTAGTTTATTAGCTTAGAGTATGGGATCCCTCTTGATGTTGTGGCTTCACATGTAAGGTGTCATCTGGATCGATAAGCTATGCACTCTCATAGGACATACATCAGGTTGCTTTTGGAGGTAATCCTACAGCACCTTCAAATCAAATTCCTATGCATAATTATCTTGTTACTCCACATTTTGCACCAAGATCATTCCGTGGACTACTTTTTAATGATGCTACATCAGCTGTAGGTTTGGGATAAACTGGTATTGCCATGACCCTTAATTCTTCATACCTTAGTGGGATTGGGAGAGTCATGGGTGCATCAGTTGATTTGACAGCTTCACAGTTCGTGAATGATGAGGTTTATATTAATTTATTTATAGTTTAGTGTGTAATTTGTTATCATCTTTTTAAATTAAACTATTTTATTTTACTCTACAATGTACATAAAATGGATAATTTGTTTTGACTCTTAAAATCAATCATACATCAGGTGACTAGAGTGGTAGGACCTAACACTATGCAACAGGCAGGGTTTGATGATCCAGCACTGCATTAGCCTGAGGTATAAATTACTTAGGTTATTTAATTTGAACAAGTAGTACATGTATATATACATATTGCATATGTCCATCTAGATTTCATGTATTTATTTTATTTATTTTTTAAATATATAATCAATACACGATCTAGATATTCATAGATGGATGGGATTAAGCCCCTCAACACAAGGTTCAGGATAGGGATCATGACATGGTTCGGGATAGGGTTCAGGACAAGGCTCAACACATGATTATAGTCTTGGATTGAGTGAGGCCCAATTCACCCATAGGCGCCCATGATTTGTTCTTAGACTACTTGAGTCATGTTTGTTATTTATCACATCTATACACTTATGTTTGAACCAAACTTATTACGCCAAGAGGCGTTCTACACTCATAGCAAGGGCTGAAAGATTCAGATTCCCGTAAACATTTAGATTCTATAAACAAAAATCATAAAATATTTATTATGCCAAGAGGCGTTCTATACTCATAGTAAGGGCTGAAAGATTCAGATTCCCATAAACTTTTAGATTCTATAAACAAAAATCATAAAATATTTAAATAAATAAATTCATGTAAATAATATTCATTGGAAAAAAATTCTTGTCAATTTTTTTTTTGTTCCATAGTTTTTGTGATTTTCTTATTTTCAATTTCTTTTTTGTTTTTTTGTTTTTTTATTTTTTCCAATTTCTTTTTTAGTTTTTAGTTTTTATTTTTTCCAATTTCTTTTTTGGTTTTAATTTTTTATTTTTTCCAATTTCTTTTCTGGTTCGACAGTTTTTGTGATTTTCTTATTTTCAATTTCTTTTTTAGTTTTTATTTTTTATTTTTTCCAATTTATTTTTTTATTTTTATTTTTTATTTTTTCCAATTTCTTTTTTAAATAAACTATGGAAAAAAATATCCCTCAGCATACATTAGATATATTTTTTAAATATAAATATTTTATTATGTAGTACATGTGCATGTCATTTGTTTATATATCATATATATGTACATTTACATGTGTTTAGTTATAGAGTTATGTAGAGTGATTGAGTTTTAATTTAATTTGTGGATCAAGTAGATCAAATGAATTGTGCATATTTTATGTTTTACATATATTATAGATAGATTATGCAAGAAGATATATTAAATAAATTAGACATTATATACGATAGTTTAGTGGGTGAGAAATTAAATAGTAATTATATAAAATGTTTTTTATGAAATTGACTATAAATGTAGGTTGGTGGAATGGGTATTAAGAAGTGCTTAATAGTTAGTTAAATAAGTTGATTGATACTTTTTTTAAATTTAGAAAAGTTAAAATTGTTAAATTTTTGAGTTTATTTGTATATCTCATTAATAATTTATTTTTGTCTTAATTTAAAAAAGAGTTATAATTGTCAAGGTTTAGTTTCTAGTAATTTATAATTTCTATCCAATAAAACATGTATCAATAGATGTTATTTTTGGAGTTATTGGTGATGAATACACTTAAAAGGTATTTAAAATAAAATTTATATACAAAAGTAAAATAGCTCTTGAAAGCAAAAGAAAGTAAACAAATTTGTAATAAATAAAATAGTTCTTAAATAAAAATTAAACTCTGTGTCTATGTAGTAATAAATTAATTTTAAAGTAAACTATTTTCTTTTATGAATAACATATAAGAATAAAACATGTAAATTATTTTCTTTTATGAATTTTAAAGTAAACTAATTTCTATCCAATAAAACATGTATCAATAGATGTTATTAATAAAACATCTATCAATATTAAAATTAAAATCAAACATAAAAATAAATGTAAAATAAATAGAGAACGAAAAATGTAGAAAGGTTGGAAAGGCAAAAATGTAGCTGTAGGAAATGGATAGAAGATCAAAGAACCAGCAAAGTGGCTCGAGCAGGCGATTAGAAGTCCAACGGAAGTAAAAGAAGGGCACGGATCAACCTCTTGGGCTTGGGATGTGGAAAGTGAAATTCCACTGGAATTTCTCCAAGAAAGAGCACGTAGAGAAGGGTGGAGAAACCAAGTGGAAATTGATAGAAATAGAAGACAGGGCAGCAACAACTTTCATGTCGATCGACGATATGAAGATAGGTTCACCAAACCACAAAATCGCTACAATCGTAGGTTTCAAGGAGCGGATACATATAGGTGAAGGTGACCAATGAATCAATGGAGGAATTCTAGGGCCTTTGGAAAGGGCAGTTTTGGTAAGAAAAATTTTGCTGCACAAAGATACATATGGAACCAAGGAAATAAAATTTCAATGGTTATGCCTCCCAATTTACTAGGACCCTCAATAGAGCGCATGAAACATTTAGGACTAATTGGAAAGTAGTTTGGATCAAATTTGGATTGGAAAGGATTGGTCCAATGGCGGCAGGAATGATGGGGGCAGGATCTGAAAATGAAATTGCTTCCAAATGGTTTCTTTGTGTTAATTTGCCCTTCGACAAAAATTATGACAAATTATGGATGGCATATGGCTCTTAGACGGGTTCAAGTTCTACTTAAAAAATTGGGAGATAGGGTTTGATCCATGGAAACATCAAATAGACTATGTATAGGACTGGTACAAATTGCCAAATCTGCCTTTTGAATTCTGGCAGTCTGCGATTTTGGAAGAAATGGGAAATTTTTTGGGGAAATATATTTGCACAGAGGAATGGTTTGAAGAGAACGGGAAAGGCTCTTATGTAAGGATATGTGTGGAAAACAAACCAAATTCACCTCGATGGAGGGAGATTAAAATTTTTACTGATTGGGGGATTTTGAAACAAGAGTTAATCTTTGAATCTAAACCTAAGGGAGAACTTGTGGAAGTCCTGGGATGGCGGTTTTGAGAAAAAATCCCAGAGCAGAAAAGAGCGAAATTAAAAAACCTTGAGGAAAATAGCAAAGAAGATAATAGTGCCTTGTCTATATCAAACAAAGAACTGATGAATCACATTGAAGAAGAGAAGGAGGAATCCAGAACCCCAAAGGAGTTCGAGATGAGAGAAGACAATCAAGAGGCAAAAAACAAGGACTCAATCTCAAAAGTGGAGGAGGCTGATCTAATAAGGACTTCATGGGCGAAAGTGGAAAGCTTGGATAAGAAAATCATGGCCACTTTAGAATTGCTTCATCCAGAAGTGCAAAAGGAAGACCTCAACTCCATAATTGAGGTAGGGAATGAACTGGTAGTTCTGGCTGAAGCAACAAAAGAAGGCTCCATTCCTCTTAGAGAAGGAGGTGCAGAGGAGGACTAGCTGGAGATTGCAGTGGAAGAAGAAGAGGATTTGGAAGGGGAGGATAACATACCCTCCAACATATAAACAAGGTTCTTGAACCAAACTGATGGCAAGGCGTTCGGAGTTAGTTTAGGGATTGGACAGAGGGACTCAAGGAAATTAATTCCAAACTATGGGGAAACAAAAGGAAGAGGATGCACTCCAAATATAGAGAAGCTAAAAATGGACGGGGAAGCAAGTTGACAGCTTAAGCTAGAAGATATGATGAAAATAGGGAAGGGGGGAACCCTTCCTGAAAGAAAATGAAAATCTTGTCTTGGAATGTTAGGGGCTTAAATGCTCCTAACAAAAGAAGCATGTTCAGGCTTTACTTGGAGACATCTCACTCAGACATTTGGATAATACAGGAGTCAAAAATGAGCCAAGAAGAGAGGGAGAAATTTTGTAGGAAGTTAGGCAGATGGAATTTCTCTGGGGTAAACTCAAATGGAGCCTCTGGAGGCTTAATCACCCTTTGGTGACCTCAAGAAATATTGGTCGAGGAAGTGGCTAAAAGCAGGTCATGGATAGCAAGTAAGGTAAGGAGTCTAGCCTTAAACTTTTGTTTTCTATTAATCAACATATATGGTCCCAATTCCTGTTTGGAAAAAAAGGAAACCTGGAGAGGGTTAGATATCATTTGCAGTAGTCAGGCCTTTGACTTCTTCCTTCTGGGTGAAGATTTTAACTCTATTTTGAGATCAAAAGATAAAAAAGGGGGTGTGGGTAGGAAGCTACAATCACAATTGGATTTTGAAAACTTTGTTGAAATGAATCAACTATTTGAAATTCCCATGGGAAACAGAGGCTACACTTGGACTAATAGAAGATTAGGCTACAACAATATAGCCAAAAAACTTGATAGATTTTTCATCAAAGGAGATTTGAGCCTATTTCCATACAGTCTGGAGTGCAAGATTATGCCATTGTCCAAATCTTATCACTACCCTATCAGCCTGGAAATTGTTGGGGAGAAAAGACCAGCTAGATGCCCCTTCAAGTTTGAAAATATGTGGTTCAAAGATCCTAATTTTGTAGAGATGGTCAAACAATGGTAGATAGAAACCAAACCTGAAGGATCAAAATTGTTCAATATTGTAACAAAGCTCAAAATCATAAAGCAGAACATCAAAGTTTGGAATAGAGAGAGTTTTAAGAACATCTTTGAGGAAAAAAAGAAAACCCAAGCTGAGCTTGAGGCTCTCAATGAAAACTTTATGAAGGAGGGTATGGATTGCAATAGTTTTCTGCTTGAAAAGGAGGTATTGGGTAAGTTGGGTGATCTGATTTCAAAGGAGGAGATTTACTGGTGCCAAAAGTCTAGGGAAATATGGTTGAGGGCAGGTGACAAAAACACAAAAATCTTTCACAATTCTACAAGAATTAGAAGGGAAATAAACAGGATAGCCTCAATAAGATCTATAGATGGCTCCCTCATGAAAAGATTGATGACATCAACAAAGAGACGGCTTCTTTTTTCCAAAACTTGTTGAACAAAAAGGAGGGATCAAACTTAGTCAGCCATCAACAGATTTTAAGCATCCCTAGACTTGTTTCAGAGGAACATAAGAAAAGGTTGACTGCTAAATTTTTAGAAAAGGAAATCAAAGAGGCTCTATTTGGTTTACATCCAGATAAAGCTCCTTGGCCTGATGGGTTCCCAGCAACATTCTTTCAAAAATGTTGGGATTTTATGGGGAAGGAAGTTACAAAGGCATTGGAGGACTCTAGAAGCTCAGGTAAGGTTTTGAAGGAGGTTAATAGTACCTTCTTAGAACTCATCCCTAAAAAAGAGAACCCTGAATCCCTGGAAGAATTCTGGCCTATCGCTTTATGCAACACCCTGTATAAAATTTTAGCCAAGGCAGTCTAGCTAATAGATTGAAACTCATATTGCCAGACATAATCGCGGAAGAACAAACTGGATTTGTCCCTGGGAGATCGATTTTAGATGGGGTAATCGTTGCACAAGAAGCCATTCACTTAGTACAAAGAACTAATAAACCAATAATGCTTATCAAGTTGGATATTAATAAGGCTTATGATAGAGTCAACTGGAGATTTTTGTTCAATGTTTTAGAAGCCTTTGGTTTTGATAAGTTGTGGATCAACTAGATCTTTGAATGGGTGGCTAGTCCTAAGTTCTCGGTTATAGTAAATGGTTCCCCCAAAGGCTTTTTCAGTAGTTCAAGAGGACTCAGACAGGGAGATCCAATGTCTCCATTCCTCTTCATCCTAATGGCAACTTGGCCTTAGGGAGAATATGTCATAAGGCAAAACAAGAAGGGCAGATTCAAGGTATTCAGATTACCCAGGGGGTACAAGAAGTTACCCATCAACAATTTGTTGATGATACCATGCTTTTTGGGATTGCTAAAGAAAAGGAAGCCAGACATTTCAAAGTCATATTGGATCTGTACTCCTCAGCCTCGAGACAAGAAGTCAGTCAAATGAAGTCAAAGGTATTCTTTTTCAACATTAATAGTGCAAAAGAAAATAGCATCCTTAGGATTCTAGGGTTCAGAAAAGGGGAGCTACCATGTAAATACTTGAGATTGCCTCTTGCAAAGGGTGTTAGGCCTGGGAAATTATGGGAAGCTTTAATTGAAAGAGTCAAAAATAAACTTGCTTCCTGGAAAAGCAAGTGGATCTCATGGGTAGACCTATTAATGATGCTAAAGGCTATAATTTCTGCTATTCCAACTTATATGGTGTCCTGTCTCTCCCTATCAAAAGCAACATTTAAAGATTTAAATCAAAAAATTAAAAAAAAAAATTGGCAAGGAAATTTGGATTAGCATAAATATCCCTTGATTAAATGGGATCAGGTATATGTGCCAAAAGAGGTGGACGGTACTGGATTGAAAATTTTGGAGTCACAAATTTTGCCTTGGGAGCTAAGCTAGTATGGGCGATCCACACAAAGCAAGATCTTAAATGGGTTAAAATTTTGAAAGCTAAATACATAGAGGAAGAAGATATTAGTATTTTCACAATGAGACAACTACCAAAGGGATCGAGAATTTGGAACTTCATTAGCAACTATAGATTTTTTATTTCTAATCACTTAGCATGGGAGATTTGAGATGGAAGTAAAGCTCTCTTTTGGGAAGACTCGTGGAATGGGCAGCCCAAATTATTTGGTAGGGAAGATATAGAACAAGTCAGATTAGTTACTAAATTAAGCTAGGGAGATTATGTCAAAGATTACATGCAACCCACTTCTCTTGGCCCTGGAGCAATAAATTCATGGAAAAATGTTAGGATCCTTGGAGTGGAGGACAGATTGGCAGTAGCATTTGAAGAGGTTCTGATGGAGTGAAGACTAAGTTTAAGGATAGGCTTAGATGAATTAAGGTGGAACGTTGCTCCCTCTAGGCAGTATAGTGTCAGGGAAGGTTATAGAGCCCTCAAAGAAATCCTAGAAATAGAGGTAAGCCTCCCAACCAATTTATGTTGGAACAAACTCTGTCTACCTAAGGTAGGTATTTTCACTTGGGTAGCATCAAGAGGAAGAGTGCTCACAGGGGACATATTCAAAAAGTTGGGTTTTGTTGGGCAGTCAAGATGTGTTTTATGAAAATAGGAGGAAGAATCAGGAGACCATCTTTTCCTTAATTGTGAATTTTCTTCAAAATGTTGGTCTTGGTTGTGTGCTAAGCTTCTTTGGAAAACTGCCTTTCCTATGAATCTCGTACACTTTATTCTCTCTTGGCCATCTCTATATAAGGAGTCCATTTATGGGGGATTGTGGATTACCAACCCTTCCTTGCTAATCTGGGAAATTTGGAAGGAAAGAAATAGAAGGATATTTCAAGACAAAGAAATCCCTTTCCACACATTCTTGACCAAATTAGAGGTTAACATTGTTGAAGTTTTGAATGCAAGATTAGTAGAAGGAGGGCATGGAAAAAAGAAATTCTTTCTTTGGGATGCAGAAATGAGGAAAAACTGGCAAGGTCTTCTTTTTCCTAGAGTAGATATAGTCAGCCAGGAGTCTGCAAAGAATCAAAGGAACAAAGTAAAATGGTCTCCTCCAAAAATTGGTTGGTATAAATTGAATTTCGATGGAGCTGCAAGAGGAAACCCAGGAGCATCAGGGGTTGGGTGTATAGTCCAAGATTGGAAGGGAAGTACAGTAGGAATACTGGCTGAGAGTCTTCTGATAGGATCAAACAATTCAGTCAAGATGCAAGCTTCAATCTTAGGTCTTAGGTTGTGTCAAGATCTCAATATAAAAAAGTTGGAGATAGAAGGGGACTCCATGCTAATAATTAATGGTCTCAGAACCAAGAGAATGGTCAACTGGAGACTAAATGGGATGTTAGAAAAAGTAATTTCCCTTCTAAATAACTTTGATATGACACCGATAAATCACATCTTTAGAGAGGGTAATACAAAGGCAAACACTCTCTCTAATTTGGGCACAGATGGCAGACACCTAAAAAGAAATTTTTGATTCTGAAAAACCACAATGATTAGTCTAGCTGAGTAGGTGGGTGGATGGGCGGGAGACCTTCCACACACCTAGGTGTGGAAGGTCTGGGGGATGTCGTGGTGGACACGGTGGCACATGGTGGACAGAGGGACAAGTTTTCCTTGATCGACACCCGAAGTGATGGGACTTTTGGTTAACTTCATTCATTAGGCTGACAACATTTCAAGTGAGTCTGCTTTGCCATCTCACAACAACGAGAAAATAATTAGTAGGCATTCTTGCCTTCCTTCAGCTTTAACAACCAGAATAATCATTCTTCGAAGAGTCGAGAAGGGGAGATTGTTATAAACCCTCTTTTCCCTTTCAATAGCCACAAATCATGCACTCCTTCTCATTCGATAATGGCGGGCAGAACTAGATTCATGGCAAGGGTAGCAACGAAAGGAATTATATGCCTTGGCATGGACACGCTGATCCATCTGGAGAGTACGGTCAGGCAGCTAGCCTTCAAGGGCTTAATCACAGATCACAGGGTGAAGAGGGTGATTTTCCTAAACGACGACCTAGTCTTGACTGCAGTGAAGGTGATTCTCAGCAAGAAATTTGTGGAAGGTGGCGAGTTTTACAAGGTGGACACTACAATAGTCTCCTGATTTCTAGCTTCACTTTTGGACATAGGTCTTCCTAAGGATAGGGTAGAGCAACTAGTCTGAAATCTATTTAAGGACAAGCTAATTGTTGGATTAAAGGAAACTATAAATGCAACCTCTATGGGGTTAGGGATTCCACGGCCAGTAGACTTTCACCTTCTCCAAGATGCAAATGAAGTCATCATGTACTATCCCTTTCTGCTTGATTTAAAGGGCATGGCTTTTATAACTCACAAGGAGCAGGTCAAGGCAGGGATGAGTTTTCTCCAAAAACTTCTACAGATGGAGCCGCACAATGGTAGTTTTGAATGGGTGGTCGAGTTTAGATCACTTGCTTTCAATTTGGGTTTTATGTGAAAGGTCTGTGAAGTCTTCTTGTGGCTGATAGTGAATTATGTAAATATAATAAGTGTAACGTCAAAAAATGTCACCTTGGGGGCTTTTCCCTCATAAGGTTTAGCTCCCGGGTCTTTAGAGTGCATTTAGAACATTTAAGTTCATATTTTGGCATCCCGATGGAATGAGACCTAGGTTCCATGAAAAATAGGACCTAGGTGGACCCCTTGAGCTATACCCTACCCAAAATAGGGGGAGGACTTGGGTGCCTGCACCCTAGTCCTGCCCTATTTTGGGGCAGCCCTAATTTATGGGTGTCAGTTTATGACCATTATTAGGTCCTTTTGCCGACACGGTAAGTTTTGATTTTTAAAATCTTGGCAAGAGTGTTTGTAGTTGCATATATAAGGATGCTTAGGCATTCATTTGTAAACTAGATTTCAACTAGATGATCATTATGAACTCTAGGCATTCTCAAGGTGATTCAAGGTTTTCTATTGTGTTGCAACAACAGACTTGTATGTTTTGTGTATTGATATTTGTAGATTTGAGCTTCAATCTCATCATGGCATGAAGAGCATCTTCCTCCATGAGAGCTTCACTACCAGGTGACATATCATTGTGTTTTTATCATTGATTCCTTTGGTTTTTGCCTCTACCTCACAAGGACACGCACTCTTTATCTGACAACGGTGTTCCGAGACTTAAGTGTCCGCCAGGGCTTGACTAAGGCAAGCCTCTAAACACCACAACCCCCAAACCAAGTCTTGTGATTGTAGGTTATAGGTGTTGCATCTAAAAAAAGTTGAGTTGCAAGAAGGCTTGGCAGGCATCAAGGATTCGGGATCTGAAGAAAAGTCAGACAAAGGAGCACTTCCAAGACTAGGGCACCCGCAACAGTGTCCTCTGCAGATAGATCTCAGGAAATAGAAGTTACAGGGCTGATAAGTGTTGGAAGGAGGTCTAGATTCCTTGAAAAAGTAAGTACCTTGAATTTGGGCGCCAGCACCTTAGTCCCCGACTGTTCCACCTCAGAACCCTAAAAATAGGTATTCTATGATTTGGTATTGTTGATAACTAAGAGGGGGGTGAATCAGTTATCTTAATTAATTTAACTTTTTGTTCTTCTTCAATAACTAGTGTAGCATTAAAACCAATAAGCATCCATAACCATGAAAGTAGAAATAAAATCAATACACATAACACAATGATTTTGACGTGGAAAACCCTGTTAAGGGAAAAACCACGGGGTGACTAACCCAAGATTGTATTCTCTGTTAAAAGAATCGAAGTACAAAATGGCACTTGTCAATTAGGGCTCACTGCCCGAGCACACTGCTCACAAGAGGCTCACTGCCTACAAGAGACTCACTGTCTACAAGTTATAAAGAAAGTAACAAGATACTTGAACTAATGAGAAGCATCCACATATGCTAAAGTTCAGTTCCAGTTAGGCTCAATACACTGATCTATTGCACTTCATTCTTCCTCCTTTTTGGTGCTGCTGTCCTATCACATTCCAGACCTGTATTACTGCTTCCATACTGCTCTCTACTTTCCTTCGCACTTCACAATACACCACACACACCTTCTCATCGAAATCCATCTGGTATATATATCCACACAAAGGGTTTCAACATCTTTCTAGTTGGCATCCGGAATAGTCAATATTTTCCCAAACTCTGGTCTGTCGGTTGAATCCTTGCTTACCAGGTGATGTGTATCAAAGAGATGCTTATAGAAGTCATCAATCATATCGGCCAATCATGAATGATCCCTTAAGAAACTTGATTACCATCAATATCTCATTTGGATTAAGGTTTGAAGCTCTGTCGGTCAGTTCTTCCTCAGTCTACTCTGCCAAACAGGAACCCAACACTTAGGTGTTCATATCTTTTCACTCTTACATCACCGAAGGCTCAATCTCTGGAATATATTAGTCGTGGTACTCCTCTTGACTTCCCCAAGTCTGCACTTTACTGAGATACTTCCTCTAAGAGATCCAGACTTGATTGTCAGACCTTGTTGCATGCTCTGTTCTTGGTCACCAGACCAAAATACTCTTCAATCTAACTTCTGGTATAGACACACCATGTCCTGCAGATGTGTGGGATGGACTTTGTTGCCATCAATGACAACACTCATGAAACCACACTGTGTCTCTTGCCAACAATCTCCCCCTTTGGCATTGATGGCAACATTAGTGAAAAATGACTAAGTGTTATGGCATACTCCCCCTTTGCTGATGCTTTGTCCTTATGTACACTTTTCTGAAGCTCCCCCTTAGCTAGATTCCACATTTTTCACTGTTCCTTACTCCCCCTTTGACATCAATGGCAAAGGGTAGGGTCCGCACACCAAAATTTCCCAAAAACAATCTATACTTGGCCGCATAAACATATATACATGTTCTAATTACATATACTGAAGTATATATGCAAAAGTTGTCTTCAATTGGACAAATTCTGTTGTCCAACTCTGCTTCATCCTATCCAAAATTGAGATGTGACCACTCAACAGGAATGCAAAAGCTTCTACCCTTTTTAGATCTACCAGATCACTAGTCCAGGTTGTGGTCTAAGCATCAGCTAGGGCCTCATGCATGGCCTCTAACTTAGGGATAATTATCCCTCTAAGTTCACCCATCCTACTTATGATATTCTTTCTTTCCTTTTCAAGTTTCTTTAGTTCATTTAGAATGGCAATGGTCTGACATTCTTGGTTGATTATGGATGTGGTGAGAGGATCAAAGTTCTGAGATAAACTTGATAGTTTACCCTCTTGTTCTTTCACTTTCTTCTCAATATCCATTGTCACTTTAGACCAAGATAAACAAATTTTATATATTTCTCCACCATCTTTAAGTGCATTTTCTAAGCTCTTTATCCCAATATCCATATTTCTCCTATCATTTGTTATTAGCCCTTGTACTTCAGAGAGTCTCTTTCCCAAAAAAAATTTCCAGACTTTATCTTCAGCTGACTTTTCTAAAGAATCAAAATGTGTGTTAATTGAATTAACAAGAGATTTTAAGTTACCGGATGAAGAGGCTGAAAGATCCTTCTGGAAGGATGGCATGATTTTCTCCAATGCACCAGATGCAATCTCTATTAGCTCACAGTCTTCCATGTGAGGCTTTAAAAGTTTTTCTTTTGCCTTTGCTTGAGCAAAGGATGCTATCTTCATAGTTTGAACCGGGGAGAGGGAATCAAAATTGAATGGTCTTTGAAGCAGTTCTGGTTCATCAATTTCCATCATTTCTTTGGTCAAGAAATCTTTGATAGTTTCTGCAGTGTCTCTTGCCAGAGACAGAGTCTTCTTCCCTTCTGCAGTCTCAGAACTGTCTCCTGGGGTCTTCTTTGTTTGGTCTTTTTCCCTTTCCTTTACTTCTTCTTCTTGACTAGTTTTCTCCTCTATTCTTTCTTCTCCTTTAGATCCGAAGTCTGCAGGGGAATCCGGATGAGAGATATTTACTTCTTCATGAACTTCCTCTTCCGGAACAGAGGAATCTAAGTCCTTAGCTTTCTCTTTACTTGTCTCATTTGTCTCTTCTGTAACTGTCTCAGTAGATTCTCCTTTATCATCCATGGTAGAGGGTTCATCATCTAAGTCCTCTATAATAGGAATATTGAATCTTTTATAGGCATTCTGGAGGATCTCTTCAGTCTCTTTAGCCACCTGATCAGTCTCTCTGAGCATAAGCTTATTCATTCTGGCTTTGCTCCAGAACTCATCCTTGCAATCTTTGAAGATCATGTTTATTTGCTTTGGAGTGATGGAGGGATAGAGTTGGATAGCAATCTGCTCCCAGATTACTAGGTCTTTTGCCATGGCATTGTTCTTTCTTATTTCAAGTTCCTTTTCTAGACTTTTAGGAATCAGAGATATAATTTCAATGAATGCTTTGTTGTAGATGTTTAAATACCTGACTGTAGCTTCTTGCAGGATCTTTTGATTAGTTTCACTATAATCATCATAAAATTTAGTCATTGGTTTCAAGTTCTCATCCACAGTGACTGATTTGATGATATCATCAATGCAAAGAGTAGGCCTTTCAATGAATTCTTCTGCCTCTTCTTCCTTGTTATGACCAGTAGAGGGTTCACCGGATGCTTTCTTCTTCTTTTTCATTTTCTTGACCTCCTCATCTGACTCAGTCTCTTCATCATCCTTTTGACTGGTGTAAGACCTTGTGGCCTTTGTCTTAGTTCTCTTCTCTCCCTTTCCGGATGTTCTGACTTCTGGTTTTGATGCTTTCTGGCTCTTAGAAATGGCAAGTGCAGAGCTCTTGGAGGATCTGGTCCGGGAGGGGGCTTGCACCAAAGCACTTTCTTTCTCAGTTTCTTTCCTTTAATTCTCTACCCTTTCCATCTTCTCTCTGTTGGCATCAACTACCTCCTTTGATATTCCATGCCTTTTGGCGAATTCTTCTACTTCCCTTCTTACTTTTCTCTTGATCTCAGGCTGTCTTAGTTCAACATGAACTTTTACACTCAACTCTTGGAAGGTCCCAAACCTTTCTGCCTTAGGGTCCTTGGGTTGACTCAGTAGGTGTTGGATGTGTAGCTCTAGGATTTTCTCATCAACCTCATACCCCATTGGCATGATCCACACTATTCTAGGTTCCACTGCCTCCATCAGGCATTGATCAATGTCCACCATAAAGCACATTGTATCCTTGTACTTCTCAACCAATGATTGAGGGATTCTTTCTCTGGCTTGCATCATACTCTGAAAGTTCTTGAAGTAGCCCCAAAGTGCTATATTTTGTGCCTTGGCATCACCAATTCCATGCAAATAATCTCTGATTTGTATGGCTACTGGTCTGTCATTTTGCCATAGCCAACCACTAGTTCTGGGTAGCTCATTCATATAATAGAAGAATAGGCAAAGTATCAAGCCACCATACTTGAATGAATTCTTTTTATCCTTCTTTATTTTCTGCAAGTTCTCCAATAGTTGATTCAAGAGGAGCTCACAAAGATCATAGTCAGCATTTTCTCTTAGCATCTGATAAGCAGTGTAAATTGTAGTTCTGGGTACTGAATTTTCCCTACTGGAGTGATATATCTTGTAACCAATTATCATGGAGGTAAACTTGATATCTCGATCAGTGATATCTTCTATTGTCATTGCTCTCTTGTCAAATTTTGATCCGGTAGCCTCACTCACAGTTTGGTTTTTGACCGATTTAAGAACAGGTAACCCTCCAGATGAGTGCAAAATGGTTACCACCCTAATAGCATCTTTTGTGATCTTAAATGGTCTAGTCAACCACATGAAGTTGTCATGTACTCTGCTCAAAACATACCGGACCCACTCATCTTCAGCAAAACAGGAGAAATGGATGCACTGTTCGAAATGTTTATCCCGGATGGCCTTGTATTGGGGTTTAAGTTCAAGTGATTCATCTAACAGTTCCTTGTGGTAGATATCCATTAGCTTGGATTCCCCAAATTCTTCAATGCTTGCATGTATGTAAACCCTAATATCTTCTACATGCAGAACTCCATGCAGAATGCTAGAAAATGCGCCTAGGGGATCAACTTCTAGGGGTTTATAGGGATGTTTTATGAATTTTGGGCGCGGCCTATCAGTGATCTTCACAACATTAAGAGTAGCCATCTTTCAAAGATTCAGAGAGAGATTTCAAGAGCAGAAAATACCTTTTACGCTTCTAGGGTTCATGATATGAGCCGGATCGAATTGCTGGATGAATCAACTTCTACGGTTGATCTTTGAGAGATTTGAGACAATTTGGTTGCAGAGCTCCTTCTCTCTTCTTCTCGAATGCAAATGTGCAAATGATGAATAAAAGAACCCTTATATTTATGTGCAAACCCTAATTTCTCATTGTAATAAATGCACAACTTAAGTTATTCCAGTTGCTTTGTTTTCCTTGTTCTGAGAGATCTTTCCGGATCACTGAGATGCACTTAGAGTTATTCTTAGTGAATAATGGCAATCTATCTACCTTTCTCCAATTATTCCATTTATCCACAGATCAAGATACCACAAATTTGAATCATACCAGATCTAACTATGAAAATCCTGTTCTTACCAAATTTCTGTTAAACCGGATCAATCTTGGAAGATTAACCTCTTCTAAAGTTCTTGCGAATCTTCCATATCTTTACCTAGGCTTATTTAGATGTTTCTTTGAGAACCCTTTAATCCGCAACTTTCCATGTGCCAATTTCAGGTACCAATTGACTTGGCTGGGAGAATTTGTTTTCTTTTGTGACTCCCCCTAATCCAAAGCTCATCTATTTAGTTTTCGAAAGGAATATCAACACCAGATTCTAGTGTGGATCCATCCTCAACATTTTCTGTACTCCTCTTCACCCAAATCTTGTTCATCTCCCTTTGAATTTCATCTGCATTCACTTATCCTTTTCCTTTGTCTTGGTTTTGATTATGATGCACCGGACCCTTTTTGTTTTGATTCTTACTTCTGCAGAATTTGGCAATATGACAGGATCTATTGCAATTGTGGCAAACAACATTTCTTTGCATATTTGATTGATATCCTCTTGATCTACACTGATTAGCCATATGTCCCATTCTATTGTATGCAAATCATCTACCATTGAATGAATTGTTCATTTGCATATTTCTACACTCATGAGATTTGTGACCATACCTTTTGCAATTAAAACACTGTCTGGAGAAGGATGAATTAGTCTAATTCATTCTTCTTTTGCACTGATTTGCTTTATGACCAAAGTTATTGCAATTGTGGCAGTATCCATTGAAGGATGGATATCTTTGAGCATTTGGTTGCCTTACCGAAGGTCTTCTAGGCCTGTTCCTTGGATTTCTTGATCCAGAGTTCTTCTGACCAGATCTGGAGCTTTCACCTTTCTCATACCCCAAGCCTTGCTTGTCATCTACCCTCTTTTGGCTTTCAAGAAGAACTTCAAGCTGGGCAGAGCTTATTTTAAATTTCTCTTTGTATTCATTTGTTGTTTGAAGATCCCTTTTTAGAGTGTCAATCTAACTCTCAAGTTGTTCTTCATTATCTCTAGCTTCTTCAAGATCAGATTCCAATAACTAATTATTCTATCCATTTTGTGGCAATCTTCTGACTTCTCCTTGAGAGATTGTTTTAGATTATCTTCAGTCTTTCTTTTCTCTTCAATTTCTTGGGTGAATTTCATAACACCTGATTCCATTTCATGTCTTACCATAATGACCTCTTTTGATAGCTTCTCACATAATTTGTTCTTCTCATTCAGATCTTCATTAGTATCATTGGCTTCACTTTGACTTGCTAATTGCTGAAGAAGTTCCTTTCTCTTTTTCATAAAGATACTCAGTTTCTCCTTTAGTTTATTTATGAAATCATCATCTTGTTTGAGTCTTTCCCTCAAGTTATTGACTTCAGACTGAGATTGCTCAAGATCATCAAGGGCAGACTGAAGTTGTTCCCTCATACCATACATATCCATTGGAATTCCCAGACCTTCCTCAAGCTGTTAGGCTCTGTTTGGAGGAACTTAGCTCTGATACCAATTGTTGATAACTGAGAGGGGGGGTGAATCAGTTATCTTAATTAATTTAACTTTCTGTCCTTCTTCAATAACTAGTACAGCATCAAAGCAAATAAGCATCTATAACCATGAAAGCAGAAACAAAATCAATACACATAACTCAATGATTTTGACGTGGAAAACCCTGTTAAGGGAAAAACCGCGGGGTGACTAACCCAAGATTGTATTCTCTGTTAAAATAATAGAAGTACAAAATGGCACTTGCCAATTAGGGCTCACTGCCCGAGCACATTGCTCACAAGAGGCTCATTGCCTACAAGAGACTCACTGTCTACAAGTTATAAAGAAAGTAACAAGATACTTGAACTAATGAGAAGCATCCACATATGTTGAAGTTCAGTTCCGGTTAGGCTCAATACACTGATCTACTGCACTTCATTCTTCCTCTTTTTTGGTGCTGTTGTCCTGTCACATTTCGTACCTGTATTGCTGCTTCCACACTGCTCTCTTCTTTTCTTCACACTTCACAATACACCACACACACCTTCTCATTGAAATACATCTGGTATATATATCCACACAAAGGGTTTCAACATCTTTCTAGTCGGCATCCAGAATACTCAATATTTTCCCAAACTCTGGTCTGTCGGCTAAATCCTTGCTTACCAAGTGGTATCAAAGAGATGCTTATATAAGTCATCAATCATGTCATCCAATCATGAATGGTCGCTTAAGAAACTTGATTACAATCAATATCTCATCCGGATTATGGTCTGAAACTCTGTCGGTTAGTTCTTCCTCACTCTACTCTGCCAAACAGGAACCCAACACTTAGGTGTTCATACCTTTTCACTCTTACATCATCGGAGGCTCAATCTCTGCATAATATTAGTCATGGTACTCCTCTTGACTTCCCCAAGTCTGCACTTTACTGAGATACTTCCGCTGAGAGATCCGGACTTGATTGTTGGACCTTGCTGCATGCTCTATTCTTGGTCACCGGACCAAAATACACTTCAATCTGACTTCCGGTATAGACACACCATGTCCTGTGGATGTGTGGGATGGACTTTCTTGCCATCAATGACAACACTCATGAAACCACACTGTGTCTCTTGTCAATAGTTATTTTACTCCTGTCTGCAAGAGCTTTTTCTGTTATTCATCAATTTGTTGTCGTATTTGCATAATTAGGGTTTTAATGGTTAATTGGACATAAGAGAAGAAAAAATTGATAATTAATTCCCTAATCTAAGTTTCCCTTCATTTTCAAGTGACCTAGGGTATGATAGTGCTCACCACTCGACCCTAGATCCTTTAATGTTTAGTGGAAAGGAGGGTTTTTAACATCTAAACAACAAAGATTAACAAAATCCAATTTTCCCCTAAACATTTTGGTGAACCCATGTTTTTAGACTTAAATTATAACTTTCTGAGTGTTTGTCTTTATATTTGGATTGATTTCATTCATTCATTTGATCATTCATTTCATTGCATTGAGAAAAATTCAAAAAAATTAAAAATTTTGAAAAATACAAAAAAATTGCATTGTTTGGCTTACTAAATTGCATCAATTCTTCCTAAATTTTTCTAATTCATGATTTTTGCATTATATCTGATATAAACTATAGAGAAATCAAAAAATTCAAAATTTTTCCTTGCATTTTCATCATTTAATTGCTAGGGTTTTGTGGAAATTTTGACAATTATATATAACCTAGTAATTCCAAAATATAGGGTTAGTAGGCAAAATCTTTTATTAGATTTTATACTGATTTTAGAGGCTCATTCAAATTTAAATTTGGCTTTAGTCTTGCATTTTAGTGTAAATTTACATTTAGATTTAAAATATTTGCATTTTTGCATAGAAAATTTCAACAAAAACTAGCAATTTTGATGCATTTTCATTAAATTTGCATGGGCATTTTCCATGTTAAGGCTTGAAAATAATTTTCAGATCTGAGATTAATTCAATTTCATCATAAATCAGAATTCAAAGCATTCATATAGAATTTTATTCCAAGATCTCAAACCTAGGGCTTCAAAAACAATAATTTTGACTAAAATTGGCCTTATTGACTTTGTAAACTTGCACCATAGGCGTGTTGTGAAAGGTATTTTTGCATTATTTTTCTACTATCAGGGTAATCATTTTCTACCCCTTATAAAAATCTTCACAACACCCTTTTATCGGGCTCTTGTAGTGAAAATTCGGTGAAAAACTACACATTCTAGCTATTTTTGCCCTAGGGTTTGACCTAGTTTACACTCCAAGCATGTTGTGATCAATTTTATAGATTGAGGTGACTGATATTATTGATATTATTTTATGTACCTCCTGAAATTCATTACAACACCTCCTTTTCTAGGTCTTGGAATTGAAAAACCGTGAAAAATAGCCTATTTTGGCTATATTTTCACTAGGGTTTTACCTTAAGAGGCACTAAAAGCATTTTGTGTTGGGTAATTTTGCATCAAGTGGATTTTATTACTAAAATTATTTATTTTCCATCATCATTTTTCTCACAACACCCTTTGTGATGCTCTTTTGCATTAAATTTTAGCGAAAAAGTGCCTATTTTGACATATTTTCACTTGGCATTATCTTGGATTTGCATCAAGAGTGTGTTAAGAGTGATTATATTTCTATTTTGGACTGATATCAGACATATAACTTTCTTCCCTTGACTGAAATCATTACACTACCCTTTGTTTTATTCATTTGCATTAAAGGAGTACAAAAAAATCAAGCATTTTAGGTCATTTGCATATAATTTGCACTTGTCTTTTGCATACTCTTGGAAAATTGTTAAAATATGATTTTGCATTTCATTATGTCATCTTCATGTTATTCATCTCTGAAATCTTTACATGAGTATATTCTAGATTTTGAAAATTTTGCTAATTTCACTAATGAGAATCCTCATGTTTTAGAACACATAGCTTATATCAGTTGTATTGACACTTCTATATGTTCTACATATGAGTTGCAATTACTTTTTTATACACATGATTTGAGTAGCTTCACTTTACTCATAGGAGCATATCCTTTGATATTAGAAGATTTAACCAAATTCATCTCTAGGAATACTCATGAGAAAGATGAGAGTGAAAAGCCCTTTTCCATCAGAGTATGGTGATGATGTTGATGTACCTTCCTTTCATCCCACTACTCTCCCTGGCCAAGATGTAGCATTAGTGGAGGAGAAAATGTCTCACATTAAATCCTTTGGGGATGGATATTGGGTGCAATCAAGAGGGAAACAATGTTAATTCAATAATCGTTAATAAACTTTGTAGCAATATTCCTAAGATGATTGTCTGAGGGGTACCTAGTGCACCCTCTTGCTTAAAGCTGGTGATTACGGTCTAAGGTGTTCAAAATGTGTTACAACAACCACACCACAATGTGATTGCTCACACATACAACACCCATAATAAAAAGCAACATAACCAAACACTGCATGTGCCTGTCTCTCTTCCATATTCTCAACCTATGCTCCCTCAACCACCTTGTCTTACTCATAAAAGTGGTCAAGAGTATGATCGTGTCAAAGAGCTTCACGCTACTCTGGCTAAGATCTCTCTTTGGGATTTAATACAAACATCACCTACATACCATGGAATGCTCCAAGAAGCTTTACAAAAGGTGATTGTCCCACCTACTGCTAGGCCTAATGATGTAGCAGCCATATTGGATAGTGTGCATGCAACAAAAGTAGATATTCTCTTTCAACCACAGGAACTACCATCAATTGAAGTTCAAAACTAATATGATCCTCTTATGATCTCTGTCATAATAAATAAAACATTGGTAAAACGAGTTATGATTGACAATGGATCAGCTCTTAATGTTTGTAGCATTGACCTACTACACAAAATAAATGTTGACACATCACAAATCACACCAAATGGCATTAGCATTCGTGGCTTTGATAATGTTGGACGACAATCCGTGGGTACTATAACTCTACCTATACAAGTAGGACCCATGCTTGTGCCTACCCTGACTCATGTCATGCCTTGTTCTTTATCTTACAACATGATTCTTGGTAGACCTTGGATTCATGCATTGGGGGTAGTTCCTTCCACCTTGCATCATTCAATCAAATTTATATTCAAAGATAAAATTCATACTATTCATGTCGATCCTGAACCAAATAACTATCTACACATTGAAAAACAAAAACTAGTTTACAATCATATAAGCTTAAACACTTTACGAGCTAGTTCATCAAAGCCTCTAGCCACGAATAATGTTGTGAAAGACTCTCAAACATCGAATGTATTTGTTAGTGATGATTTGGGTTCATTAGATTTTAATCCTTACAATATAGGGGAATATAAAATTAATAGCCTCGACGCATCAAAAGTTGCATCGATCTCACCTAAGCAATCTTATGAAGCACCTAAGAAAAACAAAGCTTCCTGGCTAGAAAACAAAGATAATACTCTCACTTACACTACAAATTATGACACCTATGAAGCTTCACCTTCTTCTAAGGAAATGACATCCCTTTATGGTCAAGGATTTAAAATCCTTTAAATAACACTTGTGAATATGAAGGTAAGGGATGTGGTATAAATCAACAAGGGATCCGAGTACCTATAGAATCCACTTCAATATATTACTCAAGCAGCATTGGATATAATCCTTTTAAAGAAAAGAAAGCCTCTCGTCGTCCTACACTTAATGTTAATTCAACAAGATCAAAACATCATGACAGATATCCTAGATATGCAGGTTCTTAACGATGGTACCCTAACAGGTAAGTATCTCTAACTCTTTATTTCTATTTTAATGTGCTTCCTTCGTCATGTGTTACGTGTTGTTTAGGCCTCCTGAATGACCTCATATTCTCCCATAAGGTTCAGAATACCAGGAGACCGACTCTGTTGTGACCTTCTTCTATTTGTATCAGCATTCTTCTAAATTGCTCTCTCTCTAATTTCATGATTGTATGTTGTATCTTACAAACATAGCGTCGTGGTTGGTGGCCTGGGGGCACCCTCCTACGTGATTCTCCCTAAGACACTTGTTTCTCCTCTCTTATTTATTGTTTCCCTTCCTCTAGTGTTTCCACCTAGTGGGTGGATGACGACAAACATTTATACTGATGTAGACCTAGTGTCCCTTTCGAGAGCAATCAAAAAATGGACTTAGTTCCTAATATGACGATGGGGTTGTATATTTTATCTGACACTTGGCTAGTGGAAGCACTCATGCTTTCTGTGTAGTGAATTTCATGATGTTTCTATCGCATTTACAAACCTTAACAATACTGCTACTCTATGCACCTTTGTTTGCCTTTGAATCTAGCCTTAGTGGTACTCAATTCGGAGAGCTTCGTGATATAGCCCCATGGTTATCCTCGAACTCCAAATTCGTTGTATAACCTTGGCTCTTTGTGTGGTTAATCATATGCATTGATGTTGTTGTTTATCATGATTTTGTAGACACTAACATGTTTCTTGCAGGGATGTGTCTGTGGGAACATTAGGCGATCGTAAAGTACATATCACCTCTGGGGGGCATGGACTTTGTGAAAGTCAGTGTTCCCTTGTGTGTTTTCCTCCTACCTTAACATGCTTGATATCAATAGCTGATATCAACCACCTTAAGGTGGGGGCATATATAAGGTAAGCTGTCTATTATAGATGTTAGCAATGTGTTTGACCTCAAATGCAGAGACATGCACCCCAGAGTAGTGCATTGTGCATCCTGAGCTTGTTTGCAATCAATCAATCAATCATGTAAGCCATCTGCGGAGGCAGGATATCGAGCATATCCTTTTTCTTAAACCCTCTACGGAGGCGGGGATGGTGTATTTCTCAGAGTAGATTGCATCATCCTGTCATTTTCAAAAGTCATCTGCGAAGGCGGGGAGCAGTTCTGTGACTAACTCAACCCTTAAGTGTGTCTTCGATGATTGGTGTGGCGAAGCCCAATTGTCGGTGTGTGCCTATAATGTGCCCGAGATGGTGTTGGACCTAGAAATAGGTACACTCCATCACTTGTATATCGTGTTTTCTCTGTGTCTTCAAGTGTGTGTGTTTTGGCGTGCCTATTTTGTATGGCATGTTTGTTGCCCCATATGCAGAGACCAACGCCTTCGAGTAGTGCTTCCTACATTTTGGGAGGTTTGTTTACTTTCCAGTACTTGCATTTGCATTTCATATATATGAGAAAAAGAAAATAGAAGATATCATTTCTGTCTTCCATGCATTAATGTGTCTTCTATGCATTGACTGCCTACTCCGTGTTTTGCGTGACTGTAATTGTCTTCTCTGTGTTTTGTGTTCCTGTTACTATTTTCTATGTGATTGGCATGTCTTCTCCATGCTTGGTATGTTTGTTGTGTTTGTGACCTTACTTTAATGCATGTATGGGCCTCACATTTATACATACATTAAAGTGGGGGCTAAATGTAATGTCAGAAAATGTCCCCTTGGGGGCTTTTCCCTCATAAGGTTTAGCTCTCAGGTCTTTAGAGTACATTTAGAACATTTTAGTTCATATTTTGGCATCCCGATGGAATGAAACCTAAGTTCCATGACAAATAGGACCTAGGTGGACCCCTTGAGCTGTACCCTGCCCAAAATAGGGGGGAGGACTTGGGCGCCCGCGCCCTAGTCCTGCCCTATTTTGGGGCAGCCCTAATTTTTGGGTGTCAGTTTATGACCATTATTAGGTCCTTTTGCCAACACGGTAAGTTTTAATTTTTAAAATCTTGGAGGGAGTGCTTGTAGTTGCATATATAAGCACGCTTAGGCATTCATTTGTAAACTAGATTTCAACTAGATGATCATTATGAACTCTAGGCATTCTCAAGGTGATTCAAGGCTTTCTTTTGTGTTGCAAGAGCAGACTTGTATGTTTTGTGTATTGATATTTACATATTTGAGTTTCAATCTCCTCATAGCATGAAGAGCATCTTCCTCCATGAGAGATTCACTACAAGGTGACATATCATTGTGTTTTTATCATTGATTCTGATTCTTGCCTCTACCTCACAAGGGCATGCACTCTTTGTCTGACAACGGTGTTCAGGGACTTAAGTGTCCTCTAGGGCTTGATTGAGGCAAGCCTCTAAACACCACAACCCCCAAACCAAGTCTTGTGATTGTAGGTTATAGGTGTCGCATCTGGAAAAAGTGGAGTTGCAAGAAGGCTTGGTAGGTGTTGATGGTGTTTTTAGCACGCAACAACGCAGGTGTGATTGCTGGTTTCACACCTCTCTTGAAAAGCATCTTACCCTAGGCAAGACTACTCCAAGGATAATACAGCTAGGTCTTAGCTTGCTTGGAATCTCTCAATGGTTATGTTCTAGCTGTACCTACAAGGGGTCTTACATGCAGTCTGCAAATCTTCAAGGTTGAGACAACAAATACACATAAACCCTACTATGATTTTCAGCTGATATACAAAGTGAGATGCTGCTGAAACTTTCTATTCTAACAACTAAACAGTGGTTTTAAAGAAAATGCAAAAGATTTAGGGTTTAGAAGGAATCCTAAGTGACATTCACAATGCAAGGGTTATCTTTAGTAGACAAATATTCCAGACTTTAAACCAGTTTTCTGAGTTACCAAACTGAAATGGGTGTTACAGTGCTGCAGAAAACGGTGCTATCTTCAATGGAAGTCGAAAGATTTTCAGACCACATTCATTCGTTAAATACCCAATAAATGGCGCAACTTAACTCATAAAATGAAGTTGAACTTCAGCACAATTAATAAGCCCAGGCTAACTTTACACAGTTATTTACCATCGGCAAACAACTAAAAGTATGGACTTGGAACATTCATCAAATACTGCAATAAACCATTAACATCATAAAAGCACAATTAATCTAACTATGGGAGAGCAAGAAGCAAACCATGAAGACCACAATGAATTGAAACAAGATACAAATTCTCAGAAATACTGCAGAAACTTGCTTTGTATTTAATTCAAATGGCACAGAGTCAACAATTTGGCATCAAAATCTCTCTCTACAAAAGTGGAAATGGCAGCCCTTTATATAGAAAGCAGCATACCCTAGCTCTTCAAATGAACGGTGGAGATTAACTCAACACCGACGGCTCAGATTACATGGCATTTAATAAGATACATCAGTTTGTTACATTTTCGGATTTGCCTTTGTCTTGTAGGAAAAAGACAAAATACAGGTTGCAAATACATTGAATCTGGACAAAATAGATACCCATTTGGATATACATGATGAAAAGTCAATTTTCAAGGCCTAATAAAGCCAAAATAGAGTCACATGACACTTGAAAACTTGAGCTGATGTGGATCCACGGGATTCCAAGTGCTGACTGGATGAAAAAGGAGTATTCGGCACTTTATTAGTGAAGATATATCCAATTGGATGCTTTCTGGACTGATTCTTGATGACTGGCCTGCTGGGACAGCTGTATGCATGTCTTGGTGATCCGATCCAAGGTTATTTGAGTGGCATTTTGGGGAAAATATCAAAAATATAATTTTTGGTATTTTCTACATCGTAGTAAATTGCATTTTCGGAGGCCTTCAGAGCGGAATGGGGGCTCGAAACCTATCGGCAGCCTGGCATTAAGCCTGAGTAGCCAAGCAGCTCAAACTAGACAACTGGTTTATCTTTCCAACGAGTCCAAGAAGTTTAAATTTTGATAAAATAGCTAGGAGTTATGACCCTCAGACTGGATCACTAGGACATTGGACTGGATCTGCAGGAACAATAGTGATTTGGCATGATCTTCTATGTCTTTTAGCTCCTGAGACTCATCTTTATCATCTTGGACATTATACTGACTTCCTTTTGCATGTGTAGCAGCAATTTGGTTGATAGAATGTCGATTCTGCATCTCTAGATCAATACTGCATATCTGTGTGTACATCCTTCCAAGACGGCTCCAGTTGGCTCCTTTGAGCTCTCCAAGACCTACAATTGACAATACAAAGCATCAATTTCATCTTAATAAGTCATTTTTCATCAATTTGGATCAAAACATGTCCATTTGCAGTCACGAATCAGTCAAAAACAACTCATTGTCAATGTCACCTTTTTGTAAACAACCTCTTAAATCTAGTGATTTTTGCATGATTTTCTGCATTTTTCATCATTTTTGAGTACCCATTTGGCCAATATATTGATCTAGGAAGTTTTTGCAGTTATTAGGATCCATTTGCAGATTTTAATTTCATGTTTTTATAACATTTTCTGTAAAAAGCGGGATTTTTGGGGTTGTCCGACCTTAGCGTGGATTTTGGGGTTGTCCGACCTTAGCGCGGATTTTGGGTCCATTCGACCTTAGCGCGGATTTTGGGGTTGTCTGACCTTAGTGCGGATTTTGGGTCCATCCGACCTTAGCGCGGATTTTGGGGTTGTCCGACCTTAGTGCGGATTTTGGGTCCATCCGACCTTAGCGCGGATTTTGGGTCCGACTGACTTAGCGGTGGCTTGGAGGGAGGTCGGTCGGAGGCAAATTTAGCGCAAAGGTCGGTTGGAGGCTGTTTTAGCGCTTTTTGCAGTAGGAGGTGTTTTTAGCGCCAGATTTTGAATTGGTCAGGGTGAAAGTATATTTAAAAATATATTTAAGTATAAGTTTAGATATGGAATTTCTTATACTTTAAATATTTTTAAATATACTTTCAGGATGTTTGAGATAGGTTCCAGATCCATAGGATTTCATATGCAGATTCTAGAATTTTGAGGTTCTACCAGATTTCAGACTTAGCCATTTTTCAGGATTTTCAGGATTTCAGACTTAGCCAAATCAGGGCTTCAGGAACATGTATCAGGGTGAAAGCTTATGGACCCCTTGGTGAAATCTAATGGAATTTGACATGATTTTGCAACTATAAGATCTGGAAACTATGAATTTCAACATGAAACATCCTGCAGAAGCACTTTCAAGGTCAACATCCCGTGACATAGGTTTTTAGAGCAAAGTACAATAACACCTAATCCCAATACAGAAGGCAACAAATGGCTATTTTTTAAGCACAAGACCACTCAAGACACTTCCAAATCAATCATGAAAAACATCAACTGACTCCACACATGTGAAATACCCAAATCTGTAACAAGTCATGCATTCTAAGCACAAATTCATCTTCTCATCATCATAAGCAAGAGAGGTCTAGACTCCAAGCCAAAGCAAAAGAGGGGGTCTCCATTTGTCAAAATGGGGCGTGTGTGCAAGGCACAACAGTAGGCATCAAGGATTCAGGATCTGAAGAAAAGTTGGACAAAGGAGCACTTCCAAGACTAGGGCACCCGCAACAGTGTCCTCTATAAACAGATCTTGGGAAACAGAAGTTACAGGGCTGATCAGTGTTGGAAGGAGGTCCAGATTCCTTGAAAAAGCAGGTACTTTGGACTTGGGCACCCGCACCTTAGTCCCCAACTGTTCCGGCTCGGAACCCTGAAAATAGGTATTATGTGATTTGTTATTTTACTCCCGTCTGCAAGAGCTTTTTCCGTTATTCATCAATTTGTTGTCGTATTTGCATAATTAGGATTTTAATGGTTAATTGGACATAAGAGAAGGAAAAATTGATAATTAGTTCCCTAATCCAAGTTTCCCTTCATTTGCAAGTGACCTAGGGTATGATAGTGCTCGCCACTCGACCCTAGATCCTTCAATGTTTAGTGGAAAGGAGGGTTTTTAACATCTAAACAACAAAGATTAACAAAATCCAATTTTCCCCTAAACAATAAGAAAAGTTATGTCTAGTATGTAATGGGGGTATGGATAGGCCCTACGTGGCCCTTTTTGGATAAGTTTCATGTAGTTTTTTGGACCCTACATGGTCTTGGGTGGGATATGCTTAAGCAGGGCATTCCGGTATAAGCCCGTAGTCTCAAACTGATAAGCCTATGAGGCTCTCCATGTATTTCTGATACTTTATTAATATAAATCTTATGCTGATGAATAAAAAAAATTAAAATTAAACATTTAGCCAACTAGCCCAATCTTACTCTTTGGTTGAGGTCAACTTCACACAAATCTTCACACTATTGAGTTATGTTTGTGTATAGAAATACATTCATTACATTAATTTCTAATAATGCTTCAACCATTGCATCATGTGAGAATACAACAAGAAAAAAATTACTTTGACAATCATTTGCATCTACATTCAATATTGAAATCAAGAAAATAATCTAATAATACTCATCTTAATGTATGTTAATGATGTAGGGGCATTGTATGTAGGCTAGAAAGCAACACCATTTCCTATGACATGATTTTAAAATTCAAAATATCTACTAACTATATATAGTTTAAATCTCAAAATTGCTATTTAGTTGATTGAGGAGATTCAAATTTTAATATTCATGAGGATATCTATGGCTCGTAACAAAACAAAAATATCTTAATGATTACTTGGAAAGTGAAGGTTTATTATTAATGGGATAAAATAGTTGGAAGAAATTTTCAAAATAATATTGTAAATATTAATTGATCAGTATTATGTTTAGAAATATAAGAATTTAGGAATTGGTTCATAACAAATGAGTTGAAGAGAATCAACCTTGTCAAAACATTGAATTTAAAATGATTGTATTTATATATAATCCACTTTCAAATTTATGAACTATTTTTCTATCAAATTTTTGATAGTATTCTTGATATTATTGCAAGGAATGAAATTTCATTTTAAGATCTATGATAATACAAATACATGAACTATAATATACCAAAATAATTCATCACAAAATATACATTGAAAAGATCTACAAGTGAACAAGATGAATCCATACATGATGTAATATACAATGTTAAGAGATACATGTAATTTATATACATTTAACTCAGCTCTTGGTACATATAATCTAGATCCTCTATATCCTTTATTATCTCTAAAATCTTTTCATGGTCTTCAATACTCAACTTTCATTTTTGTTGGCTACGTCCTATTTTTCGTAAAGTTTCCAAATTTAACCATGTTGTTATAACTGTTGATGGTGGTTTTAGCATGTAACAACGCTAATGAAATATAGGGTATCTCACCTCTCTTGAAAAGTATCCTATCCTAGATAAGACTACTCCAAGGTTTATATAGCTAGGTCTTAGCTTGAAGGAATGACTTCAGTGGGACATGTTTTGGCTGTACCATCAAGGGGACTTACATGCAACTGATAGGGTTTATAAACTATTACAACAAAGTGTGATAGTTTCCCCATGATATCTTCAGCAAATTTGGAATATAGTTGCTACTCATAAACCTAAATCTAATAATTGTTTATAAAGAAAATGCAAAACGATAAGGGTTTAGAGAGAAATGTTCAAATCCTAAGTGACAATCACAATGCAGAGAATGTTCTTGGTAGAAAAACACTTTCATTAACCACTTTCTATTCTATCAGGCTACAAAAACCATAGTGTTGCACAGAAAATGATGTAATCTTCAATGGAGGCTTAAGATTTTCAAACTACATTCATTCATTAAATACCCAAATAATGGCGTAATTTAACTCATGAGATGCAATCAAACTAAGCTTAATGTAAAGGCCCAAGATAACTATGCACAATAACTTACAATCAGCAAGCACTAATAGTATGGACCAAAGTGTTCATCAAATACCTTCAATATTCATCCAACATTGCAATAACACAACTAATTAATTACAGATCTAAAGTGAACCATGAAAACCAAAATAGATAACATAAGATGCAAATTCCCAGAAAACCTGCAAAACTTGCTTTGTATTAATAAAAAATTTGGCATAGTCTCAGCAATTCAACATCAAGAGTCTATTACAATGAGAGAATGGGTAGGCCCTTTTATAGAAGAAGGCACCATATCAAGTTTTTGATGGATGGTGGAGATTAACTCAACACCAATGACCCAGATTTACCTTGCATTAAATGAGATACAGCAGTTTGTTACAAACTCAGGTTTACATTTGTCCTTTAGGAAAAAGATGAAATATAGAATTTAAATACGTTGAATGTGGACAAAATGACTACCCATTTGGTAGTATATAGTGAAAATCCAATTTACAAGACATAATAAAGCCAAAATAGAGTCACAGGACCCTTGAAAACTGGAGCTAAAGTGGAGTGATGAGATTTCAAAATTCAGCTGGAATATTCTATTGGTCCTCATCATCCAAATTACCTTTATTCATTTCTGCCTTTCTGTTGTTGTAGACTATAATGGCTGACAGTGCTAGATTTATATTTGCAGGATCATGATCCTTAATATAATCTACTATGAACTTTAGCTGATCAACCAACCGTGAAAACTTGTAGTAAACTGCATCCCTTGATCATCTATCCCTCTTGAATTCTAAAAACAGAGCCCGAAGGTCACTAACCTTTTCCAATTTCCCAATCATATTCAGAGGTGACTCTCCATGAATAACATGATGCAATTTATCTTTACACTCTTGCATATCGACTGGAGCTAGGTCGTCAAGGTCAGAATTTGTGCAAGCTCTTAATACATCATTTATTTCATAAATTACTTCCATGATTTTGGCTCTTGCTTCATCAAAAGAATCTGACTTTATCAAAAACTTCCTTTCTTAATCTAATCAACTCTAACCATTGCTCAGGCTTATTCAATCTTTCCTGGGTTAGAATACCTTTTTCCAACAAAACTTCATTAGGAAGCTTGGCCATGGTTAGCACTCTAGGATGCATGTGGGAATAATAATCTTTATATGCCAGACAATCATTATTGATTTCCTCCCATTCTGACTTTAATATGTAGAAATCCTTATGTAACTTGATAGAAAAAAGAATCACCTCGCAGCCTTCTGCATAAACTTTATGGAACCATTCATCTGTAGCCACCCCGGTGGTTTTAATCTTATCAAAATTTGTTAACTCCTCTTTGAAAAGAAGAGAAGGTGCTGCCTTACATTCTCCATCAGCATTCATCGGCTTCATCAAGAATTTGATACATGCTTTAAGCTCTTCATTTTGTTGTTTCAGTTGTTGTTTGGTCATTTCATCTTTATTCAACCTGTCTAGAATGGTGGACACAGATCCTTTGAACTCATCAATCTCTTGTTCCCTTGATGCATGCCCTAAATTTATTGTAGTGACTGTATGATCTTCAGGTCGTACATCCTCCTTAGTGACTTGTTCTGGAGGGACAACCACTTCTGTAATACGAGATCCAATTGTATCCTTATATATTCTCGATTGCATCTTGGCCTTCTTATGTTTCTTGGGCTTTTCTACTCAGGCCAGGAATGCATCCAAATCCAATGACATCACCTCTACTTCTGGAGGTTTATTGCCCAACCTCTGTTGTAGCCAATCTGGTGCAAGGGAAGTTCCCTTGTTAAAGTCAATGTGTCTATCCCCTTTATTGAAAGAATCTTCATGAATATTCTCTGTCACTAATTCCTCCTCTATCCCTTTGTCCTCTTGATCATCATCTGTAGTTTTATCTTGGGGAGACTCTGGATGCTCAATGTTTTGTAAGTTCTCTGATACTACCTTTTGAGCCATTTCCAAAATTGAATCTGTTGCTGCCCCATCTGTTGGACTATTTGATATTTCAACTACCTCGATGGTGTTTGAGTCAGAAAGAGATTCATCTGTTACATCTTCAACTACTTCCTTTTCCTGTGACTCCAATTCTGCACATACTTTCTCTATGCTCGACAGTTGAGGAACAACTAAAGATACTGGGATAGAGTCTTTATTAATAGCAATAGGATAGGACAAGGAACTACTTACCATAGCAAAAGAATGGGCAGCAATTGGTGGTAAATAAACATGGGATAGATTAGCAAACAAAGTAAATCCTAGAAATGGTGGCACAGAATGAGGAGACATGGAAGAGATAGTGATGGGTGAAGAAAGGCTGAGTGATGGAAAAGATGAGGATGGTGTGAGGATGGTAGAAATAGGTGGTAGAGAAAATTGTGTGGAGAAAGAGATAGAAGAGATGGATGGTAAAGATATGGTGGAAATGGAAGGTAATGAAGAAATGGAAGAAATGACAGTAGAGGTGGCAAGTGAGAAGAGGGAACCAGGTGTGCTTGAATATATTGCCAAGGGAGAGGATGCAGTGGCAATGGTAGGTGAAGAAACAGGTGATGAGGTGTCCAGAGTAGAGGAGGAGGAGGAGGTTGTACTTGATGGGAGTGGGGAGACAACAAGTGTAGTTGTGTTCATAATAGAAGCAATAGTGGTTGCAACAGTAGTTTTTACCTTTGGCTTCTTTGCCTTGGAGGCCTCTCCTTTCCCACTGGGCATATCTTTCCTTTTTGTTGCTCTTGTTCTTGTGGAAGGAGGAAGATCTTTCTTCTATGTTTTGGGGGCATCCTTTTTAGCTTTTCCTTTCTCAGCCAAGGGAATATGTTCTTCACTATCAGATCAGTCTCCTCAGATGCCCCTTGTTCTGCAACATCTTCTACCTCCAAAGGTTGGTCTTCTTCATCACTGCTGACCTTTTCTGGGGCATCCTCTGTATAGGTTAAGGTTGTACCTGCTTGCTCCAAAGCTATAATTTAATTTCTAACCCAAATTTTGCTTAGCCTTATTGGGTTCTTCATAGCCTCATCTAGTGAGCTTTCTTCTAAGTCAACCCAGTTGGGAAAAGGAATGGGTTGATTGAACAATGCTTCCCATATTCCTCTTTGTACCAAGTTACCATCTTCCACCATTTGATCTGGTACTTGTATTATGTGAAATTTCTTAATGAAATCAAGTGACAACCTAGAATAATTTCTTCTTAACACTTCATAGTCATCTGTACAATTTGCCCAAAAATTCTCAAGATGTTATTTGTGGAACAATTTCTTGCTCACATGTTTTTCCATTACTTCGTAAGGATCAAAATGACTCCTCCTGACGTGGAAATGGAGGTTCAACAGCTGTAGTTTTGTATCTAAGTATTCTACTATTCCAAGGGTGGTGCAAGAGTAATTATCCTTTCCTAATAGGATTGGGAACTTGATGTTAGCTCTATGCAAGTGTTTCAATTTTTCTGCACATGGAAAGAGTTGTCTTGTCAGCTGAAGGAGCACTATCTTATTAGTTGGGTAGCGTGGCAGCCTGTATGGTGCTCTTGTGAAACCTTGAACTCTTAAATATGTAAATTTTTGAAATTAAATGTACCACCTCCCATAGAGTTGAACATTTACAACTTTGGGAGTCAATCTCATTGCAGTGTTATTTTGAAGGATTCGAGTAATGTGCATTGTAAAGGCATCATTGACTCTCTTATAATGCACTAGAGATTGGGAGTTCTCAAGTTGTTTATAACATTCATATACTTTAAACTATCCATTAGCATTCCCAACAGTTCCCAATCTAGAGAGTCTAGTATAGACCACTTGTCTGGCTAGAGCATACACTATGTAAGATGTCCACCTAAAGGTTTCTCTTGTGCTAAAGGCAACAAAGGCTTCATGAATATTGTTTCTGATAATTTGAGCCAAATGTATCTTCTTTTATCCATGCAAGATCTCCTCAATAAATGTAAACATCCACCCTTCAAATATTGAAGCAGTGGGCAGTCCCATAATTATGCTCAGAAGGGTCACTAGATCTCTAATTTCTTCTTTGAAATCACTCATATATAAAGTGGAAGGGAGTTTTCATAGAGTTGACCTTTTATGTTTTATCCAACCTTCATTTATCTATTTCTTACAACCCTCTGGGTCCTTCTGATACATATTTTCAACCTCTTCCTTGTCTAGTATGGAGAGCTTTGGAAATATAGGTATATCAAAGATTTCTGTAATAGACTGTACACTTAAGTTTGCCAAAAACTGTCCATCCTGAGTCTAAATGGTTCTAGTTGCTTGGTCATATCTATTGGCACATGCTACAATCAGTTTTGGACACTGCACTGATGTAGGGAAGGTAACTACTTCACCTATCCCATTGTCTTTGATTTTTTTAGCCAGGGGAGTAGGATTGGGCCCTAAGATTGATTCTAAATTATTCTATACTATGTGCCCCAGATCCATATCTCTGATGTTTTTCCATGCTGAGGTGATTTTAGTTGCCAGAGGGATCCCTTTGAACTTGTACTTCATGTTGGTAGCTCATGCAGACATTTATCCTATAGGACTGGACCTAATAAGTAAACCTTGAAATTCAGTTGTCCTAGGAATTCTTGACTCAGGTTCTCTATATAATCAATCAATTATATTTTATTTCCTAAGTCAAGAATTGTCATAAAAGCCTCTTTGAAAACCCTTGAAATCTATTCATCAAGTTAAAGATATGCATGTTACCTTACTTCCTAACATTCATTACACATATATATGCAAAAGAACCAGTGAAAACAGTCCAACGGGCTTTTAAGGCCCTACTGGATCTATGTAATAAATGCAAGCCTTGAATGCATACATTTAATCCAAACATGTAAATTACCTTTGTTTCATCTTTAAATCAAGTCACCTGACCAAATAAACTCTCCTTAGATTTAGAAAAATTCCCAAAAATGCACTATGCAGAAGGTTAGCAAGGTCCTAATGCTCTATAGGACTTAGCGGGCTTTTTGGGTTCAACTGGATAGCGGGGAAATCAGGGTGTACCAGATGTATGCAGTTGAGGGTGATTTTAGCGTAGACTATCAAAAATGATTCCAGCGGGGATTTTGTCACCAACTGGATATGTGCAGTAGAGGCATATTTTAGCGCAAGGCAGTAGGCAGGTTTTTAGCGCAAGGCGTAAAGTGTTGAGATAGCGGTGATTTCAATGGTGATCGGATTGCGCGATGTTTGGAGTCTAATGGATATGTGCAGTGCAGTGCGTTTTCCCCGCAAATCTAGTGTAAGTCACTTTTAGCGCAAAAGACTCTAGCACTAATTTTTAGTGTAAGCAGATTCTAGCGCAATGTAGTGCCTTGGATTTTCAGTGCAAACTTGTTTATTAAATGCCAGCACTAATATCCAGTGCAAGTGGATTTTAGCGCTGAGTGCAATAACTCAAGTTTTTAGCGCAGAAGGCTTTTAGAGCCTCAAAATTTGACAACAAAGGGGATCCTCCTTGACTTGACTCAACTTCCTAAGGACTTGAACATGTTTTACTTGATTTGTGCCAACTTGATCCTCATATGGACATGACTAATCTTGCAAATTCATCATTGCCTCAAAAGGAACCAACATAGACTAAGCCAAACCTCAAGCAAAGCAGCAAAAAAAAGGGGGTCTCCATTTGATAAAAGGGGGCGTGTCTGCAAGGCACAACAATAACTAAGTGACTATAATGTAGAACCTTTTGTCCTATAATGTAATCAACAAATATAATACCAGTTTTATCTACCTTGATTTGTTGATAATAAGTACCTTCAACAACAACTGATCCAGTGGGATTCTATTGTCCATCACCATCTATCACAGATTCTGTCAACTTGGATTTTGGTTGTGTGCATCTAAGTAGATAGTAATCTACACCTTCGGTATTGTCAGGATATGCAATCACAGCAAAAATATCTCCTACAACAAACATGCACAGATTCCAAAGTTAGGTTATCACTCTAAAATTTAGTTAACACAAATATATTTCACTAAAACAATCTGTTGATAATCAATATATGTTTAACAAATTTACCTACAACAACTAGATCAGATACACGTTCAAAATCAACTAAATATAAAGGATCATGGACATCTATGTTGTCATTGTCTTCATAAGGAGGCATTGAAACTAATTGTTTCATTTCCCATTCTAAAACATATCCATCAATAATGTTTTGACATTGTAGAGCATTTACATTATTCTCAACACAAAAACATAATTCTTCTCACTTGGATTGCAAGTGGCTTGCTATGTCCCGTAGTCATCACTTGATGAAGTCCTAATACTAACAATTTTTTGACAATTAAAATTATTTGAGTGATCTATATCTACAATCAAGGAAATTTAAATACTAGAATCATATATACATGCATGCAAAAATTACAAGATTCATGTGCTCTACATATAAAATTGAATATGTTAAATACCTTTGACTTCCCAAAAATAGCGTTTGGTACATATTGAGCCACTTTTTCCTTCACGAGCACAAAAACGAATCTTACACCACTCAACAATTCTATTTGCACTATGTATGGTGTTACTGGCAAGCTCATGTGGTGAAGTGCATGCTTCACACATGCACCAACTCCATCATGCTCACCTTTTCCATGTCCACTTTCAAAACAATTCTACAAAAAGTTTATGCTACGTTTAGCATGTTGTTGGCTTAACCAATAAAATGCTTTTGCAGATTTGAATTGTCCTATAAAGTAAACAAACTCATTAAAACTATTAGATTATATATCAAGGTTACCGATATATACCTAAAATTGTTTAAAAGTTATAAATAATAGACAATTTGAAATAAATTTAAATTGAACACTAACAAACACATCCATCTAACCAAATCCAATGATTGAACCATGCATGCCACATTGTCTCAAATCATCAAAAAACATTCCAAAACAATGGGCTACATAGGTTCTATCATAACCAGTATCATCATTGATATAAAAATGAACCTCTTTGATGATATTTCGTTCAGGTGGGCTACTTTGTACACCATCCACATGAAACTCAACATGTCTATAACAAATATGTACAAAGATTGCGACTTGCTCTGAATGATAATATTGACTTTGAATCTCATTTTGAGGACTAAATGTATAGTTCTTGGCAAAATCCACAACAGAAAGAATACAACCTTGTGGAAAGCAATTCTTTGACTCACAAAACTAATTAGCCTACCATCTTGCACCATGACAATGTTGGATATGTGGATATATGATACTATAAAATTTCTCCATAAACTCATTGCAAGGCAATTCACTTTCTTTGAGAACATTTTTTTGGAATCAACTCCTAACCTAGTTGTGTATTTCTCTTATTCAAATCTCTTCCACACAATTTCCATAGAATGATCAATATTTTTAATCAAAGCAAGCTTCTTCAAATCTCCACAATTGACACATGTATTTTTTATACATTGTACATTGAAATCATCCGAACCTTCTAATTTTTCACATAGAATGGACTTCAAAAATTGTGTTATCCTTGCAGGGATGATAATATTTGGATGAACCATTGCCAACAATTTTTTATATGATTGAAGGTGTAGATGGAATTCAACATGATTCTGACAAGTTTCACATACTTTATTTATTCGTACAAAACATGGATGTAACTTTTCAAACACCCTTGGAGAAATCTTCAGTTGTGAAAATTCTTGTTTGAATACTTCCAAAAAATTACTTTGTGTTGTATCTACAAAATGTTTTGGATGACAATATTTTATATCATCTTCACCTGTTACTTGTATAGTATCCCTCATATTATAGGCAACACAGGAGTGGCTGATCTAATATTCAATCACTTGTTTCTTCACATCTTCTGGAATTCTATATTTTCTGGGAACCCTGCAAATATTTACTGAATTATTTTCTATGATTTGATCTAGCTTATTTCTCCTTACAATATATCTTTGCACAGTTCTCCTAGACACATGCATTAAGTTTCCAATTGCTTTCACCTGTCTCATATGCGATATTCTTTTACTTGAAATTACAGTCATCAATACCCTATGTGCAACACTTAAATCACTTGTTCGACTAGTACTTTGAATAGAGTTCAATGCTTCTTGGAAGTTTTCAATTATTATTTGTTTTGTTAAATTTGTTTTTTTCTTCCTATTATCAACCCTTAGCAACTCCAAAATAAGGGTATTTTCTTTTTGCCTAAATAACATAGCACATAATTGTGCTCTTCCGATTAGAGATTTTTCTTCAAAAAAATCATCCCAAATTCTTTTAGAATGCAATTTTATTGTACTTTCAGGTAACGTGTCCTCAAGTGAAATCTTGTTGAAAAGAATATCTTCGTCTAAATCCACTAGATTTTCCATATCATGAAAATAAGTTGTATCGTCAATTTCCTCCTTAGTCACATTCTTTTATGCACCTTGTTCAATTTATTCTTGAATTTGTTCAAACCCAACATGATGTTCTTCCTCTTGTTCATCAGTAATTTGAACTTATTTTTCTTGACTATGTTGAACCAATCCTTCGTTAAAGTTGAATTTATCTCATTTCTTCTTCTTATAGTTTTATCTTCGTTAGACCTTCGATCAAACAACCTTGACCTGGTCCTTTTGTTCCCCATCATAAATTTTCTTTTAATTCACCTACACAAATATGTATATGTGAGGGCAAGGTCAACTAGTGTCCAAGTGGTAAACCAATATCTTGCATATTATGGTTTAACTAATACAGTGAATGGTCTTTATCTAAGAGTTTCAATAAAATTTTTGAATGTTACACACTCATGTGTAAGGACAAATTAAACTTAGGAGAGGTCTAATATTCCTACACGATTCTTGAAGTTAGGTGGAATGGTTGTACAACTACTTCACAAGGCAAGTCTAAATTAGATGAATAAATAGTCATTTTTGGTTAACATGTTGCTTGATCCCTATGAGATACATAATGTAGGAAATTAGTGAGGGCAATGTAGGAAAATAATTTATCCATGTTGGGCAATCTTGGGAAGTCAACATTCATTAGTGAGGGCAAGGTCAACTAGTACATAGGAGATTTCTATGATATGAGCAAGAGGTAGCTCAGGATTTAACATATGGATTTAAATAGAATGAATGGTCTTTATCTAAGTTTTAGTAAACTTCTTGAATGTTGCACTCACGTGTAATGACAAATTAAACTTAGGAGAGGTGTCTAATATTGAGATTGGGATTGTCAATTCGAGGAGCTCTTTTGAGTATAACTTTAGGTTTGGGATGAATTTCACACAAAGGAGGGGGCATAGATGTTTTAGGTTCCATAATGAATTTATCAAACCAACTTTGATGTTTGTGTGTGGGTGTTGGATTAGGATTAGGTGATGTCTTGGATGGGGATTATGATTGGATGTGGATGGGGTTTGAAATATATAGGATGATGGATGAAATTGGATTGGAATAGTGGATTATGGTGTGGATTATGGATGGCAAATGGATGGAGGATGGATTATGATGTGGATTTTAAAGGACAAATGGACGAGAGATGATTAGGATTGGATTAGGATAGTGGATTTTGATGTGGATTAGTGACAAATGGATGAGAGATGATTAGGATAAAGATGAATGATAGGATTGGATGAGGATAGTGGATTATGATGTGGATTATGATGTGGATTATGGAGGATGTAAATGGATGGAGGATAGTGGATTATGATGTTGATTATAGAGGACAAATGGATGAGGGATGATTTTAATTGGATTAGGATAGTGGATTTTGATGTGGATTATGGTTGACAAATGGATGAGAGATGATTAGGATAAGGAAGAATGATAGGATTGGATAAGGATAGTGGATTATGGAGGAAAAACGGATGAAGGATAGTGGATTATAATGTGGATTACGGAGGCAAAATGGATGAGGGATGATTAGGATTGGATTAGGATAGTGGATTTTGATGTGGATTATGGGTGACAAATGGATGAGAGATGATTAGGATAAGGATGAATGATAGGATTGGATGAGGCTAGTGGATTATCATGTGGATTATGGAGGACAAATGGATGATGGATGATTAGAATTGGATTAGGATAGTGGATTTTGATGTGGATTATGAATGAAAAATGGATGAAGGAAATTGGATTAGGATACTGGATTTTGATGAGGATTATGGGTGATAAATGGGTAAGGATGATTAGGATAAAGATGAATGACAAGAGTGGATTAGGATAGTAGATGAAGGATGATTAGATGAAGGATGATTTAAGCAAGTTCAGGAGTGTATAAAAGAATAAATGTGTAAGATGTGAAGTTCTAGAGGAATATAGATGAAGATATAAAGGTATTTAAGTTTTGGTTATTCAGTTTTACATATATAGCTCTTTTACACAAATCGTGAGACAAGAAAAACATAGTTCGACAACCTATACTAGTCAAGTGGGAGTGTTTACAACATGTGATCCCACCAATTTACTAATCTTGTTCACAAATAGTGTCGGTCCAATGTTTCAGAGAACCAACTACGGAGGATTGGGACTGTACCCGTATCCCACTATCCCATTTCCAAGAGTGTATAGATGAGTAACTTTCTGGGCTTTACCAATGCATCACATGTGATCAACGACTGATGGCTTCCTAGTCTAGGTTTAAAGAATGCTCAACTAGGGAGTCCTTGAAATACCTTACGGTATGTGAGGCCCAAATCCGTGATACAAGGGTGTTGTCTGAGGCCTGGGTGTTGGTGGGACCTCACTTCATAGTGCACTTAAAACACACAACCGCTTAGCCAAAGAATGACAGCTCCTCCTTGGAATTTATACAGCCCACTGGAACACGAGCTTTGGCCAAGCGCTTGGTGATGAAATCCAAGTTACTTAAACCCCTAAAAAATAAAAAATAAAAAATCCACTCCTTTCTGATTTCCAAGATAGTCTTACGACACGAAGAAATCATACTAGGAAATGGACGGGAAATGTACATAAACAGACATCAATAAATTAAATAAAAATCAATTATTAATTAATTAATTAATTACTTGATTAGTTAATTAATTAATTATTTTGTTTTTAATTAATTAATTAATTTAATATTTAAATTAATTAATTAATTACTTAATTAATTAACGCAAATAAATAATTAAGTAAAAAATATTCTATTAATTTATTAAAAATAAATTAATTAAATAGTAAATCAGTGCTTCAAGATTTGACTGTGTGCCTATTTTTTAGTACCCATGTTCTACAAATTATCTCACTTCTCTCTTCTCTTGCTTTCTCCTGACGATGGATCATGGAGTATGATCCGAAACGTTGACACAAAAAACAGGCACACAGTCAAATCCTGAAGCACTGATTTACTATTTCATTATGGACTGTGGAAATCTTATGTCTATAATTAATTAATTAATTAATTAATTAAAAATTTCATTAATAAATTAAATTAATTTAATTTAATAAAAAACTAACTAATTAATAAATAAAATAAAATTTTATAAAAAATACAGAATTAATAAAAAATAATAAATTTTATAAAAACTAATTAATTAATAAAAACTATAACACATTTATATTATAAATTAATAAAATTAAATTAATTAAATAATTAACAAATAAAAAAATTTACCTGCCCTGATCGGTTGCGCTTGCATGTGTGTGGGGCAGTATACAGAGGTGCAAATTTCTGGTGGGGGCGCTTGCATGCTTACGAGGGAGTTTGATTCTTTTTCTTTTATGTTTTGTTTTTTCTGTAGAGCTACTTTAGTGTTTGTTTTCACTACCCTCGGTGATCTAGTTATCAGGACGGGGATTTTCTTTCTTTCTCATGGAGCTGCATGCGTCGATGGACAAGTTTGATCTAGGTTCTTCTCTTCCTCGAGGAAGTCAGAGCTTTGCAAATTTAGGTAACCTTGGCAAGGGTTTGATGAGAAATGGTGGTGTTTGGCTACACAAAGTAAATGGGTGTTTGGAGAGATCGCAGGAATGGCCAAAGCTTGTGATTCAACTAGACTCTGTGGCGGAGAACATGGAATACTACAGCAAGCATGTGTTGATTTGCAAGTTCATGGGGATGCAAGCTTTTCTCCCCTTTCTTGATTCATGGGTTCGCAAGACCTGGAACCCTAAAGGGGACTTTGATATTATGTTGGCAGCCAACAATTTCTTCATGGTGGACTTTTCCTATATTACTGACAGAAATCGAGCTTTTGAAGGCGGATCGTACTTCTATAACCATGTGGGCCTATTCATTAAACCTTGGCATGTGGGTTTCAACTCCACAGAGGAGCTCCCTTCTCAGATTCTAGTTTGGGTACGCCTCCCTCACTTGCCCCTAGAATGCTGGCGAAGTGATATATTACAGATGATTGCTCTCTTGCACGGTAAGCCTAGTGGGCCCTCTCAACAAACCTTAAATAAAAGGGTTTTTTCTTTTGCTCGAGTGTGCGTTGAAATTGACTTGAATAACCCATTGTCGGATTCAATGGAAATAAGCATTGGGGCAACCGATGGACCCAACAATTGGATTATGAGGCATTACCTTTTCATTGTTGGTTATGTCATGAATATGGCCACCTGTAGTGAAAGTGCCTCAAAGCCACTTCGGCTACTGGTATGGCTAATGCTTCTCATCAGTTTGCCTTGAAGGTGGACAAAGGTAAGGTCCCCATGTAGGGGGTGGAGGCGGATAAGGATGGTTTTGTGCTTGTTAAGACTCATAACAAGAATAGAGGACAAAAGGGGACTCTTAAAGAAAGGCAAGAAGAGGAAACCCTCAACAGGTTTGAAGCGTTAGAGGACTTGGTTCAAGAGGAAGGTGTTCCCTCCAAAATGCAAGTTGTTGATAGTACAATTGTTGAGACGTGCCTGGTGGATCAGCCAAATACTTTTTCTAGCCAAGCCCCAACAGGGGGTCAATTAGCTCAGATGGACATAGATCTCCCTTCCTCGGGACCTGAGCTTGGGGGAATTGGCTTGACGACATACACTATTATGGTTTCTGATCCCCCTGGTTCTAGGATCATAATTGAGAAGGTTGTTGGGGACTCCGGTAAAGGCAAGTCTCCTTCTCCTGTTTTGGGCCTCCAGCAAAAATCCCCAAAAAGGGGACTCCTAAGAAGCCTCGTAAAGCAGGTAGGAAGAAGAATCAGGAAAAGGTAAAACTGATTGGAGAGATGTTGGTAGAGTCTGGCTCAATGAGGACTATTGACTCTCACTTTTCCTAGCCCCAACGATGATTGTGATATTTTGGAATGTTAGGGGTATGAATAGCATCCCTAGACAAAAGGCTATTCATGATTTTATTCATGTTCACTCTCCTGATTTGGTTTTTCTCTAGGAGACTAAGTTGTTTGTTGAAAGTATGCTAAATTTGGCTCCTAAGATCTGGGGTAGAGGTTGTTGTCAATGTGTGGGGGCGCAAGGAAGCTCAGGGGGACTTGCTTGGTTATGGGATCTATGCAGAGTATTTCCTCTATGGTGGCTTTCTGGAAGGTGCTCTATATCTCTTGTTGCTTCTAGTCTAGAGTCTGGTGAGAGAATTCTTCTTTCTAGTATTTATGCTCCTACGGATCTCCCTAGTAAAGCTCATTTGTGGTCTCATATTAGATACTTGCATTCTTTGGAGCCCTTTCTACCTTGGATTCTTGCAGGTGATTTTAATGCTATCTCATCTCTGGAAGAGAAAAGGGGTGGGATTACCCATTTGGCTTCCATGGATCTCTTGAGGGACAATGTGGCTTGTATGAATTTGGTGGATATCAAACCCGTGAATGGGTTATTTACCTGGAATAATAGGACTAGTGATGATGTTATTTCTGAAAGGTTAGACAGATTTTTGGTGTCCAATTTTTGGGTTAGTGTCAAATGGATGACTAGCTCTGCGATTTTGGATTGGCATGGCTCAGATCACTAGCCAATCAAATTCTCTGCTTGCCTGTCTAGATTCTCTAAAAAATAGTCCTTTAAATTTTAGCTTATGTGGCTTTGTGATGAGTCTCTTCATGATTTGATCCCAGGATGGTGGAGGGCTGGGAAGCCTACTTTTGGCACTGCCATGTACTCCTTTGCTAAAAGACTCCAGTATGTCAAATATATGCTAAAACGATGGAACCGACACCATTTCGACAATGTTTTCCAAGCTAAAAGGGTTACACAAGAGCACTTGGACACCATTACTTGACAGATCTAGGCTCAAGGGCTATTTGAGGAGTTGAGTATGTTGGAAGCTGTGGCTGTGCAGGAGGTGGAGGAATGGGAGCTTCGTGAGGAAATTTTCTGGAAGCAAAAATCCCGCATTGATTGGCTTCAAGAAGGGAACAGGAATACTTCTTTCTTTCACAATTTGGTTAAGGATAGAATGTAGGGAAATATCATTTTATCTCTCAAGTCCCCAGATGGTGAGCCTCTCTTTCCTATAGTGAGATTTTGAAAGAGCCCATTTGGTTCTTCTCTGCTCTTTTCTTTGATGATTCCCCTCCTGCCAGTGAGGAAGAAGCTAAAATTTTGGCTTCCATTCCTCCCTTGGTGACTGGTGAAATGAACGAGTCCCTTCTCAAGCTGATCTCTCTACTGGAGTTGGAGAATATTGTGTTTCATATGAGGAAAGGTAAAGCTCCTGGTCCTGATGGGTTCCCGATTGAGTTCTTTCAGGAGTTTTGGGAGGTTATAAAGCTTGATCTTCTTGAGGTTGTTCAAGAATCTCAAAAGAATAAGAAAATTCTAAGATCATTGAATGTTGCCTTCTTAGCTCTCATCCCTAAGTAGGAGGGGGCTAATTCTTTGGATCTCTTCAGGCCTATTGCCCTTTGTAATGCGGTGTACAAAATTATCGCCAAGCTGATTGTTGAACGCCTGAAACTGTGGTTAGATAGATTGGTTTATGAGGAACAAGGTGGATTTGTCGTTGGTAGGCAAATTCTGGATGGTGTGGTTATTGCAGCTGAGACTGTTCACTCTATGGCTTCCTCCAAGGAGAAGCCTATGTTCATTAAGTTGGATATGGCCAAAACTTATGACTATGCCAAATGGGATTTTCTAACCAAGATTTTGAGAGCTTTTGGGTTCGACAATGCCTGGATCGAATGGGTTATGAGTTGTGTCACGCCTACCTCCTTTTTTGTGCTCCTTAATGGAGAGCATTCTAAACTCTTTGGGGCTTCTAGGGGACTTCGACAAGGGGATCCTTTATCCCCATATTTATTTATCTTGATGGTTGAAGGGCTTGGGAGACTTTTAAAATCTCATGTGGAGCTTAGTCTTGTTCAGGGTTGGCGATGGGACAATAACATCCCCCCCCAATCCCATCTTTAGTTTGTGGATGATATGACATTAATGGGTCTCATCAGAGCGAATGAAGCGGTCAATCTAAGGAAGGCCCTGGATTGTTATTTGGCTACCTCTGGGCAAAACATCAATAAAGGCAAGTCTTTTATTTATTTATTTAATACTCCTAACCTTATTCAGCAGAGAATTACGGGTATCCTTAGGTTTCAGATTGGCTCGCTTCCTTTTGTCTACCTTGGCATTCCTCTGGTTGTTTGCACGTTACCTTGTGTGTTCTAGTACAATGCTATTGAGAAGTTTCAAAAAAAGGTTAGTCAATGGACTTGTAGGTGTATTTCTACTACAGGAAGAGTGACTCTGTTGAAGTCTATGGTTTAGGCTCTCCCGTTGTACAGGTGCTTTATGTTATCTGCCCCTGCCAACTTTGTTGATGTTGACAGTTTCTTTGGTCTGGTAATCTATTTTTGAGGAAGTGGAGCTTGGTCAAGTGGGATGTTGTGTGTCGGCCGAAGCAGGAGGGTGGTCTTGGGTTGTGTCGGGTCGATTTGAATGGGCAAGCTTTAGTAGCTAAACTCTATTGGAAATGGTGTACTCAGCAACAACAAACTTGGGCTAAGATCCTCACCTTAAAATACCTTGGGGATGTGGATTGCATGGATATGCCCAGATACAACCTAATGGGTAAGGGTTCTATGGTTTGGAATATCCTCAAGAGGGGAGCCAAGTTGATTAAACAAGGATTGTTTTGGATTTGCAACAAGGGTTTGGAAGCTCTCTTCTGGTTTAATTCCTGGGATGGGCATCCTCCTATTATGTCTACAAACCTCACTTTGTAGGGCCTATGTAGGCATTTTTTGGAAGTTGGTTGGACTTACGTGATGGATTTTAAATCCCCTCAGGTTCTGGGTCAGGCTACGTTGCAGAGGTGGAAGGACCCGCATGAGTGGCCACCTAGGGGATGAGTGGAGGACCGTCAAGAGCTGGCTCGCATCTTGGTCGGTAGGGTTTGTAACTCTCTATTGGAGAGGGATGTTCTGGCCTAGGGAGGTGACCATAAAGGCAAGTTCACTATTTCCTCTAGTTATCAGGTTCTGGATGAGTAGATGTTTGGGTGCATGGGGGTCCCCTGTTGGAAGCAGATCTGGAATAAATTCTCTTGGCCCAAGTGTAATTTCTTTTCTTGGTTGGTGATTTATAATAGATGCCCGACCTGGGAGAATCTTTGGATGCGGGGATTTCAGGGACCCTCTATGTGTGTAATGTGCTCTAATAGTGATGAGAACATTTCTCATCTCTTCTTCCAATGCTCTTTTATTAGGGTGATCTGGCATTTCTGGTGGGAAGTCTTGAGGCATCTGTGTAGGCATGACTCATCTTTAAAGGACTTCTGGAGCATGTTGAGGAGTTCTCCAGCCAAGACTTCCTTCCTCCACATTGCTTGGACAATTGGTCCCAGCAAGTCATCATTTGGCATATTTGGCTAGAGTGTAATTGCAAGATTTTCCTGGATAAGAAACTTCAGGTGCGACAGGTTTGGATGAGGATCTTGGGAGGTCTTCAAGAGATTTTGGTGGCTAGATGTGATCTCTCAGCCCCTGTGGACCCTAGAGATATGGGAATTGTTCAAAGTCTAGGGATTTCTGTTTGCGCCAAGGGGGGAACTGGGCCTGGTTTGGGTCGAGGTGCTAAAGGGAAGGTTCAAAGAGATGGTCATTAGAGACCTCCACCTTTGCAGGTTTTGAAGATCAATACTGATGAGTCCTCTAGAGGCAATTTGGGTCATGCTGGTGTTGGAGGCATTGGTAGGGACTGTTCAGGAGTGGTTGTGTTCTTCTCAAAGTATTGTGGCCAACACTCTAACAATTTCATGGAGGCATTGGCTATTCTCTTGGCTTTGAAAAGGGTTTGTGCCCTTGGATGGAGAAGGATAATTTGTGAGTCACATTCTCAGATTGTGGTAGATTCGTTGAATAAGCAGCAATTAGAGGATGAAAATTGGCAACTGGCTGGGGTGGTTAGACAAATTATCTCTCTGCGTAAGGTCTTGGATTCTATCACCTTTTACCATATCCCTAGGGAGTGGAATAAGGTGACTGATGGTTTGGCTAAATGGGCTTTTAAATGGATGGGAAATTGAAAAGTGGATGACTGGAGCTATCTCTGTGAGGGCCTTGATTGGGAGCTTGAGGACTTGGTTATGGAAGATATGAGATGTGTTTTGGGTGTTGCTTGATGTCTTTGTTGCTAGCTTGTGACCCCTGATGGGGGGATTGTAATTTTTGGCTTTGTACTACTTTCTTGAATCAATAAAGTTTTTACCCTCTTTATTAAAAAAAAAATCCCTGTTATTCCTTTTTTTACCCGTCCTTTTCACCAATTTTTATTGTTGAAAAGGATGGGGTTTAAAAAAAACTATATAAAAATAGTTTTGAGCAGAAACCTTCTACTTGGAAAGGATTCATCCTCTTTAGTTCCACCAAGAACATTACCAGGCGAAAACCTTCCACCTGGAACCTTTTCGGGTGAAAGTGTCTATGTTGCATCCTAAGTAGCAGTCCACCCCCCTTTTCCAAGAAATTTTAAAAAATTTCAACTTTTGCTACAAATTTCTCCTCTCAAAATATATTTTTACACAAAAAACATTGAATACCCATTGTAAATTTTGATTATTTTTATTATATTTTTTTTTTAAATTTATTGTAAGTAGGTTATTATAATCAAACATGAAGCAAATCAGAAATTACAAATAAATTAGTAAAATATATTTTAAATTTTTGAAAAATATATGATGCACTAAAGGAGAGAATCTTCTCCAAAAGGGTACTTTTTTTTCAAAAACAAAAGTACAAAAGTTGACTTCTCATGAAAACTATAACGTTATGATTAAATTTGACTTTACAAAAAAATTTAAAAAAATTTATTGAAATTTTTTTTTCCATGCACTAGATATTTGAGTTGTCTAATTAGGAAAAAAATTAAATAAAAAATAATTAAATTTCTATATTTTTCTTGACATATCATTGACGTCACTTTTTTCAAAAAAATTCAACAATTAAAATTTATTAAAAAAAATTTGGCTAATTGTAAAAAAAATAAAAAAATTATAAACATAAACTACACTAAATTTGCTACATTTTATTAGTTTGTCATTTTTAAAATTCTAAACTTTAATATGACTTTTTTGTCATTTAAGTTGGAAAAATATATTTGCATTGGTCGTTTCCTTTATAAAAGTGTGACACAGTATTGAAATTTTGCCCTTTCAAGTGACATTACATTTCCTTTTTACGATCACTTATAATTTGTTATAAGAGAATGTGGTCAAGGATTGATAAGGAATTAAGGAAACGTAGTTGTTTCTGCAAGTGTTCATGGCTTTTGGGGGGACCTGGTCCTATAAATCCACTTAGGTGTAGGGTAACTCTTATAATTATACAGCCCAACAAAGGTCTATTGGGGGTTTGAATTAACCCTACAACCTAATGGCTTCTATTTACACATACTTATAAATTAAACTTCTAGTTGTTTGTTAATTCTCTCTATAAGGGCAAGCATGAGGAGTTACCCATGTAAAATTTTATGTGGTTTATGAGGAAAGGGGTGTGTGGTTCTAATGAGAAGGGAAGAAATATTGGTTGGGTATGATCCTAGTTCAAAAATCTTGTGGAAACCATATTTACAATTGCATGGAGACTAGTCTAGAAGTTGGAATAATTTGAATACAAACTTCTATTTGTGAGTCTTATAAAACTACTAAATCTAGATACACGTAGTGTAACCTCATGTATGAGAGATTTGTAAGTTACATATTAATTTATTATAAACTATAGTTATGAGAAATAAGTTGTGATTCATTTCTCAAATTATAGCATATAGATTTGATAACTTGTACATTGAACTCATATTACATTGTTTAGAGTAAATGAAAGTTTGTTATTATTTTATAGTAAAGAAGGATTTATTTGATTTTATTATGAAAGTAAATGTAAGTGTGAAATATTTATTTTATCTTAGTCAAAATGAGTCAATTGAATTGGTTACATTGCTCAAAAAATTAAGCATTTTATAGTTGACTATAGATTTATAAGTATTATTATTGTAGAGATTAAAATGATATCCTACATATCCATATATATTTAGTTGAGAATATATAAGTCAACATAATAAGTGTGTGTATGTGTGTATGTATGTATATATTAGTAAAATTTGCACATTCATACCATTTTATATTCAGTTTTGTGTCCATTTTGAGAGAATGTCTTAATACATGTACACATTGACATATGACACAATCTTGTGTGAAGTTGGGCTTATTCCCTTTTTCTTCCTCTAGACAAGATTCAAAATATTATTTCTTGCAAGTTACAATTTTCTTTCTCTCATTATTAAATATCAAAACTTATACATTAACAATCAAATATCAACTATTAAATATCAAATATCCATTGTAAATATCAATTATTAACTCATTAAGCCATAAATTAACATAAAATAAACACATGTCAAATAAAACATTTGTCCATGTCAAATATATCAAACATAAATGTCCATGTCAAATGTCAAATATAAACATCCATGTCAACTATCAAACATAAACATGTTCATGTCAAATGTCAAATATAAACATAAAATAAACATGTGTCATGTAATATAAACTAGCTCATTTGACCATCAACTCATCTCCTAGTCGACCAACCCTTGGAGTGAGAGTCATGATCGGGTAGATGAATAGAGCCTACAAAAATGTACAAAGACAATTAAATTAGAACATAAATGTTTTATACATACATTACATTTACATGATATTTATATGTTTCAATTTTATTCTACATTTAGAATGTATACATAAATTATCTCACTTGTCCACTGTTATTGAGTGAAGCATGTGTGCATACAAACCCTATGCTCAAACTAGGAATATCAATTGTTGCCCTGAGCTACATGTATGTAAAAAATAAAAATTGATTTCAAAAATAATTGTGTAGGACTTCATGCATATGATTTAAAATTTACAATATACATAAATTAACTTTAAAATATACATGTCATTGTACCAAGAGGAACACCATCTCTAGCCAAATATACATATATCAAAACATATGTACCTATAGTCTGCATAGTAGCCTCTACGTCTCCCAAAGATCTCTCATTCATTTCAACTGTACAAAAACCATGTCTCCTACAAGCTGCTCCAATGCATCAGGGGCCATAGACTGCTAAGGAGTGGTAGAATGAGTTATAGATGGCATCGCTGAGGTACGCAATACCTACCCACTAGAGGACCTAACTCGATCTACATCACAAGGTTGGGAGTTAGGTGTTGGACTCTCTGAATCCACAAGGACATGATCCATGTATGCACCAATACCTGATAAAGGGATGCCTAGTTGTGATTATGTCACTCGATATGCTCTCATCAAGTCCTTAGACAAAAAGTGTGTCGACCTATGAATCTAACCATCATCTACAATATGGTCAAGATCCTCTAGGGATGGGATGGAAGTAGCATGATAGAGATCTGACTGTGATGATGATGGTCAACAAAATGTAGACAGCCTGTGTGGATGCCTCATCAAGTACTATCCCTATTTGATAAGAAACTTGATTGTAACTAAACTACTTATAATTAGAATAACTTCTATTTGAACATTAGGATTCTAGACAATGAATACGTATACCTCGCTACTATCCAATCTGGAAGAGTGAGAAGGTCCAGGCTAAATCCCTTTGTTGCTACTAGAATGAAAGATGACTAACTATGAATACCTAAAACTAACAATGATGGCATAAAACTAGAAAAATACAGAAACTGATAAAACAACTTGAGGAAAGGAATGTAAAACTAGGAATGTAAAGGCATAGAGAACCTGGCACCAGGTGGACAACCTCACTGTCTAGGATGATAGTGTACTGTGGGGATGTTTGTGCGTTGCATTGTAGTTTGTGTGGCACAGAAAATCAGGATCTTGGATATGTACAGGTTTGCATGAACTTTGAGAGTTACCTATTGACACATAATCCAATAATTATCACATAGAATATCACAAATGATAGCAATAGTTAGAAATGATAGCACAAAAAATAAAATAAAGAAAATGATGAAAAAGGAGGAAGAAGAAAGCATATGCTCGTGCACTCGAAATCCTTCCTCACACAACTTGTAATCACAAAGACGAAAGAGAGGGCTGGGCTGTATAGGAGCTTGCCTAAGTCAAGCCCCATTTTTTGGTGTTTCCACCTCAACGACAGCCAGAGATATTGATTGATTGATAAATTAGTGTGTTCTCTAATTCTAAGTGTATCTAGAATTGTAATGAGTAGTGACAAGAAAGATTGACAAGATATATAAACAAAATATGATTAAACTAACACATGCAATGATATCAAATAAATGATGAGCACAATAGAGCAATGGAGTGAGAAATAAGAGTATGATAATGGTGAATATTGATTTTGACAAAGCTTCACTATTGTGTGAATTTGATCTCTTTAGACTGGAAAATCAAGGGGATTTTATAGCAAAGGTAAGAGGGGAAAATGTGGGAAAGGAGTCGTTTGGGCATGGATCAAGAAAATCTCAGAGTGCCATGCAAGTTAAAACCCAACTTCTAAAATGGTTGATGGACAAACAGACACTCAGGAGATGTTAGCAAATTCGATCTCATTTCTATTAGTAAATTTGATCTCATACTTAGCACATCTACTCTCATTTCTATTAGCAAATTTGATCTCATATTTAGCACATCTAACACCTTATTTGATTTTCTAATCCTATGCTTCAACACAAAAGTATAACACTACATAAACTCTACCCATCTCATGTGTTTCTGATTTAACTTACCTTGACTGTTCAAATATTACAATGCTTGATGATCATTATACAACACAAATTCCTTTGGTAACAAGTAATGTCAATACTTCTTCAATGCTTGAATTATGACATAAAATTCTTGATCATAGATTAAGTATATCTTCCTTGCATCATTCTTTTTCTCACTGAAATAAGCTATAGGTCTACCTTCTTGGCTCAATACTGCTCCTATTACATTTCCACTCGTGTCACAATCAACCTAAAATACTTTGTTAAAATCTGGTAATGCTAACACTAGTTACTTTGTTACCTTTTTCTTTAGCAACTCAAAGCTCCTATTTGCTCCTAATGTCCATCTGAACTCTTTCTTGTCTCCCCACATTGTTGTAGTTAACAACACACAAATGCCACTGAAATCTCTAATGAACTTTCTATAGAAACTTGGATATATTAGTCAATCCAAAAGGTGTAACCAACCACTCATATTGTCCTTCATTTGTCTTAAATGTAATCTTCCAGTATCTCCCTCTCTGATTATGATATGATGGTAAACTCTTTTCAAATCAATCTTGGTAAAGTACTTTGCTCCACTCAAGTAGTCCATTATATCATTCATCTTTGGTCATGGTAATCTATACTTGATTGAGATCGTATTTATTGATTTGGACTCTATACACCTCCTCCACTCACCATCCTTCTTGGGTGCTAGTACCGTAGGTACTGCACATTGGCTCAAACTCTCCAGTCAATCCTTTTGTTAACAACCCCTACACTTGTTGATTCAATTCTTCCATCTAGCATGTTTCTGATACGATGCCTTGATATCCTGTCAGTAAGTTTGCAACTTCTTTATGTGGCGCTTCCTTCACATCTACAATACTACAAACTCGACGAACCAATGCAAAACACATATTTTCATGTCTTAGACTATCCAAGAACTTCCTTCCATCTACTAGACAAATTCTAGCACTACTATAAATTTGACCCTCCCTTCCCTTCAGCGGAACCAACTTGTATCTCCTTCCATTCTTTGTTATATTATAAGTAATTACTCTCCCATCATGTATAGAACTCCTATCAAATTGCTATGGTCTCCCCAACAATAAATAATATACATCCATTGGCATTATTAGACAAAACTTCATCATGTTACATGTCTATTTTAAACTTGACCAAGCATTATTCTTTCACCAACACCTTTTATTTCTTTGGCAACCAAGCAATCCTATATGGTCTAGGGTGTTCTAACATTTTCAACTTCCACTTATCAACCATTTCTTCATACACCAAATTATTAGTACTACCACTATCAATGACAACCTTACAACACTCACCTCCTGATTTGCATACTATTCTAAACAAATTTTTCCTTTGTATCTATTCTTCCTCATCATATTTTATCAAATCTCTTCTCATGATAAGTAACTCACTTTTCTCTAGTTTGTTCTCAAAATTGTATGACTCGTCAATCTCCTCATCAACATGTGCAACTCTCGCTTTCCCCTATAATCTTTTTCTATGGTCTCCCTAACCTTGGTAACACTTAAAGGCTCGATGTCTTTCCTCTCCACACTTGAAACAAGTTCCTCTGAAAGGTCTTCTATTGGTTCCACTATATCTTCCTCAATCTCTTTGATATCCAACAATTCTGTCACTATGGCATGAATTTTTGACATCCCTTTCTCTATGATAAGAACTATTATCTTCTATGTTACTACGATAAGAATTACTGCTCCCTCCTTCATTTTAGTATGAACTACCATTCTTAGAATCTTCCACACGCCACATTGAGATCTCTCTTTGGATTCTTCCTTCTCTTCATCTTTGTCGGTTCTATCTATCTTGAAATCTTCAGTTCAATTTTTTGTTGTTGTTAGAACCAACTGATATGCTTCCTCTATTGTTTGGATATTCAACATACTCAACTCTTCCTAAATTGATCCTCTCAAACCATTGATGTGACTTGCCACCTTCTCCACACCTTCATCATGATGTCCTGATCAAATTGTCAGCATGTAGTGTTCCTCAATGTAATCCTTCATAGTCATATCCTTTTGCCTCAAGTTGTGCAATTCTTTAACAATTCTAAATGATAATTTGTGAGAATAAACTTGGATTTTAGTTTTTTTACCATTTTATCCCATTTCCCAATGCTAGTTTTACCCTTTCTATGTCTTTCTAAGTGAATTTATTTCCACCAAATGGCAACATGAACTTTCAATTCGATCTTAACAAAAATTCACCCTATCTAGATCATCTATATCTTCATACTCGTGTTCTTCTACAAATTACCCAATCTATCAATTCTTTGGGATTTAAACCCCCAAAATAATTGAGAACATCTACTCTAGTCTTCTTACCATTACTTGATATAGCTTTCAACATCCTTTCTTCCTTATCATCATCTTTGCTTTCTAGTAAATGCTCGATAGAATAAGCCTCTTTTTCTTCATCACCCTCATCATCTCTATGGTTATGACCTTTTCTGCAGTCTTCTTCAAAGCCATTCGTCCAAATCTTCATTGATTTTATCATTTTAAACATCTCTTCCATATTTCCAACAACATTAACAATACCTTGTTGTCTTTGCAAAGGAATCTTGTCTTTGGATCCAATATAAACTTCCTCAGGTCGACAGTCTGTCCATAATCACCCTTGCAGTTGCCTCTCAATCAACATTTTGTTGTCAATCTTCTTGTAGACTCTTTGTTTGGTGACCTATTTACAAGCAGAACCTCAGGATTCCAAACTTCACTCTAAAGCCACTTGATGCAGTCATGGTTAGAGGGTCCAATTAAGGATTATCCAACCATGCAACTTAATGAACAAATACACAATGGAACTCAATGTGAGAGGAACCTCCTGCAACAATATAATGAAAATGCACAAAATAATAGAAATATATAAATAGCAGAAACACAGAAGGAATTTATTGATCGCAGGCCACTTCGAGGAGGCAACCTCCTTTCAGCAAGCTCAATACAATAAATTCGTGGATGCCTTCATTGGCCTCAACACATACTTATATACTAAGGCTAATCTAAACAACTATTACTTCCCATGAATGTGGGCTAATACAATATACTCACAGGACGACTTACAAAGCATATGCGTCCAAAAGTAATACACTAACAAAGTAAAGAGAAGGGTTAAACATGGGTTCCTAACATTCCCTGCCTCTTAGAAAAGCTTTATCATCAAAGCTTAAGATGTGGAAATTGGTGCTGAATCTGAAGGAGTGGTTCCCATGTAGCATCCTCTGGTTGTATTCTGTGCCATTGAATTAATACCTCTGTGATGGATCAAGAGCGAAGCTAACGAGTGCGCCTGTCGAGGATTGCCTCCGGCTCCAAAATGATGGATCCTTCGTTATCCAGTTCTGGTAAAATAGTTTGTGCTCTGATGTTGGTGCCAAGAACTTTCTTTAGACAAGAGACATGAAATACTGGATGAACGCGGGAAGGAGGAAGCTCCAATTTATAAGCAACTGACCCAATCTTCTGAAGAATCTTATATGGCCCATAGAACTTTGGAGCCAGCTTATGACGCCCTTTGAGTTTCAGGGATGATTGCTTGTATGGTTGTAGACAAAGAAAAACCATAGCACCTACTTAAAAAGTGCACTCAGAACGATGTTGATCAGCTTGTTGTTTCATTCGATTTCTTGTCATGTGAAGATTGCCCTGCAAGATGCGAAGAATCTAATCTCAGATTCAGAGAACGGTGTCAGCTGCCTGAACTGGTGAACTGCTGGGGGTGTATGGAAGGAGCATTGGCGGTGCCTAACCATAGACTGCTTCATATGGGGTCATTTTAGATGCAGTGTGGTAGGAGGTATTGTACCACCATTCAGCGAGAGGGAGCCACGTTGCCCACTAATGTTGTTATGAGGTGAAGCAACGAAGATAAGTTTCCAAACATTTGTTGATAATTTCAGTCTGACCATTTGTTTGTGGGTGATACCCCAAACTCATCTTCAGTTTAGTGCCAATGTTTCGAAATAGTTCTATCCAAAAATAACTGGTGAAAGTTGCATCACGATCTGAGACAATGGAAGAAGGGATGCCATGAAGACGGAAGATCTGGTCCATGAAACTTTGTGCAACTGAGGAGGCGGTATAGGGATGGCTGAGGGCACAAAAATGACTATATTTGGAGAGGCGATCAACCACAACCAAGATCATTGTCTTCCCTCCAGATTTAAGGAGCCGCTCAATGAAATCCATAGAAATACCTGTCCAAATCCGTGTAGGGATGGGCAAGGGTTCGAACAATCCAGGAAGGAGTGTCATTTCACCCTTGTTGTGTTGGTAGCTATCACATTCAGCCACCATCTGTTGAATTGTCTTTTTCATTCCCTTCCAAAAGAAGCTACGTTGTGCCCTCTCATAAGTTTTAAGGAACCCAGAGTGCCCTGCCGATGGAGAAGCATGGAGTTCATAGAAGATAGCCTGCTGAAGATCTATGCTCTGGGGAAGCATCAAACAACCCTTGTATCTCAGAGAAGCACCATCCCAAGAGTAATGCGGTACAATAGAAGGGTTATTGGCCAATTGTTGAATGATTTGAGATAATGAAGAGTCATTGACATAGCCCTGCTAGACAGATTCCAACCAATTTGGAATGGGCATAGAAATAGCTGAAAGAGAAGCTTGGTCATCAAATGTACGAGAAAGAGAATCCGCCACAATATTGTCCTTACCCTTCTTGTGAGTGATCTCATAGTCATAACCCATGAGTTTGCTAACCCATTTCTATTGTACTGGGGAGGAGACCTGTTGTTCCATGAAATATTTCAACCTCTGGTGATCAGTCTTGATGCAGAAATGATTCCATAGTAGGTATGGCCGCCACTTCTGTACTGCATGCAAAATAGCCATCATTTCCTTCTCATATGTAGAGAGTACTAAATTCTTACCAGAAAGGGCTTTGCTGGTGAACGCAATGGGATGTTCATCTTGAAGGAGAACAACACCAAGTCCATTGCCACAAGCATCACTCTCAATAGTGAAGGTCTTAGAAAAATTTGGCATAGCTAGAACAGGTGTAGTACACAGCTTGTTTCAGTTTTTCAAATGCACACTCAACAGTATGTGTCCATGTAAAAGCATCTTTTTTCAACATAGTTGTTAATGGAGCAGCCAATCAGTCCCAAAAAACCACGGAGGCTCTTGAGTGTCTGAGGATGCGGCCAATTTTTCATGGCATCTATTTTTGTAGGATCCACTCGAACCCCTTGGGTTGAAACAATATGCCTGAGATACTCCACTTCTTCCTGGCCAAAAACACATTTAGACTGTTTTGTACAGAGATGATGATTAGAGATAATTTGCAGTATGAGATCCAGATGTTGGAGATGCTCAAGCAATGTTTTACTATAGATGAAAATATCATTGAAGAAGACCAGAATAAATTTCCACAGGTAGGGCTGGAATATTTTATTCATAAATGCCTGGAATGTTGAAGGAGCATTAGTGAGGCCAAAGGGCATGACCAAAAACTCATAGTGGCCATCATGCCTGCGGAAAGCCGTTTTAGGGATATCATCCTCATGAACCTGAATTTGGTGATACCCAGAACGAAGATCCAACTTGGGGAAAAAATGAGCAACATGAAGCTCATCAACAACAGGAATTAGAAACTTATCCTTGATTGTGATGTGATTAAGTGCTTGGAAATCAATGTAGAGGTGCCATGACCCATCTTTTTTTCTGGACAAGAAGAACTTGTGAAGAAAAGGAACTGGTACTAGGGTGAATAATACCTTGTTTTAGTAAGTCTTGAACGAGCATCTCAATCTCTATCTTTTAGTGAAATGGGTAGCAGTAGGGCCTAATGTTGGGAGGAACGCTTGCAGGAAGGAGCTAAATACGGTGGTCCTCTGGTCATGAAGGTGGAAATCCCACTAGTTTGGCAAAGACACATGCATACCTATCCAAAATTTGTTGTAGATCCAAAGGAGCAATGGAGACCGTTGATGGTTTTATCTGAATGGAATGGAGCTGAGCGATGACACCATGTGAATTCTTCTTAAGAAGCTTTTCCATGCAATGTGAACTTATGATGTTGAGAGACCCTGGTTGTAAGCCCTTCAATGTTTGTTTTTGCCCATTGTCTGAAAACTGCATCCAAAGTTCAGCAAAATCCCATAAGATGGGTCCAAGTGTTCATAAGCATTGGGCACCCAAAACCACGTCACATTCGCCTAAGGGCAAAGCAAACATGTCGAAGCATAGGTTATAATCTCCAATAGAGATACGTACATTGCAATACATATTCCTATTGGAGATTATAACCTGCGCTCCAACATGTTTGTCTTGCCCTTAGGTGGATGTGATGTGGTTTTGGGTGCCCAATGGTTATGCACACTTGGACCCATCTTATGAGATTTTGCTGAACTTTGGATGCAGTTTTCAGACAATGGGAAAAAACACACATTGAAAGGCTTACAACCAGGGTCTCTCAACATCATAAGTTCACATCACATGGAAAAACTTCTTAAGAAGAATTCACATGGTGTCATCGCTCAGCTCCATTCCATTTAGATGAAACCATCAGCGATCTCCACTACTCCTTCGGATCTACAATGAATTTTGGATAAGTATGCATGTATCTTTGTCGAACCAATGGGATTGCCACCTTCACGACCAGAGGACCACCGTATTCAACTCATTCCTGGAAGCGTTCCTCCCAACATCAAGCCCTACCGCTACCCATTTCACCAAAAGACAAAGATTGAGATGCTCATTCGAGACTTACTGAAAGAAGGTATTATTCGCCCTAGTACCAGTTCCTTTTCTTCACCAATTCTTCTTGTCCGTAAAAAAGATGGGTCATGGCGCCTCTGCATCGACTTTCGAGCACTTAATCACATCACAATCAATGATAAGTTTCCAATTCCTATTGTTGATGAGCTTCATGGCGCTCATTTTTTCTCCAAGTTGGATCTTTGTTCTAGGTATCACCAAATTCGGGTTCATGAAGATGATATCCCTAAAACGGCTTTCCGCACGCATGATGGCCACTATGAATTTTTGGTCATGTCCTTTGGCCTCACTAATGCTCCTTCAACATTCCAGGCATTGATGAATAAAATATTCTAGCCCTACCTGCGAAAATTTATTCTGGTCTTCTTCGATGATATCCTCATCTATAATAAAATATGGGTTGAGCATCTCCAACATCTGGATCTCGTACTGCAACTTCTCTCTAATCATCATCTCTGTGCAAAATAGTCTAAATGTGTTTTTGGCCAGGAAGAAGTGGAGTATCTCGGGCATATTGTTTCAGCCCAAGAGGTTCGAGTGGATCCTACAAAAATAGATGCCATGAAAAATTGGCTGCATCCTCACACACTCAAGAGCCTCCGTGGTTTTTTGGGACTGACTGGCTACTATCGCAAGTTTGTCAAGGATTACGGGAAGATTGCTGCTCCATTAACAACTATGTTGAAAAAGGATGCTTTTACATGGACACATGCTGTTGAGTGTGCATTTGAAAAACTGAAACAAGCTATGTGTACTACACCTGTTCTAGCTATGCCAGATTTTTCCAAGACATTCACTATTGAGAGTGATGCTTGCGGCAATGGACTTGGTGTTGTTCTCCTTCAAGATGAACATCCCATTGCGTTCACCAGCAAAGCCCTTTCTGGCAAGAATTTAGTACTCTTTACATATGAGAAGGAAATGATGGCTATTTTGCATGCAGTACAAAAGTGGCGGCCATACCTACTACGGAATTATTTTTACATCAAGACTGATCACCAGAGTCTGAAATATTTCCTGGAACAACGGGTCTCCTCCCCAGCACAACAGAAATGGGTTAGCAAACTCACGAGTTATGACTGAGATCACTTACAAGAAGGGTAAGGAAAATATTGTGGCGGATGCTCTTTCTCGCACATTTGATGACCAAGCTTCTCTTTCAACTATTTCTATGCCTGTTCCAAATTGGTTGGAATCTATCCAGCAGGGCTATGTCAATGACTCTTCATTATCTCAAATCATTCAACAGTTGGCCAATAACCCTTTTGTTGTACCGCATTACTCTTGGGATGTTGCTTCTCTAAGATACAAGGGTCGTCTGGTGCTTCTCCAAAGCACAGATCTTTAGCAGGATGTCTTCTATGAACTCCATGCTTCTCCATCGTCAGGGCACTCTGGGTTCCTCAAAACTTATGAGAGGGCACAGCGTAACTTCTTTTGGAAGGGAATGAAAAAGGCAATTCAACAGATGGTGGCTAAATGTGATACCTCCCAACGCAACAAGGGTGAAGCAACACTCATTCCTGGATTGCTCAAACCCTTGCCCATCCCTACACGGATTTAGACATATATTTCTATGGATTTCATTGAGGGGCTCCCTAAATCTGGAGGGAAGACAGTGATCTTGGTTGTGGTTGATCACCTCTCCAAATATAGTCATTTTTGTGCCCTCAGCCATCCCTATACCGCCTCCTCAGTCGCACAAATTTTCATGGACCAGATCTTCCGTCTTCATGGCATCCCTTCTTCCATTGTCTCATATCGTGATGCAACTTTCACCAATCATTTTTGGACAGAACTATTTTGACACACTGGCACCAAACTAAAGATGAGTTCAGGGTATCACCCACAAACAAATGGTCAGACAGAAATTATCAACAAATGTTTGAAAACTTATCTTCATTGCTTCACCTCAAAACAACAGCATCAGTGGGCAAAGTGGCTCCGTCTTGTTGAATGGTGGTACAATACCTCCTACCACACTACATCTAAAATGACCCCATATGAAGCAGTCTATGGTCAGGCACCACTAATGCTCCTTCCATACACCCCCAGTAGTTCACCAGTTCAAGCAGTCGACACGGTTCTCCGAACCCAGGATCAGATTCTTCGCATCTTGTAGGACAATCTTCACATGGCAAGAAATCGAATGAAACAAGCTGATCAACACCATTCTGAGTACACTTTTCAAGTAGGTGATATGGTTTTTCTTCGTCTACATCCATACAAGCAATCATCCCAAACTCAAAGGGCGTCATAAGCTGGCTCCAAAGTTCTATGGGCCATATAAGGTTCTTCAGAAGATTGGGTCAGTTGCTTATAAATTGGAGATTCCTCCTTCCCGCGTTCATCCAGTATTTCATGTCTCTTGTCTAAAGAAAGTTCTTGGCACCAACATCAGAGCACAAACTATTTTACCAAAACTAGATAACGAAGGATCCATCATTTTGGAGTCAGAGACAATCCTCGACAAGCGCACTTGTCATCTTCGCTCTCGATCAATCACAGAGGTATTAATTCAGTGGCATGGAATGCAACTAGAGGATGCTACATGGTAACCACTCCTTCAGATTCAGCAACAATTTCCACATCTTAAGCTTTGAGGACAAAGCTTTTCTAAGAGGGAGGGGATGTTAGGAACCCGTGTTTAACCCTTCTCTTTACTTTGTTAGTATATTACTTTTGGATGCATATGCTTTGTAAGTCGTCCCATGAGTATATTGTATTATCCCACATTCATGGGAAGTAATAGTTGTTTAGATTAGCCTTAGTATATAAGTATGTGTTGAGGTCAATGAAGGCATCCATGAATTTATTGTATTGAGCTTGCTCAAAGGAGGTTGCCCCCTCGAAGTGGCCTGCGATTAATAAATTCCTTCTGTGTTTCTGCTATTTATATATTTCTATTATTTCGTGTATTTTCATTATATTGTTGTAGGAGGTTCCTCTCATCTGAATTATAAATAGCAATGGAATATTTATTGATTCACAATCATAATTGAATTATAATTTGCCACAATGGGCATAAAACATGCTAGGCCAAGGCTTAAAACATGTTGCTTGTGTTGTGCGGCTAGCCCTTGCTGGCGCCTCCTATTCGGCCCCTGGTGTGGCGAGGGAAACCTCTGCTAACATTGTCAAGGCTGGGACAAATGCTAGTGCTCCTAGGTCACGGGAACTGCTTGTCCCTCTTTGCGGAGTAAAATGTGGCCTATCACCTATGCTCCTTCCTCCCTCATCATCATCTATGGACAAGAGGTGGTGGATAATGAAGAATATCTCAAACAACTAACCCTCATTTGCATGTTTAATCGTTTCTGGCCTTCCCTTCCAGATCTAAACAAATGGGCTTTGGAATCCTGGAAGCCTCTAACTGAAGGCAGGATAGAACTATATCCCTATGCAAGAGGGTTTTTCATTGCTTCCTTTCAATTAGAAGATGACAGGAAGCGAGTGATGGAAGGTGGAGTTTGAATGTGGGGACAACACTCCCTCTCACTCAAACCATGGTTTCCCTCCAACCCTATGACAAAATTCTTGAGTATTATAGTTGTTTGGGTTAGATTACCCAATCTCCCTCTCCAATTTTCGGATGTTTCCTATTTTGAATCTATTGGCAATGCTCTTGGTCATTTCTTACAAGAGGATGAAGCATTGTCAAACTACGACCATACTACCTTTGCTCGCATTCTCATGGATATTGACACATGGATATTGACACATCTAAGGAGATGCCTGGGGACATTATCCTACTTGTTGGGGATAGACCATGGACTTAGACCCTCTATTTTGAGGGTCTTCCTTTTCGTTGTAGGAGATGTTTCACTATTGGACACCTTACTTTGGAATGCCCTCATTTGCGCTGCAAGAAGGGTGAGGCGACTTGGTGGAAGAATGCCCTCCACGATCATTTGATTGTTGGTGATTTCGATATTGAGGATGATGAGTCCTTGAAGGCTCTTGCTGAGTCGGTTCCCTCTAGGGTAGTCGAGACTCCTAATAGATCTTCTCTAGGTCCATTACTGGCGGCCACACCTATGGTATCGTTAGATGTTGGTTCTGTTGGTCCTGCTTCTTTGAAGGCTCCAGTTCTGCACTTAGGTCCTCTTTTATCCCCTATGAGGGCTTAGGCTTCAGTGGACGCTAGTCCTCCCCTCTCTCCTCGTTTTGATTCCTTGGAAGACGACATCTCATGGAAGATTTTTCAAAGAAGGAAGAGAGGTCTTCCAAAACATGCTTGTGCTTCCCACACCCAAGTCAAGGGTGTTCAGAATGATAGATCGAAACCTGGGGTTGTGTAGATGGCTTCCCTAGGTTTGTTGTGGGTGGTAGCTTTGTTGATGTTTCGTGGGTCTCTTTTTGTGTTGGGATTTGTTGTTGCGAACATTGTGTTGTGTTTTAGTTGCTTTTCTATTAAGCCTGTTGTAAAGGGTTTCAGGGCCCCTTCAAAACCTATTTTACCTCTAATCAAAAGCATGCTAGGCCATAGTCGTTTAATTACAAATGGACATACTATGTGCAAATTACAAAATTCAAATGATATTACAATACAATGTGAATGTTTATCCCCATTTCTACTAGGGCATTTCATCTTCTCGCTTACAAGCCCTAGCATTCGATGCCCCACTATAGAAGATAGTGCCCCGACACTATAGTAGGGGACCTAGCTATGACCCAAACTCTAAACTAAACTAACTACCTTCCAAATGATCATGAGAAATGATTATATAGCAACTTCTAGCCTTAGATAATATCAATCAGCTGTAAGGAGGTGGAAAGCTCAATGCCAAGTGTAACATGTCATCGGCCAATGCGTAGATAGAATCTTTTAGAATGAGTGTGGTGATGATGGATCAATGAATCATGGTGTGGTTCATACCATTAGCTCTCCTGGGTTCAATGAATCTAACGTGTTCCTTTGTTGTCGCATGCTTCAGAAGGGTGTCACAAGCCTCAAGCAATGAAACAGGATGTTGTTATGTTATGCCCAATGGTAAGTCAAAAACTAGAATATGCCTTTGATCAGAATCTCTTGGAAATAGAATGTGACATTGTAGGACTAATATAGAACATGTGTCTTCAACCACCATGTGAGCTATGCAAGTGCGATGAAATGCAGTAGGATCTGCAATGCCTGGATGATGACTGAAATGTTATTCAAAACCTACAAACAAATAAAGTAAAAGAATAATTTTGGGTGATGCAAGATTGCTCTTACACCCTAGGATGCTCCTACATTAGATCTCCAAATTTATTAGTCCTCACCCTAGACCATATCTAGGAGTGCAAACCTGACCTTGGTTAGTTCCGCAGTCATGGATCTGATTTATCCACTTTTAAGATTAAAATTTCTTGTCTTGCCAACTCTCTTGCTAGTTGTTGTGAACCAACCTAGCGAATGTGTATGTGGATTTGTGTGCTTGGTGGTTGCATTTAAGGACACTCACTCATTTGGAATCATGGTGGAATGTGAAGAAAATCAAAATCAAAAAGATAAGAGAAGAATCTACTTTGCATTATCTTTGTGTGACATCAATCTAAGACCATTGCACGCTTGTTTCTTGTCTTTGAATCTTTGCTCTTAGTCAAAAGAAGGGTTTGGCCAAGGAGAACTTGACTCGTGCAACTCTGGAAATTCCCAAGGTTGTTCAATAAACACTACCAATTCTTACAAAGTTCAGACATCAAGGAAGCAAGGCAAAACATGTTGCAAACTATAGGAATCAATGAGATAAAATCTACAAGTTAATGGGTCATTTCCACGTAGATCACTTCCACACTCTCAGGGATCAATTCTACATGCACAAATCTAAACCAAGCCAATAAATAGTGAGTTTCCTAAATCCAAAGTCTTCATTTGAATCATCCAAAAGAATACAAAGCATTAGTGAATCATCTCTTGACATCTATTACAACATTTCTTCATCATCAAAATCAAGCTAAATATTATTTGTAATTTAATTTAATTCTTGCATTTATTTACAATTATGGTAACAATCAATCATAGCTCCTAATTAATCTAGGTTAATTACTAGCTTATTATTTGCATTTATTTAATTGGCCTAGATTTTATGTTCTACGTTTACCACTTTGATTTTCACATGTCATTATACGAGCATGCTACATGATTTTATAATGACACATGATTTGAGATATTCATATGATTGTAATGCTTCCTATATCTACTTCTCATGCTTATGATTCCATCCCTTAGCATGTCTACATCTTATATGATTTTTATCTTGTGTCTGATCCTTATCATGCTTACATCCTTGTCTTATGTTTATGATCCTTATCATACTTAGATCCTAATATTACATATTATGATCCTTGCATGACTACATCTTTTACATCCTATGGACACTTATATGATCCTTACCTTGCCCTTAGATCCATCTTTATCCTATCATTTTCCCATATTAGGGGGAAACCTTACACACATACCTTCACACTTACCTCCTACTTCTATGTGTGTACATGCTTCTTATCTAGCATCTATGGTTATCCTATTATCTGTTTATACTAGGGGCAACCTTTTACATGCCTTGATGACTATTTCCAACTTATATGTTTACATGTTTATCATATGACAATATCTTTCACTATAATATAATGTTTTCTCATTTATTCTACTTTCCTCCAATTCCTTGCATCTTGTGTATGCAACCAATTGAAAAGGGGGGCATATGTGTTACTTACATTCCTTTGTGAATTATGTTTTATAGTGGCAAGGTCATACTCATTCCCACATCCAAGGGAGCTTGACAAATCTTATCCACTTGGTTAGAGTCCTACATTTATTCATAACTTCGCAACATTGTATCACTTTCAATAATAGGTGGAATCTCTCATCTTTCTCTTTTTCTTTTATTTTTTCAAAGATTGTTCCTACACTTAAGGGTTGTAGCTCAATTGGTGAGGATGATAGCATGTTCCTTGATTACACCATCCACCAAGGTTCAAATCCCCCCAAGGTGCAATTGGTCCAAGTTTGAACCTTGGGTACCCTTGTCGAACTAATCCCCCTACTCATGCCAACTTGGCCAAAGGATAACTTCTACTTTAGATGTATGCTCCCTTATAATGTTATAATCCACTATATCAAGGTAGAAATGTTTTTGATATTGATAAAAGCAAGTTTTTGAAAGGGCCCAGACCCTTTACAACAAAGCAACCAAAAGGCAGACGATATGAGTACCATGAGATATGTAACAGACAACACAACACAAAAAGGCAGCCCCATTGTAACACAAAACCAAAACAACAAAAAACACAACACCCAAGGATCAAAAAATTACACGTCTAATCCTGGTCTAGCAAATCTAGCTCCCTTGACCTTAGGGTGGGAAGAAGAAACAAATTTTTGGAGGCCTTTCTTTCTTCTCTAAACAATCATCTAAGATAACCCCAAATCCAAATCCTCTGAATGAGGAGTGAGGAGTGAGGGAATCCTTGACAAATGCCTCCACCAAAGATAGCTCGCGCAAAGAGGGGGAAGAACCCGACCCAGAAGTAGGGAAAACCAAAGACAAATCTGGAGTTGGGATCACCCCGCTCACCATTGGGGGGTAACTACTGATGAAGGGGCAATCAGGGTTGGGTTTGAAGAAGAGGACTCAGGAGGAGTTGAGGGGCTCGCTGAAGTCGTGCATGCCTCAAGGGAAACCCCCATGGGACTGTTCGCCACAAGTGGAACTGGAGGAGAGGACTCAATATCCTAAGAAGGCTCATCATCCAAGGAGGAATCAACTGGAGAGTCAGAAGCGTTGATAGTCAAGTAATCATTAAGAGCATTCTTCCACCATGTAGTCATGCCCTTGCACTGCGAGTGGGGACAATTGGAGGCCAAGTGGTCAATAGAAAAACATCGTCTACATCTGAAGGGGGGGCCTCATAATCAAGTTGTTGCATACAAGGCCTTTCCCCCAACATCAACATGAAGAGGCTTGGAGATATCAATATCCACCAGAATATGGGTGAACGTAGAGTGACACATGCATGAAGTAGTGGAGTCAAACTTCAAGAAGCGACCAATTGCATTATCGTTAGCCTCGTCACCAGGAATCTTCCTAAAATTGGAGAGGAAGGTTTAGAAGCTAAACCCATATTAGTCTGATGTTGAGAGGTTTGATGTGTACGTTGAAGGAGATACTACCATGGTTTGATTGAGAGGGAGTGCACTCCACACAACCAAACCCCATTGTCCAACACTAAATCCCTCTCCTCAGAAGTTACAAAGGTCACAACGAAAAGCCTCTTGCACAGGGGAAGAGCTCAATCTTGCCCTACACAAGGGGCTTCCAAGATTCCAAGACCTATTTGTGTAGGTCAAGAAGAAATGCCAAAAATTGTTGAACCTACATATCAACCCATGTTGAAGATAGAATTCTTCATTGTCGATGACATCCTAGTTGCACATGACAACTGAGGATGAAAGAGCACAGGGCAATGGCTGAGGTTTCACTCAAAGAGGGGCAACCCTAAGCCCTCGAACCTATAACGACCACATAGGACTTGGGTGAGCTACCCTTCACGCCACCAACAATATAGTGCCTAGGAGAAGCCGCAATTGCAAGCACCTTCGTCCCCTACACCACATCCGCCAGCGCAACATTCCTCAGGGTACCAAAACCCATTTCAATGCCACCAACACCTAGAAAAAGCGTGCACATATCAAGGTAGAGATGTTGATATCTATGTAATCGAATTGTTTCCATTAAAAAAAAAGATAACTCCTAATTAAGCAAATTGTAATTCATGATCATCTCAAATTGTGTTACAGACACTCTTTGTTGCATGCTTCTTTATTTTGTAGGTTCCAATGAACCACTCATGGGAATAATAATCGAAAAATAGTTCATTACTTTACATGGACCACATATCCTTTTACTATGTAGAAATATTTAATTTTACAAGTTGACTACTTGTTTTACTTTAATGCAATCCACCTAGTAGTTTGCAAGCACAACAAAGTAGGGGGGAAATTTAATGGTGAAAATTGCAAACCCATACCTTTTCCCTTATATTTTGGACCCACTTTGATTAGAGTGTCATAAATACAATAATTATCATACAAGTGGCATATTCATGTGTAAATTTGGCTCAAACCTCGATCTTTGTCATCATTAATCCCTAGAGTTTCATCTCTAATTCCTAAATTTACTATTCCTCACCTTAGATCATAGCTGCAAGTGTGAACCTAACCTAGGTCAATTATGCAATTGAGGATATAAACCCTTCACTTATAAAATTCAAAATTCAAATCTCTCACCTCACTGACCACCTTACTAGCTGTTGTGAGCCACCTAGCACATGTTTGTGTGAATTTATGTGCTTGGTGATTGTATTTAAGGGCACTCATTTAAAATCATGCTGAAATGTGAAAAATAACATTTAGATCTAAGAGTTAAAAGGAGCATATACTCTACATTGTTTGCCTATGACATCATTCTAGGACCATTGCACGCTAGCTTCTTATCTTTGAAGCTTTGTTCAAAGCTATAAAGTCAGCCCATCTAATGGTTTGACCAAGAAAAATATGACCCTTGTGATTCAGCAAATTCCCAAATGTGTTCATAAACACCATCAATCCTTGCAACATTCAAACATCAAAGAAGCAAGGCTAAATAGGTTATAGACTGCAAGAATCAGCAATATTTATAGGGTCATTTCTGCACAAAAGATCACTTCCATACTCTCAGGGATAAACTTTGCATGTGCAGAACTGAACCAATATGACAAAGTAAACTTCGCGAATCCAAAGTACGACTTGTCTAGAAAAATATAGACCATTGACAAATCATTTCTTGACATATATTATTGCATTTCTTCATCTCATTAAAATCCAACTAAATATTGTTTGTAATTTAATTTAATTTCCCAATTTATTTACAACTGTACTAACAATCAGCCCCAGCCCCTGATTAATCTGGGTTAATTGTTGGCTTATTGTTTGCATCTATTTAATTAACCTGAACTTATGTAGAAAAGGGATTGTATTCCCTTACACATATCACATTCTCAATGATTGAGAAACTTGAGGAGTCCAATGCACCATACCCATGAAAAATTTCATGTATGTTCTGTTGATTATCCGAAACACTGACAGGGGGGGTGAATCAGTGTTCTATAAATCTTTTCATGCACTTTTACTTTTAACCATTTCTCAAAATAAATTAAACAAAGGCACAACATACAAATGACTAGCAACCATAAAAGCATGACACATGAACACCAAGATTTTTACGTGGAAAACCCAAAGAGGGAAAAATCACGAGAGGATTAGCTCTCAAATATATATTACAATCTTTACAAATAATGATGTTCAGGCTTGGTCACTCCACGGGCCTAGAACATGTTGGCTCACTGCCATGAAGTACAACTAGGTCTAGCAGGCTCACTGCCTCAACCCTAAACCTAGCAAGATTACAATAAGGATTGTTAAACCCTGAGGGCTGTTAAACCCTAATGGAGGCTCACTGCCTTGATGAAGAAGGCTCACTGCCAAGTGCAAAGCAAATTGCACACGAAAACTGAATACTGCATAAGCATATGTCACTATGTCAGGGTGCAATCATTTAGCAACTGAATTTTGAATCCTAAGTCTTCATTATCACTAATCTGTGTCACTGCTCTGCTCTACCTTATCTGCTCGCCCTTTTCCTTATCTTCCCATTTTCGCACAAGGACGTCTTTTCCACGACTCAATTATAAGTATTTATACACTTTATCAACTTTGGAATGATCATCAAAGTCGGCATTACAATCAACCATTGGAACAATCTCCAAGGTCGACATTACAAACATTTTACAAAATAGGTCTTGACCTAATACAAAATTATGTTAAGGATTTGTAGTATAGATGTATGCGGATCATGCCATGCCTTCGCTGGGACTCAAACACAATCTTCCACGCCACAACACGCTTCCATAATCTTTAAGGGATCTCCGCAATTACTGGAATTAACCAAGTCAGCTAATACTGGTTACACGGTACGTTATCTGAGAACAATCTTCAAACACGATCTCAATTCCTTAACGCGAACCAATGTCAAGATAGTAACATGATCAGGAGGCATCCACAAACACATTGAAATCATCAGGAGCAACCGCACAAACTTAAACCACTTTATTCATGAGATTCTTCACACCGGAGCACATGAACTTCATTGTCTTCAACTGTCATAAAAAAAAGATAGCTTGTGGGCCACCAAAACACAAACCATTGCAATTGTAGGCACTTATCATCATCCCAGACTTCCCTCTAAAACCACAAAGCAAAATACTTTATTGCGGAGGAATGCGGAGCAAAACACTTTCTCCCTGTCACCAAAGAATAATCAGAAAAAACAGGTTTTACTCTAGTGAATGCAACTCTCAACTCTTCACACTGAAGGCTCAAACTCAGGATTTAGCATCTTCAGACATCCCTTCAAATAACTTCCAATCCGTAGATCAAAATCTTCAAGCAACAAGAAATGCAGAGTAATCTACCAGAGTGTTCAACATACAACTCACTGTCTATACTGCACTTCACTGTAACCCACTTATTTCTTCCGAAGAGGCCAATTTTCTCAATATCCTCAACATACGAAGCTTCTAAACAAATAATAGAATAGGACAGTTGACACTAATGACAACAAAGATATGTTGCCATCAATGACAACACTGATTAGGCACATACTTGCAACATGTTCAATCCGGCTTTGGGATGTAAGTACCTAGGTTGAATAGTTACCATTCTCTTTGTTTATCAGACTAACGGCTTATATGCTCTCTGTGTTTCATTTCGCATGTGCTTAATTCGAATATGAATATTATTAAAAAAATTAATTACAAGTGCTTCAAAAAAAGAAGAATGACATATTCCTCGTTGAGTAATTCATTGTACATTACTTTCTAAAACCTTTCAGTCAGAAACGCATTAACGACCATTGCAAGACCATAGCAGCATTAAGGATCCATTCAAGGGTGTGATTATTTTGGGATCTTAGTGATCATAATTGGAATTGCTTTCCCTTTGGCATTGCATGGCCCATCTCAGTTGGAAATAATCTCACCCTGTACCTTGCATATTATCTTCAAAAAATGCCTCTTGTTTGTCTTAACATGTGTGCATGTTACTATTTATCATACCAATAACTCCTTACTTTTATTATGTAATAGTGCAAATGAAAATCTTATATTTTTAATATAAATTCCATAAACTTGACGACTCTCCCACCAATTCACCAATGAGATTGGTGTCACGATACAATGTAAATGTCCCTCCAACACAAAAATTGATTGTGATTAATGATTATTCATTTATTGATTTAATAATCTGTGAGGTATTTTCAAAATTGTCTTGTCACAATTTCTGCCATAGATGTTTTCCGTAATATCTGCAATAATGAAAGATTAAGAATTTGTATTGAACACCATGAAAGTCTACTATAATATTTCTCTTGATACGCATCCTCCAACAATCTAGACGGTATTTTCAATGTGTTACGGGCATATTGGATTGGTTGAGGGCAAGTTCTGGTGGAGTTATGTGTGTATCATTTTAGGGGTCGGTTAGAAATGGTGAGCGATTACACTATTCCCCACTTCTGTGGCCCCTCTCATCACAGTGTTTGCCAGCAGAAAGAAATATGTTATGGGGTCTAGTTCCTGTCTTGTCTGGTCCTTGAGGTGGCAGGCCTGCAAATGGGATGGTTTTGTAGGTTGAATAGGTTGTTGATTTGGATCATTATGCACAAGAGTCCCGTGAGCAATGGGGTGTGGCATGATGCTAAGAGGAAGGATGTTTTCCATGGTTATGGCGGTGTCTGCTCTGTGGCTGGGTTGGTGTTCAATTGCTGGGATTATGTTAGGAGGGTATTTTGTTAGGGTTTGGTAAGATCTATGGTTTTTGGCATCCCTAAGTTTTGGCAGGGTCTTACTGTATGTAGGCAGTACTATTTTGGTATCGTATAAGAAAGACTTTTCTATCTTGTATCTCTTTGTATCTAAGATTAAGTTTTACAGGGCAGAGGCCCCTACAGAACCTCCATTATTAAATCTAAAACAATCTAGAGGGCATTTACCTACCCCAACCACGCCCTCAATGATGAGAAGAAATATGTCCTATGATATTTACTAAGCTTAAATTACAAAAATCCAATGTTTGCACTGATTTAAAACTAGGTAGAATGATAATGAGAAGGTAAATTCAACTCAATGTCATTCTACAATGGGTTATTTTTTAAATAAATTCAGTAATTCTAGCAATTTTTGTATTTACTAGTAAGGAAGGGAAATATGCAGCAGGCTAAAGTATTATTGAATCTTAACAACCAATTAATAAATGCAGTGTACATTGAAAAGTCTGCTCAAAACTCCATGAATAACATGGGAGAAACCCAATTATGGATTAAAACAACTTGCCAAGTTGAATGCAATATTGGACTAAAACACCTTACCTAACACTTTAACAAGTTGAACATATTTGAGTTTACAATTGAAAAAATCAACCCATGATTTGTACCCGGCACATTAAACAGAAATGCTTCATCATGCCTGCACAGCTCACTTGTGTCCCCAACCAAAAATATATAAGCACCAAGCAAAATACTGCAGCCTTTTTAAATTTGTTGTTGCCGATTCCCATCCACTTCAAGTCTTGTCTCCACCTGTATCAAATAACAACATAAAATGCTAGTAACTCCTTTTTCTTAACTATGCACTTCTCCAGATAATTAAAAAGAACTCACTATAATTAAAATCAACAAGCTAAATGACTTCCAGATCACGACACTTGGAATTGTATAAGAGTTCCAAAACTAGAAGTACCATTTGGTTTATAGGAGCTCTCCATTTTCCACAGATTTATCAATTGACTTGATTTTTTTTTTCTGTGATGCAAAGTTACTTGGACCAATTGATATGGACATGCGCTTAGTCCTGCTGAAGCACAACAAATAGAATCAGGAAATATTCAAAAAACATTTCTGATGGCATAGTAAATGATACAACAACACAATCATCACAACTCTTATAAATATCTGGTGAAACAAGATTAAACAGATACCTGATAGTTATATCTTCAGCTACACCACCTCCTGAATAAAACACTTTCATAATCCACAATCAGTAGGTAATCAAGAAAGTGGAATACTGTACTATCTATTTAACAATCAGTAGGTAATCAAGAAAGTGGAATACTGTACTATCTATTTAACAATGACTCTGAACAAGATAAGGCTGCAAGCTCCTAATCTTGGGTTCATCTTTAGCAAATTTGTAAACAACATTAGGAAGGAAAACTCATCTCATTTTCAGCGAGCTTGAAAACAGCATGCATGATTTAAAATACCCAGAACCATAAAAATCATACAATAAAAACTCAATGTACTTGGAAGATTCATACAAGAAATTTTAAAGCATTTATGGATCCCAAGAAGTAAAGGTTTTTTGTGGATTTAACAACAAAACATAAATGCACCACTCAAGAAGTTTGGCTAGATGGATAATCGTTACTCCCTGATGGCTTAAGATTGGTCTCTACCTTCTTGTTTGCCAACCCAATGGGCTTAACCCCAGGCCTCAAACAATGAGGCTGATCCTAAAATGGATCTGGTTTTGTGCTCATTGGCATGTTTTGGGACAGAGGACTCCTAGTTGTATATTGAAGAATGTTCAGGGTGGTATGGGGCATCCATGTACAGGTTTCGGTGATTGGGAAGATCTTCAAAAACTGAATTTTCTGCTGGTTTTAGAAAAATTGCCGGTTTGCACAGGTGGTGTACGCACGCTCACCTCTCTGTTGGAAGCAGTGAGTTCATTTTATGCAGTCATGGTGTCCAGTGATGTTCCAGATTCTGAATTTTTTCTCCTCTTCCTTTTGGATGATCATTCCAGCGTCTCTATCGCAGGAGGCTCTATTTATAACCTTTTGGAGGTCGAATTCTATATGGTGCAGTCTTAATTTTCTTGTTGACAGCTGTTGTGATATTTTGCATTGTATATTTTCATCTTCGTGACTCTCATAGAAGTTGTAGGGGCAGAAAGTTCATTTGGCAGTTCTTTAATTGGTTCTTGGGGAGTTAGACAACTTGTTGGAGCACTGTAGAAGGCCCAAGGGGCTCTGGAATCAATCTCTGTAGCCATTTTTGAGCACTGAGTGAGTGTATACTCACATTTACCTTGAGTTTTTACCCACAAGGAATTTATCTGAGGTATCTTGATATCATTTTCATGGTGTTTATAATCTCTCATATTGTCCTTTGTTTCTATTCCAATTGCTTAAGTTTGCACTCATTTTTTGTTCTCACAATCTACGACTAACAAATCCGTTTTTTTACGAACAAGTTAAGGAATATCCTTTTAGCTTACATTTCAAAAGTAGAAGCTATCCCTCTTCTCATTTGTCCAAAAATTACTCTAGAGAAGAACGTTGAAGTAATCAAGGCATAGTTAGTCCCTCCTAACTATTAATAGGTAAATCCAATTTAGAGACATTGCTTGTTAGAGTCTAAGAAATATCTTCCTTAAACATGGTTGTTGGTCAGTTTTTGAGTCATAGCACATCTCATGCCATTGGTTGTTCCTTACTAGTATAGATATCTTAAATACATCTATTTAAAAAATGCCAAGAGATATCAGTATAATATAATACATTAATTATATAATCATAAATCAATTATTAATTAATATATAAATTACTTTTGTTTACATAATTATTAACCATTCTATTATATTAAATAATTACAATTAAATTGATATTATTTTAACAATGAATATATAGAACTATATAAGATATTTCAATATTTAAATTATATAAAATTTTAAAAATAGAACACAATTTTAAAAATTTTAAAAGATATGATATAAACATTTAAATACTCTATATATATTATTTATTAATTACGCCAATAGGTGTTTAACTCGCAAAGCGAGTTCACCTCCGTACGTCGGCAGTGCAGATCCAACGGCCTTCGTTCTCTTAAAGGTACAAGGACGAACATTGAACGAATCCGAAACGTTCACGTCTTGACCGACGAACTGCCCTGCAATTATTCAATGAAGTGAAATTTTTCTTCCTGATCTTCCCTGCAGATCCGATCAATGCAGTGAATTTTTCTTCCTGATCTTCTGTGCAGGTCAGTGGAGATCGGACGGCAAAAAATGAATTGATCAACAACAAGATAAATCTGAGCCGGTTTTTGCTTGGCAGTGAACATTCCTTGTTTCGACGGTTTGCCTGGAGCATTAATGCTTTGTTAGAGTCTTCACGCCATGATTTTGTATTTAACATCCCTGCTTCCTTTCCCTGCTCTGCTGAAGAATTCCAGACTGGTTTCGTGCATTTATACATTTCCTGGTCAACTTTGAGTGCTGTAAGTTATCTTATATGATAAATTCTAGATTATTTGTCATATTTGATGTTCGGTTTGATTTGGGATATTGTAATCCATTAATTTAATTTGAAGCTTTCTCTCAATCTATTACACTAGAAAATATTGAATGCTAGATGTGCACAATATGCAATCTTGTTATAGAATATGGGCTGTAAGCGAACTGAATATGGTTTCTCTGTTTTTGACAAGAGTTTAGGCTAAAGCTGTCAGGTGTTGCATGATTTACTAGAAGTATGTGTTTGAATATTCCTTCTGGAAACATTGGTTACCAGAAGTATGATTTAACTTGTTGCATTATTCTTTCATGGAGCTGTTTCACGCCATTCCTTCTGTCTAAATTTCTTCGTACCCTTTTCTCGTTTCAATGCTAGGACTTGCTATGGAACAGCTGAGTGTAACCAATGTTCCACGCAGTAGTGGCTCATCGAATTGGACTCGGAGGAATGAGTTGCAACATCTACGCTATGAAGCACGGAAGGATGATCTCAATAGAGCACGGCGAGAAAAGAGGAGCCTATCAATGCACCATGAAATCCCTAGTGGCATCCATGGAGTTCAAATTCATTCCAATATCCATCCTCTACACACTTCATTACATATTGGGTCAAGCGATGTAATACGAAAAGGGGGCAAATTCCTTTAAATAAAATCCGATTTAACTTTCTGTCTAATTTAAGTATTAGAGTTGGGAGTATGCCATGTTTTTATTGTTGGTGACCTTTGCATTTTTTGCTATATACATTTTCAGTTTTTAACAGGTTGCACAATTGCTGTGTAGCTTCAGTGCAGTACATGTTGTTTTTGATAAGCTGCTACTTGCCAACCAGTTACCTTGTAAACTCTCAGTAATCTTTCCCCTAGAAGTTTTACATCATATGGAACTGGCCTGCATAATAAGGAGGCTTTCTTCTTATTTTAGTAAGAAAAATTGATTTTGACATATAAACATGAAATATTACACTACTGAATTGTGAACTTATTTACTGTGGGAAATGGATTTTTTGGATTGGTAAATTCTTCTTATGAGGAGTCCTTCGGTTTAGAAGCCAAGACTCTGGACTGCATTTGGCCTGATTGTTCACCACTTGAGCTCATCCATCCCTTTAGGAAGATGAATCTTGATCGCTAATTTTGTGATGTTTCTCACATAAGCTTTGAATATAAATATTGCGGTTCATGTTATCTGGTGCTTTTCTAGAGTTAGCATTGGGTTTATGGAGAAAAACAAATGTTATAAATTGCTCTGTGCTAGAAATGGTGTCATCTGTCTTTTTCTCCTTTGACAAAACATTGTATCATATGGATTTGGTTTTATATTGTACTTTCTTAGCAACGATAACTTCAACCATTCAATCTGAAATTTAGACTCTGAAAGATGACACAGCAGAAAGCAATAAAATTAAAAACATTGACATTATATATAGCACACAGAAAAACTTGGTCTGCTTTCAAGGGGCACTTTTCATTACCTTGAATAATATATCAATACTGGGGTACGTGCTTTACTTGCTCGCTAAGAAAAACCATTTTTGTATATATATTAATGTTGTTTGGGCTTATTCGTATGTTCTTGCATCATTCTCCTTTAGTTGGAAGACATTTATGGATCTCCTGGTTCAGAGGCAAGTTGAGTATATATTTCTTTTACTTCCTCTATCAATCAAGCCATTGTTTTAAATTTTCAAACTTTCACTTCCATATATACAGTCTCTTATTTTGACCTCACTCATTGGCTCGTTTACAATATCAGTATTAGAAATGACCTTTTTTTACAGTAATTTGCTTTTGAGCATTCACATTTACCTCTACAACTACCAATACTCTCATCCTAATGAATAGGGTTGCTTACTTGTAGCATTCTTGCAGCCATATCAATGAGGACAAGTCCTGCATGCATTAGCTCTTCCAGTGGTGCTACTGTCATCTAGTAACTGCTTGTACTTGACAAAAAGGACTAATGGTACTGTTGATGAGGTTTTTGTGACTACAACAACATTAGAATAAAACACAGAGTATCCTATCCTCTCTTGAATAAAGCTTCTCAAATGCTGAACTATGTGATCGAATGAGACTGCTCCAAGGTTCCTTTTATATCAGGTCTTGACGTGCACAGGGATAGACTCCGTGGAATGATGTGATTTGCTGGTAATCACGAGGGGGACTTACGTAGGCTTACTCCTTTGTAGACATGGAATTCACTCCTGGGACTTAGACTTGTGGGCGGATGATTTGGCAATGAGGCTTTTAGAAAACTAATCCTAGTGAAAATCCAAAAGAAAATGCAAAAGATGAGGTAAGGGTTTAGGAATCTAATCAATTGAAATGACTGCTGTTGAAGATGAAACTGGAACCAGTCCTCTGCTTCGCCATGAGACAACAACTAGGCAGGGATGGTGCAATCTTCTGGGGTAGAGGTAGAGGTTTTCATACTGTCCTGTCATGGAACATGGAACTGATCATATAGAAACAGCCTAAGTTAAGCATGGATCACGTTCAGACTAACCATACAAAGTGATTTGCAAGCCACAGATCACAAATGGTATGAACAAATCAACTTCAATCATTCAACAAGAACATTTCCATCGCATCTATCTAATGAAAGTAAGAAAATACAAGAGAGAACTTCAATATCTTTCAGATTTGCTCCAAGAAATCAATAAGACCATGCCAAAAATCTAAAGAAATATATGAACACCATTCTTCAATGCATATATTATTGCTTCAGAAGTCTGTATTACAACAATCTGACTGATCTTTGGAGTTTCAACTCAGGAAGAACAATGCAAAAATAAAAGCTTACTAAGGTGCTCTAGGAGCATCAGAATGATAAAATCAGAAAAAGAGAGAGAGATACAATGAGGCATCCCTCAACCTTTACATAGGCTAGCAAAAATATCTTAGGGCAAAAGGAAATCAGATTTCCTTGAAACATGTGCCCTGGGTCATAAACCCTAGAAAAGCAAGTGGGGTCGTTAGGTTGTTCATGTAGGAGACTGCCACCTGTCTAGGTCGTCAGAATGTGTAAGGAAAACTTCCAGCAGTCCTAGGCGCCACCTGTCTAGGACTCCTGGATAGGACTGTCCTATCTGTCTGGAACTTCCTCCTGTTCTTTTGTCTCTGCCTCCAGGAACCTGGTCAGGACAACTTCCAACTCCCCCATAGGAATACTGGGCAGGTTCTCAATCCGAAACTCCATGACGGATGCGGTGGTGGTGCAGGCGACAAGGACATTTTCCCAATCCACCCTCAGCTCCTGGATACTGTTAATGAGGATCAGAAACGAGGATGCATCCTCAAGATGGGATTCCTCAGTAGGATAAGTTGCTTTGAAGTATATGCTCCGCATCTTGCCTTTCAATTCTTCCAAGTCGATGATCCCATCTGGTGCCACATCCAGATCAAACCAGGTCTCCAATGATACAAGGATTTTGTCCTGGATCTCCTTCAACATGGCGTGGGCCCGGGAAGTGTCACCTTCAATCTTCTCCAAGTTATCTCTCTTCATGAGCAAGGCGGAATACCAGCTGAGGAAGTCATATACTGATCCTGCATGTATTACCTTGTTCTTGATCAAGTCTGGCTGCGGAGTGTTCATTAGTGCCTTCAGTCTAGGGATAGTTTCCTCCCAGACGACCATGAATTGCTGACATGTATCCAGAATGGCATGAATTCTATCCATGAGTGTTGCAACTCTGCCATTCACCTGGACGAGGTCCTCTATGAATCCATGGGCTCTATCCAAGACCTCCATCCAGCCTTTTGTTGTGTGGCCGACTGTCCTCAAAACTTCAACCTTAGCTAAGGAATCCTTAGTTATGCTCAGAGGTTGGGACGTTGTTCCTTGGGCGGATTGCAAGGGGCCCATGAGCTGCTGGATGTGCTGCCGCAGTTGCTCATTCTCCTGTTTCAACTGGTTCTTCTTTTCCTCTTCCTTCCTTAATCTTTCTCGGATGACGGCAACGAAATCCTCCAGTTCCTCCATTTCTTGATCCTTCGTGGTTGGTCCAAGGTCGACTTTCAAGATGTCAAAGTCGTCGGGACTGATGTCTTCCTTTGCTTTGGTTACCCCGAGAATTGCCACCTCTACTCGGCGGGATCCAGATTCATCTCTTGTAATCCTGGAAAACTTCTTTGCCTTCTTTGGATTCGCGGACTTCCCTATCCTGGCAAGAAAATCACCAAGTGCGGTGGAAGGATTATTCTTCCTGATTGTCTTCTTCTGCAACCTGTCTTGTAACCAGTTGGGCTTCGCGGATGGATTGACTTCCTTCTGTGGTTCCGGGGGAACTTGACCAACTTGTGGCGTGGAGGTTGGTACTTCTTCGTAATTGAACTCCTCGCTGAGGAATTCCAAATCAGGGTGACGGAGCATGTCCTCAAGATGGACCTCCCCTGGATTCCGCGGTGAAGGGTTAGGCTGATTCCCCACTATGAGGCTGGGAGTCCGTTCCCGGGTGGAATCCATGGACTCATTATCCCCCTGATCATCTTGCTCATTCGGGACCACTTCCTCCTCCATGGGTCCCTTACCTTTAACTGTTTGCCCATCTCCAAAAAGATCCACCTCCCGAACGGAAGAAGTGCTGGCAGAGTGAGGTCTGGATGCATTCCGTTCCTCCTGGTCAAGCCTACTGATAAGTTCCTTCCGAGCCTTTACTCTCTTTGCTGGTGGATCTTCCGCCGTCCTATTCTTCACCTCCTGTCTTCCTATTCCCTGGTCCTTCACAGGAGTGTCCTCGGTCATATCCTCTTCGGAAGACTGAGAATCCAAGTCTCCCATTAAGTCGTAAGTTGGACGGATACCCATCTTATGCATTTTCTCCGTCTACTGACTTATCCATTTCTGTGTTATTGTTAGCACGGGTGCCATTAGATCATCCAAGTGGGTGACCTCTGGATCAGACCAAATTAAGGGTGGAAGAGGCTTATCCTTTTCCTGTTCGAAGAATGGTTGGACTAGCTTGCCATCCTCCTTGACTTGATCCGGGACTGGAAAGATCCCGATGGCCCTGATCATGTCCATTGAAAGTCGAGAACACATCCTCCTCCGCACCTCGAAGTCCTCCTCAGCGTTTGCCCAATGGTCTTCCAGGTGTATCTTATGCCTATGTTTCCTTCCGCACGCTATCCGGGTGGTGTTGAACGGGTCAAAGTTCTCCCGTAAGGAATGAGTCACTAAGTTGTAGAACTACAGCTCCTCCTCGGATATTTCAGCGGCTAGGAGAGATGGGCATGACTCGACTTCATCTTCTGTCTGGATTGGATAAGTCACCCCGGCCTTCTTCTTCTTCTTCTGGACCTTGTCATACGCCGAGAGTTGCCTTGTTAATTCCAACAGGACCATTTTGTCCGACGGATACCTTGGTAGTCTGTATGGATAGCCGGAGAATCCTTGTACCCTGACATATGTGAACTTTGGGAACTGGAAGAACCAAGAACCATATGTCCTGATCAACTGCTTGGCCTCGGGTGATAGCCTCTAGTGAATGCCTCCCTAGAGGGTCCTGGTAATATGCATGGCGAATGCGTCATTGAATCTCCGGAAATGGTTTATGTTCTGAAGATGAAGCTGAGGATAGCAATTGTAGACCATGACCTATCCTTCTTGATTGCCGATACGTCCTTTCCATGACAGTCCTCGATATTTGTTGTTCCTTGCCAGCATGTAGATCACATAGGAACTCATGTAAAAGGTCTTCGATTCCTCCAAGTTTTGGAATTGTGCATCAATGCTGTCACTGAGGAGTCGAGCCCAATCAATCATCTTTGTTCCAGCAAGGACTTCTTTGATGTAGTAGAACATCCATGGCTCAAAGGTAGAGGACTGTTGACTTCCCATGATCCTGTTCAGCATGACGACGAGGTCTCCATGCTCCTGCTTGAAGTCGGACTTGAGGAGTGTCCTTGGCAACTTAGAACGGTGAGGCCTTTTCTTCTGCATCCATGTCTTGTTGACGACTCCGAAACAGGTTGCTAGATCGGCTTGGAACATTTCGGCTGACTCCTCCTGGCTCATGAATTCGATGGGACTATAGACAGGAATGTTGAAAGCCTCCGCAATCTTTTCTTTGGTGAAATAGGCTACCACTGTGTTGTTGCAATCGACGACCATCCTTCGCTCCGGATCATAGTGCATGAAACATTCCACAATCAGCTCGAGACAAGGAATGGCGGGTGGGAAGCATGCGGCGGCGGCAACTCCATTTCAGACGATCTTGGCTGTAAGCAGGGATGGAGGATGTCCAGCCGTTCCATACATTCGCTTCCCAATTTCTTCCATGACTGAAGGATAGATGTTGGTGTCTCCGACATTTGCCCATTTCGAGGCGATTTTGGACTGTGGAAGTGTTCCCTTGAAGGCGGCCTTCCCCTGAGTTTGTCTCGAGGAACCTGCCTTGGCACTTGCCATTTACCTGTGAAGTTAAAAAAAACAAAGTATGAGTTTTTCCAAAGGGGCAAGGATAGAGGTAAGACGGGGATTTTTATTCCCACACGTGGGGCGTTAGTATAACTTTTTATGCATGTGGGACTAAAATTAGGAATTCTTAAGTACATAGGAAGGACAAAATAACAATTTTCTAAGTAAAAAAATTTCTCCTATGCAGTCACATACCTCTCCCCGCACAAAGAACTTTTGACTTTCAATGGAATCTCTGATTTTTATTGATGGATTTCTGACCTTTTAATGGATTTTCTGATTTTCTGCAGGAATTTCTGAGTTTTAAAGCGTTTTCCAACAAGAAATCTGCCCTAGGAATATTCAGAAATATGAGCCTTGGTGAAGAACTTACCTTGGAATGGAGGAGTTTTGCCTTGGAGAATGAATTTCTGCCCTTGTAGGATGCATTTCTGCTCTAGGAAGGTTCAGAAATCTGCCTTAAACCTACAGAAATTTCTGCCCTAATGACGAATTTGCCTTTGGAAATGGCAAAATCTGGAATTTCCTTGGATAAAGTTGTCCTTCCCTTGATGAAATCTGCCCTTGAAGGATGAATTTCTGCTCTTAGAATGTAGTTTTCTGCTCTTCCTTGGTTTAGATTTGAATTCAAATGGTTGAAAATGACTTGGGCGTTGCCTTTATATAGGTATTTAAACCCACTACTACTTGGCCGACCTAGGTTAGAGGAAAAGAATTTTCTAACCGTCAAACTTTATCCCTGGCCGACTTGGTTTTTTGTCCTTTTCTGCTTTGTCGGTGGTCGGGGATTTATCAACGTCGGGGATTTTGCAATGTCGGGGATTTCACGACGTTTAGGATTTTCTTCCTTAGCATAACTCTTGAACTTTTGTTAAAATCCAGCTAAGTCTCGGAATATTTTCTCCTATGGGATCTTACTCAGATGGAAGGTTGTAATTTTGCTTTCTGAACAGGGAACTTTTCACATCGAGTATTTCAGAGTGGACTAGATCTCTTGGAGCGCATTTTTCTAAAGGTACTGGAATTCATTCAAGTTGAAATTCCCGAACGGAGTGAAGTCTTTTGTCTGAAAAAAAAAAAAAAAAACTAGAGGGGTATGTCCTAGGGTGCAGATTCCTGCTAGTCAAGGATTTTGCGCCCAGGACAAAATTTGTCCTGGAGCGCAAATTCCTGAAGGTCAAGGATTTTGCGCCCAGGACAAAATTTTGTCCTGGAGCGCAAATTCCTGAGGGTCAGGGATTTTGCGCACTTGACCTTTACATTCAGTTTCAAGATTTTTGCTAAGGGTTTCTTCACTCTGTTTTGGCAAGGATAGATTTTCTTCTACTGGGATCAGAGACTCCATCATTTAACACAAAAAGTACCTTCTATCTCCTTTAGGGATTCAGGATTCAAAGGTGAGACTGATAATAGGCCAGGAAATTTTCCCATGTAGGAACTTGCAGACTGGATTCCAGAATTTCATTATGCAGGTCCCCTATTCCAGACTGGATCAAGAATCTTCAGGAATGCAGAATCCAGGAAGTCATGAATTTTGCGCTCAAGGACAAAATTTGTCCTGGAGCGCAGAATCCTGATGGTCAGGGATTTTGCGCCCAGGACAAAATTTGTCCTAGAGCGCAGAATCCTAATGGTCAGGGATTTTGCGCCACTAGACTATGGAATTCAGTTTCAGGGATTTTAAGTGAAAGACTTACATTTTCTTCAGTTTCGGAGTGGGATTCCAGTCTTGTGGCCGGTTCATTCTCCTAGCTATTCCACGAAGGTTCAATTGTTGATACGGGATCAGAAATACGGAGTTCATTTCTTCCATCTTTGTTTCTTCCATCCTCCAGGAATCTGCTTTCGATGGCGAGACACGAAGTTCGTTTGTTCCATCTTTCGTTTGTTCCATCCTCGTTTCTTCCATCCTCCGAGAATCTGCTTTCGATGGCGAGACACGAAGTTCATTTGTTCCATCCTTCGTTTGTTCCATCCTCGTTTCTTCCATACTCCGGGAATCTGTTTCGATGGCGAGACACGAAGTTCGTTTGTTCCATCCTCGTTTCTTCCATCCTCCGGGAATCTGTTTTTTGATGGCGTTCAATCAGACTATGAATTCCAGGGCTCAATCATCCTCAGAGGAGTCAGGGAAAGATTTTTAAGTCAACTGCACTGACTGGACAGGGCTGAAGGCAGAACTGGACACTTCCAGTCCTTGGGCGCAAAATCCAATAGGTACTGGATTTTGCGACCAGGACAAAAAATTGCCTTGGCGCATAATCCAGTACCTACTGGATTATGCGCTCAGCTCAAAATTTTGTCCTGGGCGCATATTCCAGTTGGTACTGGAATATGCGACCAGGAATGTTCATTGGTCTGCATCTCCAGTTTCTTTCTGGTGTCTGGAACAGATTTCGCCCTGAAACCATCATAGGTTCCTGAAACAGGAATTCATCGTTTCGAATATCCTTCGAGTTATGGAATAAGGTTGAGTGCCGGACCGAGATTTAAAGAGATATCCCCTGGATTTGACCTTCCAGGCTAGAGTTGTCGGGCCGGGAACTGAGTTCCATGACTAAAGGATAGATCATGCCAAGGAGTGACAGTCCCCGATGAATTCCGCAATCTTGGTTGGAAGAAGAATCTAGATAGGCTTTGAAACGGGATTCCAGGCAAGAATTTCTTGAGCAAGACTCTGGGATAGGTACTTCCGGACAAGACTTCCGGATTGGACCTCTGGGCTGGATTCCTGGACTGGAGTTCAGGAATGATTCCCTGAGTGGGACATGGAGGCCAGGAACAAGACTAGAATTAAATTTCACGCCGGGACTGGAGTGGGTTCACTACCTAGGGGTGGAAAGACAAAATCCCTTCCTTGAGGATGAAAAAACAGAATTCTTCTCTGAGGATAGTCCGGACTGGGCAATTTTAGGGTTCGGGGCCTATGCGGGGAGGAATCTATGCACTCACTTCTCTTTCACACCGACGAGCCAGCCCAAGCCATTGACATTGTCTGAGTTGCGAAAATATTGCCGGATCAGAGTATGGGATTAGAGCAAGGATCCAGACCAGTCAAAAAAAGGGGGACCCAATTTGCAATTGGGGTTGATGTTGTAAAAGGTCACAACAGGTACCAACTCCTTTTTTAACATATTTCCACTCGCAGTTCGCAATTCCTCTCCCATCTCCATGGAAATATTTGGCATCCTCATTTCTTCCTTGCATTTATCTTCATGTACCATGAGAGGAACCTCTGTTGCGACTTGCAAATCAGCCTCGTCTTCTAATTTTACCTTCAAGGTGCAAACATATATATGCTTATCTTTCATCTTGTCATTCACCTCCAAGGAACATTCTTCTCAACCCTTCTTAATGCCTTTCTTCGGTTTTACCCTCTTCAAGAGGAACTTCTCCATCCTCAGAATAACACTAGTTTCCTACTCTTGCCATGGTTCTTATTTGATAGCTTCATCTTGGGCACAATCACATTTCTAATTTCTTTCTTCAATTTTATCCTCTTACAAGAGCTCATCCACCCTTAGGATAACACATGGTTTTCCCTCTTGCTTTGGTTTCATTTTGTTCACAATCCATTTCTATTTTCTTTCTTAAGTTTTACCCTCTTCGGCAAGAACTCTTTGCCTTCAAGATAGCACGTTAGTTTCCTTCTCTTGCCTTGGTTCTTCTTTGATAGCTTCATCTTGGGCACAATCACGAGTCTCAAATATTTCCTCCCCTCCAAGCTCTACTTGCTTGCACAATGAGTAATAACTTGACCAATTTTGTGATAGATTTGATCTTCACTTGTTCTACAAATTTAATTTCTTTATCTTTTTGATACAGAGAAGGAGCATATTGCGCACTTAGTTCAACTTTTTTGGAAATTTTTAAGCGGTAAAAATTAGGGGGTTTGAACCCAAGACCTATTGCTTACAAGAGACTTTTTATCAATCCACCTATCACCTCATCTACATGCAAAAATGGTAAATAGTCACCATATTTTAAACTAGAAAAAAATGCCATTGATTATTGAATTGAGTGTAGGTTAAGGAAGTTTGTCAAAGATAGGGAGCCAAATTAATGGCAGCCTTGTCCTTATAGTTAAAATCCAAATTTAATAACATGTATCTCTGATACACTATGAAAACACAATTTCATATTTTTTATTAAGATAAAAAAAAACACAAAGGAACCATGAGCAACAATACCACAAATTTTACTGCCAAATTCTTTTATTTTTATCATAGAATTGTATTACAATGTGTTGTTGACTCTATAGATGTAATGCTGCAACATTGGGCATTCCTAAATGCATTATGTTTTAATAAGTTTTTATTGTTTCTTTTCAATAAATTTAACATCATTCCTAGATGCATCAAAACACAACATGAGATGGTAAGCAACTTGTTTACAATGCTATTCAAAACTTTTCAAGGGAGGGTTGCACAAGCGCATTACAAAGATGTTCACCAATGCTACATGTTGCCCAAGTAATGCTCAAGTGCATCCAATAACATTGTGGCTCCACCCAATACATATTTTGTTAAAAGAAGATATATTTTAGTAGGAGAAATAACCCATCAAACTTATCATACATCATAGCCAGGCTAGCCAACACAAAATGAAGGCCTCACAACTTGTCCACCTACAACAAACATGTATAAACATCCATTCACTTGGCCCTCCAAGGGGGCTCATAATAGCATCGAGACAACTCCATTAAAATCCTTTGGAGTTCTATTGCCACATTTGCAATGTTTACAACATTCATAGCAGGGGCAACAAATTTCGCGCTTGTTGCATGTCATTTAATCCAATACTCAAGATTTCAATAAACTCAATAAACTCTTCAACTGTGGCCACATCCAATGCATCCTAGAAATTTATAAGACATTAAAAATAGACTACGCAAAAGATAAGAATATAGATGCTTGGAAGTCTAGTAATTAAATGTATCCTAGACCAAACCCTAAACCCTTCTCCCATCTTCTAAAAATAATAATAATACCAAATAGAATAAATAAAAACTAGTAATCTCAATGTATAGAAATTTAAAAAAGTTTCAAGGCCATTAGGAATTTAAAATAGATTAATAATAACTAGATGAAAAACTGATGGATCTTCTCAAACCAAGCTATATATACAATAACCCTAAACCCTAATCTAGATTACTAGTAAGGTACATCCAATATTCATTGGGGGTGCCTAAACATGTATAATAATAGTAATCTATTAATACTATAATATTCATACCATCCAAAACCATGGTAAGGTACACAATTTAACTTAAACATGCATCATGGTCCTCAAGAATCTTTACCATTTCCCTTTCCAACCAACTCTTAAAGTAGAACAAAAGGATATTTAGGTTGAAAAAGAAAACATGAATTGTACATCCAACTTTTGGTGAGGATGAGAGACCTAACCTTCATGTTCATGGTGTGCTACATTTGTAGCAATAAAGGTGATCATTCTAGACTTCTAAGTGCCCCTACAAGGTTCTCACCCCTATTGGTGCCATTGGCACTCTCACCATGGATAAGCTTGATGGTGTTGTTGCTACGTCCAACAATGCACTCAATACTCATAACTATAAAATGTGTTTGGTAGGGCTTTTATTGCACACCTGAGGCATCCAATTCCTTTCCTAGACTAATTTATGGGTTGTTGTAGTTCTCGTCAATGGAGCACTAGGGAAAGTTGTAATTGTTGTCTACAAAAGTGAGTGTAGGCCTCCAAATTTGCCACGTTTCATTAATGTGATGTTTGATCATTATGTTGGCCCACGGTATAGGATTTGGATGGCCCACAATTGTGACACTTGCTTCGGTTGCTAGCTGTTGCTAAAGATGGCTTGGGCTTTGACAATCCATATACCACAGGGACTCATACTTAATGGAGTGCCAATAGACATTAGAGACATCGATCACCAAGGTTAGATGTTTGTTACAATCTCATAGGTTGGACACTTGGTAGACTTGCATGCCTTCCCGGTGTTTAGCTTTTGGCGATATGCAAATGTGCAAGACAATGCATATGTAGCCCTAAGGAGAAGGAAGGAGGCTTACTTAGGGGCTTTTCCATCTTCCTTTAGGTAGGCATTCCAGTTACTTGCATACACCATTTCCTCACTCTTTGTATCCCATGCAATGTATTCTTGTTAATGAAAACTAGAATTTTCACTTGTTTTCTCCCCACCCCCCTTTGCAACTTCTGCAATATTGCATGCGAGTGTCTATCAGCGTGCCCATTGCACAGTAGGTGTGATTGCTAGTTAAATATATATAATTAATGAAGGTTTATTTAAATAGAACATAATGTAAAAGATATAATTTAAACATTTAAATACCCTATACATATATTTAATTACTTATTGTTAATTTGAGGGTTAAGTGGCCATCAAATTTATGTTAACGGGTTTTTGTGAACACCCTCACACCATTGCAATCCACCCCTTGCTGCCATTGTATTTACAACTCGCAGCATAAAAACTGCAGTTCTATCTCTAAAAGATAACCGGCCTGTAATAGAACCTCCATTTGTCTATCTGAAAGAAATGAAAAATACAAAAAACATTAAAAGAAAAAAGAAAAGAAAACAAGCCGCATAATTCACTGTAGCTCGTAACTTGAATCTCAAGAACATGGAATTATAACTGGCAAGTTACAATGTATGACATTATCAAATCATTTTATTTTTGGTTTTAGTAAGAGATGGAAGTGTTAAACAAAAATCCTTGAAATAAATGCTAATAGAGATTTAGAACATTTTCTACCTTCTTCTACAATACTGTTCTCGGAACCACTTTTTTTCCCTTTTTTCCATCTTTCTTTTGAGCTTCTGTGATCTCTCCAACGATCTCTGCCATCATCATAATCCCACCGACTTCCTACAGGAGGTGTCCAAAAATCTGGTTCTTCAGAATCACTCCTAGAGTCAGCATCTGCATTCAGAGCTGAATCACTAATGCCAATTTCTACATTTTTTTTCTTCTTGACTTTGGTTCTAATCTTTTTTGATTCCAATCCATTTTCTGACTTCTCTCCTTTGCACAACTTCTTCTCTGACTCTTTCTGAGCTGTATTAAAAATGACCGTCAACAAAAAATAATTGCAAGCCTTTTCAATTTAATTGAAATACATCATTATAGAATTATCAAACATATGATACCCATTGGTCTGCAAAAGTCATACATGTTAAAACTTTCCAAAAGCCAATTCACTACATGTAGATAATTCAAGATAAACTTTATGGAAATAACATAGCACCAAAAGAAAAGTCTTTTGAGGGTCTCACAAGAGCGTATGCATATAGAATTCATGACAACTACACACCTAGTTTATTCTGAAATTTTCTCCCACTTATATGCTTCCAGATATGTTCTTCTGTTTTGTTGATGGTGTCACCTGTCAGTTTACAAATCAGCTTACATCTGCGGAAAAAAATAGCAATGAATCCCCAAAAATAACAATTTTAAAAAAAAAAAATCATGATAAGAAAAGGATAAACACATGGAGAATTCAAGATCATATCTCTGATTGCTTCCCTTCTGAACTAAAGGTCTAAGTGCAAACTTCTGTTTTTCACCTTTTTAACTTGTGCATGCAAAGTTTTATATTGCTCTCAGCTTACAAGTCAAATTTCATTGATCATTAAAAAAAGTAGTTGGTAAAAACTAGAAAAGCACTGAGCAATGTTCTAAATTACTCTTAACTTACAAGTCAAATTTCATTGTTTGCTTAAAAATGCTTAAGTAAAAACTAGCAATGAGCTAAAATTTAAATCAAGTCAACTTGCACCAAAAGTCTCACCTGGTTCAATTCCATGTAACACACTGCAACACATTGACATGTTGACTGTAAAAGAGTGTGAAATCCCAGAATCAAATCTACTCTGGGCATATCCAATATGAACTGCCTTGCACTGTAATTATTACAGAAACCAGATCCTTTATCTACGTGCAGTACTAAGTTAAAAAACCTACAAATTTGATTTCTTTCAGGAAGGAGGGATCTGGAAAGTTGGTTACATTTACAAACTAAGAATTTATATACACACCAAGCTATTGGTAGCAATTGGGAATTGCACCCGGTCTTTCTTGTGCTCTAAACCAGAAGGGAACTACCTGTCATGTTTTGCAGGTTTGTTTGCCCACAGAAAATTTGAAATCCTCATGTTTTACTTGCCCAGAGTTTTAAGATGTATCGTCATTGACCCAAGTGCAAATAAATTGAGCGCTGCCCTCTCTCAAGACATTTAAATGTCAGAGTTATTTGTTTATCTTTTGACCGTACTCCATTTAGATAGACAATTGCATAGAGTCCTCCATGCAGCTGATAAGATTTTATATTACTGGAACTTTCAACCTACTTAAGCTAACTACATATTTCAACCATGAGACTCACCACAAAAATTAATTTCAAGTAGTGTATATAGAAGTCCTGAAATAACAAAACTAAACAGACAGATAGTTCAAAATCAAATCATCTGGCTACAATTCCCAAGTTGAACTTTATCCTTGCACTGCTTTGTTATAAGGTGAAGAAGGAACTGGTGAAATCAGTCCAGCTGCCCTTCCAATACAGCCTGTTGGAATTTTTCTCTTCTTGTACTGTTCTGCAATCTACGCTTCACTGCAATGTGACAGCATTCAGTGGGTTCAAAGCATGAGTACAAGTTATCTTCGTTGAAAAAAATTGTGCTTAAAACATCGAAGAGTTTCAGTTCTACAGCTTCATTGGTTAAGTAGCAGCGCATTTTTCAAAGGATCCTATACCATGGCTTCTCTTTTCACCTGTTCTGTCATCTAGCTTGTCCATAGAAATCTTCCTTTGCTTTTAGTTTTAGCCATTTCAGTTTGTTGTTGTACTTTGCAGCAGCAAAAATGGCATGCTTATTACTTACTACTGTTTCAGCATTTTGGTGAACATGGAAGTGGCTGTTTATATGTATCATTCTGAGTCCTAACCATTCCCAAATATGAAGAGTCATTATCTATATGTATGGTTCTGATCATCATCAAACATGATGTCCAAGTGAAGACTGTTATAATTTTAGTTGTTTCATTTGAACTGCTGATCAATGGATCTTAAGGGAGAGCTGGAGTGATACAGAATACTCCTGCACATGGCAAAGAATCATTCTACTTGATGCAACAACAGTCTTATCTGCCTAACTGAGGCTCAGTTTGCAGTATCAATGATTATATCTTACTTCAATGGTAAGTGGAGAAAACTACTGACCTAGAACAAACAATAACTCACAATGTGACTTCTCCAGTAGCAAAAACTTATTATAGCCTAAGCTTACCTGTACTCCTGCGATATCTCACAACTGGAAAGTATGCAGGAAAGTACAACGTTTGAAACAGTGTGGCTTTTCTACAATTTATAACATCTTAAATTTCTAGCCTTTTCATTATAGTCACAAGTTTTAGTAGTGAAGCCTTGGACAGAATGCTTACAATTATTGGCTACGGTCTTGTTGAATTTGTTTCTGTAACCATGCCATTTTCTTTCACTTGGCTAGAATTCTTCCACCCTAACTGTAAGTTCTAAGCCAAAAGTTACAGGTTTACAGGAATAACTACTTAACTATAGTACAGGTCATTTCATGAGTGTTGCCCAAAATTTTGAACTTAGAAAATTTCAAAATTTTGGGATATTCCCGGACACTACAGCCTGCCAAATCCCGAAAACAATTGATTTTGAAAATCTGTTAATACTGATGCGAAATCCTTTCATGGGTCTGGTCCTAACTGCATTCTACCCAATCTGCCCGGTTTTTGTACCAAAATGTCTTACCATTTGTGAGATTTTAAACTTTACTTTTTCCCATCGGAGACTTGCAAGCGGGATCAAATTTTGAATTTCCGGCCGCTGGAAGATAAAATATTTCTGGGTTTTGTTCCAGGAGGTCAAATCAGTATGCTGTCCAAATTTTGTGCAAAACCGAGTTACTGTGTGGAAGTTATGAAGTTTTCCATCTTGGTGATCAAAGCGTGGTTTCAGACGAATAATTGAAGATATTGTTAACGGGAAATTATTTCACATTATTTGGTCAGTCTCAGGCAGCATTCAGACGTTATGAGGTACCAAATTTTCTCTTTAATAAATTTCCCGGAGAAAAACTTATAAAGCCATCCTCTTTTTATTATTCAAGTGTAAGGCAATGTGAAAGTGTAAAATTTCAAATTTTATTAAAATCACTTTTCATCGGGACCTTTGAAAAGAAGTTGGAACTTTACTAAACTGCATTGTCGGGAGTTTTATAATTCCTAGAACCTCAATCATCACCAACCTAGGTTCTAAAGTTCCTAAAATAGCCGACTCTCTGACCACCTTCATTGTCAGGAGTTTTTCAAGTTCATGAACCCCTTATGCCTCCGACTCCATTTCAAAAGTTCATATCAAGGCCGACTTCCCGACTCCTCTTGTTGTCGGGGGTTTTCAAGGTTTCTGAACTCCTTCAAAAGTTCTTAGAATTGCCGATTGCCCTACTTCTACAATTGATGTCCTCGCACAGTATGGGCATCCATCCGAGCATAATTGAAAATGGGTTTTTGTCTGATGTTGTATTTGCAAATGCCGTGGAAGACATATTTGCAAGTTTTGGGAGACAATGCTTGGAGATATGCACAAATTAGACTTGATGAAGGTATACAACTGCTGAGTATAGAGCCAGACTCCACAACGTTTGTCAACATTCTTCTCTTGGTTGGTGCCATAAATGGAGCGTGAGAATAGATATGGACATCCATCAAAGCTTAATTGCATGGAAAGCTTATCAGGTATTATGATATAAACTGTAAAAGAGGATGAAGCTGTTTTAAGAAGGCACCAAAGCCATATTGTCTCATGGAGCGCAGGAATACAAAGTGGATTTGTTAAAAAGAATCTTTGGAAACTTTCAAGCAAATTACAGTCTTTGCCATCATCCTCGCGAGTATGGATATCCATTAAAGCATAATGGAATAGTATTGTGGCTCGGCATCTGCGTGAGTGAAAGGGAGTACTGGAATTGATGAATTCTCGATTGAGATTAATGAACATAGAAGGGAAAAGTCATGATTGATAAACTCTTTATCTATCTCCTCACAAATCAAAGTTCCTTAAGAACAATTGAATATGTTCATCCAGCGGGGACGGTTAGACAAGGTGCGTGAACTGTTTGGTAACATGCCTCAAAGGAAATTGTTATCCCATGAATACAGCCGGCTACTTTAAAGCCACCCTCATCACCTTTGCCAGCATCCTTCCTGGCCCGCGGCTTGCATTAAAGGAGGTTACGGAGGCACTGCAGATGATGAAAGAATGTGCTCTCAATTTTATTATTCTTTGGCACATTGCCTTCGCACAGCCGAGGATATACACAACATGAATTTATTAAAGAGGCTTTCAATCAAATGCTATTGGCAGGTGTAAAAAGCTAACTCCCACGACATGTTTGCATAGAAGGCAGTTTTAAGGAACGAACTACAGTATTTGTAAGGTATGCTGCATCGAGTATAGGGAGTAAGAGGCATGATCCTTGGAAGCAATTACAAGAACTCTTCAGGCATATAGAGCTGTTACCAGAATAGCATTCTTGATGATGACAAATTGAAGGTTAGAATGAACGGTTCTCTATCAGGCGACTTCTATCTACTATGGAGACTTGTTCACAAGCTCCCAAAACCAGATGGGACAATTGTTTGACTAGAAGAATCATCGATGTTGCACACAAATTATGAGCTGAATGGTCTTCAGAAGCAATTAGAGGATCTTAATAAATAATGCAGTTGTCTATAGAGGCCTATCATAAGCAAGATTACAAAGGGCAATAGAAAACGAGTTTACTTGGCACGAGAAGACCACCAAATGTGTAGGGCACCAGGACTAACCATCTGCGATGAGGATCATGCAGTTACTGGCCGAATGTAAAATCAAACAATATGAAGAATAGTGCCTGAAGGACTATGCACGGTGGTTTCAAAAGCAAATTTTCTTGTACTGTGCTAGATGCCATGCCAAGTGAAATGCTTCAAATCTCGTAATTCTAAATGGTGCCAGTCATGGGTAATTGGTCTTACTGGAGTTCTAGCTGGATTAATTTTGAATCAATTTGAAGAGTGTGATTCGTCTTTTTACACTAAGCCTTTGATAACTGTGGATAGGCAGTACCTAGAGCCTACAATAATTGAAGAAGTTGCTATAGCTGCAGCAGTTTCCCCATTCAAGCTTAACATATTGAATGCATAAATTCTTAACATTGTACTTGGATGACAGTGTATAACCAAATGTGGGAAGCAGTCCAACTAAGCTTGAAGATATTTAGAGGAGTTCTAGAAAAATTCTTTGAAGCAATTTTTGGAGCAGCTCTAACTGCAAGACTGGTATTCAACCATCAGGAGCATATCGAGGAAAGAAATGGATCTCAAAGCACAGTGCCCTATATCTGAAAATTTGGTGATACAACAAAACAAGTCAATATTTTTCCCTCTTGTTGGTAAATTGAGTCATTTTAATGACTTAATGTCACTTTCAAGCATTGTGTTATTTCTTTAAATGTAAAAGGAAGGAAGATCAAAAGTGAATTAAAAGAATTAGTTACGGGAGGAAATCAAGGGATTCTTATTTCTTTCCTAGAGTCAGTTACAAAGAACAAATTTTCTTTTATTATAACTGATTTTCAAAGAAAACGGTCATGAAGGAGAAGGAAAAGCCTTTAAAAACTCATCGAGGACTCATTTTAGAGGGATCTTTTTCCAGCAGCTTGGGAACAGGGGAAGCAGGGGCAGTTTGTTTTCTCTTCAATCATATTTTGCTGTACAGAAGAGAGAGTCTGTGAACTCATTTTTGCATTTGGGAAATAAAGGAGATGTTCTTAAATCTGTGAACTCATGGATGTTTTGTTTAGACTGCAAATGTCCTTTGTGTCACTGCAATCACTTTCAAATGCAATTTCTGTTATTTCAAACTGTGTAGATGTTCATTTCTAAATCTTTGAATTCAAATTAATTCATCTATTGTGAAGATCTGCTGCTCATTCTTTTCTTGTTTCTCATTTGTGGGTGTGAGATAAGTGGACTGTGTGTCATTTGTTCACATTCACTTCATTCAAATCAATCTTTCGCATCTACTTTCATAGCTATGGGTAGGTGTTAGTCGTTCCTTTTCTGCTTTCTGGTCAAAAGCATACCATGTGTTTTATTCATTGCAAATTATTCGAAGGTAGAAGGTAGCTGCGCCTTGTAAAATAAGCAGAGAGCACTTGCACATACCATTGCAAGTGACTCAACTGTTGGTCAAGTTGTCATCATTGTGGGCAAAGGGAGTATAAACTGAAGTGACAAATCTGTTAACCAACAATGAGTAGAACATTGTCTTAAGGAAAACCTTGATCCTAATCCATACATGTCTTAAATAGGAGGCCATCTTAATCGTGTGCATCATCCAAGCCACATTGTACCATTGATTTTGTGAACTCAACAGATGCAACAAATGATCTGGAATCTATGATACAAATAAAAGAGGTGCAAAAAATGTCAACCTATGATAAGTTATACATTATTAATGATAAATAGATCAACCAATTAGATAAAGTGCTGTGCTGGGGCACCTTCATGATGTCCATTTGCTGTTTTGTATTCCTTCAAATCTTCAAGAATGATGGAATCCTTCTTTCTTCTCTTTATGTCTCAAGTGTTTGCAGCTTGCACATCTCAACCTTTAATCTCACCAACTCTAAATTTAAACAATATGCCTTGTTATTGGTGCTTAATCTTTTCAGCCAAAGAGAGACAAAGTTCATTCAATCCTCTCTGTAGACAGCACAACCAAACTAAACTTTTTTGGTGCCTCAAGCGATAACATGAATATGTCCAAAGTGTGAGGAATCACCCAAATTCTCAAGGTCAAGAGCCCCTGTTCCTTTGTTGTTGACATCCCTCAAGGCACCAACAACAAGGCAGAAGCAATTGGTCTGTTGATCGGCCTTAAACTTGCTATCAGCATAATTTAAATGCAAATGAAGATCAAAGTGATTCAATCATCATTATCCCAAGCATGATAAAAAGATTTATATCCCACTGGTGACTTTGAAATATACTAGAGGGCTTCCCCCTCCTCCCACATGGCTTCTGCAAATAAACCTGCAACTGGCCTATACCCTGAGAACCTATAGTTCGGATCTATGTCAGTTCGCCACATTTTATAATAGATATTTGAAATCTGGCAAACATTATAAAAAACCCTAAAATTTGTTTTAAAACATCATTGAATTCAAACGGTTTGCAAAAAAGAAATATCAATGTTCTGCAGCAGGCATTTGAGGGCATCAATATTTTCTATTAGAAAAAGAAAAAAAAAAGCAGTCAGGTAATTAATGAGGCTAATTATGTAGAATGGTGGTGAATATTGTAATATTTACTTGCCCGTGTGATGCGAGTTGAAATCTCCAGTCTTTTGGTTTCTATGCGCAGGAGGCTTGTTTATTACATAAGGACAGAGGTGGCTTCTTTCATTAACTTTCTAGGTGTGGTGGATGTTAACTATTTGGCCCCTGCTGTAGTCTAGGTGTTCTAGATGTGGGTGATTTGGTGATTGTGTGGTGCCATGGCTTTGTAAGATTTGGCTCTGGAGATAGCCACCCAAGATCAAGGAGCTTCAATAAAAGCATGAAACAGGCCCAAAATTAGAGAATAATTCTATTCTATCTAAGGACCCTAATGATACAAGATACTATATTAATTTGCTATCGCAAATAGAAGACAATAGAGGACCTTTAGGCATTCTCCTGAGGAAAACATACATAAATAGAATGCTAACAAACACCCAATACCATGACTAACCAAATAAAACAGCAACTGAAGTTTTCAGAAAATGCAGGGAAAATTAGTATGCCATGAATAGCAAAAACGTAAATCAAGCCCCAAACACAAAATATTAAACATGTCTTGCGAAACACTAGCTAGTAAAATCATGATTGTTACCCTGCTTTTCCCACCCAAATTAACCAAAAAAAAATATGTAGCGCCAGCTAGCACCCAATACCATGGATGGCCAAAGAAAACCTTCACTGGGATTTATCTAAAACCCTAGCTGACCAGAAAAAAGCCACCTACTCCACCATTATTCTTATAAATTATTTAAAACCCAATTCTAATCAAAAGCAGCAAAATCATTCATTCTAGTTGATGCATAAAAACGATTAAGGCAAAAAAACCTAATTTACCTGTCAAGCGGACTCTGTTCAAAGGAATTCAACGGTGCCCTTTTATTCTGTAATGCATGATCAATGAGAGCCAGCCGACACTTCTTACTGTTACCGTAAGAATCTACGTCTTTTAGCAGCAATTCGTGACCAGTTTCCAAGCATTTGAGTCTCCCATTACCTAAATCTTCGTAATGGACTTCCCCTAGAAGACCAAAACCTTCTTTTATTTCAGGGTTTTGAGGGCTTTCAGCCTCCATGATTTTTTCTAGTCTCACCGTGATGTTTTTGATTTTACGCCCTTATCTATCCAGTTAGTACTGTCACCATTATTCACATCTACATAAAATATGATTTTCCACTTCCTTCTGGTTCGGCTGCTTCTCATTTCGCTCTGTTATTATTATGTTTTCCTGCGGCCATCCGGTCATCTGAAGCCTTTGAGTTTTATATAGACTTCCTAATCCCAAATAAAAAAACAATTGATTACGCCGAGAGGCTTAGGGGAAAAGACCCAATAGGTGTGCACCCTATCTTCGTGCCTCTCAAAAACATACTTGCCGATGTTGAACAAGTTTAAAAACTTTATAACAACTTCATTGCTTAGTCGACTACTTATAACTAAGGTTTTAGGGCCACACGATCAATTTTGATGCCAGATCTATACGTAGTCGTAAAAAGTGTCAAAAACAACACTTTTTGAACCCCTGCCTTATGATGGTCAATTCTCACATGCCTTCATCGCACACATTTGCACCAATGAGTGAACATTTTTCCCTGTATATTATGGACATTAGCACTCAAATCCATAATAGAATCCTCTAAAAAGCAAATCTATACTCATATCTTATGTGCGTGTTTATGTATAAACCTAAACAACATTATATTATTAACTAAATAATTTTAACCAAAAAATATAACATAAAGCACCCTAAACTTAATATAATAACATGCTATTTTGAATAGCACTTAACCCTAAACTAATAATAAATTATCCTATTTCTAAAAAAACCTAAACCTAAAACTAATCTCTTTCAGTCTATTTCTCACAGTCAACCCTAATCGTTGTCGCTGCTCCAGCCCACAGCGTCCATGGAGGCTGCCGATGTGGGAAGCACAGAGATCGCTAGGAGGTCATCGGCGTGGGAAGTAGGGAGGCCATTGACGTGGAGGTGGATGGAGGCAACAAGTACAACAATTTCTAAGCATAGTTAGACACCAACCTAGCTTGCTTCATTTTTATAAGCACTTTAAGAAAATGAGAAATTCCGTCGATGTAAATGTTTGAGTTGAATTCATCTTGAGGGTTTCCTTGGTTTTGAATGACCTCTGCAACCGTATCTTTAGTTTTTCTTAGTTTAGCCCGTGAATCTAAATCTATTTCTTGTATTTCTATATTCTAAATAAGCTTGGCCTTTCGAAAACTAAGCCTCCTGAAATTTTTCCATAATTTCTATATTTTTATTATTTTGACTGAAGGTGGGGCTTGATGGGTTTAGAGTCCCAATTTCCCACCTCTTCTACTGTGAATGACTGTTATTGCTTGCTTGCCACACTGCAGAATGTACTGGTTAGTCTTGCAGATTTCATGAATGTTAGAAGAATGTTTAGGGGATTATTTTGGCTGCCTTCTCAATGCTCATGTATCTCACTTATTTGCAGGTCAAATGGAGAGATTTTCAATCACAACAATCCCCTCCTCAAACATACACTCACAGAAATTGTCTTTTGACACAACAAATTTCCAGGGATTTTTGTTACCAGGGTTTGAAGGAAAACCAATAGGTAAGGTCATTTTTTACCTTATTGGGGCAATGACCCTTTTTTTTCTATTGTAAGCTTATGTGATTTAGTCTTGCACCTCTTCTAAACATTGTGTTTTAATAGAATTTTATGCTTTAACAATTAATTTCACAGCAATTCCCCATTAAAAGAACAAACCCCGTCAGACCAATGTGGATTGAGGAAACCTTAAATCATTTTGAAAGTGTACTGCATTAAAAAAACAAGACCCATCAGACCGTTGTGGCCTAAAGGACCTTAAAAATCATCAAAACCTAGTTGATAATAGCTTGAAGTTGGTTTTTCCTCCAATTCATGGACAGAGTCTTTCCGCCATTGAAATTAGATTTCAGTTCTACTAATTTTTTTTTCCAAATCCATGAGTGATGGGTGGTTGCAACTAAGTCTATTACGAACTCAACTGAATTGAAAAGTTAGAGAGAGATGCTCCACTGTTACAAACCTAGACATGTAAAATAATTAGTAGCGACACTTTTTCTAAAGCGAGTTAGGTTCTGAATATTAATTAATTAATAATTTTGATCGACTGAGCATCCATTACGTTGGATAGACAATACTTAAAGTAGAAAGGTATTAATAACTGTCATTAAAATCACTACTACTTATTAACGAGTAAATTCTAACCTGGGATGGGCAGGACAAGCAGTGTCCAAAACTCGTGGGAAAGACAGACATGGGTTGTTGGACTCAGGGCCTAAATTTAATGGCGATGTGTTTTTTGCAAGCGATTATCAAAGCTTGAGAAAGATTGTAGGGGAAAAGACCCAATAGTTGTGCACCCTAACTTTGTACCTCTCAAAAACATACTTGCCGATGTCGAACAAGTTTAAAAACTTTATAACACAGAGACCACATATTCCAAACTAGAGGCTGAAAATATCATCTAAGTGATAGAGAATAAAGATGAGATTTTTCTCTGAATTAATCAGCTGGTGACATGGGTACGTTCTGTGATAGAAAAAGCTTGCAAATATCTATTATGGGACCCAGATCATGGAGTTGCTACTATTTATTATTTGTAGAAAACATGGTAGCTAGAATCAAAGATTTGATCTGGGAAATTTCCATGTCTTGATGACCTAAGAAAATCAGTATTTAATTAGGTTTCCAATTATTTACTTTAAATGGGTATGGCTAAGATTGAAATCAAATTGTCCTCTTGATTACAACCTTTAATACAAACATGGCTCAATTAGATATTAGATCTAGGATGATTAGTTATCAGAGGTGGTTCACCTTGTTCAAGATCAAATGCTCTCTCCTAGGAAACTTACTTGTTGGTGAAATCCCCTCTACAATCATCTTGCATTACATGATATCTATTTCTACAATCATCTTGCATTACATGATGTTGCTACCTAACAATGATAGCCTAATAAAATTCATGATAGTCCTTCCTCTATATCCTTGGATTCATGGTAGCCATACACCGTTCTAAAGATACTCTTATGTATGCTATGCAGATTCATTTCTCATCTTCTAACACAGCAGCAGGCTACGTATCTTCCTCAAATTTTTTGATTAGTTCAAAGTTAGTGAAAATTAGTTCTCTTGAAAATGTAGCTTACTATGGCACAGATTGTATCTTCAACTATCAATGAAAACGTAAACAGTAGCCATGCATACATTTCAAGAGGATTAGATGTTACCATTTGAAATATTCATTCAGGACAATAAAGGATCAAATGAATATCATCTACATCTTCTCGGAATATTCAAGGAACATAATCGTCATAAAATCATAAGCATTACATACAAAGAAGTTCTATTTGGGCTCATCCTAAATTTACACCCTTTTTATTGAGGTATTCCCCGAATGGTATTTCCATCATATCTCATTGTTTCCTGCATGACATTAGACTTCAAGGCATATGAATGAAAAAACTTAACTAACATGTTGTAGATTGCTCTCGTGTGAAAATTATTTTATCTTACAAGTATAGTGTGCATTTAATAAATTTCTGAGAATGTTTTATACAAATTTTAGCCACAGATATTATTGATTAGTATGTCTGATTTTTAAACAAGATAAATTCTTAGAATGCTTACTGATATTGTTTTGAGTGTCCAGCAGAGTTCCTTACCATCAAATATGTGTGCACTGCTTTATACAACATATCGTGAGTACATAATTTTCCATTCCTTTCCCAATCATTAGATCCTAACCATACTTCTCATAGTTTTCCACTAGTTTCTAAATCACCCTTTATGCTTACTTGTACTCCTCCCATTTCTATGGCCTATGATTGAATTCTTCTTCCATCCCTATAACTATATACATTTTTTTATGCCACTTGGCACATGGTAGTCAGTAATGCATTGTCTTAGCACATAATTAGGATATTTTGGTGCACTCACTAACCCCAAACCTAATCTCACACTCTATTGTGTTGTATCAAGTCCAATTTAGAACATTCATAACTCAATTATCATGACATCTATAAACCTTGATTTGATTGTACCTATGATCTCATCCTCTAAAAATGCAAACATTTGGCACAAAATTGATTTTAAAAAAAAAAATTAATACATAACACAAGCGCGTTATGACTAATTATATATTAAAAAAAGAGCATTTCTGCTCATTTCATTTCTTTATTTTCTTCTACACCCGTGGCCTGCAAACCCTAAGAAGCACGCTCGCGTTTTTGAAGACTCAATTCAACACCAAAATCTTACCGATTCATTGCCAAAATGCCACCATGACATCGAGCAGGCCAAAGGAGTGAGTTTTATTTGATTTTTGTTTGAATTTGTTTCTAAATAGGTAGGTTTGAGTTTATTTTTGATGTAAATTTCTTTAATTGTCAAGAAATGTTAATGCACCTCCTCCTCCTCAAAATCCACAAAATCCTAAAGAGGAAATACTTGCCGAAGAACAACCTGAACAACAAACTCCTCCATCCATTCCTCGACATGCCCCTGGAACACAAGAAAATCTAATGGGGCAAATTGAAAACAATAAAAAAGAAATTGAAGACATAATTGCAAGGTTGAAAGATCCTTCCACTTCAACCTTGCATAGGTCCACGCTTGTTCAATCTCTTGAATCTATGTTATCAAATGTAGATTCAATTAGCAAGCAAATATCTAGTTGGTCGAATAAGAGGAGAGAGTTTAGAGAGTATTATGCAGACAAGCTATCATATGAAGATGTGAAAAAGTTACACATTACAAAATTAGACTTGTGTTCCATTTTCACAAACCCACAAACAAATCAACCTCCACCCATTACATGCAAGAGGTTCCCTATCCATTGGTGCAACAACCAAGCGATAAGGGACAATTTTGGGCATAGGTGGTGGATGGTTTTTGACCATCCTCCATGCAATAATAATGAGGTCCCACAATACTTTTTGAGGAAAATCTACTGCGAGTTTGTCCTTAATAAAGTGCCAAACTATTTTGATATGCAGGACTTCTAGGGTAGAGGTGGGGGGTCAGCACAAGATAGACCAGGGGCACATGTTGACCTATAGCAACCAGTGAGATGAGTAATCAGTGGACCAGCCCATGAGCATGTTTCTATCCCTTCCATTATGAAGGAGAGTGTTGAGGTCGATACACTTCAGTCCATTAGTGCCTTGACCCAGAGCATCACAGAGCATGCCAATCCTGTAGCACAACGTGGGTTGGGAGATAGTGCGAGGAGTAGGGTCCCACCCCATGCTTGTCAGACTTGCGGGTTAGCCTGTGGTTATGACCCCATGGATAGTCAAGACATAGGTGCATAGGCTACATCTGCAGCTGAGCAGATGGTGATGACAAATACCCTCTTGAGTGAGACTTTCGGCCTTGATACTCAGGTAAATATTAGCAAGTTCATTGAATTTAATTTATTAAATTTTATTTTTGAAATGCAAGATTAACTAATTTAGTTTGATGATTTTAATGAAATTTCAGGGTCATAGTGTTGATGTAGTTTTCAGTGGTTCTCCACCTGCATATTACACTACATCATCTACTGTCGGGGCATGTGGTGCAGGAGCACCTCGAAAATCTGAAGGTTCCTTACATTTTATATTATATCCAAAAAATGTTATGTTTGTAAAGGCCTTCGAGCCATATTGAAAGACGGTATACATGTCAAGAAGGATTAAAAGAATGTAACTGAACTATTTGGTATTGTAATCGATGGTTGTTGGTGGTTCACCTTCTACCACGTGTGTAACTGTCCAGATAGGTGTCTTACAGATAGCTAAAGTCTGTATTTATAAGAGCAGTAGATAGTTGGATTGAAATAGTGGAAAGAAACTGTATGTATGTTCTGAAATAGAAGGAATAGAAAGATTTTTAGTTTCTGGTCTAACTACGGGGATATCGTTAGGAGTCATTCCACTGGTGGATTTCTTTGAAACCAGTGGAATGACCTCCGTGTTCTTAGTTTGTTTTCTATTCTATAGGAATTAGTTGCGTCTGTGTGTTGTTTGGTTACAATGGTTGCAAAGGAGGAATTGTGCATTTTGTGCATATATTGCATTTGCACGAGGGGCATTCTGTGTGTATCCGTCAAATATATATCGTTGTTGCATAATTGAATGTGCATTTCATAATATGCAAGGAATGACTAGTAATAATGGTACAGAGAACCGGAACAGTGAGTCAAGTAATGTATGTGCAGACATCGGTGTGAGAAGAGCCGTCGGGAGAATTGTTGAAAGCTTCACTGATGAAAAGGGGTCATGCTGACAGTAGGAGCGTATCGGTGGAAGAAGTTTAAAGTTGGGCCGACCGTAGGAGGTCTCACCGAAGAGCAAGACGAAGATAAGGCATATCGGCAAGAGTATTGGTATTGGAGAACAAGTGTAAAGCTATGCCGACAGTATTAAGTCTGGCCGACGGAAGAGAGTCAAAGGCCATCGAGGTGACAACTAAAGGTGTCAGCGAAAGATAGTTCATCGGTGTGAGGAGGATCATCGGAAGACTAGTTGAAAGTTGGGCCGATGATTATACGTCTCAGCAAAAAGTTCAACGGACCTAAAAAGTGAAGTGACTGGCATATCGGTGTGAGACTTGATATCGAAGGGCGAGAAGAAGGTTTTGCCGATAGTCTTAATCCTGCCGACGGAAGATGGTTTGAAAAGTCATCGAAGTGGCCAATGCATAGAAGGTTTCGGTGAGACATTTGTATGTTTTTACCGATATTGACAGAGTTAACATTTTGAGTGTGAGGTTTCCGCTTGTGCAAGGCTCTGCATCAGTATGTAACTAGTAAACAATTATAAATATTACATGTGAATAGCATCGTTATATGAATGGTATTCTAATATCTGATTTTGGATGTTGAATAGGTCAATATTAGAGATTTCACGGCAACACCTACCAGTGGTGGTGGACTTCAAAGCTTCACGGAGGTAATAAAATAAATAGTTTAATGAATGAATTGTACTTACTAGATTTTTGTATGTGACTTGTGTGCTTTATTGTGTGTACTTCCATGTTTAGGTGAACGTGTGTGTATGTTAGGAGCCATGATTTGCATCACTTTTATAGTTTTCGTAATTGAATAATGTTGTTTTATTTTCAGATGATGCAAGCTGCGGAGACACCTCCCGATGTTCATAGGGCAATGGAGCATGGTGTGACCTCTGCGATTCATAGCTCCATGCCATTGACAGGGGTATGAGGCAGACTAGTAAATTTCAATTTACATTCATTGTTATAGTTGTTTATTTTGAAAAATCAAAAGATTATTTATTTGAAGTTTAATTTCTATCTGGATGGTTTCTATAGGACATGACATCACCATCACCTATTCTTACTACTAAGGCAAGTGATGAGACATATTATATGGTAGCGGTAAGTGATTATTTTGTTAAATGTTTCATTTTTTATAACATGTAATTTCTATATATTAATGTCTATACTTTTTATTGTAACAGCTAAAGATGCAGAAAGAACTAAATATGAGGAGCATCCCTCGGGTTCGTAGTAGACCACCCACATACACGTCTCCATCCCCTAAAAGATCAAAGGCTGCCTGTGATCTATTCTCTTCACCAGCCAGAGGGGAATGACTTTTTATTGTGTTCCTTTGTTGTATGCCTATATGGCATTTGTGGACATATATTTTGTATTGCATATAGTTGACATTGTATGCCTATATGGCATTCTTGTAAGCCTATATGGCTATTTTGTATATATATTATACTTATATCGATAGATATTGATGTATGCCTATATGGATATTTGGTTAATACAAATCTTTTTTATTGATGGCATCCATACTTGCATTATAAATCCACGTTTGAATGGATATTTGTAGATGGCTACTTCAAATATTTAAAGTCCAATTGTATTACATAGGATGTTTGTTGATCCAATAAGCCAACTATTGTTATTCAAGTATCACCTAAACTTCATTTTGAAACTAAAAGATAAAAGTTGTATTTAAAATAAAAATGAATCATCATGTTGAACAGAAAATATTCATATTCTTTATGAGTTGCTCAATTAAAAATATTCAAATGAATATGTTGATCCATATTCTTTATGAGTTGGTCAATTGAAAATATTTCTTAATTTCTTGTTATTATACCATATTAGGATGCAAAGAGTATGTTTGTTGTTTTGAATAAGATAATCAAAATCATATGCTTATGAGCACCTGATAACCATTGTGGTTATTAAATGTAATTCTTTTTGCATATAAGGCGAGGTTATGAGATTACATTGAGTCTTACCTAATTTTAGTATGCAACATAACTTTGGGGCTATAGGCTTCCATAAGTCATCAACAATCAAGGTTCAAGGTTGTTATTGAAGTCAAAGGGTCAAGGTTGTTTGTCATTGATGTCAAGGTTGATGCCATGATGTTGATAAGGTGATACAGTGATTCAAGGTAGGTGATGGTCATAAGGTGCATGATGTGAATATGGTTTTCATGATAAGGTCTCTCAATTCATGTTGATGCTACACAAGACAAACATGGTTCATATGATGCAAGGTTCATGTTCATGGTGGATGTGGTTTTGTTCATGCAAGGTTTTGTTGTGAATATGGTTTTCATGATAAGGTCTATCTTGAAAGTTTGATATGATGCAAGGTTCATATTCATGGTGGATGTGGTTTTGTTCTTGCAATAAGAAGTTAGATAAGACACAAGCTTTCATAATCATAATCTTATTGATAGTTAGGGTTTGAATATTGGGCATTAAACCCTAAAAAGAATCTACTTTTCTTAAGACTTTAAAATCCTCAATTGTTTGTTGTGTGTAAAGTACACTTTTGTTTTAATTTAATATCGACTTATAATCAGAAGTTACTATCACTTAAATCAACCTACTAAAGGGTCTTTAAGTCATTAGTTCACCGGCCCTTCAACCTAACTCAACCGGCGTCTCTGGTAAACTCTCATAAGCTCGAGCACCATATCATAATCAAAGGTCATATTTAATTAATATGAGGGCGGGAAAAAGGATTGGAATGTTAGTATTTAAAAGGAATTTGAAATACAAACAATCATCTATATGTGGTTGAATTTGATGGGCATGCCTTTATAAAAGGCTAAAAGACAGCTTTATGCAGGATATCATGGTATTTGTAGTGTTTGAAGATTGAAGACTAGTTAGTGTTTGTAGCTCGAACTGTTTCAGCATGTTTGGGTACAAAACATGACCATGCCTAGCCTAAACGTACCCATCTAGACGTGTTGGAATTGTCTGTTTGGCCGCATGAGAAGAAGAACAAAAGTTACACCCCTTTGCAACTTTACACTACCTCCTTTTGACGATTTTTGGGGCAGCAGAAAAACTTTCACCACGAGCAAATGCCTCAGAGATATAAAAAATTGAGAGAGGTTATTGTAGAGGGACCCTACATGATTGCATTGCCTCAAACAGAATGTATCTAAGTGACACAATTTTTGAGTAACAACTCATCAAAGATTGTTGCCTTTTTGCACTTTAGACTCTTCAGGGATATTGCTAGTACAATGTAGCTTAGATTGTTTAGGCATGTTTGGGTGCAAAACAGGACCATGCCTAGTTTAAATGTACCCATCTAGACGCGTTGGAACTATCAATTTGGCCACACGAGGAGAAGAACAAAAGTTACACCCCTTGGCAACTTTACACTGCCTCCTTCTGACGATTTTTGGGGCAGAAGAAAACCTTTCACCACGGGCAAAGGCCTTAGAGATATAAAAAACTGAGAGAGGTTATTGTAGAGGGACCCTACGTGATCACTTTGCCTCAGACAGAATGGATCTAAGTGACACAGTTTTTGAATAACAGCTCATCAAAGATTGCTACCTTTTTGCACTTTGGACTCTTCAGGGATATCGCCGGTACAATGTAGCTCAGACTATTTCTGCATGTTTAGGTGTAAAACAGGAGCATGCCTAGCCTAAATGTACCCATCCAGAAGCGTTTAAACTATTAGTTTGGCCACACAAGAAGAAGAACAAAAGTTACACCCCTTTGCAACTTTACACTGCCTCCTTCTGACGATTTTTGGGGCAGCAGAAAACCTTTCACCATGGGCAAACACCTTAGAGATATAAAAAACTGAGAGAGGTCGTTGTAGAGGGACCCTACATGATCACTTTTCCTTAGACAGAATGTATCTAAGTGACACGATTTCTGAATAACAGCTCGTCAAAGATTGTTGCCTTTTTGCACTTTGGACTCTTCAGGGATATCGTCAGTACAATGTAGCTCAGACTGTTTCAGCATGTTTGGGTGCAAAATAGGACCATGCCTAGCCTAAACATACCCATCTAGATGCATTAGAACTGTTAGTTTAGCCACACAAGGAGAAGAACAAAAGTTACACCCCTTTACAACTTTACATTGCCTCCTTCTGACGATTTTTGGGGCAGCAAAAAATTTTTCACCATGGGCAAACGTCTTAGAGATATAAAAAATTGAAAGAGGTTATTGTAGAGGGACTCTACATGATCACGTTGCCTTAGACGAAATATTTCTAAGTGACACAGTTTTCAAGTAACATTTCGTCAAAGATTGCTACCTTTTTGCACTTTGGACTCTTCAGGGATATCATCAGTACAATGTAGCTCAAACTGTTTTGACATGTTTGAGTGAAAAATAGGACCATGCCTAGCATAATTGTACCCATCAAGATGCGTTGGAATAGTCAGTTTGGTTGCATCAATAGAAGGATGAAAGTTACACCCCTTTGCAACTTTACATTACCTCCTAATGATTTTTGGGGCAGCAGAAAACCTTTCACCACGGGCAAATACCTCAGAGATATAAAAAATTGAGAGAGGTTATTGTAGAGGGACTCTATGTGATCGCGTTGCCTTAGACAGAATATTTCTAAGTGACATGATTTTTGAGTAACATATCATCAAAGATTGCTACCTTTTTACACTTTGGACTCTTCAGGGATATCGTCAGTACAATGTAGCTCAGACTGTTTTGACATGTTTGGGTAAAAAAAGACCATGCCTAGCATAAATGTACCCATCTAGACACGTTGGAACAATCAGTTTGGTCGCATCAGGAGCAGGATGAAAGTTACACCCCTTTGCAACTTTACATTACCTCCTTTTGATGATTTTTAGGGCAGTAGAAAACCTTTCACCACGAGCAAATGCCTCAGAGATATAAAAATTGAGAGAGGTTATTATAGAGGTACTCTACGTGATCATGTTGCCTTAGACAGAATGTTTCTAAGTGACATGATTTTTGAGTAACATCTCGTCAAAGATTGCTGCCTTTTTGCACTTTGGACTCTTCAGGGATATCGTTGGTACAATGTAGCTCAGACTGTTTCGACATGTTTGGGTGAAAAAAAAGACCATGCCTAGAGTAAATGTACTTATCTAGATGTGTTGGAATAGTCAGTTTGGTCACATCAGGAGTAGGAAGAAAGTTACACCCCTTTGCAACTTTACACTGCTTCCTTCTGACGATTTTTGGGGCAGCAGAAAACCTTTCACCACGGGCAAATGCCTAAGAGATATAAAAAACTGAGAGAGGTTATTGTAGAGGCGCTCTACATGATCGTGTTGCCTTAGACAGAATGTTTCTAAGTGACACAATTTTTGAGTAACATCGCGTCAAAGATTGCTGCCTTTTTGCACTTTGGACTCTTCAGGGATATCATCGGTATAATGTAGTTTGTACTGTTTCGACATGTTTGGGTGAAAAATAGGACCATGCCTAATGTAACTGTACCCATCTAGATGTGTTGTAATAGTCAGTTTGGTCGCATCAAGAGTAGGACGAAAGTTACACCCCTTTGCAACTTTACACTGCCTCCTTGTGACGATTTTTGGGGCAACAGAAAACCTTTCACCACGGGCAAATGCCTCAGAGATATAAAAAACTGAGAGAGGTTATTATAGAGGCACTCTATGTGATCGTGTTGCCTTAGATGGAATGTTTCTAAGTGACATAGTTTTTGAGTAACATCTCGTCAAAGATTGCTGCCTTTTTGCACTTTTGACTCTTTAGGGATATCGTCGGTACAATGTAGCTCAGACTATTTCGACATGTTTGGGTGAAAAACAAGACCATGCCTAGTGCAAATGTACCCATCCGGATGCATTGGAACAGTTAGTTTAGTTACATCAAGAGCAGGACACCAAAAATGCAAAAGTTGCTTTGTGCAACTTGACAACATTAACACTGTTTTGCAACAGGACTCAAAGACTCAAACTGACCCTAAATGACTCTAAGTGACTTAAAAACAAATGAAATGGTCTTAGAAGACCTTATTACATACAATTGACTCAATCAAAACAAAATTTCATTTTTTGACCCCTCTTGGAGGCATGACTACCTAGGTGCCCCTACACCATTAGTGCAACTGAAATCGATAAAGTTTTCCTATTAAGAAAGAGCTTCCCTTAGCTTCAAGAAATATAAATATTCTATACTGACAAGGCCAACCACGTGAAGGTGGAAGCTCATGTGGCCTCGCCTAAGACCTAAGACACATGTAGTCTAGTAGACGCAGGACACCTAAAACACCTATTTTCTAGTCTCTATCTACCTAGTTGACATATCGTATATACCTAAGACACAATTAGAGACACCTACTATCTAGTTAGAAACCAAGACACCTAGAAACACCTATATTTTATACATTACTTAGATTTTATACATTATTCTCAGGATCAACTTCATCCATCACTTAGGTCTAACCCCATGAAGCATAACATGATGTAAAAATGTGTATATGTGTAAAAATGCAGCAGAAAATTTTAAAAAAAAAGACAAACCTTACAAATTAATGTGCATACTTACAACTCAATATAACATGACTTTACAAAATCAATGTGAATACTTACAAATTAATCCAATGAACCATCTAAGTCTGCTCTACTCTTTATTGTGTCAAGTATTGCTTCATGGTCAGACTCACGCACTTTCTGTAGACACCTAAAAATGTCTTCTACCATCATACTGACTCCCAACATCCCTAATCATGTCAATTTCCCTCCAAACCAATAAATTAAATTTTATTTAATTAATTATCCTTTCATTATCCTATTTTTCCATCATTTTATTCTCAAAATTGAATTATGCCATATTTATTTAATCAATTTCTCCCTTTTTCACTAAATCTAATTAATTAGTTAAAAATATGTTAACTAATTAATTTAGCCTATTAATTAACCTATCCCTACCTTGGACAATTAAATAACTATTATTTAATTGCCTACCCTAGCCTACCTCATCCTAGCCCTAGGATTAATTAAATAAAACCTATGTTTAATTAATCCTCACCTCTCATTTGGGTGGTCAAACCTTGTTTAACACCCTTCCCCACATCCTCCAAATAAAAAATTGAATTAAATCTACATAAGTCAATTTTTTATTTAAAAAACATCCCACATCACATTTAATTTTCCTTACAAACCCATACTCATTTATTTCCTCTCTTCCCCAAATGAATTTTACATTCCCCCATATGAATCTTTAATTCTAAAATAATCCTTCACCCCCATGCTCATTTAATAACTCTTTTTTCTCAAAATGAATAAAAGATTCACTTTTATTCCTAGCCCTCCATTCATTCAAGATTTAATCTAGGCCCTCCACATCACTTTTATCCTCCACCATTGATCTTTCAAATCAATTTCCACCCTTGGATCAAAATCCCTTCCAAAAATCTATAAATAGAACCTCTCTCCATCCATTTTCATCATCCAAGTTTCATGTAAAGTTACCATGTCAAAATCTCCATTGAGCTAGAATAGTCAGTTGCACATTAGAGTAGCATTTCATATTCAAATCTATTGTCTAGGGATTATCTTTGTCTTAGGAGTTCTTGGGTGCATGCTCCTACTTCCCTTGATGAGATTTGGTTGCATGTGAAGTATAACTTCTTGTGTTTATTTGCATTTAGTTTTGTGTTTCTATCTCATTTTGTTCACTCCAAACTCCCAAACATCTCGCTCCCCATCTAAACATCCCATAAATACTAAGTCTATTTGGGTCCCTAAAACCCCAAATTGACCATCTAAAAATCCCCCATCCCGATCCCCATTACTCCCAACTCCACATCCAAAATACAAGCTTCCAAATACATCACGATGTGTGCAACCGTTGGTCTTAGTTCCCTTCCACCACTTAACATTCCCACATACCCCCATCTCTCCATCTTTCATTCACTATCCTACATATCTTCCCCATCACATTCCTATGGTCCATGCTTTTGCATAATCCATATCATAATCCACATCATAATCCATTATCCACCATCCATTCCATCTTCTCCTATCTACCAACAATCCATGCAATCATCATCCAAAATGCTATCCAACATGGGACCATCTTCTCTGTGCTATGGAAATAGACGCTAGAGTCCCCCTTCCATCAAAAAAGCAAAAAAATAAAAAAATAAAGAAAATAGTAAAGAGAAAAAATCTGTCCAATGGTGAAAACCACTCCTTGTGGCGCCTTGGGCAAGTACCATGATGAAAACCCCTTGTGGGCATCATACGTAATCCCTTCTCCATCCATTTTGTATCCCTACACTTGGGGGCAAAACCATATCCTTCATCCACATCCATAATATCCTTTGCACATCTTATCCACTATCTTATCCTTATCCTATCATATTCCTATCCACCATCCCCTATTTATCCTATCATTCCCCATCCATTCTATCCACTATATCTCCCACCTTAGATCTTGATAAAGACAAGGGGCAAAATATCAACAACATGCTTTGGACACCTCTCGGCATACTTCCTTTCCAAGTATATCCCCCATCCATTCTACTCCAACTAAAAGAATACCTGGCTAATCCTCCTGTGCTAACTCCACCAAGGCAAGGAGAACCCCTCCTGCTATACATCTCCGCCACAGAGACAGCTATCGGAGCCCTGTTAGCACAACACGATGACAATGGAAAAGAAAGAGCCATCTACTACATCAGCTACACCTTGATCTCATATGAGCTCAACTACACACAAATTGAACGAGCATGTCTAGCCCTCGTCTTTACTTCACAAAAGTTAAGACACTATATGCTCAATCACAAAACCAAGCTCATCGCTAAGATCGACCCACTGAAGTACCTGCTAAACAGAGCTACTCTTATTGGCAGAATGGCAAAATGGGTCATGATTCTAACCAAATTTGACATTGAATACACGGAGAGAAAGGCCATCAAAGGACAGGTTATAGCCGATCAGTTGGTTGAAGTACCTATTCTGGCAGAGCATCCTACACTAGCAGAGTTTCCTGACGAAGCTATCTTGACAATCACACTAGCCACAGACACATGGAAGATATATTTTGATGGATCATATAATCACAGAGGCTCAGGGGCAGGCGTCCTGTTCATTACCCCTCAAGGCGACACAATCCCTAAGTCCTTCAAAATCACATTTCCATGTACCAATAACGTGGTAGAATATGAGGCTCTCATCACAGGTCTCCGCATGGCAATAAAATGGAAAATTGAGAAGTTGACTATGTATGGAGATTCTCAACTAGTCATCCAACGGGTAAATAATGAATACAAAACCAAAGATGATAAGCTCCTACCCTACAAAAAGATGGTCAATGATTTCAAAGATTATTTCGAACACATCCACTTCGAACAAATCCCAAGGCTCAATAACAAAGCTACAGATTCCATGGCCACCATCGGATCTCTAGTCGACATGAAGAAGGACAACAAGAAATGTGAATTCTTGATAGAAGAGCTCCCCATCCCAGCATACGATGTTCCTCAATCTGAACTAGTGTGCAAAGTCATTGGTCCCTTATCCCCATGGTATCAGGAAACCTACCTATACCTTCATGATAATATCCTCCCCCCTAACCTATCCACATCACAGAGAAAATCGTTCATCCGTCGAGCCTCCCGCTTTATCCTTATAGGCAACACCCTATACAAAAGGAGTCTTGATGGCACGCTTCTACGATGTTTAGACTCTAAGGAAGCTGAAGTAGCCTTGGAAGAGGTACACGCAGGCATCTATGGGGTGCATTCAAGTGGACCCACTCTTTCTAAAAAGATCCTTAGGACTAGATATTATTGGCCAACAATGGAACAAGATTCCTACAGATTTATCAAAAAATGCCTCCCATGTCAACAACATGGTGATCTCATCCACGCACCAGCACAGGAGCTGCAACCGATCACAACGTTGTGGCCTTTCTCACAGTGGGGACTCAACCTCGTAGGGAAAATACATCCCCCATCCTCCAATGGCCATAAGTTCATAATCACTGTTACCGAATACTTCACAAAGTGGGTGGAAGCAATTCCACTTACTTTCACCACTGGCACCCAAATCTCCAAATTCATCCTTCACTACATCGTTTGCCACTATGGTATCCCTCATTCCATTGTCATCGACAATGGAACGCCATTCAAGAACCAAGAAGTTCGCACCTTGTGCGAAAAATTTGATATCAAACGCCATTTCTCCACGTCGTATTACCCTCAAGGAAACGGTCAAGCAGAGGCTTCTAATAAAACCATCCTCTGCATTCTCAAGAAGACAGTCTAGCACCTCCAACTCAACCCCACCCTATGGGCATATCGCACAAGCATTCGCACTCCCACAGGAGCCACTCCATTCTCACTAGTATTCGGATCTGAAGCCATTTTACCTATCGAGGTCGAGCTCCCATCCTTACAAGTATCCCTGCAAAACATAATCTCTGATGAGGAATACATAGTCGCAAGGTTGCATCAACTAGAACTACTGGATGAGAAACGCCTGAATGCGTTGAACCACCTACAGGCATATCAGAACCGCCTCCGAAGAAGCTACAACAAGAGGATTAGAACCCAAAAATTTGAAGTAGGCGACCTTGTCCTAATGGAAAATCAGAAGAACCTGCAAGAACATCCTAAGCAAGGTAAGTTTGAACCCAATTGGCTAGGACCTTATGTCGTCACAACCGATTATGGGTCAGGAGCATATCAACTTGCAACACCTGAGGGGCAGCCTCTAGATGAGCCGATGAACATCCTACATCTTAAGAAATTTTATGCATAACCCATCTGGTACCCCAAGTCAAAAAATCAAAATAAAAAAATTAAAAAAAAATTAAAAAATCAAAAACACCAAAAAATTAGAGAATCAGGAAAAAACCCCAGTGCAATAAAAACTTCCAATGGTGGAAATCACTCTGGTGATGCCTTGGATAAGTACCATGGTGAAAACCTGTTTCAGGTGCCATGCGTAGTGGCTGGTTTCACCATCTAATAAGTCCTTATGAAGTTACACCACTCCACATTGCACACATCCCATAGCTTGGAATTGAGAAACATCAAGTCCTTTCGCCCATTCCGCACTATCTCACCCAACCCCAACCCATGGAACAAGAATCCTTGTAAGCTTCCCCTTGTACAACTTAAAAAGTCAAAAATCTAAAAACATCATAAAATCAAAAAATCCAAAAACAATACAAAATCACAAAAATCCAAAAATAATACAAAATCACAAAAATCCAAAAACAACAGAAAAACATATAAAATCTAAAAAAAATCACCCCATCGATCTCGCTACAAATCACAATCATCAAAACATACATCAAAATCCTCACCATCACAAACATCCCAAATCATTCCCACATCATCAAGTCATACCAGAACTACATATTCATTTCGCTCGCATCTTGAAAGTACCTTGATCCCGTGGATACAGGGTATGTAGGCAGTCTGAAATACGAAGGACGTTTCGAGTACTCAGGTACATAAGATGCACCCATCCAACCCGTTTGGATGGTCCCCATTCACTGAGCTTTCTGGATCTAATAAATGATACACACACTACATATACGCTTGAAACATAGTTCTGAGCGCAAAAATCATCAATCAACATACCAATTATAATCCTGCATCTGGCTAGACTGTTCTTTTGCCCATCTTCCAAAAAATTTTCCAATCAACACCAACTGATCTGCGTCCTAGGATATATCTTTCCTACAATGGACAAAAATTATCATTCTATCATCATGTCTTTTGGCAAGAGCACACAAAGGTTATTTGTATCTTTTCATTGATCTTTTTGATTATTGATTTTTATCTTTTTGTCTTGCTCTAAGTCATTTCCAAAGCTACCTTGATCTCATTATATCATGGTAAGTAGCGGACAACACCTGGAGTAGACATAGTCATTGTTTCTGTATGTTGTGCTTGTGGGTTGGTTTCATTACTCCAAGAATAGTATTCATATCTTGAAGTCTGGGTCGGTTCTAGCATGATGTGTCCCATTTACATATATAGGCATCAAAAGCTTATATGTATTATTCGCACTCATCGCTATGAGTCCCCTTCCCAGGCTAGGCAAGATTATACTACCTTGGGCATGCATGAAATCAACCTATTGTTTGTGGGTCTAATCCATGCAATCGTAGGATATACATCATCACCTAGGTCATTTCATACCTTTGTGAACTATATCCTACATTGCTACAGTAAACTAAGAAATGCTCTCAATTAATTTTTTGCAACTACTGTTACTAGCTCAAAATCACCATCCTAATCACTCATTTAACATTACCATTTGGGCCTAGATTTCATGATCTTTTATACCATCCCCCCCATCTAAAATTCCCTCACTAACCCCATTCCCCCACCATATCTCTATCTAACACATCTTGAACCAAACCAAATCCCCCCTCAATGACGTGGCATCTTATGACCTAACAAATCCTCTCGTCTCCCCAACCCCATCCTGTAGACATTCCCAATCCTATCCATACCCTATTCATACACCCCTATCCTTTCCCCACCCGATCCCCTTTCCCACAGCCTCACCCCTCAGGGTCAAACAAAGAACATCACGTGTATCAGGACTTGCTCATATAGCTTGCATCCCACCTATCACCTCGCTTCCACATTGCATATCATTTAGATTCATTTTAATCCATTTAAATTGTATGTCATTTAAGTTCATTTTAATCCATTTACATTGCATGTCATTTAGGTTCATTTTAATCCATTTTAATTGCAGGTTAGTTAGATTCATTCTAAATTGCATATCATTCAGGTTCATTTTAAATACTTTTGCATATCACTTAAGTTCATTTTAGAATCAGTTTAAAATGCATATCACTTAGGTTCATTCTAAATCATTTAAGTTAAATTGCATTAGGTTCACCATTAACAGCTGATAGTTTGCATAATAATTAGGTTCATTTTAGAATCATTTAGTTGCACATTATACACCACATTGCATATCATCTCATAAACATTTAGTTACATTACATCATCACAATCATCAACACATCACATTGTTGCATCCATAATAAATGTTATTAGTCTGAACATTCATTTGCATTATACATCATATAGTCCATAAAATCACAAACACCATGCATATATCACAATAAATCCATCATAAATGCATCCATAAAATCAAAAACATAATGTCATAAACATAACATATAAATCCATAAAGAATATTTGCATCCATCATATAGGCATCATAAACCATCAAAAAGCATTGCATCATATATAATCACCGCAAAAAATGTGCATCGCTCATGTATACATCAAAAAATATAGTGTCCTGATATAATGCCTCTAAGGGCTAACATGATATAACCATCACATGGAGGATCCTCTCTCCGAGGGAGTGGGAGACCCTGACCCTGGTTGAGGCTGTGATCCTGTCGGTGACTGTGGCTGTGGCTGTGCCTGCACCTGTGGAACCTGCTGGGGCACGTGTGAGGGAGGAGGCATCATCTGCTGAACGGACTGAATAGATCTCGATCTATGTGATCTTGATGCCCTTGATCCACTGACCTGGCTATAGCTAGGTGCTCGCTGCTCTACTGGCACGGCCGCATAATACAACCCCCGATAATACTCCATTCGCCCCCTGGTCTCTGTCAACTCTCCCTGTACCTGAGACATCTGAACTTGAGATTGGGACAACTGTGTCTACATCAATGTCAAAACTAGGGCTAGTCCAGCCCCTGATGCCTGTAGACTACCCACTATAGTCTCTGCCTGCTGAGCCCTAGCGAGTGCTGCATCTCGCTCCCTTGTCAACGTGACTATGTCACCCTGCGCCTATGCTAGTTGCGCCTGCAATGTAGCCACCTGCCCATCTGATCCATCCAACAATGCTATTGTAGCCTGCAGCTGCTCCAACTCTACCTTGCGACTCTTTAGTGCCTCTTGCAAGCTTGCCACCTGTGCTCTCAGGGTCTCCATCTCCTCCTCCTCATCATCCCATCGTCGCTGACGATGTGTGAGCCTCTCAACCTCAGCCTCTCCAGCTGTCACTGAGGGACCTGCCTGCTGCCTGCTGCCCTCCCCCAATAACCTGTTGTTGCCCTACCTATGGTGGGGGCAGATCACCCATATCCACCCTCGGCTGTCCCCCACGCCGCCGAGGTCCTCTAGGTTGTCACCCTGCTCCCACCTACACCTGCTCAACAGGACCCTGCTGCATGGGTACCTGCTGCCCCACCTGCCCCTGTCCTACTGCCATCGCCGCCAGTACATCTATCGGTTGCCCATCGCTACCAACCAATCTCTCCTCTCCATCATCTCCAACCTCCACGAGGTAGTCCTCAATGATCTCCTCCCCCTCCTCCACACGGTCATCCGCATTTGGGTCATCTCCATCACCATCTAAATCATCCCCCCTGAACCCGCTGCCTCCTCCACTGGATCTGTCAACCGAGTAGGCCGATGCATATGCCACCATATATCATATGCAGTCGTAGTCCCTACATCCCTCGTTGTGCTCCTCCACTCCCACCGCACTGGCCATAGGGCTCCAAAATCAGCTAGGGCGACATGTGGCTGTATGGCGGCGGGCCAGAAGGCCGCATCTCAGGGGTCTGAGCATATATTACCATCTGTTGCGGTGTATTCTGTATCAAACCAAACTACCACATGACCCGCGAGGGTAGATACATCTCTATAGCATGGTCTCCTCGACCCATAAGGTACCTCTGCTGAAAAGTAAAAGGGAGATGAATATCATCATCTGGCCATGGCTCTACTTGATATACGGTCGCTAGGTCACACTAATAACATCATCCAGTATCCTCCTCCAGTACCGCACCTGTCCAGTATACGTGTACTCTGCATCCCGATATAAAAACACAAAGGCCTCAAAAGGCCGCTGATAATACCCACATGTCAGCCCGATAACAGTGATGTGCTCCCAAATCCATACATGAAGCAGAGTAACTCCAGCTGACAACTCTCTATCATGCAGATAGGCGACTGTATGCATCTCATGGTATAACTGCCCTAGCATCGCCAGTCCCCAGGCATAGACGGTCTCATGCCTCACCATCCCCTCTATCATCCCCCCCGCCAACCGAAAAGCCCCTGTCTCGCCTGTCAGGCATCACGACACCTCCAATCAAAGCACATAGGAATAAGGCAAAGAGATCTGCACCTGCAGCCAGTGTCCCCTCATAGTCCATCTCTCTCCTGTCCACTGAGAGAACAATGTGGTCCGCTCCAAACACTCTGATCAGGGCACTCCGCCCCATCCTTGTGTCATATCGAACACACCGGCCTCGAATAGGTAGCTTGAGGATGTGATAAACATCCCAAGTGTAATGGTAATCTCACCAATCAGTAACAGAAAGCTGCAAGTCTTAGAGCGATACCACTCCATAACCGCTATCATCAGAGCTCTATGAGCTTGCAGAACTGGCATTGACGCCACCGTTAGAAGCCCCAATCTCGCCAGTTGATCCCGCGTAGCATCATCAAAACCATTGAACAGTGCCATCACAGATGGAACTCGTCGCTCTCATGACTGCAATATAAATCGCTGTGTATCCTGCATCCACAACTTTTGGTTAGATGTCGACCTATCTTTTTCTAAACCAACCCCTTTTCTTCTAATGTCTTAAAAGCCAGCAGACAACCCCTTGTGTGCCATTTTTAAAATGGCGCTACAACTTCCTCTTAATAGTGCTATTTCAAAAAATAGCGCCACTGCGCAAATATCTTTGCGCTAATCCAACCGATAGCGCTACTGCGCACTATCCATAGCGCCATTTCAGAAAATGGCATCAATCAAAAATTTGGCACTCATTCAAACAATAGCACCCATTACCCCAAGAGCGCTAATTCAGTCAATAGCGCTAATCCCCTAAATCACACTAAAATACAATATAGTGTTGTTTCCCAATATGGCGCTATTCCAGAGTATAGCGCCACTTTAACCCCAATATAGCGCTAAAAACTCTATATCCCATTCTTCTAAGAATGGCGCCAATTCGGACGATAGTGCCAAAATACCTACCAAATGGCAACAATGCTCCCTAACCCTACTCTGGCGGATAGCGCCAATCCAGAGAATGGTGCTAATTCGCCTTTCCGTTGGTGCTACGCGCTCCAATCCCAAATCCCAAACCCCAAAAAATGCATGTAAAATGAAAAAATTACAAAGTCAGGGTTAGGCCCTACCGGGGGTCCAGCGTCCGGTGCCCAGCCAAACTCTCAGAACCGCTCTGAGATGTGTCGAAGTCGTGGGAACTGGGGGTTGCGGTCAGCCATCTCTCCTTCACTCCTTCTCTAAAGTCAAAGTGTGCAAATGTGGCACTCTAAGGGCCCACTTTGCCTAATATAGTGGGCCATGTCATCCTTCCACCCCCTCTTTTTTCCTCTAGGGTGCAGATCTTAGTCTTTTTCCTCTGTTTTTCTTCCCACCATCTTCTTTCTCTGTCACCTATCCAACTTTCACTTCCGTCACATCCTTTCGAGAATTCACTTGGAAAATTTTTATTTTCCCGCCGACCTCTCGAGGGGGCATCCCTTATCCATCTTATTCCTTCCCGACAGCTGGGGCATATTTTTCTTCGACCTGACACCACTTCCCTCCTAGGTCCAGATGCCATGTCAAAGAGGGGCAAATGTAGACACCTAAAAATATCTTCTACCATCAAACTGACTCCCGACATTCCTAATCATGTCAATTTCTCTCCAAACCAATTAATTAAATTTTATTTAATTAATTATCCCTTCATTATCCTATTTTTCCATCATTTTATCCTCAAAATTAAATTAATTTCATTAATTCAATAGTCCAAACCCTAGCCAATTGATTTAATAAATATGCAATATTTATTAAATCAATTTCCCCCCTTTTCACTAAATCTAATTAATTAGTTAAAAACATGTTAACTAATTAATTCAACCTATTAATTAACCTATCCATACCCTAGACAATTAAATAGCTATTATTTAATTGCCTACCCTAGCCTACCTCATCCTAGCCCTAGGATTAATTAAATAAAACCTATGTTTAATTAATCCTCACCTCTCATTTGGGTGGTCAAACTTTGTTTAACACCCTTCCCCACATCCTCCAAATAAAAAATTGAATTAAATCCACATAAGTCAATTTTTTATTTAAAAAACATCCCACATCATATTTAATTTTCCTTACAAACCCATACTCATTTATTTCTTCTCTTCCCCAAATGAATTTTACATTCCCCATATGAATCTTTAATTCTAAAATAATCCTTCACCCCCATGCTTATTTAATAATTCCTTTTTCTCAAAATGAATAAAAGATTCACTTTTATTCCTAGCCCTCCATTCATTCAAGATTTAATCTAGGCCCTCCACATCACTTTTATCCTCCACCATTGATCTTCTAAATCAATCTCCACCCTTGGATCAAAATCCCTTCCAAAAATCTATAAATAGAACCTCTCTCCATCCATTTTTATCATCCAAGTTTCATGCAAAGTTACCATGTCAAAATCTCCATTGAGCTAGAATAGTGAGTTGCACATTAGAGTAGCATTTCACATTCAAATCTATTGTCTAGGGATTATCTTTGTCTTTGGAGTTCTTGGGTGCATACTCCTACTTCCCTTGATGAGATTTGGTTGCATGTGAAGTATAACTTCTTGTGTTTATTTGCATTTAGTTTTGTGTTTCTATCTCATTTTGTTCACCTAATCTACACCTTCCACAAGCTTTTATTCAAAGGTCTACCCCGATACTGTATCAAATGAACATTGGATGCCACAACAAGGTTCGAGTAATGAAGAATCTTTTGATGCGTGTCAAAGTCCTGAAACAACCAAACATTAACACTCTTATGTGGGTACCTTCTAAACCATGTTCCAGTAATAACCACTGAGCCTGTAGGGTATTCGATGTTTTCTCCATCTATAACTGGGGCCTCCAATTTCTTTTTGGCCTCAACACAATGACATAAGTAACAATATGTTCCCTCTTCGTTATCTTCATTTGTAATAACTGTATATACGTGCCCCACATTGATATGTGTAGCAAATTAGATGAAATTAGTCAACATTACAAAAACACTACAAAGTAAGATGACATTAGGAATTTCAAAAACTATGCAAATAGATATATTACCTGGTTGAACTAGATCTGATATGTAGTTAAAGTCAACTGATGATTCCATCTATGTTAGTTCCAGTGCCGTCGAGGGTGGATACGTGTCAAGTGGGCTAAGATAACTTAACTGCCATTCGTCAACCCACTCCTTTGACTCACACTCATCTCATGCTTGAATTGTACAGGAAGAACAAAAGCATGACATATTTCGCGTATGGATACTCCATGAACTTGCAATTGAGCTTCTAAAAGAGTGCATCTCACTTGATCCTGTTAGTGTAGAACAGTCCTCATATGGTGCAATGTTAGTATCATCTATCAACCAAAAAAATCTATGAACTGAAGACTTACCTTCATTACCTGGACCCATGGAATTATTACACCACTCGACAATCGATTTTGCATCTGTCAACTTTGCATTGTCTTTATACTTTAACTCTTCTCGTGCTATGGTTCTTTTGATACATGCTCCTACACCATCATGCTCCCCCTTTCCATGCCCCGCCTCACAAAAGTTCCACATATGTTGAATACCTATAAAATTATGCCTCTTACTCAGCCAATAGAAATTCTGCGAGTTTTTGAATTGTGATGCACAGTTATCCAACCATATGATATGCTGACTGAATGATATGCCCTTTCTAGCCAAATCATTGTAGAACACCTGAAAGCAACCTTGCATGAACTCTGTAGAATGCGTGCAATCATCACTAATATAGAAATTATACTCCCTTATGATCTTTCTATCATCCTCTATACTATCATTTGCATGAATGAATGCGATGTGCACAAATATAGAAACCTATGTGGAGTTGTAATATTGTGATTGCACCTCATGCTGTGGCTGTAGACTGTAGTTCTCTGCAAAGTCAACAACTTAAACAATGCTACCAACCAGAAATGTGTCCTTGCATAACTTGAATTGCAAGTCCAACCATCGAGCTCTATGGGCATGTCTTGCATACTCATACATTATGCTGTTACGAAATATAGGCATAAACTAATACACTCGAATCTTTTCAATAACCAATTCATGCCTCTTTTCTTCTTTACCATCTTTTGTATTGTATGCCACTGTTTTATACTTGCCAAACTCTACTAGTTAGTTTCCAACCACATGTGTTCTTTCCATATGTTCACATATTGGCAAATGTTGCAAGCCATCGCAACGATGACATGTGCCATCCAAGCATAATTTCTTGTAGAATATTTGACCTTCCTCTCTTTCACATAAAATTATTGATATGAAGTCTCTTGAAAATGTTGGTGGGGCACATATGGTACAACCCTGCAAAACATTGTTAGTATGCATATCTCAACATATAGACCTATAAACATCAAAATGGTTAGAAAAGTCAATATGTAATCTACAACAACAAGTAGTGCGTGTGTGATTTATCTTGACATAGAAAGGTTTTAGCATTTAAAAATATCTTTGACAGATTTTAATTTGAGGATACTTCTCTAGAAATTTACCATAAAACTATGTTTGAGTCTCATCTAAAAAATGCTTTGGATGTGGCTCATAGTTCTGACTACCGATTCTCCTTCTTACCACATCCCTTTGATTTGGAGATACCCTTGTGTAATTCCTCCAAAAGTCTTCAATTAGTGATCTCATTGCTTCAACAATTGGTTAATCTATTCGTGGTAGTCTCCCCGAGAACACCCATAATTCATTGGCATTAGTGTCCTCAATTCTTTGGTGTCTTCCAACGGCTTCTGATAAACTTTTCCTATTGATTCTCAATTCTTGACTCATTTTTCTAATGAGACGAGCTTTCCTTGTTTGACTACTTACTATAGTCGATGTAATCACACGCCGTGTTGCATTACTATCTTTTGTGCTTGAGGTGTTACCCACACTCTCATACGCACTCATTAGATTCTTGACAATAGATTTTTCACTTGAAGCCTCTGATGTTCTCAACCCAAGAATCTTCATGATGGACCTATACTTTATACTTCGCATCATTTCAATGAATAGTTGACATCTTGCAGTCTCATTTAACTTTTCAAAGAACAATCTCCAAATCTTATTAGCATATCTTCTACAAGGGCATTTTGGAATCTTACCTTCCATTGGCTGCAAAATATTCTCATCAATATCAATCAAATACTTTGGCTTTCTATGCAAAATTCTAGGTGGTGTTAAGTTAGGTAAATTCATCTCAACATTAGGAATTTCATCAATATTTAAATGAGATGGGCTAGATGGCATACCTTCGATCGAAGATGGAATAGATGACATAACTTGAGGTTGAGGTGGGACCAATGGCGTACCTCCTTCATCACATGTGAGTGATGATATACTCTCAACTTGAGATGTGGTAGATGGTGTCCCTACATGTTGACTTTCGGTAGAGGATGTGTCTCCAACTATGGTATTCAAATCTCTCATAGCATGAAGTTTTTGCATTCATTCTCTTTGTGCCACCAATACCATATCTCTTTGTGATAGTTGTGGTTCCTCTTCAATTGGCATGTCTTCATTTATCGTGTCTAATTTCCTCTTCTCACGAAGTTCCCTCGTAGCCACTGTTTTCTTTGTATTCTTAGCTTCTATCTCTTCCTATGTTGGTTTAATTCTTGATCATTTCCTCGACATGACAGAGAATTTGTCTATAGCATGATTAAAGAGACCAATATTACTTCCTAAGAAATGAATCCATACAAATAACTAAAATATATGTCATTCAACCCTTCATAGTAAATGTACATACAATCATCATGTAAAAGAGTAAATGTCACTCAACCAAAATAGGTACAAAGCATACAAAGCAAATTATTGCAACCATGAAAAGAGTACATGGGACTTCATGCTTGAAAAGGTTGAGGCAGACCCAATTTGACATGTTTGTTGTTACTAGGGCTACTAGGATTTGGAATTGAGAAGGTGTTTTGTTGGTACTAGGGATACTAGGATTTGGGTGGCTTGTGAAGGAATAGACAACAATTGTTGTGTCATGTGCATGTACAAATCATCATGAATAGGTGCATAAGGAATGTCCTAGCCCAAGATATGTGCATACAAATCATCATGTCATGTGCATACTTGTATGATCTTGGCACCTATTCATTTGTATTTTAACTTGTTAATATGACAAGATAATAGTGGGATTATATTTTTATTATGTTGTAAGGATTTATTCTTGTATAGTTTGACATCATGGTATGTTAAGGTCTGTTTATTACACATAATTATTAAAGAGCCCAAGTGTAGAAAATATACATGGCATCATGTGAGATTGTAGGCTACTTTCTTGATTGGGAATGTGTCTATTTTAAACATGTATGATAAAGCATGATAAAGTAATTCAAATAGAATTAAGGAAAATGTAAAGAGCATGCATGTAAAGACTTGACATACCTAAAAAATGAAGATTCGAATGGAGAGAGTACTCAATTATGTAGTGTTTTTTTCTTCTTGCATTAAACTCCTCAACAATTTGAGTTTTTCACCACTCGCTTCCTTTTCAATGTTAAATTGAATAACACTCAAATATAATTACTAACAACAATACTATTAACCAATCTATAATGTTAAATTCCTAAAATTGAATCATAATTAACATTGGAACACTACAAAAATTGAAACTTGAATAGATATATATCAAACTTGGTGTGAAAACTATGTTATTTCCTTCTTCTCAAGTTGGCAAAGCAAAAAAGGTAGTGGAAAGATCATGCAAAGGTGGTAGAATGTGTAAAATGTGCATGTGAACTTTCCAACAGTATGAAAGCACTTCTTTTTTGTCAGAACACGCGCATAATCAACATGAAAATAGAGAATGTGGGTCTGGATCACAGGGGTCAACACTCTTTTACCATTTCTATAGCAGGACAAAACACAGGCGCATTATAACGCGCTCACATTTTGTCCTGCTATAGATTGATTCATAAATATTTGTGCCTATCTCACCTTTGATAGCACCTTTACAATATCTCACCTCTAGTTCCATTAGCTCATGGTCTATATCTCACTTATCTTTCCCCCTCACCTCTCTACCTCTCCCCTCTCTATGTCTCTCAGTCGCTCCTTGTCTACCTCAATCCTAAACCCTAATCCCTCAACCCTCAACTCTAATCCCTCATCCCTAAACCCTAAATGCTATCCCTATTCCTAAACCCTCAACAGGCTTGATACTATACCTTAAACCCTAATCCCTTATCCCTAAACCCTCCAACCCTATCCCTAATCCTTATACCCTTGACACTCTACTTTAACCTTAATCCCTCGACCCTCAACCCTATCCGGAAACCCTCGACCCTCGAACCTCAACCCTCAACCCTCAACGTCAAACCCTAATCCCTCAACCCTTAACTCTAATCCCTTGACCCTCAACCCTATCCCTAAACCGTAAACCCTAAAGCCTCAACCCTCAACCCTCAACGTCAAATCCTAATCCCTCAACCCTTCACTCTAATCCCTCAAACCTAAACCCTATCCCTAAACCCTCAACACTATACCTTAAACTCTAATCTCTTAACCTTCAACCCTAAACCTTATCCCTAAACCCTAATCCCTCAACCCTCAACCCTAATCCCTCAACCCTCAACTCTAATCCCTCATCCCTAAACCCTAAATACTATCCCTATTCCTAAACCCTCGACAGGCTCGATACTATAACTTAAACCCTAATCCCTTATCCCTAAACCCTCCAACCCTATCCCTAATCCTTATACTCTCGACACTCTACTTTAACCCTAATCCCTCGACCCTCAACCCCATCCCTAAACCCTCAACCCTCGAACCTCAATGTACTCAACCCTCAATGTCAAACCCTAATCCCTCAACCCTTAACTATGATCCCTCGACCCTTAACCCTATCCCTAAACCCTCAACCCTAAAACCTCAACACTCAATGTCAAATCCTAATCCCTCAACCCTTAACTCTAATCCATCAACCCTAAACCCTATCCCTAAGCCCTAAACACTATCCCTATTCCTAAACCCTCAACGGGCTCGATACTATACCTTAAACCCTAATCCCTTATCCCTAAACCCTCCAACCCTATCCCTAATCCTTATACCCTCGACACTGTACTTTAACCCTAATCCCTCGACCCTTAACCCTATCCCTAAACCCTTGACCCTCGAACCTCAACCCTCAACCCTTAACCCTCAACGTCAAACCCTAATCCCTCAACCCTTAACTCTAATCCCTCGACCCTCAACCTTATCCCTAAACCCTAAACCCTCAAAGTCAAATCCTAATCCCTCAACCCTTCACTCTAATCCCTCAACCCTAAACTCTATCCCTAAACCCTCAACACTATACCTTAAACCCTAATCCCTCAACCCTCAACCCTAATCCCTCAACCCTTAACTCTAATCCCTCATCCCTAAATCCTAAACGCTATCCCTATTCCTAAACCCTCAACGGGCTCGATACTATAACTTAAACCCTAATCCCTTATCCCTAAACCCTCCAACCCTATCCCTAATCCTTATACCCTCGACACTCTACTTTAACCCTAATCCCTCAACCTTCAACCCTATCCCTAAACCTTAAACCCTCGAACCTCAATGTACTCAACCCTCAACGTCAAACCCTAATCCCTCAACCCTTAACTCTGATCCTTCAACCCTATCCCTAAATCCTTAACCCTAAAACCTCAACCCTCAACACTCAACGTCAAACCCTAATCCCTCAACCCTTAACTCTAATCCCTCAACCCTAAACCCTATCCCTAAACCCTAAACACTATCCCTATTCCTAAACCCTCAATGGACTTGATACTATACCTTAAACCTTAATCCCTTATCCCTAAATCCTTCAACCCTATCCCTAATCCTTATACCCTCGACACTCTACTTTAACCCTAATCCCTCGACCCTTAACCCTATCCCTAAACCCTCGACCCTCGAACCTCAACCCTCAACCCTTAACGTCAAACCCTAATCCCTTAACCCTTAACTCTAATCCCTTGACCCTCAACCCTATCCCTAAACCCTAAACCCTAAAGCCTCAACCCTCAACGTCAAATCCTAATCCCTCAACCCTTCACTCTAATCCCTCAACCCTAAACCCTATCCCTAAACCCTCAACACTATACCTTAAACCCTAATCCCTCAACCCTCAACCCTAATCCCTCATCCCTAAACCCTAAATGTTATCCCTATTCCTAAACCCTCAATAGGCTCGATACTATACCTTAAATCCTAATCCCTTATCCCTAAACCCTCCAACCCTATCCCTAATCCTAATACCCTCGACACTCTACTTTAACCCTAATCCCTCGACCCTCAACCCTATCCCTAAACCCTCAACATCAAACCCTAATCCCTCAACCCTTAACTCTGATCCCTTGACCCTCAATCCTATCCCTAAACCCTCAACCCTAAAACCTCAACCGTCAACACTCAACATCAATCCCTAATCCCTCAACCCTTAACTCTAATCCCTCAATCCTAAACCCTATCCCTAAACCCTCAACACTATACCTTAAACCCTAATCCTTCAACCCTAAACCCTATCCCTAAGCCCTAATCCGTCAACCCTAATCCATCAACCCTCAACCCTAATCCCTCATCCCTAAACCCTAAACACTATCCCTATTCCTAAACCCTCAACGAGATCGATACTATCCCTCAACCCATAACCCTTAAAACTTGAACCCTAAAACCTATCCCTACACCCTCGACACTTGACACTATATCTTAAACCCTAATCCCTTAACCCTCATCCATAAAGCCTCAACCCTAAATCCTTAAACCTTCAACCCTAAACCCTATCCCTAATCCCTCTACCCTTGACACTCTACTTTAACCCTAATCCCTTGACCATCAACCCTATCCCTAAACCCTCAACCCTCAACTCTCAACCCTCAACATTAAACCCTAATCCCTTAGACCTAAACCCTATCCCTAAACCATCAACCCTCAACACTATACCTTAAACCCTATTCCCTATCCCTCAACCCTCAACTCTTAAAATTTAAACCCTATCCCTCAACCCTCAACACTCGACACCATATCTTAAGCTTTAAACCCTCATCCCTAAAGCCTCAACCCTTAATCCTTAAACCTTCAACCCTAAACCCTATCCCTAATCCCTCTACCCTTGATACTCTAACCCTAACATCGACATTAAACGCTAATCCGTCAACCCTAAACCCTATCCCTAAACCCTCAACCCTCAACACTATACCTTAAACCCTAATCCATCAACCCTAAAACCTAATTTGCCAACCCTCAACCCTAAACACTATCAATAAACCCTCAACCCTCGACACTATACCTTAAACCCTAATCCCTCAACCCTCAACCCTAATCCCTCATCCCTAAACCCTAAACCCTAAACGCTATCCCTATTCCTAAACCCTCAACCCTCAACCCTTGACACTATACCTTAAACCCTGATCCCTTATCCCTAAACCCTAAACCCTATCCCTCAACCCTTAACCCTTAAAACTTAAACCCTAAAACCTATCCATAAACCCTCGACACTCAACACTATATCTTAAACCCCAATCCCTTAACCTTCAGCTCTCAAGCCTCAACCCTCAATCGTTAAACCTTCAACCCTAAACCCTATCCCTAATCCCACTACCCTCAACACTCTACTTTAACCCTAATCCCTTGACCATCAACCCTATCCCTAAACCCTAAGCCCTCAACCCTCAACTCTCATCCGTCAACCCTAATCCGTCAACCCTAAACCCTAATCCCTCAACCCTAAACCCTATTCCTAAACCCTCAACAATATTTCGTAAACCCTAAACCATTATCCCTCAACCCTAAACCCTATCCCTAAACCCTCAACTGTCAACACTATTCCTTAAACCATAATCCCTCAACTCTAAACACTAATCCCTAAACCCTAAACCCTAAACCCTATCCTTAAACACTCAACCCTCAGCAAGTTATACCTTAAACCTTAATCCCTCAACCCTCAACCCTAAACCCTCGTCCCTAAACCCTAAATGCTATCCCTATTCCTAAACCCTCAACTCAAGACACTATACCTTAAACCCTAATCCCTTACCCCTAAACCTTAAACCCTATCCCTCAACCCTTAACCCTTAAACCTTAAACCCTAAAACCTATCCCTAAACCCTCAACCCTATACCCTCAACAATATACTTAAGCCCTAATACCTCAATCATCAACCCTATAACTTAAACCTAAAGCCTACACCATCAAACCCTCATCCCTAGACCATATAACCTCACCCTTATATCCTAAACCTCGAATATTGTGCCTCAACCCTATACTTAAATTAAACCTAAACCATATGTGCTCTCAATCCAAGTCACCCTATGCCTTATATACCCTCAATCCATATCATAAACCCTAAACCCTAATCCCTGCGCCTTACACACTTAATCTTATACACTCAACAACCTAAATATTAACCCTCAACTGTAACCCTCAACCCTTTGCCCTCTACCTATTACTTAAGCCCTAATCCCTCAACCCTCAACCCTCAAAACTATACAGGCTCAGGTCCTTATATACACTAAACCCAAAACGCTTACATACATACATGCATACATACAAACATACATACATACAAAGATGCATACATACAAGCATGCCTATATGTACATATATACAAGCATGTACATGCATACATACCTACAAGAATAGATATAAACATCCATGAAACATACTTATGAAATTTGAACATATCTCATTCAAAGTTTGACATAACGCGAGCGCGTTATAACGCGAGCGCGTTATAACGCGCTTGTGTTATGTCGAACTGGGAAAACACCAAAAAACATGCAAAAAAGCACAACATAACGCGCTCGTGTTATGTTGTGCTTTGGGAATCCCAAGCCTTGGGCTTGGGATTTGCTTTGGATTTCCAACCCAAAGGCTTGGAGTGCCTTTTCAACATCCACATACGTGTTTTTGCAGATTTTTCAAGATTTCACATAATTTTGTTCGTGCTAACCCTCAGATTTGCACGTGTTTCAAGGTCAAACAAATCAAACACCTGGGTAATGTTAGGCTTTCTCTTAGCTATTTAATGATGTAATTTTTTTCACATTTTGACAATGTTAAGCCTTTCATCTTTAATTTCTTTTGTTTGTGTGTCCGGTTTTGGGCAAAAACCACTATTTGGTCTTTTTTTCATTGTAAATTAACCATTCATTGAAATTTAAAAAAAATTACATATTTAGAAAGTAGACTCCATTCTACACATATTAAAAAAAAAGAAAAAATGATTTTCAATTAGTTTTCAAAATTTATAGGGGTAGCACAGCCAAAATTCTATTTTTTAGGATGTGTCCACTATGAAAATTAGTAAAAAATTAAATATTCATCAAAAAATTATCAAAATGATCAGACATAAACTACATGCTGTTAGCTAATTTCTCACTGAAGCAATTTTAAAAATACCAAAAAAAAAAGTTAACCTTTTGAGGGAGCCACAAAACATGCTATGTTATGTTTTTTTGACAGAAACAACACCAATTTCTGTGGCTCCCTCTTTTGAACCCCTTAATCTATACCATTTTAAAAAAAAATAGTAGTTTAGAAATTAGACTCAGAGCACTACGAACATTGTTTTGGTTGCATCTCCAAATTTTGAGTGTAACTATGCTCAATTTCTCATCCAAGGCCAGCATTTCCTGATTTTAGGAAAAAAAGTGGTCACTTAAGACCCCTTTTTGGCCCCCCATCTTCTTGCACTTACCCATGTTTGTGTCTATATACATACATTCATATATATATGTGTGTGTGTGTGTTTGTGTGTGTGTAGAGGCATATATACACATGTTTGTGTCTGTATATACATACATTCATTTTGTTGGCTGCATAGTCCACAAAATTGTAGACACATTCCTTACAGTGTAACAAAATCTTGACTTGGAATATTACATTACATTGCTGATGAAAATAACAAAACATTATATTGCTAGTTGCATAATGCGGTAAGACAGTCTGACAAAACATTACAAAATTGTCAGCTTTTAATTACAATGTCTTTCCTGATTGCATTGTTGACTAGATGATTCAAAAAACTTATAGCAATAACTTAACATCAAATCCTAATTTTCTAGTTTACTAGTAATATAGCTTTGACAAAACATTACAAAATTGTCAGCTTTTACTTACAATGTCCCAAATGCATTGCTGACTAGATGATTCAAAAACATTCTAGCAATAACTTGATATCAAGTCCTAATTTTCTAGTTTACCATAAAGCCAGGGAATGGCTCTGGCTCCTCTATAAGACTATTTGTTGAAGTATTTTTTGGAGGAGCTAATTCCACATGAGGTGTGATAGGAACAAGATGACCAAACATTGTTTCATCTAAAAGCCCAGAAAATTGGAATTGCTTTATAGGGGAATGAGGGGGGTTGTGACTAGTCACTTGGAAGTTGTTAATGGCAGTATAAGTAGGGCTTAATATGCTGTACATATCCCTCAAAATTTGATGATGTTCATGTGGAGGGGTTGATGGAGTACTCAAACACCTTGAACTGCTTCCCTCATGTGTTGAATTTGTATTGCTAGTCACTTGTTGGTCTATAAGGGCAACATAAGCAGGGCTTAATATGTTGTACATATCCCTTAGAATATGATGTTGTTCACGTAGAGGGGTTGACGGAGTACTCAAATGCCCTGAATTGCTTGCAGCATGTTTTGAATTCCTATCCTTGACCATTTTCCTTTGTTCTTTCTTCAATTCTCTCACCCTTTGTTGCTGCAGCTTTTCTTCTTCCTTCTTTTGTCTCTTTAATTATCTTTCAAGCTTCTGTTCTTCCCTCCTTTTCTTTTCTTCAATTAGACAGATTTTCTTTGCCTTTGCCTGTTGTTGTTTTCTTTCTTTTAGTTCCTCAAGTTCTATTTTCCTTACTTCTTACTGCTCATGCAAGATTAGATAATTATTTATGGTAAGAATTTGGGACTGCCTACCTAGCCTTAGTGCACTTTCATCCAGGGGATTAGGTTTCTTACGAATCGTTTCAATTGGTAGCTTGAGAAAGTTCTTTAATGAGCCTTAACTGCATTTCACTTGTTGGTCTGCAATTTCATTACCTTCAGAGTTCTTCAATGAACCTTCATTGCATTTCACTTGCTATAATGTTGTATCAGTAGCATCTAAATCTGTAGTTTCCCAACCTGTGGTATCTACATAATAATGAATAACCTCAGTTGTTGGAAGTGGAGGAGGGGAAGGCATAGATAATGACGCTTCTTCATTTTCAAAATCAATCTGCATTCCAAGGTTGTTGGCAGCTTCTTTAACCCAATTTGGTGGGTTAACTTGTGTTGGCAAGCTCATGGCATCGTCTTCTTCATTTGAGTGTTGTGTTTGGCTGACATGAGTAGCTAAACTTATGCTGTCATTCACTTCATTTGTTAGTGTTGATTGTTCCCTTGCCATTTGTGCCAAACAATTTTGCACTTCAACCTCTTCATATCCAGCCAACCTTAAAATGCTTGCAATACCTGCAACCTCATTTTCTTCTTCAACAGAGAAAGATTCACTTGGTCTCATGTCATTGGAAAGAGCATCTTTGTTTAGTGGCAAAATTCTAGTTCTTCGAAAACCTGATATGATATTTTCAGATGTAAGGGCAAGCTTGAAAGCTTTGCTACTTAGTTCAGCCAATTCTGTCCTCCTTATTTCAATGTGGGGTTTTTTTGACATCCACTTGGACCTTTCATTTTTTAAGTATGACTTGAATGGTGCAAAGACACCAACATCCAAAGGCAAAAGTTTGTGGCTAGTATGCGCAGGCAAAGTAAGAAGATCAATGCCCAAAGATCTAGCTTCTTGAATTGTGCTATAAGCCACATGGCTTCCATGTCCATAAAAAATGAGTAGATGTCTATTTGTGGTTGAAGCTCCACCAGGGACTGATCTAGCAAAATGGTGCAGCCAATTCAAGAAGAGCTCTTTGGTCATCCAAGCATGTGGTTGGGCTGCCATGCACGCCCTTGGTTCACAATTTGCTATATAGTTTTTTAGCTGCCTTTTACCCTTGAAAAGATAAAACCCAGGTATACTATGCCCTGCTGCATTAATACAACATAAAATGGTTATCCACTCTCTGCTTTTTGATAGAATTTGTGGCACACTTCTATTGCCCAACTTTGCAATAACTCGCATCCCACAATTCCTGCCTGCTTGAACACTTGTTTCATCATAGTTCCATATATTTGTTGGGCCATAATGATTAGCATTATAAAGTTTTTCCAAGTTGTCATAAAAATTTGCCACAATGCTCGGATGCAACATCACCGCTTTATCCCAGTCAAGACCCTCAGCAATCCTTATTGTCGAATCTGGATGATGTCTATGGAAGCTAGCCCACCATGATCTACCTGGCAAACCATTTGTAAAAGGATTTGGCCTTCCTTGACAAATTTGTGCAATGTGTGACTTCAATTGAGCAACCTCCATACCATGACCAAGTTGAGCCAAATCTTTGCACCATTCAACAACTTCTAGCTCTTCTTCCATTGACAAAACCGTTGGTGGTCCCTTTGTTTTTGTGGTTGTTATTCCTGCCAACCAATTTGTCAAACTAGTACAAGGGATACCCCACTTTTTTCTAGCTGCTCTTATGGAGAACTTATTGTCCTCGACATCCTTGATCGCACCATCCATATCTTGTTATGTCCATTCCCCTCTCTTCATCTTTGCCTTCATTCCATGTTTTTGAGCAGAACTAGTAGAAACATCAATGTTAACTGCACTGTCATTAACTGGACTACAATTAGTGTTATTTTTAGGTGGGTTGATTGACGTCTTAGCATCATCTAAGTCAATTGCATTCAATTTGACTCCCCTTGGTAACCTGGTCCTAGGCCTTCAACTTGTTCTTCTAGATCTTCTCGTTCCTACTGCCATAATGCCTAAATAAAATGATGTCATTTAATAATTGTTAGCAAAAACATGTAATGAATGTTATACATCAAACTTCATGATCCTTCATGACAATGAACATTAGATTTACACAGTGCATAATAAATTTGATTTGAATGCTTCTGTATGGAAAAAAGTTGAACACAGTTAAATTCAAAAGTAATCAAATCGAAATTATGTTATCATATGTCTCTTCATCATGGATCATGGATGGTGATCAATAACATTGATGGTACAAATTCATTACATATGCATAATGAGAAGGTTGAAATTGAAATAACTACAATGAAAAGATTGAATTGAAAAAGCTTCTTTATGAAACATCATTACACAACTTTTTTCATAAGCTTTTTTTCAATCTAATACATGATGTACATTATAACATGTTTTATATATATATATATATATATATATATATATATATATATATATATATATATATATATATATATATATATATATATATATATATATATATATATATATTAGAAGCAAAAACAAAGGAAGAATGACACTTTTGTTTAGTATTTTTGTTTATTTAAAGTCTTTGTGGTTATTCTTTTAATATTGCAATTTCAAAACTCTTCAATTTTAAAAATGAATTTCAACATGTTGGTAAAATGTTATAACAACATAAATAAAAAGCTTGGTGAAAACTTGAGCAGGCTTTATTTCCTTTACTAAGGCAAAGGCTGTGATATAAAACCACAAGCTTCATTATTTTATATACCTTTAATCAACACCAAACCAAGCCCCACCTTTGCTAAGTTTGTCAATGCAAACAATCACACTATTCTCCATTCTGACAACACCCTCAGAACCTTATAAAATCTTGAGGGCCATTTGATCTGCACAATCTATTGGCTTTATAATTTATCTAAGCAAATACCTTTGGTTGCAGATTTATAACAACATACATAGTCCATGGGCTTTGTTTCATTTGAAAATGACAAGCTTAGGTTTCTAACATTCCAGATCAGACACACAAACAATAGAATCATTATTTGAGGTCTTGAACTATGTTGCACCACTTGGACCGTCATAGATCTCAATGGCATTAGTGATATCATTCTCATCATAAGTAATCTTTGCACAACATGAAACACTCTGGCCATCTAAATTGTTTGCAACAAGTTCTTGAAATCCACCTACAACCAGAAGATTTTTCTTGACACACATCATACTAATATGAATCTTTCCTAGACCTTTATGTATAGCATGAGGATTCTTTTGAACCTCATCTTCTTTTGATGGTTTAACTGTAACAACATTGAGAACTATTGTGCTTCTCTAGCTCAATGAGCATCCATGCATAACAGAGTAACCACACACAAATGAGATTTGTCAACTGAAATGGACAAATATAGATTTCACTGGTCTTGCATTATAGTGAAACTCAAAAAACTTCCTATTCTTCCTCACAGACTTGCACTCCTTATCTAGTTCAAACTACTTGGACTCCACCTCTTTAATCAAAATATTTGGACTCCACCATTGACACAAACAGCTATAACATTTAATAGACCAAAATAACATGTTGACAATAGATACGTATATCATTAAAATTAAAAAGGGCATTAAAATATCAAGAACAACAAGTTAAATATGAATAGGGAAAGTTCCACTTTGAAATACTGTTATAAGATGTTTCAGGACTATAATTCCCAAACAACAACTATATTTTCATCACCTCCAGACGCTGCAATAGATTTTTGAATTAGAAAGTCAAGTCCCACTGCCATATCTTTTAGTATTAGCAACTATTGGACAATGATTCAGGTTTGCAAAACATGAAACCACTTGCAATCATAACAGAAAGGAATCAGAAATATTTTTGTCTGCTAAGAAGAAAATGCTTGGTAATGTATCAATATAAGAACATATTATAGAAATAAATATAAAAACCTGATTTGAGAAGAAGACAATGTGCCACCTAAGCCTTGTAGCAGTTTGTAGGTTTGATATTCTAATACTTGTTGCAGTTATGATATTCTTTGTGACTCGTTAGAATAAAAATGATGATATGAATCATTGGTTCATTTTATAGATTAATTCCCTCCAATTTTTTGAAATTCAACGTTCCATGGATAGAGAGCCAATTTTCAAATTTGATCTATTAATTGTGTGATTTGATTTTCATTTGAAATGGGCACAGATAGGTTATACATTTTGAAATTCGGTGTCAATTAATTTTGTGATTTGATTTTTTAAATGGGGAGCCTCACATCTGTTCATATTTTTTACAGGTACTCTGAATCTCGTTGTTGAAGTCTCCAAGTTGGGCATTTATTGCACAATATTTGGGAGAGATGGATTGATTTATTAGAAATAATATTTTGTAATTATGTCAAGTTGGGTACCTGTCATTGTTCATTACAATACCAGATTAATTGGTTGAGGACCCAGTAGTTGTATATTTAATATTTTATATAGAGTAAGAAGCATGTATTGATGTTGACAAGAATGTGTCTATAGGTGGACAAAGTAATTGGAAGATTGTACAAATTTGAACATAATATTTTAATATAGTTTTGTTATAAATTCAGATGTGAATTTTATTTGGAATAAATTATATTATCTTTTGCTCCATTTAGAGCTAAAAGTTGAAAAGGGATGTTTTTTCATTTTGTACTATTGAATGGGTAGTTGGAAAAAATTTGGTCTATCAATGATACATGTTTGACAGGTTTAAAAGCAATAGTTATTAATACAAGAAGTTACTTTTATTGATATTTTTATATTTACGCAATAATGAAAATATGTTCTACTAATGGATCAAATTATGACAATTACCCTCCCAACAATTGGAACTATCACACCTATTGGGTCTTTTCCCCTATACAATCACATTGGTCACATTGGGGTGAGATGAGAGCACTATTTTTTCTACATAGATTTATAAGAAAAAAATTTAAAATACCAAAAAGGAAATAAAAAATAAAACTTAAGAAAATCAAAGAAAAAAAATTAAAAAAGAAATTAAAAACGGTTGAAGGAGAAAAAGCTAAATCACAAAAACTATGGAACCAAGAAAGAAATTGGAAAAAATAAAAAAAATAAAAACTAAAAAAGAAATTGGAAAAAATAAAAAATAAAAACCAAAAAAGAAATTGGAAACTGTTGAAGAAGAAAAAGCTGGAGAAAATCACGAAAACTATGGAATCAAAAAAGAAATTGGAAAAATTTAAAAATAAAAACCAAAAAAGAAATTGCAAGAGAAAATCAAAGAAACTATGGAAAAAAGATATATCTCGGTGTATTTTAGATATATTTTTTAAATATTTAAATATAAATATACTAGTTTACTCCATACACATATATTAATGAAACACTATGGCAAAAATGGTCATAGAAGAAGATAAAAAGTACATAAACAAGGGAGAGTGCCTATCTAATTAAGTGAAACATAAATTATATCTATGGCCTTTCATTGTAATATTATTTTTTTATTAATAAAATTTGAGTTTAATAAAAAAATTAAAAAGCTAAAATGAGTTTATGAATAAAATATTATTTCGTTCAAAATGAAAGGCATAAATGACAAGCACAAACAAGGGAAGCGATTGGTGAGGTAGGAGATTCAGAGGCAATTGAATGAGATAAGGATGGTGCACAAGTCAACAATGTTCCTTAACAAAGTGTCAACAAGCAAGGGCAAATAGGTGTTAGAGGTTTGCAAAGGGTTTGTCGGCTATAGAGAAGAAGGTAAGATCTTTTGAATGTGGATGGGGATTGCTTGGAGCAACATCGAGTGCACTTCTTTGTCTTTGATGTCAAGAGGCTTCTTTTAAATTTAAGTTTAGACGAGGACCATGACTTTATCTAGAACAATGGCCCTTGATTTTATGGAAGGGTTGGTGTGTGTGCACACCCTTCAAAGCCCTTCTTGACCTTGGGGTTGAAACTATTTCTAAGGTCCAACTTTGAATCCATTTTTGCATACTTCCTTTGGTTTTGAGAATATTAAAATTTGATTGTTGTTAGCTAAGAAGATTGGAGATTTTGTTAGGATTGTACAAAACGAGATGGATTTTATAACAATTTTGTAAGGGATTGTGGTTTAGACATTTCTAAACATGTTTGTCATTCCATTAGAATTTTGTTTGTCTAAGGATTCAAGCTTTAGTATGTGAGTTTTGAAGGTTAGACTTTAAGCTATTTCAATAACTACTCAATAAGGCTAGACATAAGATTACAAAGTGTCATTATCCTAAGTTTTATGGGTCCAATTCAGTGAACAGTTACAAAAATGGATCCTAAAAGCTAGAAAAACCTAGATGATGATTTTGGTTGGAGATACCATAGTTGTTTTATGGTAGATCAGGAGGAAGGCTTGAAAAGCCCAGGTTCATAGGCTCAATCCAAGGAGTTTTGGAAGGTTATGTAGCTTAAATTGGGGATTCTTCCAAATCCAAGGATAGAGGAGTTTCTTTGCAAGGCCTTGAGGTTTTGAGGGAGTGTGGCTTAAAGGTCACATATTTGGACTTTTCTTGTGAAGATAGAAATCATCTTTTAGATGATGAGGGTTTGGTACTTTGAGATTTTTCTCCCTCTTCAAAACTTTGGGAGTGTTTGAGTGGACTAGAAAAGGTATGATTCCCATTGGATGAACTTAGGAAGTGTAAAGGGTGAAGAACCAAAGTGGACAGCCTATAGAAGGAAGCTACAGAAACAATCAATGTAGGATCCCAACAAACAATGGAGGATCTTCTATCTTGCAAGGGCAGGAGATCAATTATTGTTTCCTAAGGTGTTTTCTCCTTGGTGGGGTGGTCTTTTTGCTAGCATTCGATTGGTTTTGTCCTTTTGCAGGTTATTGAACTATTTATAATGTTAGATTCTTGTTTTAGGGAGTTTTGTTAGTCATCTTTGATAGAAACAAGTTGTCATTGATGTCAAAAAGGTTCATCAAGAATGTGCTTGATATTGTTTGCAGGTTTGGCCTTCTTGGTGTTTTTGAAGTTGATAGGTTGATCTTACATTCAGAGAGTTTGGAGTTGCTTCTTGTTTATGATAAGATGCAAGGCAGAGAAGACTTCCTAGTTTGGAGTTGCTTCATGTTTGTGATAAGTTGCTTCATGTTTGATCTCCTATTCAAAGAATTTGGAATTGCTTCATGTCATTGATGATTCCTACAGTTATTGAATCATCTTGAAGTTGTTGATGTTTGGATGTGATTTAAATATTCATGCAGATTATTCTCATGTCACTCAATGTCAATGGTCATTCTATGTTCATGATATCAAATGAGGTTTCATAACTTGATATGAAGATTATTCTTCATGAGGTGATGTCGAGGATGGATACTAATGCTTCTTGGTGGCGTTTTCTTGATCAGGAGTGAAGTGGTTGTTGTCTGACTAATGTATATTATGGGCTTCACATATGTATTGAGAATGAAAAGACTTGTTCCTCTTATACAAGGGAAAGATTGGTATTATTGGTGTCAAGTCTCAGAGACAATTAAATTGATGTCTAGTTCTTGTAACAACTCTATTCCTAGATGTCTCTGTGCTTTAATATTCCATGGTTACCTCCTAGGTTCTCAACTCTAAACCCTAGAGAGTCACTTGTTATGTGTGAAGGGTATGGTCAGAAACATGGATCAGAAAGTTATCTATTACAAGAAGAATCCTCTTTTATATTCCATGGTTGTTAAATCCTTGCAATGTTATTTAAGACCTAAGTCTTATTTAGGGTTTAACTCTTTTTCAAGAAACTTTAAGAGCCTTACTTACCCGATAGCATTTGTGTCACTTTTTGTTACAATTTTGAATTGACTTATCATTGCAAGTCATTGTCACTTAAGTAACTTCCTTGAGGGTTTAAGTATCATTAGAAACTGGCCCCTACTCTCTCTTTTACCTCCTACACAGGTTAGTCTCTCATGAGCTCAAGCAAGAAGTAGGAAGTAGAACGCTGACAACTTACAAGAGTTTTAAATTTTTTATAAATTTTTCACTCGCCTGAGTTGCAATATTACTGTTTTACAGTGAGTTAAACCAGGCGGTGCTGTTTTCTTTGCAGGTGAAATTTGAAAGAAGGCTGTTTGACTTCGGAAGAAATTATTTTTAATATTATTTATATTTAATATTATTTATATTTAATATTATATTTAATATTTAATATTATAGTTAATAATTAAATAGTTTATATATAATATAATATTATTATTTATATCTTATATATATTTAATATTCACATATATTTTAATATATTTAATATTATAGTAAATAATTAAATATATTCTATATAATATTTAGATATATTTAATTTGTTATATATATGTGCTATCCATTATGATAACCAAGTGGTTAAAGCCACTTGACCACACCCCACACATATTATATATTTTTTATTAATCATATATTTATTTTATATATAAAATCAATATTATTATAGTTAATGTAATTATATTAAATAATATATATTAAATGGAGAAAGCGGGCTTAAAATCTAAGGCAAATATTTAATTTTTGATATACTTCCACGTGAATGCACATTTAAGTGCTCGTGGCTATCAAAAGGTTTTGACTTCATAAGTTAAGGAGTTTTAAAGTTATTTTCTAGCAATTTTCAAAAAGGCATTTGATTTTATGAAGAGTTTAAAGCATTTCAAAAAGGCATTCGAATGCTTTATGAAAACCAGCAAACATTTTTTTATTATTGAGGAGCATGATTTTCATGTCATGGAATATAATTAGAATCTTGATTTTGTTTCCTTATTTTTGCAAGGAAAAGCGGATTTTGTGAGTTTTTTTGATGGAAATTCTTTTGTGGAGTTATTAAGGCAATTTTTTTTTGGGAAGATATATTTTAAAAAAAAAAACTTTCCTTGGCAGAGAGAATTTTTTTTTGATAAGAAGTTTTTGCAGATGAATTTTTGGAAGAAGAAAATGAAAAGAAGCTTGAAAGTTTTTTTTTAAGATGATTTTATTTTGCAGATTGAAGGTTTTTAATGTAGGGGAAGATGAAGTTTGAAAGGGCAGATTGGACAATTTTTTTAATATGAAAGGATTTTTGCAGAGACATTATTTGTGCCAAAATAAATGTCTTTTTATGATATCTATCTCCTAATTTTTGGAGACTGAGGAAGGTGAAAATAATGTGATTTTTGTTTCAGGTGCAAGGATAAATTATTTTCTTCAGGTGAATGAAATTTTGAAAATGATGAAAATAAAAACAAAATGGAAGATCAAAAGTCTTTTGAAATCTTATAAATATGTAGGTGGTGTGTGGTTGTGCAGATTAACATGCAATGATGAAGATAATTTTATGAAAATTCTCTTAAAAAGAAAATACAGATGAATGTATATGTGAACTAATTTGTAGTGAAGAAGACACATTCTGTAAAATGTTCTTGATGGAGAATCAGGTGATTCCAAGGATGAATTGTCAGAGGATTGAAAGAAATGATAGATTATTTGTTGCAGATGATTTGATTTGAATGGTGCAAATCAGATTGAGTTGCAATCACTTATTGCACATTATATTTGATAATGGAGTTTGTATTTACCAGTGAGGTACAAGTGTATGCCAGTGAGGCTTGTGGTTAGTGAGGCTTGTGGTCAGTGAGACCTTCTTATGTCAGTGAGGCTTGTGGTCAGTGAGGCCTTGTAAAGAAGTTTTTCAAAGAATAAGCCAGTGAGGCAGTTTTGGAGTGGTTTTTCTACCCCTGAAGGGTTTTCCACTCGTGCAAATTTGTGTTATGACTTATATTGTTTTCATCTATATGTGTGTATGTTAATACTTTGCTCATGAGGTTTTATTCTCTTCCTTCATTCTCAGTCATGTGCACATGTGTGTAACAAATCAATGATATCTTTCTTTCTTTGTGTCTTGAAAGTTAAATTTTTAAAAAGGTTTCAAAATTTATACAACACTGATTCACCCCCCCTCTCAGTGTTGTCTTGGACTCCAACAATCTTGTCTTCAATTTTGCGGATATGTGGGATGACCTTTGTTGCCATCAATGACAACAACCATGAATCCATATAGTGTCTCTTGCCAACAATCTCCCCCTTTGGCATTGATGGCAACACTTAGTGAAAAATGACTAAGTGTTTTCACTATGCTCCCCCTTTGCTGATGCTCTGTCCTTATATACAATTTCCGGAACTCCCCCTTAGTTGGATCCCTCATTTTTCACTACTCCTCACTCCCCCTTTGACATCAATGGCAAAGGGTAGGGTCCGCACACCAAAATTTTCAAAAATTTTCTATATATAGCCGCATATTTACATACTCACATGTACTGAAGAATGTCTGCAAAAGATGTCTGCAATTGGATCATTTCTGTAGCCCAACTTTGCTTCATTCTATCCAAAATTGAAATGTGACCACTTAGCAAAAATGCAAAAGCTTCTGCCCGCTTGAGATCTGTCGGATCTTTTGTTTGGGCGGTGGTCTGAGCATCACTGATGGCCTCATGCATAGTTTCCAACTTAGGGATTATAATCCTTCTAAGTTCTCCCATCCGGTTAGTGATGTTCTTCCTTTCCTTCTCAAGATTTTTTATTTCATTCAAGACTGCAATGGTCTGACATTCTTGATTTATTATAGAGGAAGAGAGAGGATCAAAACTTTGAGATAAGCTTTGTAGCTTATCCTGTTCCTCTTTTATTTTCTTGTCAAATGCTGCTGTTGCCTTTGACCAGGATATACAAAATTTATAGATGTCACCGCCATCCTTAAGAGCATTCTCTAAGCTCTTTATTCCAATGCTTACAATCTTCCTATCTTTAGAGATTAATTCTAATATCTCTGAAAATCTCTTATCCAAAAATTCCTTCCGGACCTTTTCTTCAGCTGATTTTTCTAGAGAATCAAAATGTGTATCAACACTGCTGACTAAGGTTTTTAGATTACCGGAAGTGGAGGCTGTCGGATCTATTTGGATTGATGGCATAATCTTTACAAGTACTCCGGAAGCAGCCTCTATCAACTCACAGTCTTCCATATGAGACTTCAGGAGCTTTTCATTTGCCTTGGCATTTGCAAATGAAGCTATCTTCATTGTTTGTACCGGAGAGAGAGAGTCAAAATCAAATGGGCCTTTTAGAAGCTCCGGTTCATCAATCTCTAAAGTTTCTTTACTCAAAAATTGTTGAACAGTTTGTGCAGTGTCTCTTGCCGGAGACAGATGTTTCTTTTCTTCTGCAGTCTTAGAACTGTCAACCTCTTTGTCTTTCACCACTGCTTCCTTCTCTTGTAATTGCTCTTCTTCTTTGGATCCGGAGACTGTAGGGGAAACCGGAGGAGAGATGCTAGCTTGTTCATGGGCCACTTCTTCTGGAGCAGAGGGTCCCAAGTCCTCAGTTGTTTCTGTACCTAAATCCTCTACAACAGGAAGATTGAACCTTTTGAAGGCCTTCCGGAGGATCTCTTCTGTTTCTTGGGCCACTTTGTCAGTCTCACCAAGCATGAGTTGATTCATCCTGGCTTTGCTTCTGAACTCATCTTTGCAGTCTTTGAAGATAATGTTCATTGTCTTGGGATCAATTTGAGGATATAGCTGAATAGCTATCTGCTCCCAGATCTCAAGATCTTTAGCATGAGCATTATTCTTTCTTACTTCCATTTCCTTTTCTAGGCTTTTAGGAATAAGAGATATTATTTCAATGAAAGCCTTATTATATATGTTAAGATATTTTACTGTGGCCTCCTGCAGAGTCTTTTGGTCGGCCTCACTGAAGTCATCATATGATTCAGTCATTGGTTGAAGGTTTCCATCCACCGTGACCGACTTGATTATGCTCTCTAGTGACAGAGTGGGCTTTTCAACAGTTACCTCTGCCATTTCATCCTTGTCTTGGCCTGTGGAGGGCTTACCGGATCCTTTCTTTTTCTGTTTCTTTATTTCTTTTATTCCCTCATCTGACTCTGTTTCCTCTTCATCCTTTTGGCTTCCATAAGCCCTTGTGGCTTTTGTCTTGGATCTCTTACCGGATGCCTGAACTTCCGGTTTTGAACTTTTGGTTGTGGGAGGTGCAGGTCTCTTTGATGATCTGGTCCGGGTGGGAGCTTCAACCGGAGCACTTTCTTTGCTTTTCTCTTCTTCCTCGGCCTTCCTCCTCTTTTCCCGGCTGGCATCAAGTGCCTCCTTTGAGATACCTAGGCCTTGAGCAATGTGCTCTACTTCTTTTCTTACCTTTCTTTTAATCTCAGGTTCCCTGAGTTCTACATGTATTTTTACACTCAGCTCCTCAAAGGTTCCAAACCTTTCTGCCTTAGGATCTTTGGGCTGACTCAGCATGTGTTGAACATGCAGCTCCACTATCTGTTCATCCACTTCATACCCCATGGGCATGATCCAGACAGTCCTTGGCTCTACTGCCTCCATTAGGCACTGATCAGTGTCAACCATAAAGCACACTGAGTCTTTGTATTTTTCAACAAGAGACTGGGGAATTCTCTCTCTTGCTTGCATCATGCTCTGAAAGTTTTTGAAGTATCCCCATAGAGCTGAATTTCTCACTTTTGCATCCCCAAGTCCATGCAAGTAGTCTCTTATCTGGACTGCAACAGGTTTGTCATTCTGCCATACCCATCCACTTGTTCCGGGTAGCTCATTCATGAAGTAGAAGAATAGACATACAATAAGAGTACCATACTTAAAGGAATTCTTCTTATCCTTCTTGATTTTCTGTATGTTTTCCATTAATTGGCTTAGCAGTAGTTCGCAGAGATCATACTCTGCATTCTTTCTTAGAATCTCATAGGCAGTGTATACTGCAGTTCCGGATACAGAATTCTCCCTGCTGGAGTGATAGATCTTGTATCCTATTATCATTGATGCATATTTGATATCCGGATCTGAGATGTCTTCAATGGTCATTGCCCTCTTATCAAATTTTGATCCGGTGGCCTCAGTTACAATGTTGTTCTTGACAGATTTGAGGATAGGTACCCCTCCGGAAGAGTATAGACCAGTTACTGCTCTAATTGCCTCTTTTGTGATCTTGTAGGGTCTATCTAGCCATAGAAAGTTGTCATGCATCCTGCTCAGTACATACCGGACCCATTCATCTTCTTCAAAGCAGGGGAAATGAATAAATTGCTCAAATTGTTTCTTCTGGATATCCTTATACTTTGGTTTAAGCTCAAAAGCATTGTCTATCAGCTGCTTGTGATAGAGGTCTCTTAATTTGAATTCCCCAAATTCCTCAATGCTTGCATGTATGTAAACCCTAATGTCTTCGGTGTGTAAAACTCTGTGAGGAACACTAGAGAAGGCTCCTAGTGGATCTACCTCCAATGATTTGTAGGGATGTTTCTTAAATGAGGGGCGAGGTCTATCAGAGATCTTAACTATGTTTGGAGTAGCCATTCTTCAAAGATTTGCAGTGAGGTAATGAAAAACGGGGAATACCTTATGCGCCTTCGGTTTGCACGGAGTGGTTGGATTGATTTCTTTATGCAATAACTTCGGCAGGAGATCCTTGGTGTGCTTGATGAACCTTGTTGCAGAGCTCCACTTTTCGCTTCTTCTCGAGTGCAGAATGAGCAAATGACCTTTGAGAAATCCCTTAAATTGCTCCGCGAACCCTAATATCTGTCTGCAATAAATGCTTCACCTACATCATTCCGGTTTGCCTTGTCTGGATAGTTTGGAGTATCCCGGATTAGTCCTGATCTGTGGATATCATCCGGATCTTTCAATCATGAATGAATCGAGGTAACATATTGCAAGAGCATCCCAAACACTCTGTCCAATCCGCAGAACAAGATAGTGCATTTCCGGATCTTTCCGGACCTTTTTGTAATCCTTTATCATACCGGAGCATCTCCCTGAACAGGTCTTATTTGATCGATCACAGCTTCTTCATAACTCCATGCGGACCTCTGAAAACTTGACTGAAGTATCTCAAGACTCATATCTACAAACCCTTTGATCCGCATCTTGTGCCACATCCGGCACCACTTGTTTGGCTGGGGGAACAAGATTTTCTTTGAGTCTCCCCCTGAGCCTGAGCTCACTTTTTAATTTCTGGAAGAGATATCAGCACCAGAGTCTGGTGCGGATCCGACCTCTACATTCTCTGAACTTTTCTTCACCCAAATCTTGCTCATCTGATTCCTAACCTCATCCGCATTCATCTTTTGTTTACCCTTGTCTTGATTCTGATTATACACCGGACCTCTTTTGTCCCGATTCTTGTTTCTGCAGACTTTAGCATTATGACCGGACCTATTGCAGATTTGGCAAATAACATTTCTTTGCATATTTGACTGATATCCTCTTGATCTGCATTGATTAGCCCTATGACCTATTCTATTGCATGTGAAGCATCTACCTTTGAATGATTTGTTTACTTGCATAATTCTGCATTCATGGGATTTGTGTCCATACCTTTTGCAGTTGAAGCACTGTCCGGAGAAGGATGAATTAATCTGATTGATTCTCATTCTGCACTGATCAGCTTTGTGACCAAAGTGGTTGCAGCTGTGGTAGTATCCATTGAAGGATGGATATCTTTGAGCATTTGGCTGTCTTACCGGAGGTCTTCTAGGCCTGTTCCTTGGATTTTCTGATCCAAGATTCTTCTGACCGGATCCGGAGCTTTCTCCTTTCTCATATCCCAAACCATACTTGTCATCTGTCCTCTTTTGACTTCCAAGAAGAACTTCAAGTTGAGCAGAACTTATCTTGAATTTCTCTTTATATTCATTTGCTGTTTGAAGGTCTCTTTTGAGAGAGGCAATTTGATCCTCAAGTTTTCCTTCATTATCTTTGGCATCTTCAAGATCAGATTCAAGATGTCTGATAATCCTGTCCATCTGGTGGCATTCTTCTGATTTTTCTTTAAGAGATTGTCTTAGATTGTCTTCAGCCTTTCTTTTTTCTTCAATCTCTTGAGTAAACTTTATAGTTCCTGATTCCATTTCATGTCTTAACATAATGACTTCTTTTGATAACTTTTCACATAACTTGGTTTGCTCAGTCAATTCTTCATTTGTATTGCTTTCTTCACTTTGTCTTGCCAACTGTTGAAGCAGCTCCTTTCTCTTTTTCATAGAGAGACTTAATTTGTCTTTTAATTCTCTCATGAATTCATCAGCCTGTTTGAGTCTTTCCTTTAATTCACTGACTTCAGAATTTGACTGTTCAAGATCCTCAAGAGCAGTCTTGAGTTGCTCTCTTAAACCATATGCATCCATTTGAAATCCCAGATCTTCCTCAAGCTGTTAGGCTCTATTAGGAGGAACTTAGCTCTGATACCAATTGTTGATAACTGAGAGGGGGGGGGGGGGGTGAATCAGTTATCCTAATTATTTCCCTTATTGAACTTTCCTTTTAATTGATGCAGCATCAAATCAAACACAAAACATTAACCATGAAATAAGAAACACATGACACAGTATTTTTGACGTGGAAACCCTGTTAAGGGAGAAAACCACGGGGTGATTAACCCAAAATTATTCTCTGTTAGAAGAATAGGAAATTACAAAAATGGCACTTGCCAATTAGGGCTCACTGCCCGAGCACACTGCTCACAAGAGGCCCACTGCCTACAAGAAGACACACTGTCTACAAAGTGATGAGAATCACAGTCTTGAACTGATTGGAAGCATCTGCATATGCTGGAGTTCAGTTCCGGTTAGGCTCAGTACACTGATCTGCTGCATTTCATCTTTCCTCTGTTCTTTATTCTGCTATCTTTCACATACCGGATCCTTTTTGCTACCTCTGCTCTTATCTGGACTTATTCGCATATATCTCCACACCAACAACACACTTCACAACTAAATCCATCCTCTATATATATCCGCACAAGTAATTTCATCACCTTTCTAGTCGGCATCCGGAACAGTCTAGTTTCTTATAAACTTTCATTCTGTCGGCTGAATCCTTCCTCACCAAGCAATGCGGATCAAGCATATACTTGTAGATATCATTAATCATGTCGGCCAAACATGATTCATGCCTTCACAACCTCTGTCATCAATAGTAACCCATCCGGAAAGCAGTCTGATACTCTGCCAGTCAGTTCTTCCTCTGTTTTCACTGTCTCTCAGGAATCCGGTACTCAACCATTCATATCTTTTTCTTTGTCCATCACCGGAGGCTAAATCCTTGGAATATACCACTCAAGGTAGTCCTCTTGACTTCCCCAAATCCGCACTGCACCAAGACACTTCCTCTGAGAGATCCGGACCAATCTGTCGGACCTTGCCACATGCTCTGTTCTTCTTCACCGGACCACAACATTCTTTATTCTGACTTCCGGTAGAGACACATTATGACTTGCGGATATGTGGGATGACCTTTGTTGCCATCAATGACAACAACCATGAATCCATATAGTGTCTCTTGCCAACAGTATTTACCTATAATTTGTTATTGTTATTAATTTGCATTGTACATATAAGTGTAAATAATATTTGTATACACCTAAAATTGGCTCGTCTCAAATTAAGTAAATATTCTAATATTTATCTTAATTCTTATTTTCTTCTATCAATTAAATAAGTATTCTAAGTTTATTTGATTGGTTCATTATCCTATAATTAAATAAAATTAATTTATTTAATTAAATTCCCTAAATTCTTCTAATGTCTCACATAATTAAATAATCCTAAATTATTTAATTAATCCTAAATTCCTCTATCCTAAGTCCTAATTCCATAAATCCAACTCACCTTTTTCACCTCACCATGTTGCACATGTAATTAAATATTTTAAATATTTAATTAGCTAATATTCCCTCACCCACATGTCCTATTTATCCTCCAGTCAAAATTAGTTAACTCATCAATCAAACCTGTTAACTAATTAGTCATTTGAGTTCACTAATCAATCAAATATGTTAACTAATTAGTCAATTTAGTCAACTCCCCTATCAATTCACTTAACTAATTGGTCTACTCTGTTAACTCTTCAATATATTCTATTAACTCTTCAATCTATTTTGTTAACTCCCCTATTACATGATGGAGCTGGGACACTTGTCCTCTTTCTATTCGTGCAAATTCCTCAACCATCCTCAACCGTTGATCTTCTCATTTCTTCTCAACCGTTGATCTCTTCTCTTCTGAGTCTATAAATTGAACCTTATTCCTCCATTTCTATCATCCAATCTTTAAGTAGAATTACTCTGTCAAATTACCAGCGCGCCTTTGGCACCCCCACTATCACCCATTTGCTTGAGATCACCCTCATTGCTTTGAAGCTCATCTTCATAGCAATAAAGTATCACAGCCATTTCTCCATCGCCGTCTTGAAGAACGAAGCAAGGAAGTGCGCTTCCTGAGGGCAACTTTCATCACAAAAGATTGATCGAGACTAGGGGAACAAATGAAGCCGCAAGATAACAAGGTTTGTGAGGTTCTTGTTATTTGCATTTTCTATCGATGTTCATTGGTTTATTAATAGTTTTATGTTGTTAACCAAAATTCCTGATAACAATATTATAACAATATTATTATATGATTTTATAAAGTTTTGTAAGATTGCAATGTAATTATATAGTTTATATAATTAAATATTAAAACTTTGTAAATTTACATTGTAATATTTTTTATTATATTTGTTGTATAAAATTTCCATTAATATTAGATTGGTGCATTGACCCAATAGTTAGTTGAGTTGTAAAGAGGATGTCAGATGTCGGGCTCTAAGTTACCAACATCAGTACCATATCATTGAAAATTATGTGCACCTTGCTTATGTAACTTAAATATGTAAATGTGTGCCTTGCATTTATATTATATCTAGGGGTTAGAAGTTGAGTGGGTAGGCCTAACCTTGTGTGACTTGATGAGGCATATATAAATAGAAGCAATGTCTCATCGCTTATCAATGAGAAGGTTACAATTAAATTCATTATTATGTGGTGTTATTCTATAGTTGTGATTGTTTTATTTGACCTGTATATCAATATTTTCTCTTTAGACATTACAAAATTTATTTGTTCGATTTATAAGCATCATTTAACACAGTAATATATGTTAGATGAGTGATCATTTAAAAAGATAGACTAAATTTGGATAATTTTTTGAAAAAAAAAATGGTCATTACAAAATAATTGAGCATGTAAAAAAATTATATAATAAAAATAATGGATTGAAAACATTTTTTTAATATTTATATTAAGGTGGGTGGTAACAATACATCATAATACTAATATTGAAGCATATGTAGAAACAATAATTCAGTTGGCACTTCCATCTGTTTGGTGGCTTTTTTAAGTTTTTCTTTTGATAAGAAATAGACTTCCATCTTTAAATAAAGAATTCCTTATATTTCTAACTAAACTCTAGATTCTAGTAGTGTTTGGATGGAATGAGGAAATACAAAAAAAAGTATGATAATTAATTTTTTGTTTTAATTATATAATTTGGCATGCGAGATGGGATTGGGATGGATTGTGAATGGTCATCTAGACTGAAAGCTAATGCTCCTGATGGCCCAGGCGAAGACGAAGGCAAAGAGAAGTACAAAACTCACAATAACAATTGCAATGGGTCCCAAGAAGTCATGCTTAAATCCAAAGTAGCTCTCTAGGAATTGGTCCAATAGTTGTGATTCCTCCTTTCCTGCTTTGGCCATCAGATGGGTGATGTCTCCGTATTGTGATGTAATCAAGCCATATAAAGTCCATGCATAAGGGCATGCCCAATAGTACCATCTCCACCACACTGGGATTTTTTGCATTCAATTACATAACACCATGCATCTCATATATACATATATTCAGTTGCAAGAGCCTTTTTCCTATAATAACAAGAAGAAAGTTTTAAAAAGAGAACAAACAACTTATGGGGTGGAGAATTAGAAATCCAGAAAAAAGCATCCAGATGCCATAAAAGGCAGAGGAGACAATTGCAGCAGTGGTGGCATTTGGAGTGAGAGCTACAGTCATCATCCTGTAATGAACCAAAAGAATTTGGTTGTGACCTAGTTAAAATCGATCATTGCATACACTATCAACCCATACATCACTGACTGGATAAATACATAAGGTAGCTCAATCAATATTTGCAACATGAAGCCCACCATTTGTCTCTCATTAATATCATTTACTAAAGTATTGTTGTATACTCTAAATTGTGATTGGAGAGAGAAAGAATGATTATTCCTTACTTGAGCAAAAGCATAAGGAAGAGGTGAGTACATTCCTATTGCTTTTTCTCGATAGAAAACGGTTCTCTCAACTTCTACCATAGGTTGAATAGAAGTAGCATTGTTCACTCCGATGAATACAATTGCTGAAAACATTGATCCCATTGCATTGAACACATCTTGTTGCTTCTTTCTACATATGTTTATTATAGCCCAAATCATCATAATTTCCAAGTAAAAAGCAATACCAAATTTTAAAATTGTAGCCATGTAAACAACTCAAGCACATGTGCAACTTACATCTTACTCCCCATTTTCCAAAAGATGGTGCCAAACAACAAAGCACATACAAGAGTAAAGAAGATTCTGACAACATTGTACTGTGGATTTCTCCAATATGAGAGGTGTTGTTTCCATAGACACACTATTACTTGAATGGAAAAAGGCTGTGAAAATTGACACTCAAAATATAAATCTTGAGAGCCTAGAGTAGGTGTGCTAATTTCCTTTATCAAAACTTGGTTTTGCTTGCACCCACTGTTAAATACTTGGTTTTTAATCTTTTTATCAGTTTATACCTAGATTAGATTTTGATTTTAGTTCAACTCAATAACTCAAATTTCACATGAGAATTCCTACTTGTGAGGGTTTTAGCTTTTAAGTAGTTATAATAACTATTTTTTTCACCTATCTGTACTTTGAGTGCTTTTCACAACTTCACAAGTTATTAAAAATGGCAAGCCACACCTTGCTTTCAATTTGTGAAATCCACAAGTTAGAATAACTAATTCTTTGCACTCCTTCGTTTATGGACTTTGCCAAATCTACAAGTTAGAATAACTAACTTCTCCCTTTGCAAGTTTCTTTTTTAAGTTAGCCAAATCTACAACTTGAGATAACTAACTTCTCAAATCTCCACTTATAACTTCTCGTAATTTATTAAAAATTGTAACTTGTATTTACGTCACTTAGTATTCTAGAGTAGTTAGAAAAATCCACAAGTTGTCAAATTTCATAACCCGTGCACAACTTTGTAAAATTTGCAACTTGGATATAAGCTCTCAACTTAGGAAATTTCAAAAGTGGATATATTGTTTTGACCAGTAATTTTAAACACTTCACTTTATTCACAACCTTCATCACAAATGTGTCAACTCGGTAACTCTGCAAGTACGAACAATGGCGTAATACACACAACTTTTGACTAGTATGATATTTTCTCATGAAACCTTGCCAAATTGTCAATAATGATATCATGAACACCCCTGTCAAATCATTTTTCTTTAACCTTCATGAAAATCCATGATTTAATTGTTTTCACAAATTACTGACGGAAAAATTGAACTTTTAAAATTTCTCAAACCATAAGGCATATGGTTCTAAATCCTAGCCACATTTGGTGAAACAAAGTTAGTAACACTCCTGTAAAAGGGTTTCTTCCCATCTAGGAATACAAAAAAATGTCCCAAAATCTAGTTTTCTATGAACTGCTATGAAATAATCTACGGCCCTTGCTTGGCCGTGAAGATGGAGAGCCAATCAATGACTCATCCTCTCTCTCCCATCGACTAGACCTCCTCGACAAAGATTTTTGTAGCTCCACCTGTTAATGCAATCAAACAATATGCACATTAATATAGAAAACATGAAATATATAACATCACATATGTAATCAATCACTTACCACTAGCTAATGATCCCTTTTGATCGTCTTTTCTCTCTCTTCGTTTGTAGCTGGACAAGTTGGAGTTGTGACCTCCTATGAGAAGCATCAAGAAAACAAAATTGAATAAACATAAATATGATCATTTATGTACATCAAATGACATGTGATAAAACAAGAAATACAAAATGACATTTACATGTTACTAGCTCATACCTCGGTCAAAGGATTTGAAGACAACACAGCTGCAGCAATGCCTGCCTCCGCTGACTCACGAAGATGAGGAGGAGTCTCCATATATTCAACATCTGAAAATAGAGTTCAAGGTTATTTGACCAAAATAGATACATAACATTATTTAAATGCATAATGATTACAAATAGTTAAATTTACCTCTGTAAAAGTGGTTTTGCATCCAGAGGACCAATGAAATCATGGAGGTGTTGGTGAAGCTTCCCGTTGAAATTATCAAATTATTACTAAATAAGATTACCATTTAAATATGTACTATATTTACGATCATGTGATAAATTACATACTTGCTGACTCGACCTCCTCTCATAACCTACCACTGGATGACTAATAGAGGCAAGATGAAGACTTTGACCCTGGAATTTCATTGCACAGACAATTACATATATTAGTTTTGACTTATAATATAGATAGTCATATAAAATTAATTACAAATTTCAAATATGAATATATTAAATCAAGATGAACCTTGTAAAAAATTACCTGAGAGTCAATACCAAATATATGTTGTAAGACATCATCTGTGAGAACAAGATCATCCAATAGGGATGTGTCAATCACTGGTTGCTGCCCCTATGTCGCAACATCTTGCTGGGAGTCCTACCGAGAGTCTTGCATCCCATACTCGTACAAGTTCCCACATGAATTGCAAAGATGTGGGGACAAATGACACCTGTTACTCTCACCCTCATCAACTTGTGTGAAGATCATCACCGTGTTGTGCTAGAGACTACGTGAGAGAACTCAATAAATGCAGTGTCTCCATCTCAACACTCTCCTTCAAAGTCAAAGGGAGTGACACACATGCTGGCCTCATCACAGGTCTAGGTACATGGTTTTGGTCTCATTGTGCCCCCTTTCTATCTTGGGCAGAGCCACCACCTCTGCCTTGGAACTCTTGAATGTCTAGATAATTAGGAATCTTCTTGGGGACAAACTCATAATAGAGTTTCCTCAAGAAATATTATGGCACATCATTGTTGTTACATGGACGCTCGTTAAACACCATGTACTTGCTATCCCAAAAGTTTTGGGATATATCTTCGCTCCTACACCAATGAATTGGGAAGCGTTTGCAAGTCTCTTCTAATGTTTAGCCAGTTTTAGGATTGATAAATTATGAACATAACACAGATTTTGTAATTTTTTGGTCCTTCACTTGTTCGTAAGACAATTTGTCAGCATAGTATTGCCGACACCTCTCCCTATAGTCATTCTATTCGGTGATTTGGATTGTCACCAATTCAATGTGAGAAACAATCACCTCTAATGACTTGTCAGGCGCTCTCCTACTATCAGTGCTTGCACTTGGACTATTTAAAGTTTCAATTAGGGTTTGAAGTTGTTTTTTGTTATCTTGAATTTGCCCTAAATAGTTTTCCTGTGTGTCTCTTTCATTGTGAGGACATGAAGGTAGGGGGTTTTGAGGGTTTTGGGGATTGTGTTTAGCCTCCTCTGTTGGATTAGTGTTCTATGGTGCCTCATTGATTGTAAATTCAACATAAAAAAAAATCAAACATTGCAAAAGTAAAAATTTCTTTTCAAACTCACAAAAATCAATCAAACCCTACCTTCTTCAGCTGCTACACCCTCTACATTTCCTTCACGACGTCTTTGGGAGCGGGATTGGTGAGGTGGCATGGTGAAAACATCAATTACACTTAGAACTTGCTTGATTTCACCTTCCTTCAATGCGCTTGTGCTCTTGTGACTAGTTTTTGCTTGTAAAAATGCAGAATAGCCATGGTTTTTTTTTTTAAACTTTTTGAAACCTATAACTCTTGCATGGGACCAAAAAGCCAAAGTGGTGACTTTTGGGTCCCACAACTTTGTGCATGTATACCCAATTATTGTTCTCTCTCATTCATTGAGGCTTAATATCATGTCGCACGAGGAGTTGTGTGCAAAGCAATTTGGCTAACATGGACATTCCTCAAAAAGCAACCACTTATTCTTTATTGCAACAACTAGGTTGTGTTGAAGCTTGTGAAGAATCCAATTTTTCATGAACAAACCAAGCATATTGAGGTTGATGTTGCAAATATGTGTCTAAGAGGTGTTGTCATTGATGTCAACATATTCTTGTTGTCATTGGTGTCAACTGTGCCTTATTCTGTTGCTTGTTCAAGAGATTGGAATGTTGAGGATATTGAGAAAATTAATAAAGACTCAATGTTCGCAGACCTTATGGAAGTATAGAGGATTGTCAGAGGTTGTTCTAATCAAGAATTAAGAAGTTCGCATGAAGATTTGAAGAAGTTATGGCCATTTGAATAGAACTAGATCTTGCAGTATTCAGAAGAGAACAAAGTGACAGTAAGCTCGTTCGGATTGCTCCATAGTGAAATATTATGATCTGCGGATTTGAAGGCATTCTTGGGATGTTAGTGTGTATCATCAATTCCAGTGGTTCGTGGTTTGGAGGTCCACAAGCCATCCTTCTAGTTTGATAGTCATGGCAGACAGTGTTCTTGAGGTTCTGAAGGAAGAAACAAATGATTCTTGTAATCTAGTTTAGAGTGGATGTTATTGGTGAGTTCAATGTGCTTGTGGAAGTCTCTGGATTGTGTGGTTACTATGTTGGAGGTCCGCATTGAAGTTTGAGCTTGTTATTAAAGATTTCCTCTTTGAAGTTGATGTTCTTCCTAGTCTTGGCTGATCGGATGTTTCTAGCATGTTGCAGATGCTCTAAATATCATTTTATGAAGCATGGCGTGTTAGTAGAGGAAGATTCAAGTCTCATCTATGTTTGGTCGACAGTGTAAAGATCTGCATTAAGTTTGGCCAACCTTGTTGATCATTCCAAGGTTGATGAAGTGTATAAATACTTGTTGAAGAGTTGTCAAAAAGTATCCTTGAGCAAAACAAATTAAATTTGAATAAATGATCAAAAGCAGAGCAGAGAAGGAAAGGAGCAAGAGCAGTGTAGAGTGAGAAGATAGTGAAGAAGAATTTGGGGCAAAGTAGAAGTTTTGTGAGCATTCATTGAAACTAAACCAGGCATGAAGTAGATGCTATTTCTCAGTTAATTCTTTTTGTTCTAAATAAATTATATAGGCAGCGAGTGTCTCCTTTGAGTAGTGAGCTCTGGGCAGTGTGCCCGAAGGCATGTGCCTTCTATTTTTCTAAAGTAATTTTAATAGGGTACAAATCTTTGTGGGTTAACCCCCACCGTGGTTTTTCCCTTAACTGGGTTTCCATGTCAGAATCTTGGTGTCAAGTGTGTTGATTATGTTCTGCTCATATGTGGTTGATCTATGCTTTAATGTTTACATCATTAATCTGATAGTAAGTTAATAAAGAAGGTTAAAAGGAGAAAAAGTTTATTTTGTGTGACAACTGATTCACCCCCCTCTCAGTTGTCCAGTCTAATTCCAACAATTGGTATTAGAGCCAGATCCTCTTATAAAAGCCTGACCGCTTGAGAAGATCCAAGATGTCAACCTACAAGAAGGATAGTTTGAGATTTGATGGAACAAATTATTCTGTTTTGAAGAATTGCATGGAGTGCCATTTACAATGCATGGGCGATGCCTATTGGGCAATAACCAATGTTGAGTATAAACCTCCAGAGAAAGGTCCTTCAACTCTAGATCAAGTCAAAGATGTTGAAAATAACCTTCAAGCTAAAAAAGCCTTGCTGAGTGCCCTGACTGATTCAGAAATGACAAATGTCTTTGGTCTAAAAACTGCTTATGAAATTTAGAAAAAGTTGGAGAATCTGTATGAAGGCGATAAATTTGTCAAATGTGCCAAGCTGCAAAGTTTGAGAGGAAAATTTGAAACTCTGAGAATGAGTGAAGATGAAAACATCACAATCTACATGCAAAAGATAAATGAACTTGTGTGTGGTATCAAGTGTGCTGGTGGAACTTTGGAAGAATCAGAGATTGTATCAAAAGTGCTTAGATCTTTACCTGATTCATACAAACATAAGGTTGCTGCTATAGAGGAGATCAGGACTGTCTCAGAAGTTACAAGAGATCATCTGGTTGGCAAAATTTTAGCTTTTGAATTAAGTGAGTTTGGTGATTCTCTTCCCAAGTCTGAATCTACATTTAAGGCCAGTGTATATGGAAAATGAAGATATGATCCAGGTGAAAGCTCTTCTGCAAGATCAAATAGATTCGTGAAGACAAGGAAGGATCTTGAAGATGTTGAAATTGAAACTGTAGATCTTGAAGCTCTTTTTGCCAAAAGATTGCCAAGAGGATTCGGTAAGTATGAAGGAAAATTGCCACTCAAATGTTTTGTTTGTAACAAGATTGGTCATTTTGCCTCAAGATGTCCAGAGAGGTTTTCAAAACCAAACCCTAACAGATACAAAAATTAGAACAAATGTTACTATATATAAGAAGTTGGAGAAGGAGTCATAGATGATGAATCTGATCATGGAGGTTCCTCTAAAAATGATTGGGTGTTCATTGCCATCAAAAAAGAAGATTTGGTGTCTACTGAATCTACTAGCTATGAAAATATGGAAAGTGCCTTGGCTGCTCAAGTTATTGAGAAAGATGAATGGGTGATTGATAGTGAATGTTCTCACCATATGACTAGAGACAAGAGTAATTTTATGAATTTTGAAAATTATGGATGGCTTGTGAAATTTGGAGATAACTCAGCTGGTAGAATCCATGGCAGAGGATCCATCTCTTTTTATGGTAAGAATATCACCAATGATGTTCTGTATGCGGAAGGACTGAAACATAATCTTCTCAGTGTTGGACAGTTGGTTGATAAAGGTTATGATCTTCGATTCAAGGATGGAAAGTGCAAAATCTTGGAGAGTTCCAGAACTAAAATTGCATCCGGTACTCAAACTAGAGGTAACATTTTTCATTTAAGTAGTTTTGGCAAAAGTTGTTTGATTGCTCAGATAGATCAAAGTTGGTTATGGCATAGGAGGATGTGTCATGTGAATTTTGATAACATTGTCAAAATAAGTACCACTCAGACTGTAAGAGATCTTCCAAAACTTGTGAAACCTAATAGCATGTGTAGAGAATGTCAATTGGGGAAACAGACCAAAATTTCATTCAAAAGTAAGGAACAAGCTTCAAGTGGACGATTGGAATTGGTACATACTGATCTTTGTGGTCCTGCTAGAATTAGGAGTGTGCAAGGAGATATATATTTCATGTTGCTGATTGATAATTACTCCACGATGATGTGGGTAACCTTCCTAAAAGAAAAATTAGAAGCTCTTAACAAATTTAAGGTGTTCAAAGTGATGGTGGAAAATGAAATTGGTGAAACATTGAAATTTCTGAGATCTGACAGAGGTGGAGAATTTACTTCCCGGGAGTTTGATGCTTTATGTGAAAAGCATGGCATAAAAAGACAATTATTTGCTTCTAGGACTCCCCAACAAAATGGAGTTGGAAAGAAAGAACCAGACCATTCAAGAGGTTGCCAAGACCATGATGATGGAAACAAATGTTCCTCAAGTTTATTGGAGAGAAGCTATAAGTACTGCTATCTACACTCTTAACTAGGTGTAGATCAAAGGCAATTCTGGTAAGACCCCTTATGAACTATGGTTTGGTCATCCTCCTATTGTGAGATATTTTAGAGTTTTTGGTAGTAAATGCTATATCAAAAGAGATGAGGATTTAGGCAAGTTTGACACAAGAAGTGATGAAAGAATATTTTTGGGGTACTCTACTCAAAGTAAGGCTTACCGGTGCTTTAACAAGAGGTTGAAAAAGATTGTTGAAAGTGCTAATATTAGAGTTGATGAGAGAAAGGAAGGACATTCCAGGTTCTACAGATATGATTCAAATGAACAAGATGAAAGTCAAAGTCAAGGAAGGTTAGTTCAAACTCTGACTCAGATTCAGATTGATCCGAAAACTCCAGGAACTGAAGAAAATAGTACAGATGTTGAGGAACAAGCTCAAGAAACAGAAGTTCAAGCAATTCCCAAAACCCCTAGGTATGTAAGAATGAATCATCCTAAAGATCAAATCATAGGAGATAGAAATAAAGGTGTTTGAACTAGGAGAAGAGTTGCTAAAGATCAAGAAGAGATTTGTTTGATTTCAAGGATTGAACCTAAATCAGTAAGTGAAGCCTACAATGATGAAAACTGGGTAAAAGCAATGGAAGAAGAATTAATGCAAATTAAAAAGAACCACACTTAGGATCTTGTTCCTAGATCTGAGGACAAAAATGTGATTGAAACCAAATGGGTCTTCCGGAATAAACTAAATGAAGATGGTGAAGTTGTAAGAAATAAAACAAGGTTGGTATGCAAAGGCTATTCTCAAGTAGAAGGAATTGATTTTGAAGAAACTTTTGCTCCAGTGGCAAGAATAGAGGCAGTTAGATTATTTCTTGCATTTGCTACTTTCAAAGACTTTAACGTATATCAAATGGATGTCAAATCAGCATTCCTGAATGGAGATTTGGAGGAAAAGTCTACATTGAACAACCAGAAGGATTTCAGTAGTCTGATAAGGGAGATATGGTTTGTAGATTGAGAAAAGCCTTGTATGGACTCAAGCAAACTCCAAGAGCTTGGTATGCAAGATTGGATAAATATTTGCTTAAGATAGGTTTTAACAAAGGTATTGCTGATAGTAATCTTTACTTCAAGATTAATCATGAGGACATCCTAATTGTTGAGGTCTTTGTTGATGATATCATTTTTGATGGAAATGAATGTATGTGCAAAACATTTGCTAATTAGATGAAAAGTGAATTTGAGATGTCAATGTTTGGAGAGATGAATTTCTTCCTAGGTCTGCAAATTGTTTAGTTAGATAAAGGTATCTTTATATCTCAGTCCACGTATGTGAAAGAATTGCTAAAGAAGTTTGGAATGGAAGATTCAAAGCCAGTAGGTACACCTATGGTAACCAGATGCAAGTTAAGCAAAGATGATGATTCCTCCAAGGCAAATCAGAAAAGGTATAGATCAATGATTGGAGGATTGTTCTATGTAACTCAGACTAGACCTGACATCATGAATGTTGTTGGACTTGTTGCTAGATTTCAAGCTAATCCAAAAGATTCCCATGTTGTGGTAGTCAAATTTTTTTTCAGATATGTCAAGAGGACAATTGGTTATGAATTGTGGTATCCAAAGGACAATGATTTCACTCTTCATGTATATATAGATGTTGATTGGGCTGGAGATGTGGATGACAGAAAAAGTACTAGTGGTGGTGCATTTTTGTTGGGAAGAAGATTGGTTTCTTGGATGAGCAAAAAACAAGAGGCAATATCTCTATCTACTGCAGAAGCAAAATATATAGCAACAACAAATAATTGTACTCAGGTTTTGTGGATGAAGCAAATGTTGAAGGACATAAGAGTTGTGTTTGAGGAGCGAGTCACAATATTTTGTGATAATTCTAGTGCAATAAGCATCTCAAAGAATCTAGTGTTGCATTCAAAGACAAAGCATATATCTATCAAGTTTCATTTCTTGAGAGAGAAGGTAAATGAGAATGAAGCCAAGTTGGAGTTTGTCTTTTAAAGATCAAATTGCAAATATCTTCACTAAGCCTCTTCCAAAGGATACTTTTAAGTATCTTAGAGAGACATTAGGGGTTATTACCCCTTCGAATCAGAACTAAGATGCACTGAGGTGCATCAGTTCGGTGGAATTCTCAGTCATATCTTGAGATCCAGATTGATGTTGAGTAAATACTACTCTAAGGAGTAGTCAGTATGCAAATATTGGACATTAGTCTGAAATAAAAAGGGGGAGTAAAGATTGCAAATATGTGCCCTTTGCCATTGATGTCAAAGGGGGAGAAAAGACATGTGAAAAACTAATTGCTGATGATAGGGGGAGCAATGAAGGAAGTGGTTGCAGAAGTCAGGGGAATAAGTTTTTGTCATGATAATTGAATTAGTTTTTCACAACATATGTTGCCATCAATGACAAAGGGGGAGATTGTTGCAAATATGTGCCTAAGCGGTGTTGTCATTGATGTCAACATATTCCTGTTGTCATTGGTGTCAACTGTGCCTTATTCTGTTGCCTATTCAGGAGACTGGAATGTTGAGGATATTGAGAAAATTAATGAAGACTCAATGTTCGCGGACCTTATGGCTGTATAGAGGATTGTTAGAGGTTGTTCCAATCAAGAATTGAGAAGTCTGCATGAAGATTTGAAGAAGTTATGGCCATCTAAATAGAACCGGATCTTACAATATTCAGAAGAGAACAGAGTGATAGTAAGCTGGTCCGGATTGCTCCACAGTGAAATATTATGATCTACAGATCTGAAGGAATGCTTGGGAAGTCAGTGTGTATCATCAACTCCAGTGGTTCATGGTTTGGAGGTCTGCAAGTCATCCTTCTAGTTTGACAGTCATGACAGACAGTGTTCTTAAGGTTCCTGAGGAAGAAACAAATGATTCCTATAATCTAGTTTAGAGTGGATGTTATTGGTGAGTTCAATGTGCTTGTGGAAGTCTTTGGATCATATGGCTACTATGTTGGAGGTCCTCATTGAAGTTTGAGCTTGTTATTAAACATTTCCTCTTTGAAGTTGATGTTCTTCCCAGTCTTGGCCGACTGGATGTTCCTAACATGTTGCGAATGATCTAAAGATCATTTTATGAAGCATGGCATGTTAGTAGAGGAAGATTCAAGTCTCAGCTATGTTTGGCTGATAGTGTAAAGATTCGTGTTAAGTTTGGCCGACATTGTTGATCATTCCAAGGTTGATGAAGTGTATAAATACTTGTTGAAGAGTTGTCAAAAAGTATCCTTGAGCAAAACAGATTAAATCTGAATAAAGGATCAAAAGTAGAGCAGAGAAGGAAAGGAGTGACAGCAGAGTAGAGCGAGAAGTTAGTGAAGAAGAATTTGGGGGAAAGCAGAAGTTTTGTGAGCATTCATTGAAACTGAACCAGACATGAAGTAGATGCTATTTCTCAGTTAATTCTTTCTATTCTAAATAAATTATGTAGGCAGTGAGCCTCTCCTTTGAGCAGTGAGCTTTGGGTAGTGCGCCCAAAGGCATGTGCCTTCTATTTTTCTAAAGTAATTTTATCAGGGTTCAAATCTTTGTGGGTTAACCCCCACCATGGTTTTTCCCTTAACTGGATTTCCATGTCAAAATCTTGGTGTCAATTGTCTTGATTATGTTTCTGCTCATATGTGGTTGATCTATGCTTTAATGTTTACACCATTAATCTGATAGTAAGTTAATAAAGAAAGTTAAAAGTAGAAAAAGTTTATTTTGTGTGACAACTGATTCACCCCCCCTCTCAGTTGTCATGCCTAATTCCAACAGTTGATTGACATTACATTTGGGACAAAGTCTTCAACCACCACATACAACTCTAGTACTACCCCATAGGTTCTTAGGTAGCAGATATACTCACCAAGTCTCTTGGTAAGGTTAAATTTGATATGTTTAGGGGATACATTTGCAAAAATAATGTAATGAGGGGGGAATGTTAGCATAGACTATTATTATTACATTGTGTTGATTAGTTCTTCCAATTATGCAGAACATTGTAGATACAATTACACGATAATTGTATACTAAACTATATGTCTTGATTTATATACCTTGGAACTTCATTGAATAAAATATCAAATACTTCATTCGCCTATCTTCTGCTCACTCTCTCCATTGCCAGGGAGGTTCAAATCAAATGTGACCATCAGAGTACTATTTGTTTGGCCAAGAATCCCATGTACCATGCTTGTATGGAACATATTAAAAAGTTTAATATCATTTTGTTTACAAGATATTAAAGAGTGGTAAGATCATGATTTAGAACATTAAGACTTAAGATAATGTTGCAGATTCACTTACAAAACCAATTAGCATGGATAAGTTCTCTTGGTTTAGGGAGACCATAGGACTTGTATCATGTACTTGATTCATCTCATGCTTTATGTTTTGGGCATTGCAACATATAATATCAAGTGGGATAATGTTAAGATAATGCGATATTAAATTGCAATTCTAATGTATAATGTTGTGTCTCCAACTTCCTTGGAATGGGTAACTTTGATATCCATGAGAAGTTGAGGGATATTATTTTATTAGTATTGTTTAGATTATGTGAGATATTGTTGGAATGGAATTAAATAAGGGAGGTTAGAAAAGTAGGTCAATAATTGAGAGTTATGGAGCATCTTTCACAAAATAGACAATGACAATGCATTTAGTGCACTCATGGACTGCCTAGAAAATATTGTGTATTTAGTGGCATTTTATGATAGAATCCATGAGTGTCAGTATCTAAGAGGAGTTATTTTCTATTTTGGAGACCACTCTCATGTGGTGATTCATGAGAATCTTTACCATGGTATTTTGAGACCATGTTTGGGCTAATGGTATTATTTTATGGTTATTTTCTAAGCCTTGTTAAGTCTATATATTGAGAGCTTGGTATGAAGGAGGTATGTTTAATGTGCAAATACTTTCATGTTGCAACAATGTTGTCAGACTAAAGAAGATTATACGAGTTGTACCATATTGATGTACTTGTTTCTACTTGATTAATACAATCTTAGTATCTCTTTGGTGGTGGAGTTTTATTATAAAAGGGTTTCTTCACATATATTCAGTGTCATATGTGTTTTTTGATTTCTTATTGTTGTTACAGATTCTTTTCTATAATGTTCTATTTTAGTTTTAATGGTTAATCACACGTACCTCTAATTGGGTTAATCAGATTTGTGTACACTTTAAGTTTAGACTTTCACTATTATTGTTCACCACATTTTTCAACATAAGAGAGGTTCATTTTTTATCTTTCAAAATGCAAATCATGTCATGTTACACTACTTACGGTTTTATTATTTTTATGTTGTTGATGTTTTTTACCTTTACTCATGATCTTCTAATTTTTCATTACTAGCGAGCATGCCTGTGTTGATGCAAGACGTGTTATTCATCATGTTAATCAAGTTAATGTCAATCTTGTTTTTTCATCATATATTGAAAGTGATTATGTTTAGGATCATATTCATAGTGATAATGTTGAGGAAAATGTTATAATTATTAATGTGTGTTTATTTCTTCTAAGACTTGAGAATTTGTAGGGAAAGCAAAAGGAATTTGTGCAAAGTTGCTTGAAAAAATGGGTTGTGCATGTGGTGGAATTAGAAAAATAATGGTTAATGTATTGTTTTTCCCTTCATGACAAATTTTCTTCCAATTATTCTAAAAAAATAGAGGACAAGCACATTGTGTAGAGCTTAGGGTGGTCAACTTATCATTCAACCTTATATGTAGCTTCAACATTTGACCATCATTAACAATTAGGTAGATTCTCTGTGAGATCCCTCTTTAGGGGGGACAAGAGGGTATGATTATGCCATCGATGTAGTAGATTATGAGGATCATCTTTTCTCTTATATGTGAATGGTAGTTTGATTCTATTAGGATTGAAGAAGAATTGATGAATTTATATATAATTTACCATTTGTAGGAGAAGACGTGTAAGATGCTTGACTCCATACAACAAGAACAAAGAATTGATTTTTAGATTGCATTTTAGTTGCTCAAATTGTCAAAGTAATGTCATTAGGAAGGATGATGTGCCCTCTCTAGAATGCAGAAGAGTTAAATTTAACGGCACAACGCATTGACCCAATAACTAGTTGAGTTGTAAAGAGGACGTTAGATGTCCCTCTAAGTTATATAAGTATCATTTAACACAATAATATATGTTGGATGAGTGATCATTTAGAAAGACAGACTAAATTTGGATAATTTTTAGAAAGAAATTGGTCATTACAAAATAATTGAGCATGTAAAAAAATTATATAATAAAAATATTGGATTGAAAACATTTTTTTAATATTTATATTAAGGCGGGTGATAAACTACAATTCAGTTGGCACTTCCATCTGTTTTTTGGGTAAGCAATAGACTTGCATCTTTAAATAAAGAATTCCTAAGATTTCTAACTAAACTCTAGATTCTAGTAGTGTTTGGATGGCATGAGGAAATACATTAATTTTTTGTTTTAATTATATAATTTGGCACGTGAGATGGGATTGGGATGGATTGTGAATGGTCATCTAGACTGAAAGTTAATGCTCTTGATGGCCCAGGCGAAGACGAAGGCAAAGAGAAGTACAAAACCCACAATAACAATTGCAACGGGTCCCAAGAAGTCATGCTTAAATCCGAAGTAGCTCTCTAGGAATTGGTCCAGCGGTTGTGATTCCTCCTTTCCTGCTTTGGCCATGAGATGGGTGATGTCCCCGTATTGTGATGTAATCAAGCCATATAAAGTCCATGCATAGGGGCATGCCCAATAGTACCATCTCCACCACACTGGGATTTTCTGCATTCAATTACATAACACCACTCATCTCATATATACATATATTCAGTTGAAAGAGCCTTTTTCCTATAATAACAAGAACAAAGTTTAATAAAAAAGAGAAGCAGCTAATATCATATTTGAACTACTTACGGGGCGGGGAATTAGAAATCCAGAAAAAAGCATCCAGATGCCATAAAAGGCAGAGGAGACAATTGCAGCAGTGGTGGCATTTGGAGTGAGAGCTACAGTCATCATCCCGTAATATGTGTGGTACAAGAAAGTGAAAAACATGAAAAAGAAGAACCAAAAGAATTTGGTTGCGACCCAGTTAAAATCGATCATTGCATACACTATCAACCCATACATCACTGACTGGATAAATACATAAGGTAGCTCAATCAATATCTGCAACATGAAGCCCACCATTTGTCTCTCATTAAAATATCAATAAAATAAACAAGAAATGCTCTTTCGTTTTTCCAATATTCTTTACTAAAGTATTGTTGTATAGTCTACATTGTGATTGGAGAGAGAAAGAATGATTATTCCTTACTTGAGCGAAAGCATAAGGGAGAGGTGAGTACATCCCTGCTGCTTTTTCTCGATAGAAAACCGTTCTCTCAACTTCTACCACAGGTTGAATAGAAGTAGCATTGTTCACTCCGATGAACACAATTGCTGAAAACATTGATCCCATTGCATTGAACACATCTTGTTGCTTCTTTCTGCATATGTTTATTATGGCCCAAATCATCATAATTTCCAAGTAAAAATCAATACCAAATTTTAAAATTGTAGGCATGTAAACAACTTGAAAGCACATGTGCAACTTACATCTTACTCCCCATTTTCCAAAAGATGGTGCCGAACAACAAAGCACATACGAGAGTAAAGAAGAGTCTGACAACATTGTACTGTGGATTTCTCCAATATGAGAGGTGTTGTTTCCATAGACACGCTATTACTTGAATGGAAAAAGGCTGTGAAAATTGAGACTCAAAATATAAATCTTGAGAGCCTGGAGTAGGTGTGCTAATTTCCTTTATCAAGACTTGGTTTTGCCTGCACAGACCATTAATATTTAGATTCCATTGTTAAATACTTGGTTTTTAATCTTTGTATCAGTTTATACCTAGATTCTATTTTGTTTTTAGTTCAACTGAAATTTCACATGAGAATTCGTACTTGTAGAGGGATGAGGATCGATATATTTCTGCAAAATCTACTCCCAAACGCATTTCTGCACCTACAGAGCTTGCTTCAAGCATCCATGTGGCAGGGTTGTATCCCGGTGTGATGTAAGGAACTCCTTTTGTTGACTGGAAGTAGTCAATTAGAGTTTGAGAGTGGCGACCAAGAGGTCCCACGTATATCATCTGCCCTCCACGCTTCATCAACACAAGCTGCAGCGATTCACATTCATTTAATTACTACCTACTCAATAGAAAATTGATGATACAAGTATAATTTGGGTAATTTACCCACCTCATCAAAGGCTTCAAAAATATCAATGCTGGGCTGGTGAATGGTGCAGACGACAGTTCTTCCTGTATCCACAGTGTTACGCACAGCTCTCATAACAATGGCAGCAGCTCTTGCATCCAAACCTGATGTTGGCTCGTCCATGAAAATGATGGAAGGATTTGCCACCAATTCAACTGCAATTGTCAGTCTCTTGCGTTGTTCTGTGGAAAGACCGTTCACTCCAGGGAGCCCAACCAGTGATTCTCTCAGATTGTTTAACTCAACCAGCTCCATCACTTCATCTACAAACATCTGCAATATACATTCCAGAAAATTATTACAACACTTTACTTCATTTTAATAAAGCTCACCCACATTGTATTCAGACTTAGAAAATTAAGGGAGGGAGGAGGAAAGTGCAATTACAAGCTAATACACGTTATATATACCTTTCTTGCTTGAGGATCAACCTCCTTTGGAAGACGAAGCCAAGCAGAATAAACGAGGGACTCGTAAACCGTAACATAGGGAGAATGGATGTCATTCTGCTCACAATAACCAGAAATGCGAGCAAAAGTCTCTTGTTGCTTTGGATAGCCAGAGATAGTGATGGATCCTTCAATGTATCCCCCTGTTTTCCTTCCGGCAAGAACATCCATCAATGTTGTCTTCCCAGCACCACTCACCCCCATCAAACAAGTGAGCACGCCAGGCCGAAAGGACCCACTCACTTCACGCAATAGCTGGAGTCTATCCTCTGTAACTCCCTGCTGCTTCATTTCCTACATATATCATATCCAACTTGACTCAGTTTCACTTTCTCTAGTTATGATTAGTTTTAGCCAAGAAATACAATCTATGAGGGATGGGAGGGGAGAGAGCATACTGCAGGCATGTCGACGAAGTAACTGACATTTTCGAATGCCATTGCCAAAGGTTGGAAAGGCAACACCATTCCCTTCTTACCTCCTGTGATCAAATACCATGGAAACATTACTAATATTCCCCACAACTGTGAACATCCCAATCCAAATTTGATTCAAACAAAGAAAAACATCTGATCCTTCACAAAATTGAAACAAACTTACTTCCAACTGAGGAAATAGTTTTCATTTCTTGTGGAGTCTGTCTACTTTCCCCCATTCTATCTGCATGGTTTTCCTCTACGCCTTCTTCTGGAATCAATGCTTGAGGTCTCCCAAGAGCTTCACAAGTGACAATCATATATAGTGATTTACGTGGAGAGATAGCTTGAATTATTTGAATTACCCATTAGTTAGGTAATTAAATAAACAGAGAAAGGGGGAGTGGAGATTTAAAAAATTCAACTTACGATCTAGATATGCCAATGCCAGAGTGTAGAGCAAATTGAACATAATAGCATATCCTGCCAGCACTCCAAGGGACATCCAATACCAGTAGCTTTCAGCAAACAATCCACGAGATTCCAACAATTCTCTACCAATGTTTTCTCCGGGCTGCAAAAATAACCAACATAACATTATCATAAAATTTTAACAACATCAATGCTCCTGGATTGCATAAATTTTAAATTTCAATTCAGTTCCGATCCTAACCTTTTGCCAACGGGGTGCTTGAAATTCAAGCACTGCAATGGCATTTTGAGGATACATGAGAGGAGATACCCAATAACCCCATATCCACCAGGGCTTAATATCACCTGCAGACACAAGATCCGCAATGAATGTTAAATTATTTCAAAGTCTCGATTAGTCGTTCTAGTTTTTTGTATATGTCAAGTGATATTTTGCTGAAAATGGTATGGCACCTCTGGATACAATGAATCCGCCAAGAACTAATATAAGCAGAAGTGCAAATGATCCAAATGTGTTTGCCACAATCTGACTTCGTCCGACTGCAGCAATGAAACGAAAAAGCGACAGAGACATTTGGTGGAGGATGAATAAGAGGAAAAACTGGCGAAAAAACCTGCGTCAGGAAATGGAATGGATTAAATGTTGGAATCACATTGGATGAGGAATTGATTGCACTGGCCAAATTGAATACCTGTTTGGATTTGGGTCAAAGCCAATGGTATAGTAGGTAAGAATGACCCAAATGGAAGACTCCATAAGTGACAGAGGGACTCTCATTACCCATGTGGGAAGTGAGTAAGCCCAGGCCGGATACATCTTAGAATCTCTCTGCTTGTAGAACACCGGAAGGCGAATCATCGTCATAGACAGCTCTACAAATCCGTTGAACATGATGTTAACCAACGTAAAAAACAGAGCCCCGAAGTAAGTTTCCCCGCCCTCTATACTTCCAGCACTCATTTCTGTGCGGAAGAAAACCGTGAGCGTAATCAAGGCAATCGTTGTAATCTGTCATCAACATCAAGACAATTTAGGGAAAAATTATGGTACTAATGTATGCTGAAAAATACAGTACAGTAATAACCTAATATTGGACTTACTTGGAAGAGCTTAAATATATAAATGAAGGAGCTTCTCTTCATCAGCAAAATCTCTCTGTCAATGCAAGCTTTAATAAGCTCCATCTTGCCCAAACCATACTCTTTGGTTGTAAGAGCTGCGGGATGGCTTTTACTTTTATCATATGGAACGGCCAGTTGCGAATTTAGGTCTACACCAACTTTAAAGGATTGAAATGCATCTGCGAACTCCTTCACAGGGACGTAATGGTATATCTGGCTTTTTCTAATCCAGTACTGCTCTTGATCTTTTCTAGATGTTACCTGTGCATGAAAAAACTAGTGAAATTCTGTACTGCATATGTTCGTTCAAGTTAACATAGCAAGGAGAAGAAGAAGAGTAAGAGTATACCTCTTGCAGGAAATCTGCAACACCTTTTCTTTCGGGGCAAGCAAAACCCATGGACTCGAAGAATTGCACTATTGACTCTCGGGGGCCCTGGTATAGAAGTTGCCCTTCTGAAAGTAAAATGATATCATCGAAGAGATCAAAGGTTTCTGGAGCAGGTTGCAAGAGCGAAATCACCATTGTTGTATTGTACACGTGAACAATTTGTCGCAAGCATTGCACAATCTGAAATGTTGTAGAGCTGTCCAGACCAGTTGAGATCTCGTCCATGAAAAATGCCTTTGCAGGTCCAACAATCATCTCCCCAGTTGTCACTCTTTTCTTTTGACCTCCAGATATCCCTCTCGTCATATTGTCTCCCACCAACGTATCCCCGCATATGTCTAACCCCAAAATCTGCGCACAATCATGGCTAATTCTGGTTATTCTTCTATGTTCGAAATGGAGTCATTGTATCACTAATCCTAATATTAGGTGCCTCAAAAAGGATATCTCTCGGTGTACTTTAGATATATTTTTTAAATATAAATATACATTCAAAATGGAGTCATTGTATTCTAGAAGCCTATTGATCTACAATCATCTCACCTTCAAAACATAGTCTGTTAGCATACTGGACTTCTGTCCCTCCATAGCTGCAGCCTAGGGAAAAAATTCAACAACTCCTTGTCGTGAGGCGAGTGGAATTACAAAGAATTATTATCTTAGGCTAGGCAAGTGAATTGTATTATCAAGTACCTTCATGAAGATATCAATGTCGGGGTCTGGTTTGATCCCCTGCTCCTTCTCTCGTCTCGAAAGTTCACTTAGCACATCTGCATTGTGCAACCAATATATTAATAAGCTTTTATCCTCTTAGGCAATTATTATTATTCGGTATATAGAACAATAGTTACCATATCTTTCAGCTACTCCTTGGCATCGAGCCGAGAAGTCGAGGGTCTCTCTCACAGTCATTTCTCCAATGTGCAAATCATGCTGACTAATATAAGCAGACGTTCTCTGCGCCACAAATTCATCCATCCTATGTCCGTTGTACGTTACTTCTCCTTTCACCTGAAACATTCACATCATTTGATTCAATTCATTTTCTCTTTGGGTTTATAATTTATGGCAATCTTATGAAAGACAAATTTGGCTGGAGCTAGAGTCTAGAGAGATTGACTAACCCTTAGTGTTGCGTCCAGTTTTCCTGTAAGAGCTAAGAGAAGAGTAGTCTTTCCAGCACCGGGCGGACCCAAAAGAAGTGTCATTCTGCATAATGTCAATTCGTTAAGCTCTACTGGTGCATTTTTTAACAAGTTATTTCAACATTGCATCAAGGGGTATATCTTCACCTGCCAGGCTTTATGACACCGCTCACATCCTTCAGAATCGTCATGGTTTTCTTATTGCTCTTATACAAATGAAGTGACTCCAAAAGACTCTGACAAAGAGAAAGAGAAATCCCCAAACATCAGATATCTACAGTGAATACTAGTAGAGCATCAAAAATATGGATTTATTCATTGGTCAATACCTCAGCCATATTAGCTGTATAGTTGAAGAGCGTAGGCAATGCCCTGCTTCCAATGTATGCATCAACATCCACATTGAGGTTCTGGAAACGGACCTCTATCTCAGGCAAAGTAACCCCCACCCTGATTACAAGTTACAACAAACAAACAAACCGATTATACCCATATTCTAAATAGTGTTTCACATTTGAATAGAAAACAACAAGTAGCTGTACCTGTCAATCCTTTCCCGAAGTTTATGCAAAAAGGGTTCATTGTCTTGGTCGGCAGCCTTTACAAGCCTGTCAAGCAATTGTTGTCGTGTCCCCAACTCCATATTTCTTACATCTATTTGGTGAAGAATCTCATCATCTCCCTCAGTCTGTTTGAAAATGGATGTTCTTATGCGATCATATGTGGGAAGTTTCTCTAAAGCCGCCCATTTGAGCGCCTCCTCATCATTCTCTTGCTGTTGATGTTTGGATCCAAAAACACTGTCTGATCTTCCAAACAATCTGGTGCTCCCAGAACGCAGGCTTCCCGTCCATGTCAACCCTAACCCTCTTTCGCCCTCTAACGCAGCCATTCTGCTCTAGATATCTCTACACTCTACACCTACACTTTCACTCCTTTTCTGATCAAATAACAATTTCTAGTTTAACTCTACCTCCAATGTCAAACATGGGTTCAGCGAAACTAAAATACTTTATGGGACCACAATACAGCACCAGCCTTATAATGCATGTTTCTTAGAATGAGATTCAATACATCTATACATCTAAAAGCAAATCGTTTAATCTCTACGTGTAGACGATAGATTGATGGCTAGTGCTACTATTTTTCTCTGGCATAGAAAGCTAGAATTGCTTTGCAATTACAATTGTATTTGGGCATGACTCTGTGAGAATGAGAGAGGATTATAAAGAAAGAGGAGCAGTGGAAAGGACAACCAAAGGTGGTGGGTGAATCCAAGAAAAGCTTGTTAACAACCTCACCAAGATTACCTAGATTTCCCAATTATTTCAACATTCGTCTCTATTTGCCATCAAGATCTTAATTCCCATTCCTATCTCATCCGCTCTCAGTAAACCCCAAAAAGAAACACATCCTCGTAATGATCCCATGCAAGCAAGTTAATAATTAAGGATATCTGCACATCTTTCCAGACAAAGACATAAAGGACTAATCGAAGGAATATGGTAAGGACAATATATGGTCAATGTCTTCACAATCTGGGAAGGATTTAGTTCCTAGATCTTCCTTCTCTTCTAATTGTTTTACACTTGCACTATTTCCTTAGCTGCTTTCCTAAAAAATAACGGAAATGTGACTTTCTCTAGAACGGCTGACATTTATTTATTTTAAAAATTCGAATACAATAATGATGATCGTGATAACAACAAATCTCATTGTCAATTCCCGGATCATATCCTTAACAATGAAGAATGGTGAGTGAACAATTCAGTGTGAAATCATGATGGTAAACTGGTGTGTAATACATTGAAATTTCGATGTAGTCAAGAAGTATTAATGCATGGGATATTGAAATTTTATTTTCTCCTTAGGGATTTAGGGTAGTTTATGAAAATTTTCTTTTAGTATCAGGATTATATATTAGAGAAGCTTGTATATTTAGATGTCATCATTTGACTAAAGGGAAATAAAGGGATGCTTCTTTAACATCAAAACTATAATCTCCTCCTTCATTTCAACTAACTCTCTTAGTGGCTAGAAGAATCCATTTGATAGTTCTTTACATACTAGACTTAGTAAAAAAATGAGGCGTTAAAGATAATAGTGATAAGAAACATAAGGTGTCAAAACGAAAGAGATGTACAGTGCGACATATTTGCCCTAATAAAAGCATTGGTATTATAGGTTTCTTTTACAACTGACTTAGTTTTTTTGATGAATAAAGCCTTTATCAGTTTTTAAAAACTAAAAAGATAATAGTACAATATTCACAAAAAAAAAAGGATAGGTGGTAAAAAGGCACACTCTCAAAGTCTGTGCGAGACATAGTCCAAAATAAAGACAAAAGTTAACAAAAGGCCAAGCCCAAACATCATAAAAAGCATTAAGTAGCTAAAGCAACACCAGTAGGAGGGGGTCTTTATCATCCGGTTTTCCCCAAACATCACCAAGGACCGAAGTGTCATCAATAGGCTCCTATCCAGTGAGAGCACCCTCTTCCTCAAGAGAGCCATTTGTAGGTTTGAGCACGAACAGGAGAAATTCCCAGCTCTAGGTAAGGAATCTTGCCAAAATTTGGCCAACTAGGAGCACCACACCCATGAGAAGAGGTGGATGGTGGCCAAAAAGGTTGAGACCAACCGTGGACTTCATTATCCCTATTTCCTAGAGGCTGAGAGCCATGGGACTTGGATCCTTGATCTCATCTAAGAGAGATACAAAATCAATAGTAACCTAAAATACCAAATCAAATATAATAGTTACACCTATATAATAAATAGGTAAAATTGTGAAGATGAAACATTGAAATAGTCCAAATGTATAAAGGCATAATATATGCATCCCATAATACATAGTTATAAATCTAAATGCTAATACAAAACCTCATCAAGAACACATTGATGGCAATATAAAACATCACTGCTGATAACAACAATGAAACCAAAAAAGAATCCAACAGACATACAAGGTACAAAAGCCAAAGGTAGTACAAGTTAAATTAGTCTAACTGAGATAGAGGTAGCCTTGTTTAAACAAAGGTGGAACCTAACTACCATCAATTGAGGATTGACCAAGTAGTGGTGGCACGTATGTACCTCAAGTCAAGATGTACACATGTCATTATTAGCTACCTACCTGTGAGAATAAATAAATAACTTGTTAAATAGGTATAATATCACACTTAAGATAGAGATATATCCAAGGTGAAATAGCTATTTCAGCAACACCCCCATAATTGCAACTTAGGAGGAAGTGAGAAAAAGAGAAACGAGTCTTGGAAACTAGGCCATGTTAGGTACCCGCGTATAATGATACCCCTAAAGAAGGTAATATAGAAACTCTCTAGAAGAGAGAGACTAGGTAGCTCCTAAGATGTGATGCATCCTATGCTAATGAAGACAAAATAATATTGAAGGACTTAGAGGTCTAGTTGACCATATTGCACATCTTGAAAATTATTCACACTAGATGCTTAAGTATGAACATCTATTGAAGGACTATTAGAAGCAAAACGTGAGAAAGCATATAGTCTAGAATAATCATCTACCTCCCCAACTACAATAATACCACTACTCTACGAATCTTGAGTAACCACAGAATCAGGTGGAAATTCAACAACTTTTACCTCTCACACTATGTGTAATCTAATACATGGATAAGAGATTAGTTGATAAGAAAGATACACAAAAGATATCATTAAATGATCCCTCACCTATGTCAACAAACCCATTCCCATAAATACTCATAGAAGTGTTGTTACCTATTAGAATACGAGATAGAAAAAGTCTCAAATGAAGAAAACATATCTTGTGGTGGAACCATATGATGGAAAGTTCCAGAGTCAAGGTTCCATTTCATTGAACTAGAATCCCTTACAACAAGTGCCTTAACTTTATGATCTTCAAACTTAGAAGATGATGAATCTTATGACAAAGTCAAAGGCAATTTCATATTCTTCTTCTTAAGAAGATTCTTTAGATAATCAATCTATTTTGAATAATATTTATGTTCATCATGCCCTATTCTTTTGCAATATGCATATGACGGATTTTATTTCTTAGATGAATCCCCTTTTGAGGAAGATGATTCAGAATATGATTTTGATGAAGATTGTGTGTTATCTTTCTATGGCTTTTTCTTTTTCTTCAAGTTTGTTTATGTTCAAGATCCTCTAATTCTATTTGTCCCTTAGGTTTATTATCCATTAATGCATGTGTCTTAGAAGAATTCATGATGCTCATTTGAATCATTTCTTCTTGATCTTGGATTATAAGATCAAAAAATGCATCAAAAGTAGGTACAACTACAACATTATTAACTCAAAAGGGATTCAAAGAAAATTTTCCATAACCTTGGCTCCAAATTGCATATTTTTAAAATTTAAATTATGCAAAATAAACTAAGAAACTAAGCTAAATCATTTCTACAATATGGAGGCCATATGCATCCACATATTGTGGACATGGCAACTGAAGGAAATTTATTTCAAGTACAACAAAAAGGATAGAAATACCTTCCCAAACAAAGATTTGAGTCAATGGAAGAAAAGCTCCTTTGAAGAGTGGACTCACACACAATCCTTGCCACACACGAGCAATTCCACACCAAGCCAATTCCACTTTAAAGCAATCCCAATCCCTTCCCTTTCAATCTTCCAAAAATTCTATTCCAATGGAGTAAAGAGAGGGTTTCAAGCAAAATACAAGAAGTGCCTCCTTAAAAAAAACCTATTCTTTCTTGTATATTTCCCACTCCAGAGATATTCCAATAAAATGAGCTTTTTATAAATAAGATATTTTCCAAACTAAAAGCATTTGAAATAAATCTTTTCTTTAATCCAACAAATAACTTTCCTTGCACAATCATAAAATTAAAGCTAATGCATAATAATTAGCTTATATTTAATATTTCCCATGCTAATTCAATAAGGTAATACACAAATTTTAATTAAATTTGATATTTTCAAAGCTAATATTTTATTTCGAAAGGATCATTAAATACAATTCAATTTTCTTCCCCTAGTAATAAAATACTTCAATAAACTTTCCCACTAAGGTGCAATTAGTTATATTTCTATTCAAAGAATTTGATATTTCATAAATGCAACAAATACACATCAAAATAATTAAAATATAATGCAAAACGATAACACAACCACACACGAAGGACCCACTCACTTCACAGGTTTGCACATAACATATACAGATTCTAGAATTGCCATCAATTTAGATCTAGATTCACATTGGGATTCACAAGACTCATCTCACATTCAAATCGAGTGAGATAGAGGTTAAAAACCACGTTTTACCCAATACAACTATCTCCAAATTAACCACCATTAAGGAAAACCCTATACCTCCACACTTAGGTGAAACATCAAGCATACCTGCACCATAGAGAATAGTCAAAGAAATGCACACAACATTATATCAATATGAATCAATAAAGTATCACATCTAGAAGGAATCATCTATGATGAACATTACCTAGACATAGAGATGCAAAAATCAATAGTAACCTAGAATGCCAAATCAAACATAATAATTACACCTATACAATATATAGTGAAAACATTAAAGTTGAAACAATAAAATAGTCCAAACATATAAAGGCATAACATACGCATCCCATAATACATAGTTAGAAATCTAAATGCCAATACAAAACCTTTGTGAGAACACATTGATGACAATATAAAATATCATCACTGATCGTAGTAGCAAAACCAAAACAAAAGTCAATATGTGCAATGAAATGTAACCAACGATATGAATATAAAATACAAAAATCTAGTACGTATAATTCATTAATTAAATTGTTTATTTTATTACCTCCGTGAAGCTTTGAAGTCTGCTACCACTGGTAGGTGTTGTTGTTAAATCTCCAATATTAACCTATTCAACATCCAAAATTAGATATTAGAATACCATTCATACAATGATGCTATTCACATGTAATATTTATAATTGTTTACTAGTTACATACCCCGATAGTAGATGTCGTAGTGTAATATGCAGGTGGAGAACCATTGAAAACTACATCAATGCTATGACCCTGAAATTTCATTAAAATCATCAAACTAAATTAGTTAATCTTGCAGTTCAAAAATAAAATTTAATAAATTAAATTCAATGAACTTGCAAACATTTACCTGAGTATCAAGGCTGAAAGTCTCACTCAAGAGGGTATTTGTCATCACCATCTGCTCAGCTGCAGATGTAGCCTACGTACCTATGTCCTGACTATCCATGGGGTCATAACCACAGGCTAACCCACAGGCCTGACAAGTATCAGGTGGAACCCTACTCCTCGAACTCTCCATCAGCCCACGCTGTGCTACAGGACTGGCCTACTCTATGATGCTCTGGGTCAAGGCACTAATGGACTGAAGTGTCTCGACCTCAGCACTCTCCTTCACAATGAAAGGGATAGACACATGCTCATGGGTTGGTATAGCAAGTGCCCATCTCGCTGGCCGCTGTGGGTCAACATGTGCCCTTGGTCTATCCTGCGTTGATCCCCCACCTCTACCCTAGAAGTCCCGCATATCAAAATAGTTTGGCACTTTGTTTTTTACAAACTCGTAGTAGAGTTTCCTCAAAAAGTATTGCAGGACCTCATTATTGTTGCATGGAGGATGGTCAAAAACCATCCACCACCTTTGCCCAAAATTGTCCCTTATCGCTTGGTTGTTGCACCAATGGATAGGGAACCTCTTGCATGTAAGGGGTAGTGGTTGATTTGTTCGTGGGTCTGTAAAAATGGAACACAAGTCCAATTTTATAATTTGTTCATTTTTTACTTGCTCATTTGACAACTTGTCTACATAGTACTCTCTAAATTCTCTCCTCTTTTCTGCCCAACTAGATATTTGCTTGCTAATTGAATCTACATTTGATAACATAGATTCAAGAGATTGAGCAAGTGTGGATCTATGCGAGGTTGAAGTTGTAGGATCTTTCAACCTTGCAATTATGTCCTTAATTTATTTTTTTATTATTTTCAATTTGCTCCATTAGATTTTCTTGTGTTCTAGGGGCATGTTGAGGAATGAATGGAGGTGTTTGTTATTGGGGTTGTTCTTCAACAGGTATTTCATGTTCAAGTGATTTAATATTTTGTGGATTTTCAGGAGGAGGAGGAGGAGGAGCAGGAGGAGGAGGTACATTATCAATTCCTGTCAATTAAGGAAATTTACATAAAAAATCAACTTAAACCTACCTATTTAGAAACAAATTCACATTAAAAAACAAATACAACTCACTCCTTTGGTCTCTCCGAGGTCGTGGCGGCATTTTGGCGATGAATCAGCGAGAATTTGGTGTCAAAACTGGTCTCCAATAACACAAGTGCACTCCTTAGGGTTTGCAGACTGCAGGTGCAAGAAAATGAAATGAATGAGCCTCAATGTAGGTTTTTTTAAAATACTAAAACAAAACATGCTCATGTTATAACACGCTTGCGTTATGTCTTACAAGTTTAAAAAAAAAATTAGCCACGTTTTGGCCCCCCAACTTTTTACACCCACTCCTACCACCTTTGCATCAACTTTCCACCATCTTTTTCTACTTTGCCAACTTAAGAAGGAGGAAATAACATAGTTTTCACATTGAATTTGATATATATATCAATTCACGTTTCAATTTTTGTAGTGTTGCACATGGATCATGTCAAGTGTCATTTTGTGCATGGATGTTGGTAGAGGATTGCATGAGAGGGAGATGGAGAAGGTAGATAGTGGATTATGCAGGGAAGGATAGTTAATTATGATGTGGATTATGCAAAAGCATGGACCATATGGATATGATGGGGGAAATATGTGGGATAGTAGATAGAAGATGGGGAGATGGAGGTATGTAGGATTGTCGTGGGAATCAAGACCAATGTTTTCACACACCGAATTGGATTCCGAAGCTTTTGATTAGAAGGGTGAGATAGGAGTAATGGAGATAGTTTCATATGAGATTGCCGATTGAGTAATTTTGGGACCCAAATATTCTTAGGAATTGTAGGATTCTGTGATAGGGAACGAGATTTTTGAGATTTTTGAATTGTGAATGCTTCATTTGGATTAAGTGCTTTTTCTTTGGGGACCCACAACATTTTTGTTTTTGCTTTCACTTTTTGAGGTGTGAGATTTTGCTTGGATGTTAGAAATTGATTCCTTGTGGCATGATCATTCTTAGGCTTTAATGGAGTTTTTGCTTTATATGGGGAGGCATCCAAACTTTTACTTTTGAATCTGATAGGGGTTGTGATAGCTTCATGTTTGGTTGATGTGTGCATTCATTGATCATGATTAGGAATTATGGGGAATTTAAGGGAACAAGATGCGTGGATGGAGGGATTAGTGGACTTATGGATAAATGGATGAGGGGATTTAAGGATGGGGATATTAGGTATTGGGAGGAGTGGAGGAAGAGTGGATGGAGGAAGGTGTTTGGTCACATGCTTTTGAGATTTGTATGATGATGGAGGAGGGATAGAGACATATGTTTTAGCGGTATGATGAGATGCATGGGGTTTAGGATGGAAAGAAGTGGATTTGGAAGGTATGGAAGTGGTACCAACATCTTGAGATTGTTTTCCTTGGGGTATATAGCCAAGGCCGTGTGATAATGGATGAAGGAGGAAAACAAGATTAAATAAAAAAGATTTATTTAATTTGGTGCAAATGGAGGACAAAAGGATAAGAGGGATTTAGTTAAACAAATGTAGTTTATTTAACTAATGGGAATGATGTAAGTGGTCATGAAAGGGGACCTAGGACAAGTTGTCACTAATTGTTGCAAGAGGATGCAAGGGGATGTCGAAAGGCAATGTTGTAAGACATGGTTAGTTTTAGGTGTCTACATTTTTCCCCTCTTTGATATAATGTTGTGACTAAGAGAAGTAACATCATTTCAAAGAAGAAAATGTATGGATGAAGGGAAAAGGACATCCCAACCACTTGAAGGAGTGATGAGGAGGAATGAAGTAAGGATGGGATGCCCCCTCGAGAGGATAGGCAGGTTAGGAGAACACAAGTATGCCCTCAATATGGATGAAAAGAGATTGGATAAAGAAATGGATGCAAGAGAAAGGATGGATAAGGTTAAAGGTTAGGAATGGATAGATTGTTGAGGTGAAAGAGATAGGTGAAAAAGATAGTGGATAAAGATAGGTCATAATGGATATAGTGGATAGAGAAGATATAGTTATGCTGGTATAATGTGTAGAGTAGTCCTTATTTGATATATCAAGAGGATATTATGCACCAAGGTATAAGGAACCAGAGTGACTTTATATCCTTTGCACAGACTTGACACTGCAAACAAAAGGAGTATCCTTATACATAGTGTAATACAATCTTGTCTAGACACAAGATATGAATATTATCTATAGTGATAAGAATATCCAACAGACACGCAAAATGCTATGCCCCATTCTTTGCTAATTGTAATGTACCAAGATATAAATGGATCTAGGTGGATTTGATAAAGCAAAAGGAGATATAAAAGATAAAATTAAAAACAAAAGACCAAATGACAACACAAGTCACACAACCAATGTATCACTTGGCAAAGAGTTTAAGTGATGTTTGGATAGGCGCTTGATGATGGGAATGATATATCCCTAGGTGAGGTTGGATGATGATTGTTTGAGATCGAATGATGTGGCAATTGATAAAGTGATTGGATAGGTGATTTTGGTTAAGGTACAGTGCGTTGAATGAATGTTTCTGCTTGATTCAAAAACAAACAAGGTATTGCCCCTGCCAAGCTGTAAACTGATAATTGATTGATTGATTGATTGAGATAGTGTTGTCATTGCGGGGAACGATATATCCCATTGATGATGATGATGATAATGATTGATTGATTTGGTTGACAACAAGATTAGAATCAAGACCAAGGATGCGATTGGATGATTTGGGTTGATTCCTTTGACTAGATTGGTATAGATTAAGGATGACTTGCATTTGGATTTATTGCTTGGATTTTTTGTATATTTGATTTTTTTGTATTTTTGGGAATATTGAATTTTTTTTTGGAGTTTTGGAATGTTTTGATTTTTTTGGATTTTTGGGAATGTTTTGATTTTTTTGGGATTTTTGGAAATGTTGTAATTTTTTTGGATTTTTCGGAAATGTTTTGATTTTTTTTTGGTTTTTGGAAATGTTGTGGGATGACATTGAATTGTAGTCTAGATATCCTAGATGCTAGATACCAATGACAAGGGAAAATCATGAATAGGTAGACAGATGGGCAATAGCGGATGGGAGGGATCTAGGAAGTATAAAATGGATGGATTGGTAGAAAGATGAGTAATAGTGGATAATATATGGGAAATGCATAAAGGATAGATGGACAGAAGAATTCAGGATGTGATCTCCAAGGATTATGTTGCATAGGAATAACATGCCCCACTCTAGGTATAATGCTTAGAATTTTACATGATGAAGCTTATGATGATAAGATGATAGGATTGGATAGAAAGGATGAGGTAGATCAAGAGATGTCCAAAGAATTTTTCAACATTTTGCCCCCATGTCTGTATCAAGATCAAAAGGAGGAATGAAAGATGGATATATGGATAGGCAAATGGCATAGGTAGGTATGAGGATATGATGGATGACGATGGTAGGATAGGAGGAAAATAATAGGATGGGATAGATGAGACAGCATGCCCCCAAGTGTAAGACACATAGACAAGGAATTTAAACATGATGCATGTTTGCCAGGTTTTCATCATGGTACTTATCCAAAGTGCCACCGAGGTGGTTTTCACCATTGAACGAAGGGATTTCTCTTTAATATTTTGATTTTTTCTTTTATTTTTTTTGATTTTTTGATTTTTTTTAATTTTTGGATGGGACAGGGGAATATGGATAGGAGGAATTTGGAAGAGGGTGGGGCTCAAGCATCTAGTTCCATGAAAGATGATAATGTCCCATTATAGAGGGGTGTTGCACATGGATCATGTCAAGTGTCATTTTGTACATGGATGTTGGTAGAGGATTGCATGAGAGGGAGATGGAGAAGGTAGATAGTGGATTATGCAGGGAAGGATAGTTAATTATGATGTGGATTATGCAAAAGCATGGACCATATGGATATGATGGGGGAAATATGTGGGATAGTAGATAGAAGATGGGGAGATGGAGGTATGTGGGATTGTCGTGGGAATCAAGACCAATGTTTTCACACACCGAATTGGATTTTGAAGCTTTTGATTGGAAGGGTGAGATGGGAGTAATGGAGATAGTTTCATATGAGATTGTCGATTGAGTAATTTTGGGATCCAAATGTTCTTAGGAATTGTAGGATTTTGTGATAGGGAATGAGATTTTTGGGATTTTTGAATTGTGAATGCTTCATTTGGATTAAGTTCTTTTTCTTTGGGGACCCACAACATTTTTGTTTTTACTTTCACTTTTTGGGGTGTGAGATTTTGCTTGGATGTTAGAAATTGATTCCTTGTGGCATGATCATTCTTAGGCTTTAATGGAGTTTTTGCTTTATATGGGGAGGCATCCAAACTTTTACTTTGGAATTCGATGGGGGTTGTGATAGCTTCATGTTTGGTTGATGTGTGCATTCATTGATCATGATTAGGAATTATGGGGAATTTAAGGGAACAAGATGTGTGGATGGAGGGATTAATGGACTTATGGATAAATGGATGAGGGGATTTAAGGATGGGGATATTAGGCATTGGGAGGAGTGGAGGAAGAGTGGATGGAGGAATGTGTATGGTCACATGCTTTTGAGATTTGTATGATGATGGAGGAGGGATAGAGACATATGTTTTAGTGGTATGATGGGATGCATGGGGTTTAGGATGGAAAGAAGTAGATTTGGAAGGTATGGAAGTGGTACCAACATCTTGAGATTGTTTTCCTTGGGATATATAGCCAAGGCCATGTGATCGTGGAGGAAGTTTGACATGGATGGGCTCCAAAATACCTTGTTCATGAAGGCCTAAGCCTTTGCCATGATAATTCATGTTTTGGAGCATGCGATGTGCAATGGGATGTTTATTGTTTAGGACATAAGATGTGAGTCCATTATTAGTTAGGGAGGGTGGATTAGTGGATATAAGTGGTGGATATAAGTTGGATTATAAGATAAAAAAAAATGCATCAAAAGTAGGTGCAACATATGAGGCTCCCATAGACATTCAATGGGTATGAAAGATATAAACAAAAATTGAATATTTAGAACCAAGTTTAGTTAGCACGTTTAGAATTAGTTGTAAATCTTCTTTATTAATTTTACAATCCTTTAGTTGTGTTCATAGTGTAATTTCAAGATAGAGTAAAAGAGAGTTGAAGTGCAAATTGCAATAACACCCTTCCCCTAAAATAGATCAATTGACACTTTATCATTAGTGCATGTTTACAATGTGTGATTGCATAAACTCTCCTTGACAAGTAGAATATGACACTTTATAATTAGTGCAATTACGAGTCTTCATAGAGGTGCACATAGAAGTCCCATGAAATCTATTTAAAACATGCACAAATGACACAATATGTAGAAAAAATTATATCATATGGAAGCATATAGAACTCACTTTCCAATGCTTGTAAGATTGCAAAAAATGGATAAACGAGAAAAAGATATGCCCATTTCTATAAAATTGCTTAAACCGGGATGGGGGCCATTGAATAACCCTTGAGGGCTAATTGCAAAAAAAAATTCCTTTCCTTTTCTTTTCTTTTTAAATTAAAAATTCTAAACCGAAAATGGAACAAACCCTTTGTGTAAGCCCCTTTGATGTGGGTCGCTGCTTACACAAAGGGTTGTGAGCACTTTTTTTTAAAATAAAAAATACACAAAGAAAAAGAGCTAAAAAAAATCAAACCTTTACAAGTTGTTTATGATCTTAGGAAATGTGCCAAAGAAATAAAAACCTTACCTTTGGAGATAAAGCCCAATATAGGCTTGTTTACAATTGATCCTTATAGGTTTAAACCTTCTATACCCAATGGAATGACATATTTTTTAGAAGCTTGCTTCTTGCAAAAGATTCCTACAAAAAAAAAAAGAAAACCCTCCCTCTACTTGGCAAGCTCTAGGTTGTCCGATTTAGATAAAATAATAGTAGATCCTAACTAAGTTAGATGTTTTGGACACAAAGGTGAACCTACTGAAACGTCAAAACACAACTTCTTTCCTTTGTTTCCTTTTTAATTTTCTTTCTTCCCTTCATACTTTTGGTCTTTCATCCAAAAAAAACCCAGGAAGACTTTTGGTAGGTTCACGAGTTTGTGAACCTACTGAAAAGGAAAGTAATCGACCTTTCTATGGGTTCACAAAATGGCGAACTTGTTGGAAAGGAAACACTTAGTGACATTTAGAAAACTTTGAAGAGTCCCAAAGGTGTCACAAGGTCAGACAAATGGTTCCATAGGATTTTCAAGGGGTTTTCAACACTTAGGCCCTAAAGGATCTTTTGAGGAATTTTACTTAGGGTGGGGGCCCATTTATAATATCTCAAATCGAATATAATCGATGAGAAAAATAGGCCAAGGAAAATAGAGGCACAACAATGGGATATTTATGGATTTGGGCAAGAACTCATAGGATTTTAGATTTTAATGGGTTGGGAACCAACACGGACTTTGGAGTTTGGATGGGTACTTGTTCCTAATAAAGGTGAGGGGTGTTCGGTGATGATCCGATTGCGTAAATCTGCTTGTTTTTCCTTTCCTTTACAATTTTATCTTGCCTTTATACTTTTTTGGAATTAAGAGATTAGGGAGTTGTTGGTTCTACTACCCAAAAAAGGACAAATGTTTAACATGGTCCCAATTGTCGAAGCCCAACCACTTTACTTTGTCTTAGTACATTGTGAACTTCAAAGATTGGGAAGTTGGTCAACACTCCTGGTCAAAAGAAGAGGATTGTGTGGTAATGTCTTGATTTCTAATGCCTGATAGCTTGGCCTTTCCCACTAGTGTCTGCTATATGTTTTTCAGAGTTGTGGGGAGTTTGATACCCCCGATTATAAAGAAGAAAATCATATGGCAAAGGCTTGACTTGTTAGGGTTTTATGATTTTTCCTTACCAACCAATTAGATATTCAATTCATGACAAGACACTTCAATAACTCTCTAGGCCACCATTAATGATCATTGCAAAGCCTGATGGCATGGTTGGTGAGCTCCATGTGCCCCGGGACTACTGTGGACAATTCCAAATTAAATTTCCTTTCAAGGGTAATGAAAGGGCACCATAATCATCAAAGAATGAATTAATAGTGCAATTTGTACATCAGTCCAAGTGACACCTCAAGCATTCTATGAGTCTTTGATAAATTTAACAGGTTATTCTTGTCACATTTGTTGATACGAATGTTCATCATGATTAGTTGGTTTTGAACTATAAAACACATTTGTGATGATTTTGTAAGGTATCTTTTCATGAGAATTTATGAGATTTTTGGATTGTTTATGGGTTTATGGATTATTGAAGAATGCTTGGAATTATGTTCTGCACATCTTCTAGTTGTTTGTTTATTCTATACAATCCAACTTATTGTTAGCATAAAATATTATGTATTACATTGTGCCAATTATTGCTGATTAGTTCTACCAGTTATGAAGACCAGATTGTAGATAGAGTTACAATAATTGTATGTCATTTCTTTATATACCTTGTAGCTTCATTGAATAAATCATCAAATACTTCATTTAACTATCTTCTTCTTGCTCTCTCCATTAAATGGTATTAGAGCAAGAAAACTATTTTTGTGCCTATGCATTTCGTTGAGGCATAGATCCTAGAGGCCATGGGTTTCTGGCGCCCGCATTTGTGTGCATGTATAGGGACCTAGGCGGTGCATTGAGGAGAATACATGATGGCTTGAAGAGTTTCAAAGGATATCCTTTGAGCTATCTTCAACCTCACATGGATCTGGGAAGTCTTTCCATTCTCCACGCCATTTGTGGCACTATCTGTGGATTTGAGGATGCTGTAGAGTTCATTGTGTGGGAAGTAGATGTTGTCCAAGCCTTGCAACAAGAAATGTCTCCAAAAACTAGTCTAAAACTCGAAGAGGTTGAAAAGAGAGAAGTTTGAGGGTATGTGGATTTGCAATAAACTTGCCAGTGGTGAATGTCGATTGTGCCCGATGGCAACAGTGTTGTGAGAAATTATGTAGATGAGCAACAATAATGAGTTAATGAAGTCCCAGAGAGCACCAGCTTCTATTTTCCCTACTAGTTGCTCTTCAAAACACTGATAATCTTCAATTAGATGAATTACTTAGACAAGGGCTATTAGACTATTTCCTGTTTGACGTGCGCTACTAAGCAAGGAAGATTTGAGCCAAGCTTGAAGAAGGTTATGATGCAGATGATGAAGATGAGCTAGAATGCCCTCCCAAGTATCCCCATCTCACTGCACAAGCCTAACTAGCTCAGCTCTGAGCTTCTCATGATTCTTGAAAAAACATGTATTGAAAAAATATCAATAATAAATATTTTGTTTTGTGGAATAGATAGTTGTTTTTGTGGTGTAATCATGTCAGCACCAAAGCTGCTTCTCTTGGATGCTCAACTCTTAAAAGGGCCCAATTATGTAGCCTAGAAAACAAAGATGCGTACAATTCTCCAATTTGAAGAATTATGGTGGATCGTTACTGGTGTTGTGTCGTGTCCAACTAACCTTGATGAGTAGAAGAAGTTTGATAAAGCCGATGCGAAAGCATTGATGTTGATCACATTCAACATCTTTGAAGAAGTTCAACCTAATGTTCGAGATGTGAAAACATCAAAGGTGGCTTGGGACGCTTTGTCCACTATCTATCAGGTAAAGAACCAAACAATGATCCTCCATCTCTAGTCCAAACTTCATACACTCAATATGAAAGTTGGCAAGAAAGTAGAGGAGTTCTTGCATCGATTATATGAACTACGAGAAGAACTTGTAGTGCTTAGTGAGAAGGTGGAGGATAAACTATTAGTCCTAATCACTCTAAGAGCTCTTCCTTCCTAGTTCAAGACTTTTGTCATGACACTAAACATCACAAAGTAGACGGTGTTGTTTGAAGAACTGTTGGATTTCCTTCAACAAGAAGAAGCCATCCAGTCTGTACAAGATGATTTTGAGGACAAGGCACTGATCTCAAGACAATACAGTGATCAAAAATTTCATAATGGACCCCCACAAAAGAAACCACAAAAGTAATCACAACAACAATAGTAGAAGTATTAGAAGGTGAATAGATGGTGTCACATCTACAATATAAACATGCACGACACTATTAGTTTTTGGTATAATGCCTTAACTCAAGGCAATTCTAGTAAAGAAGGCACATCTGGTTGCAATGATTCTTAGCAATCAAAAATATGTCATTGCCGATGGAAGCACAAAGGATATGTCGCGACCCAACAAGATGATGCTTCAAATGAGGATGAACCAGAAACATCCAATTGCGACGCCCATTAGAATCTTGTTCTGGGTAAATGCAAGGAGATGGGGGACCAAAAAGTTGCCACCATCTCCAAATTTAAAGCAAAACATGAGCGCGTTATAATGCGCTCGCGTTTTGCTTTTGATAAAAGCAAAAAGAAACATTTTTTGCACATTCACTTGCGGCTTTTCTCTTGACAGCAACAAAGAAACCTAAGCAAAACGTGATTGCATTGAAGAAAAGGAGATTCAATCAAGTGCACATGAGAAAACAAGAAATTCACAATGCCACCTCACCACCAAAGACATCGTCATGCAAATTTGGAGGCTCCAGCACAGGAAGAAGGTAGGGTTTGTCTAATTTTGTTAGTATTAGAACAATTTTTTAGTTTTACAATGTTTGATTTATGTTTATATTGCATTTATAGTTATTGGAGAAGCAGAAAATCTAAATCCAGTTGAGGAGGGTGAAAACAACCCCCAAAACCCTCCAAACCCTCCTTCACCTCCTTCCCTCCTTCACCTCCTTTTCATGTAAGGGATAATCAAGAACACTACTTAGGGATAATAGAAGAAAATAAGAAACATCTTGAAACTATTATTCAAACCCTAAACAATCCAAGTGGAACCACTGAGCATAGGAGGGCACTTACAAAATCACTACATGAGATTGTTTCCCACATGGATTTGGTGACGAAACAAATCACCGATTTCAAAGACTATAGGAAGAGGAGTCGGCAATATTATGCCGACAAGTTGTCATATGAACAAGTGAAGAAGGAAACAATTACAAAATCTCAATTATGTGCACAATTTACTAATCCCAAAACCAGCCAAATATTAGAGGAAACTTGCAAATGATTTCCTATACATTGGTGTAGGAATGTAGACATATACCAAAACTTTTGGGATAGATGGTACATGGTCTTCGATGAGAGGCCATGCAATAATGATGAGGTACCATAATATTTTTTGAGGAAACTCTATTGCGAGTTCGTCCTCAACAAGATTTCAAATTATTTTGATATTCATGATTTCTAGGGTAGAGGTGGTGGCTCTCCCAAGATAGACCCAGGGCTCAGCGAGATGAACAACATGTGCCTATACCTCGAGGGAGGCTAGAACGTAGGTCACTCCCTTTGGCTTTGAAGGAGAGTGTTGAGCTAGAGACTTTACATTCACTAACTACTTTCACCCAAACTCTATCACAACATGCCGATGATTTTACCCAGGGCGATGAGGGTGAGAGTAGTAGGCATCATGTGTCCCCACATTTGTGCAGTACACGTGGGAACCTATGTGATTATGGGATGTAGGAGGCACGACATGACTCTACGACACAGGGGCAGGACATATTGGATGATCTTGTTCTCAGTGATGATCTCTTACAACATACATTTGGTATTGACTCTCAGGTAATTTGTTACAAGTTTCATCTTGATTTAGTATATTGTTATTTAAAATTTGTAATTAATTTAATATGATTATCTATATTATAAGTAAAAAATAATGGATGTAATTGTTTGCGCAATGAAATTCCAGGGTTAGAGTCTTCATCCCGCCTCTATTAGCCATCCATTGGTGGCTTATGAGCAGAGGTCAAGTCAGCAGGTATGTAATTTATCACATATTCGTAATTATTGTAGATATGTCAATGGTAATATTATTTTGTGACTTGATTTTATGATTTCAATAGTCACTAGCACCTCCATGGTTTCCTTGGTCTCCTGGATGCTAAACCACCACTTTTACTGAGGTAAATTTAACCATTTCTAATCATTATGCATTTTAAAAATAATGTTATATATTTATTTTGTTTTAATAATCTTGAACTTGATTTTTAGATTCTGAATATAGTGGAGACTTCTCATCTTTATGAGTCAGTGTAGATAGGCATTGATGCAGCCATGATGTCTGCAAATCCTTTGATTGAGGTATGAGCCAATAACATGAAAATATCATAATTTTGTATTTCTTTTTTATCTCATGCCATTTGATGTACATAAATAATATTTATGTTTAGTCAATTTTGCTTCTTGATGCTTCCAACAGGAGGTCAAAACTCCAGTCCATCCAACTACGGACGAAGAGAGAGTCAAGATGATGGAGAGCGATCATCAGTTGGCAGTAAGTGATCAATTACATATGTGATGTTATATATTTTGAATACATTTTTTATACTAATGCGCATATTGTTTGTTTGTATTAAAAGGTGCAGCTGGATGAACTTTATTCCAAGAGGTCTACTCGACAGCAGAGAGAGGATGTGTCACTGACTGGCTCTCCATCTTCATAGTCAAAGAAGGGCCACTGATTATTTCCTAAAAGTCCATAGGAAACTAGTTTTGGGGAACTTTTTTGTATGCCTAGATGGCTTTGTATACATACTTTTATATGTTAATCCGATGTATATTTTTGTATATTTGCGTATATAGCTTTGTTTGGACACGCCTATATGGCTTTTTATATAAACTAGATGTTATGTTCATGACATTATGTATATATGACAATTTATATTAAATATTTAATATGATAATCAATTATTGTTACAGGAATTTGGTTTTACAAGTACCAATTGCATTTGCTTGAAAGTTTATGAATCATTTTCAAATAATCCATTTTGTGCATATCTTGCAATCATTGAATTCTGTCTGACTATGCATTTCTTTGAGGCATCATTTTAAATAGTTCACGTGCCTTGTCTATGCTTCCATACTTTCCATACATGTCTACAAGGGCAACTTTGCAAATACAATACATGTGAGAAAATTCCTGTATCATTTATGCTTTGATGGTTGTCCACACCATGTTCTCTAGATCCCATTATAGCATAGGCAAGGAGGAAGTTGGTTAAGGTTGTGCAATTTGGTTTTAGATGTGCCAAAATTTGTGTAAATGGTTGAAATTTATTTTTGTGCATTTGCTTGAGAGTTTTTAAAGCCTTATAAAAAATCCATTTCGTGCATATCTTGTAATCATTGCATTCCATGAGACAACATTTCTTTGAGGCATCGCGTCTAACAGTTCATGTTCGTTATATATGCTTCCACACAAGTTGCATACATGTCTTGCAGGGTACTTACAACTACGACATTTGACAAATTTCCTATATCCTTTATGCTTTGATGGATGTCTATACTGTGCTCCAAACATACCATTTCTAAGGTTTTGGAATTTGGATTTACACTTGCCAATTGCATTTTCTTGGAACTTTCTAAAGGCTTATCAGTAAATCCATTTTGTTCATATCTTGCAATCATTGTATTCCATGAGGTGACATTTCTTTAAGGCATCATGTCAAATAGTTCACGTGCCTTGTCTATGCTTCCACACTTTGCATACATGTCTCTGAGGGCAGTTGCAACTACAACATCTAACAAAATTCCCATATGTTTTATCCTTTTGATGGATGTCCATTTTGGCATAGGCAAGGAGGATACTGGCTAAGGTTGTGGAATTTTTCTTTACACTCGCCAATCGCATTTGCTTGAAAGTTGCTAATGCCTTATCAAAAAATCCATTTTGTTCATATCTTGCAATCATTGCATTCAATGAGGTGACATTTCTTTGGGGCATCATGCCAAATAGTTCACGTGTCTTGTCTATGCTTCCACACTTTGCATACATGTCTCTGAGGGTAGTTGCAACTACAACATCTAACAAAATTCCCATATGTTTTATCCTTTTGATGGATGTCTAATTTGGCATAGGCAAGGAGGATACTGGCTAAGGTTGTGGAATTTTTCTTTACACCCGCCAATCGCATTTTCTTGAAAGTTGCTAATGCCTTATCAAAAAATCCATTTTGTTCATATCTTGCAATCATTGCATTTAATGAGGTGAAATTTCTTTGGGGCATCATGCCAAATAGTTCATGTGCCTTGTCTATGCTTCCACACTTTGTATACATGTCTACAAGGGTGATGTAGTAGGTAAGGAGGATGACTCAACACCATGGAAACATATTTCATGGTGCAGGAGCACCTTAGCCATAGCCAATCTTGGCTAGGAGCATGTCATAACAAGGTCCTAGGACATCATAGGATGAGTTGATGGTCTTGTGTCATCAATTTGCATGTAATAAGGTCCAATGACCAATGCCATTTGTATTTGGAGTCATGTTTTATGTTGTTGTCAAACAAAAAGTCTAATAATGCAAGTAGTGGTAAGAAATTGCTTTGTCAACTTAACAAATCATGTAATAAGGAGGTTACCCAACGATCAAATAGGTTGAAAGTCAATTATGATCAATTGGAACTATTGTTAACATGTATAAAAACCTTCACACACACCAAGGTCTTGTTTTGTGTGCCAAGTGTCGCATTTGGTCAGGGCAGTAGGCTATCGACAAAGTCCCTTAAGCTCCCTAAGATGAAAAAATTGCCAAACTTTGACGGGACAGTTCTCAAAATTTGTGGTAGTTGGGAACATTTTGTTTGAACCTATAGGTGCATGTGGAGTCCATCCACAATAACCTCTCTCAGTTTCATTCAACTCCAGTCCGTTTGATCGTGCCGAAATCAGATGCATTCTTGCAAAATGCTTCAGTTTCATGTCGTGGAAAGGTGCTAGGAGTGACATTTTGCATTCCGTAGCTCATGGGGCCGAACAAACTTTGCCAACACATTGGGGTGGGTGGGTAAATGCCAGGGGAGGTCTCATTTCATGTACCAAGCATCACATTTGTTTGGGGCAACGGGCTACCGGCAAAGTCCCTTAAGATCCCTAAGACGAAAAAAATGCCAAACTTTGATGGAACAGTTCTCAGAATTTGTGGTTGCTAGGAACATTCTGTTTGGACCTATAGGTGCACGTGGAGTCCATCCACAATAACCTCTCTCAGTTTTGTTCAACTCCAGTCTGTTTGACCGTGCCGAAATCGAATGCATTCTTGCAAAATGCTTTAGTTTCATGCTGTGGAAAGGTGCTAGGAGTGACATTTTGCATTCCATAGCTCGTGGGTCCGAACGGATTTCGCCAACACATTGGGGTGGATGGGTAAATGCTAGGGGAGGTCTCATTTCATGTGCCAAATGTCACATTCGTTCGGGGCAGCAGGCTACCGATAAAGTCCCTTAAGATCCCTAAGACGAAAAAATTGCCAAACTTTGACAGGACAGTTCTTAGAATTCATGGTAGCTGGGAACTTTCCGTTTGGACCTATAGTTGCATGTGGAGTCCATCCACAATAATCTCTCTCAGTTTCATTCAACTCTAGTCTGTTTGATTGTGCCGAAATCAAACACATTCTTGCAAAATGCTTCAGTTTCATGCTGTGGAAAGGTGCTAGGAGTGACATTTTGCATTCCATAGCTCATGGGTCCGAACGGACTTCGTCAATGTGTCAGGGTGGGTGGGTAAATGCCAAGGGATGTCTCATTTTATGTGCCAAGCATCGCATTCATTTAGGGCAACAGGCTACCGGTAAAGTCCCTTAAGCACTCCCTAAGATGAAAAAATTGCTAAACTTTGACGGGACAGTTCTTGAAATTTGTGGCAGATGGGAACATTCTATTTGGACCTACAGGTGGATGTGGGGTCCGTCTACAATAACCTCTCAGTTTCCTTCAACTCCTATCCATTTGACCATGCCACAATCAAGCACATTCTTGCAAAATGCTTCAGTTTCATGCTGTGGAAAGGTGCTAGGAGTGACATTTTGTATTCCATAGCTTGTGGGGCTGAATGGTCTTAGCCAATACATTTGGGTGTATGGGTAAATGCCAAGGGAAGTCTCTTTTTGTGTGCCAAGCATCGCATTCATTTGGGGTAGTAGGCTACTGATAAAGTCCCTTAAGCTCCCTAAGACGAAAAAACTGCCAAACTTTGACGGGATAGTTCTCAGAATTTGTGATAGATGGGAACATTCCATTTGGACCTATAGGTGTAAATGGAGTTCGTCCACAATAACTTCTCTCGATTTCGTTCCACTCCAGTCCGTTTGATCATGTCAAAATCAAACGCATTCTTGCAAAATGCTTTCGTTTCATGCTGTAGAAAGGTTGTCAGGTGCCATATTTTTTGTTCTGCTCATCATGGGACCAGATGGACTATGCCAACACATCAGGGTGGGTGGGTAAATTCTAGGGGATTTCTCATTTCATGCGCCAAGTGTCTCAGTCGTTCTGGTCTGCAAGCTACCGGTAAACTCGAAAAGTGTTAGGTCTCGGTAGCTTGCAGGCCAAAATGACTGGGATGCTTAGCACATGAAATGAGACCTCCCCTAGAATTTACCCACCCACCCCAACATGTTTGCATAGTCCATTCGGCCCCACGATGAGCAGAACAAAAAATATGGCACTTGGCAACCTTTCCACTGCATGAAACTGAAGCATTTTGTAAGAATGCGTTTGATTTCGGCACGGTCAAATGGACTGGAGTTGAACGAAATGAGAGAGGTTATTGTGGATAGACTCCACATGTGCCTATAGGTCCAAATGAAATGTTCCCAGCTGCAACAAATTCTGAGAACTATCCCGTCAAAGTTTGGCAGTTTTTTCGTCTTAGGGAGCTTAAGGGACTTTATCGATAGCCTGCTGCCCCGAACGAATGCGACGCTTGACACACGAAATGAGACCTCCCCTGGCATTTACTCACCCACCCTGATGTATTTGCAAAGTCTGTTCAGACCCACGAGCTATGGAATGCAAAATGTCACTCCTAGCACCTTTCCACTGCATGAAACTGAAGCATTTTGCAAGAATACGTTTGATTTTGGCACGGTCAAACGGACGGGAGTTGAATGAAACCGAGAGAGGTTATTGTGGATAGACCCCACATGCACCTGTAGGTCCAAACAAAATCTTCCTAGCTACCATGAATTCTGAGAAATATCCCGTCAAAGTTTGGCAATTTTTTCATCTTAGGGAGCTTAAGGGACTTTGTCGGTAGCTTGTTGCCTCGAACGAATGCGATGCTTGGCACACGAAATGAGACCTCCTTTGGCATTTACCTGCCCACCCCGACGCGTTGGCGAAGTCTGTTCAGACCGCCAAGCTATGGAATGCAAAATGTCACTCCTAGCACCTTTCCACTGCATGAAACTGAAGCATTTTGCAAGAATGCTTATGATTTCAACACGGTCAAATGGACTAGAGTTGAAGGAAACCGAGAGAAGTTATTGTGGATGGACTCCACATGCACCTGTAGGTACAAACAAAATGTTCCCAACTGCCAAGAATTCTAAGAACTATCCCGTCAAAGTTTGGCAATTTTTTCATCTTAGGGAGCTTAAGGGATTTTGTTGGTAGCCTGCTTCCCCGAATGAATGCGACGCTTGGCACATGAAACAAGACCTCCCCTAGCATTTACTCACCCACCTCAATGTGTTGGAGAAGTCCGTTCGGCCTCACGAGCTATGGAATGCAAAATGTCACTCCTAGCACATTTCCAAACATGAGGAAGAACCACAACCCAATCTAACTCCTAAAAGCATGAAGACAATGAGAACAATGAAGACATGAAGGAAAAAGAAGCATGAAGACATGAACTAAATCCTATTGTTAGACCTAAAATTTCACATCAAATTTTGCAAAATTTTTAGGTTTCCATAATGAACAATCTGACTGCATCACTCAGAAGATACACCAAGCACATGTGTCTGAGGCATGAATATCTCATTGAAATGTTGCAAAGATTTGTTTACTATTGACCGACATCTACATACAATACTTGGAGGAACCACACACTGGTATCGAAGCCTCCATGGATGGTGGAGCTCTTTTGGCATGGACCACTACGCCTTGGACTCTTCCTAGTAATCTTGCTCTATGAGTCAATTCAAATTTTGAATATATAAAGGTAAGAAGCAAGACGACGGGGGCCGTATGCATTCTTATAGTGTCTCACTTATCTCAGTTGCCATCAAAGAAGAATGCCTTGCACTGCATGGCAATGATAGTACAACAACAGGTTCTACTATTGCACCTGTTGTTGCATTACTAAAAAGTCTTCTATTTGCCCCTTATGAGGCGGTTCAGACATCCTGCAGTTTGGCCATGTCTTCCAGGTTGCTTCAAGTTCCCTTCCCAAAGTAGACAATATTGGCAACAAATGATGTGATAGAGAATAACAGATCTTTGGCATTTCCTTCAGACATAAGCAGTGCAACTGGAGGCAATGGCTAGGGGATGATGGAAGAAAACACCAATACATCATATGTACAATATTGCTGCGATGGTTGCACAACTATCCCCATTCTCAGGCGACATTGGCATTGTAGTGTTTGAGCAGATTTTGATCTATGTGAAGCCTGCTATAAGGTAATGGATTCACACAGGCTTCCACAGCCTCATACAAGAGATCATCCAATGTCAGCAATTCCAATTGAAGTAGAATCAGTTGCTGCAGATGGGAGCGAGATCCAGTTTTCCATGGATGAAATGAGTGAGGAAAGTTTATTTCAAGTGGCTACTGAAATCAGTTTACACAATTCACCTCCATTGGATCCCTTGATGGAAAAAAATGAAAGCAGAGATTTTCTTGTTACTACAACTGATACAAAAGTAGTTGCTCTTTCTACTGCAAAACATGCAGTAAATTATTTGCTTCTTAGTGAGTTAATGGAAGAGATAAAGGGATGGATGAAGTCAACTCTAGGCTCACGTGCTATTCCACTCATGCAACTTTTTTTATTGGTTGTCTTCTGCTGTAGGGGGACCTTTCACAAAAAATTTAACACCTAAAAGTTTAGATTTGGAAAAATTTGTGAAAATGATGTTGGATGAACTAAATTTGAGTACTCACTTTGTGGCTAAGACACGATCATCCTTTGGAGAGGTGCTCATCCTCATTTTCATGTTCTTTACACTAATGCTCAGAAATTGGCACCAACCAGGTAGTAATCAGTCATTGACTAAAATTGGGGCTGGCACAGACACTCAAGATTTTGCAATTGCTCAGGGAACACCACCATCTTCAGGAATGGGTTCTCCGTCTTCTACTGATGATCCTGAAAAAAGTGATTTTGCATCCTAGTTAGATTGGGCATTCACTATTTTAAGACAACATTTTGTCAATTATCTTATGGATATTCTGCAACAGCCGGTGCATGTTTTCAAGACACCCACAAATTTGGAATCGGGGCCAACCATAACTTCTCGAGCAACCTGTGGGGCCCTATTAATAGTAAGGTGAGAATTTCTGGTTGGCAACTTTGTTCCCTATTTCTTGTATTCTTATGGCAAAGCACATCAGAATGATCTGTTTGTGGATTTCCACAGGCTTCTATTAGAAAATACTTTTCGCTTGGTTTACAATCTAATCCGACCAGAAAAACTAGATAGACCAACTGAAAGAGTAGAGTTTGCATACAAAGGATCTAGAGATCTCAAATTAGAGGGGTGGCAAGAAGTATTATGCAGCTATATCAATAACCCACACACACAATTTGTGAGAAGATATGAACAAAGGTTATTTTTGCATTTATGTGGAGGTAGAAGTCATTATTACAATGTGAGGGATTTTTGGCAGATAAGTAGAGAATTCAAGATTAGCATCTCCGTAACCAACAAAAAGCTTTTTGAATCAAATAAGCATAAAAGGGCTCATATGCGGGCTTTCATTAACAATACTAAAAGAGCATCGCTTGTTCAATGAAGAAATAAGGCATTGGATTGTGTTGGTTATGTAAATACTATTGTCAACGATCCAGACTACAAGTTTGAATTTCCAACCACTGGAGATAGTCTGAGTACTCCTGTCATCAGTTTCAGTGATGCATCATTTGGCTACCCGGGGGTTCACTTTTTCAAAAAACTAAATTTTGGTAGCGATCTTGACAGTCAACTTTCCACGGTTGGTCCAAATGGTATTACCTTGCTAAAACTAATTTCAAGTGATCTACATCCAAGTTCTGGTATAGGGTGGCATTGACACGATAACCCACTGTGGGAAGAGGTCGTGAAGGAGGATTAAGAGAAATGGAGCGAGATTGTTTAATTGCCTATGGTGCAAATATAATGGATGCTCCTGGGTTTCTCTCTTCCCGTGTTATGAAGACCGTCTTGGCTCAAGAGATAAGAAAGATATCACTTTCAAAAATAATGCGGACCCCTGCAATGGAAAGGCATGCATCAAATATCTGGAAATGCTTGTTCGGAAAATAAGGTTGGTGAAAGACAAAGATTTTTTAAACATAAGGGTTTATTTTCAAGCTGAGAATATAGAGAAATGTTAAACAAAATTTGAGTGCATGGTTTCAGATGCAGCAGATTATAATGCAGAGATCAAAATTGGAATGTGGACCCATAAGCTTGTTTGTCTTGTGCCCATTCAAAACATTTGCGTAGAGAATAATGGAATGAATGCTTTGAAGCATGGATTTCAAATCCCTTCTCATGTACATAAAGCTAGGTGTGAACCCTAAAATGGTGTAGTATTTCTGAAGAAACCTTAAAATAAAAAACTCTAAACATTCTACCATCGGTAAGAGGAATGAAAGCGGGACGAAATATCCAAAACATACCGATAGAAGAGATCATACAGATAGATTTTTCAGAAGGATAAATACCTGGTCTCACTGATGAAGTTAAATACAATTGCATCGGGAAGACATATATAATCGGGATGGACCTTATAGATCTCACCGACAATAAAAGCTACTCCGATAAAGAAAACCTGAGAAGTATTTTGGGAAGAATCTTTCCGATGAATAGAGCGATGGGTGAAACATATCAAAGAGACCAAAAGTATCAGGATGACATGTTAATTTTACAATGATGGTCTATGTTATGCCGATGGTGATAAAGACCACTCTGACATCGGGTAAATTTCACAGTGTCTCTCCAAAATATCAATGAAGTGGGTCCGAAAGCTGCATATTGCCAAAATCAAAAGAAAGTGAAAGAATATTAAAATAATTATCGAGAGGAGTTTTTTAATATGGAGTGAGTATTTTCGAGTCTCCCGATATAATGAAAACAAAAGCACATGAATTATATAAACCCAAAGGTAAAGAATTATTGCAAAATCAATCGGAGCATGAAAATTATTTTCCTAAGGAGTAAATTATTTAAACGGAGAAGGTTATAATGAAAGAAGAAATTTTGAAGGGATAAAATTATTTGGAGAAGAGAAAATAGGTTTTCATTAACAATAAAGAACAATAAAATATTTTCACAGAAAGACATAATGAACCTACAAAGTAAAGATTTCGTATAATGGAGATGAAATATTTTTGGGAAGAATTAACTGAATAGGTAAGTGTTCTACCTAATGAATATTTTCAATGTCTGAAAATACAAGTGAAAGATTTTCACTGAGGGGTTATAAAATGAATAATCATTTTATTCGGAGAGCATTTTCTGATTGGGTTGAAATAAAGTTGCCAGCTAAAGAAGGATTATAACTAATTGAAATTAATTTTGCTGAGATACAAAGGTGAAGATTAAAATATTTTAATTTGCCAAAGGCAATGAACTAAAAGAAAAGATATACCAAAGGTTGTAATGGAAGAAATAAAAGGTTGTGACCCTAAAATCACAAACTATATATGCCAGATAAAATCATCAAGCAAAGGGATTAGTAGGAGATAGATTAGGAAAATCTTCACAAGTAGGATTAGTTTTCATCTATTCCATCCCATCAGAAACTTTCATAATGTACATAACATCAATTATACTGTAAAAAGACCATGTTGCAAGCATTATATTGAATAAGTTAATAGAAGATCTTTGATTATGTGGTTTTATACTTGCATCAATTGTTTGTTGAAATTATTCAGTTATTTGGTTGTCCCCAATTCAGTATTTCTTTATTATTCAAATTTGTATATCAAGTATATATTCAGTTTGTCAATGCACATTTGCTGTACTTGTGTGATTTGATTAATTAGTTTCCTTAAAGAGGAATTAAAATCCTTCTGGTCAGTCACAGTAATATGGAAGTATTGATTTGGATCACTAAGAAGAACCACATAATTAGGATTGGCATTCTGTCTCCAAGTTGATATTATCTGCTATTCTTGCATAGTTCATTTAATTGGTTCCTTCAAGAAAGGATTAAAATTCCTTCTGGTGAATAACAAAAAACTTGATTGTGTCAATTGGATTATTAAGAAGAGTTTGTCAATCATTTCCCTGCACGTTTATACAAGTTATAAACCAAAGTATTGTGCTAAACAGTTAGAGTTATTGCCCAATATAAACCACTGGTTTTAGATTTTTATTTGACTCTATTTACCCAATAAGGCACTGGTCTTATCTCGATTCATCATTTAGTTTTATCCAAAACCCTTCCATTAGTTGAGCATAGTTATAAAATTTACCTTGATATTGTTTATACAATTTATACCAATCATCTTTCAGATATTAGAAATAGAATTAAATAGCAAGCTCTCATCTATTCCATACCCTTTGCCACTGTGGATAGATCCATCAAATCAAACATATCCATTTAGTCTGCTTTAGCTATTAAGGTTCACCTGCCTAGGTCTAGCAGAACCTGAAGTGCAGGGAGTCATCAACCCTACAGGTTAACTCCGTTTCGTTAGTTCAAAAATGTTGCCAATCTGATCATAGAGTCTGGCATCCTCTTAGGATTCACAACCTACATTTTTGAGACCTAACACCTATCATGAGGAAGAACCACAACCCAATCTAACTCCAGAAAGCATGACATTTTATGATGAAGAAGAACAACCAAAATCCAATGATCCAATGGCATGAACCAATGACATAGACAACTATGTCCTACTATTGTAACATGATAAACATGAATGTTATGAACTAACATCCAAACCCTTTGACATGAATCTTGATATGACATGAGTGAAACATGAGTGAACAGGATTAAGACCAATTAGGATCAACTTTATCCATTACTTAGATCTAACCTCATGAAACAAATCAAATGAAATGTACATGAAATATATAACATCACTTATGTAATCAATCAATTACCACCATCTTATGATCACTCTCCATCATCTTTTCTCAAGCTTCTCTATCCATAGTTGGACAGACTAGAGTTGTGACCTCCTGTGAGAAGCATCAAAAAGCAAAATTGACTAAACATAAATATATTGGAGGGAAGCAATTCATACTACTATTTATATACAAAACAAAGTACATGTAACCATCTAGGAAAGTTTTATGCATACTTACAAATTAATCCAACGAACCATCTAGGTCTTCTCTACTCTTTATTGTGTCAAGTATGGCCTCATGGTAAGAGTCACACACCTTCCACAAGGTCTTGTTCAAAGGTCTACCTCGATATTGTATCAAATGAACATTGGTTGCCACGACAAGGTTGGAGTAATGAAGAATCTTCCGATGTGTGTCAAAGTCCTCAAATAGTCAAACATTAAGACTCTTATGTGGGTACCTTCTAAGCCATGTTCCAGTAACAACCACTGAGCCTGTAGGGTATTCGATGTTTCCTCCATCTGTAACTGGGGCCTCCAATTTATTTTTGGCCTTAACACAATGACACAAGTAATAATATGTTCCCTCTTCATTATCTTCATCTGCAATAACTGCATAAACATGCCATACAATGATATGTGCAGGAAATTAGATGAAATTTCCACAACATTACAAAAATACTACAAAGTTTAAGATAACATTAGGAATTTCAAATTTAACTATGCAAGTAGATATATTACCTGGTTTAACTAGATCTGATATGTGGTCAAAGTCAACTGAGGATTCCATCTCTGTCAATCCTAGTGCTGTCGGGGGTCGATACATGTCAAGTGGGCAAAGATAACTAAACTTCCATTCATCAACCCACTCCCTTGACTCGCACTCATTCCAGGCTTGAATTATACATGCAAAACAAAAGCACGCCATCTTTCGCGTATTTATACTCCATGAACCTGCAATTGAGCTTTTGATAGAGTGTAGCTCACTTGATCCTGTCAGTGTACAATAGTCCTCATATGGCGCAATGTTAGTATCATCTATTAACCAAAAAAATCTACAAACTGAAGACTTACCTTGATTACCTAGACCTATCGAAGCATTACACCACTCGATGATTGATTTTACATCTATCAGCGTTGCATTGTCTTTGTACTTTAATTGTTCTCATGCTATGGCTCTTTTGATACATGCTCCTGCACCATCATGCTCCCCCTTTCCATGCCCGACCTCACAAAAGTTCCACATATGCTGAACACTTATAATATTATGCCTCCTGCTCAGCCAATAGAAATTCCATGAGTTCTTGAATTGTGATGCACAATTATTTGACCATATGATATGCTGACTGAATGATATGCCCCTTCTAGCTAGATCATTGTAGAACACCTAAAAACAACCTTGCACGAACTCTGCAGAATGCGTGCGATCATCGCTTATATAAAAATGATACTCCCTTATGATCTTTCTGTCATCCTCTATACTATCATTCACATGAATGAATGCGATGTGCACAAATATAGAAACCTATGTCGAGTTATAATATTAGGATTGCACCTCACACTGTGGCTGTAGACAGTAGTTCTCTGCAAAGTCGATGATTGAAACAATGCTACCAACTGGAAATGTGTCCTTGCATAACTTGAATTGCAAGTCCAACCATCAAGCTCTATGGGCATGTCTTACATGCTCATACACTATGTTGTCACAAAATATAGGCATAAACTAATACACTGGAATCTTTTGAATAACATATTCACACCTCTTTGCTTCTTTACCATCTCTTGTATTGTATGCCACCGTTTTATACTTGTCAAACTCTACTAGTTCGTTTCCAACCACATGTGTTATTTCCTTATGTTCACATATTGGCATATGTTGCAAGCCACCACAAAGCTGACATGTGCCATTTAAACATAATTTCCTGTAGAATAATTGACATTCCTCTCTATCACATAAAATCATTGATATGAAGTCTCTTGAGGTAGTTGGTGGGGTACGTATGCCACAATCCTATAAAACATTGTTAGTATGCAAATCTAAACAGATAGACCGATAAACATCAGAATGGTTAGAAAATTCAATATGTAATCTACAACAACAAGTAGTGCGTGTGTGATTTATTTTGACAAAGAAAGGTTTTAGCATTTCAAAATATCTTTGAGAAATTTTAATTTGAGGATACTTCTCTAGAAATTTACCAAAAAACTCTGTTTGAGTCATATCCAAAAAATGCTTTGGATGTGGCTCATGGTTTCGACTACCGATTCTCCTTCTTACAACATCCCTTTGATTTGGAGATACCCTTGCGTAATTCTTGCAAAAGTCTTCAATCAGTGATCTCAAAGCTTCGACAACAACTTTGTCTTTTTGTGGGAGTCTCCCAGAGAATGCCCACAATTCATTAGTGCTTGGATCCTCAACTCTTTGACATCTTCCAATGGCTCTCATTAGAGTTTTTCTATTTATTTTCAATGCTTGACTTGTCTTTCTAATAAGGCGATTTTTTTTTGTTTGTTGGCTTATGATTGTTGATGTAATGACACGTTGTGTGACATTACTATCCTTGGTGTGTGAGGTGGAACCCACACTCTCATATGCACTCATTAGATTCTTGACAATTGATTTTCACTTGATGCATTCGATGTACTTAGGCCAAGAATCTTCATAGTGGGCCTGAATTTCAGATTTCTCATCAGTTCAACAAAGAGTTGACATCTTCTGATTTCATTTAAATTCTCAAAGAATAATTTCCATATTTTATTTACATATCTTTAGCAAGTGCACATGGGTATCTTATCCTGCATGGGCTCCAATACATTCTCATCGATTAGAGGTGAAAAGGTTGAAAATGACATACCTTCAACTTGAGGTTTGAATGATGGCGTGTGACCAACTTGAGAAGAAAATGTAGATGTGTTTTCTACTTCACCTGTGAAAGATGGAGTGTCTCCAATTTGAGAAGATAATGATGGTGTTCCTTCAACTTGACCTGTGGATGACGGAGTGCCTCCAACTTGGAGATTCACTTTTCTCATTGCACAGAGGTTTTGAATTCATTCCCTTTGTGCCGCCAATTCCATCTCTTTCTTAGCTTCGTTAGACGTGTCACGTTCCTCTTCAATTGACAATGGTGGAATATCTTCTTGTATGGTTGACAATTTTCTACTTTCTCGAATTCACCTCATTCTTTCTCTTTTCCTCTCATTCTCAGCTTCATGCTCTTCTGGTGTTAGAGTCTTTGCTTGTTTCCTTGGCATGATGATGATTTATACAAGCATGAAGAATAAGACAATGATCATTAGAAATTTTATAATGACAATGAATAGCATAGTCAAAATGAATAACAAGGTTTTACAAACTTTTGAATAAGATACCTCATATCAAGATAACTTGAACATACATAAGTCATGGAGTATGCATTTGAACACACATATACACTTGAATCTAGTTTGAATAGAAGAGAGGAGGACAAACTTGGAGGAAGAAATAATAAGTTATACACTATTTTTCTGTTGTAACTCGTTATATCATGTTTTCATGCATTTTCCAAGTGGAAAGGGCGGCTAAATAGTGGTTCTTTGTGAATTTGAATGCAACCTGGCCAAGTAAGTGTTCCTATAGCATATGCAGGCCCATTTAAAGGTGAATCAAGTGTTAGTTTGTTCTGGGTTGGAGTGGATATGAGATTTTCATTAAAACCCCCTTATTTGTGAAGAAATGAAAGGTTTTCTAGTTTGCATGCTAGATGAGCATGGCTATACTAACCAATGGTGGAATTTGAAGTTTTGTGACATATAGATCTATTGTTTTTGGGTTTGGAGTGGTTATTGAATGATCCTAGGGTACTTGCTTTGTTAATGGGACCAAATTAGGCCTATTTCTAGAGAGGGCCAGTCATAGAACTCACATTTTTCCTGAAACAAGGGCATGAAATATTTTGATATGTTGTTCTACTCCATAATGGGTGTCTAAATACTTTTTGGTTTGTGGGTTGGCTGAGTTTACACAAAGTTCTGCACATTTTTCAAGTTTGGAAAGCTACTAGGCCTTAAGGAGTGATTTGTGGATCAAACATTGGTTAATGTTTCCAGGCACTAAAAGTGACAAAATTGGTTTGAATATATTATATTGACATGGTGTATGCTTGTGTTAGGGTTGGGGAATATCTTGGAGCCCTTATGCCTTATGATGCCCTTAAGCACCTAGTTGGGCCATTGCGGGATTTTGGTTTATGGTTGAGTTGATTTGTGAAATATGGTATCAATGCTTTGAATTCCTTCTTGTGTATGCATCATAAATGATCATGCCACTTGAATGTGAGTGTGGATTTGGGAGTTTGGTAACCTAAATAAGGACTATTTATTGAGTTTAGGGGTCTATGGAAAGTTTGAAGGCAAGTTCCTTTGTAATATAGGCCTAATTAACTCTTTAGGACAACAAATAAGATCAGTTTTGAGGCATCTTGTCCAAAGGAGTCTATATTGAGTTCAATATATATTATGCAACTTGGTAATGGGTATTCTAAACATTCATTGAAGTTTGTGTTTGAAATCTTATGGTGAAAATAAGTCAGAAAAACCCCTTAAGTAGGGCTACTAGGATTTGAGGGCTTGGGCAGATTGGTTGCTAAGAGGTGATCCTTGTGACTTGAAGAGTGGTTTAGCTGGTTCTAGTTGGTGAACATAATCTTGTTAGATGCCTCATCTAGTTCATATGAAAGTCTGAACTCTAGTTGTGTGATGGAGACTTAATGCATGGAAGGAGCACAAAGCAAACACCACTAAGGAGCATATTTTCCATATCAAGGATGGGAAAAGAAGCAACTCTTCAAAACTAAGGGAAGAGAAAGGCCAAAACAATCTCAAAGAAGATAACAAACAAGTTGATTTGAGTATGTACAAAGATAACAACTATTGGTCTTATTTCAAGGTTAGAGGATATTGTTATGACAAGTGTTGGAAGCTTCATCTAGAGATTCACCCAAATGACAAATGCAAGAGTAAGCAACCAGAAAGGAAAAAAAAGCATCAACATTCAATGAGAGAACAACTCTCACATGAGTCTACATCAACATTCAATGATGTTAGTATGTAATGATACTTGGATAGAGTATTTACTTGATTTTCAAAGGAGATAAGTGTGAGTTGCTTTCTTTTGTAGGGGCATTTGATTAGCACTCCAAGTTTTTCCTATGGATTGAGTTTTTCACTTGTAGAGAAAGCAAGTAGTACGTTTCACTCACTATGGGTGAGTATGAGAAGTATGGCCACTTGGAGGTCAAGAAAGGATAAGGAAAATAGAGAATGTAAGAGCTAGCACGATGACATGTTTTGGGTGTTGTAAGCATGCACATTTGTGTTCCATAGTAACATAAATGTTGTAGCATGTAACATAGATGACTTGTAGCATGTTGTAGCATAATAGTGATGGTTTTCATTATTGTATTGTGCACAAACTCTTATCTCAGCTGTAGCATGTGCATAGTTGTAGAAAGAGAACTCTTTACACATTCATTGTAAACAATGTATAAATGTATGAATTTCATTGTACATAGATGCAATAAGAAGGACCACTTTGTAATAAATTATAACTTTCATAGCATTGTAAAATGACCTTCAAATGCAAGGAGGATCATACATGGCAACATGGTTATATATAGACTATGATAGTGGACTGTTATATAGACTTACATGACTGTCCTACACTCATGAAAACCTCCTTTTCAGTGTTTTATCTCCTTGTAACTCCCTTTGTATCATCTTATGTCATCCTAGGAAAAAAATTAAGAGTCTTCCAAAATCAATTTTGGCTCCATGTATACACTCGAATATGAGTATGACAAACAATTGTTCACTAAAATTATTTTATGAAGTATTTGATAATGTTTTTCTCTTGTATAGCTGAAAATAGGTGAAATAAAGGCATGAAGGGCCGAAACAAGGTGGAAACATAAAGAATTTGGAGTCTCTTTGACTGAACTAATTGATATACCTAGACACATATATGTCGAAAAGAACATAAAGAACATAAAAAACATAAAGACATAAAGACATAAAGAGCATAAGAACATATATATATGTGAATTCAAATTGAACATACCTTAGAATTTGATATTGCAATTGACCAATTCTCTAAAAGATGGCTTCAAAATCCTCAAATTCTTATTTTTCTCAAGTTTGATTATGAATTCTATATAATTCTAGAATAGGATTAGTAAAATTTATGTAAAAAACAAACATATATCATCAAATTAAATCTATATATCAATGGTAATTAGCTTTGAAACAAAATCACACATGAAACATGAAACTTTTAGTTTAAATAATCAAATTTTCTCCAAAAACATGAAAAATCACTTCTTCTACGTTGAAAAAACAAAAAAAGGTGGTGGATTCATATAAAAATGATTCTCAATTAGTCAACCAAAATGAAAAGTGTTTTTTTGTCTGATATACTTGTGAAAAGCAGGAATAATAGGCATGTGGGGTCTGAAACACGGATCCCACATGCTTTTTTACCATTTTCCAGGCTTCCAATAATGCAAGCGTGTTATGGGAAGCATGATAACATAAAGGTAACCTTGTATCTACATGAGAGAGTCTCTCTCTCCCTCTCTCTTCATTTCTCTATCCTATATATAAAGAGGGATCGAGAGACATGGAGAGATAGAGAGGGACATGGAGATAGAGAGGATAGGTGGAGATAGAGATGGGGAAAGGGAGAGATGGGGATCGAGATAGCGAAAGGGGTCTATAGAGGGAGAAAGATAGAGATACATATATAGAGAGGGGAGATATAGGGAGATACATCTAGCAAGGGAGAGATAGATAGGGAAATACAAAGAGAGAGGTAGAGAGGGGTATATTAAGAGATGGGGTTATGAGGATAGATGGTTTGATAGGGAAAGAGATCAAGAGATGTCTAGAGACATAGGGAGAGAGATTTCAAGAGGTAGAAGGATGGGGAGAGAGATAAAGAGGAGGAGGGAGAGGGAGCAAGGGATAGATTAAGAGGTAGAGATAGGGATCCCTATGTCCAGAGAGATAGAGATAGGGATCCCTATTCTCCCCTCTACCTAAACCATAAACCTAAACCTCTAAACCATAAACCCTAAACCCTTAATAATGCCCCTAACCCCAAACCCTAAACCCTAAAATCCAGCAACCCTAAACCCCTAAGGTCCCTAAACCATAAAACCTGGAAGCAAAGGTTATAGTTAGAGAGAGATATAGAGGAGACAGAGATATCTCTCCCAAGCTCGGTCTCCTCTATATCTCCCTATTCACCTCTCTACCTAAACCTCTAAACCTTAACCCCTAACCCCTAAACCATAAACCCTAAACCCTAAATAATGTCCCTAAACCCTAACCCCTAACCCCTAAACCCTAAAAATGAGCAAGCCTAAACCCCAAAACCCCTAAGGTCCCTAAACCATAAAACCTGGAAGCAACCCTAAACCTCTATCTCCCTATCTCTCCCAATCTCTATTGGTCCCCTCGCTCTATCTCTCTCTAAACCCTAAACCCTAAACCCTAACCCCTAAACTCAAGCAACCTAAACCCCTAACCCGTAAATCTTAACCCTAACCCCTAGACCCTAAACCCTAAACTCAAGCATCCCTAAACCCCTAAAGCCTAAATAATTCCCCTAAACCCTTACCCTAAAACCTAAACCATATTTACTTGAGAAGCCCTAAACTCATGTAAACATCAAATAATGAGGGAGAGAGATAGAAAGGTAGAGAGAGAGAGAGAGAGAGAGAGAGAGAGAGAGAGAGAGAGAGAGAGAGAGAGAGAGAGAGAGAGAGAGAGAGAGAGAGCCCTAAACCCTAAACTTAAGCAACCCTAAACTCATAAACCTAACCCACCCTCTCTCTCTCTAAAACAAGAAAACTAGGACTCTCTATGTCTCTCTCCCTATCACCAGGTATCTCTCCCAGGTTTCTCTCCCCTCCATCTCCATCCTCTCTCCCTTTTCCTCCCTCTCACTCTCCCTTGTTGACAAAGAACATGGAAATGTAAGAAAAATAGGACATGTAAAGATGGATGAGGATATAAATTGGGATTCAATGAAATGGAAACAAGATAATTTATGAAATTTCATTAGATGAGAAGAATGAGGAGGAGAGGTAGAGAAAGGAGGGTAGTAGAGAGTGAGAGAGAGGATAGGAGGTAGAGACAGGATGGAAGTAGAGAGTGGGAGAGGACTGTAGGAGGTAGACAGGGCAAGGAAGAAGAGAGAGAGAGGGTAGGAGGTAGACAGGGGAGGGAAGTAGAGACTGAGAGAGAGGGTAGGAGGTACACAGGGGAGGGAAGTAGAAAGTGAGAGAGAGGGTAAGAGGTATAGAGGGAGGGGGAGAAGAGAGTGAGAGAGAAGGTAGGAGGTAGAGAGGCAAGGGAAGCAAAGACTCAGAAAGAGGGTAGGAGGGTTAGTGCAGGATCATGATGGGCCAAACACTTCCCCTAAGTGGTAATGTAAATGTGAAAAATAGACTTAAGTAACTTCATGTAAAAATTTGAATGAGTTATCTGCACAATCTAGAAATAAGGTAGTAATAAAAGTTGTAATAAATTGAATGTAGTTTATGGGCTACTACTTTTTTAAAAAAACATTTAAAAATAGTTTGGTGAAAATTGGATATTTCAATGAAGCACTACTAAAATTTTCAGAAAAATGTAAAAAGTATGTGTCATTCCGGCCAACCTAAGTATGAGAAAAAGATAATATTTTTCCTCCATGATTTGGATTTAAGTAAAGGACACATGAGTGAATGTGATGCATATTTAAGTAAAGGACACATGAGAGAGACAATAGAAGGTAGATAGGGGAGGCAAGAATAGAGTGAGAGAGAAGGTGGGAGGTAGAGAGGGGAGGGAAGCAAAGAATCAGAGAAAGGGTAGGATGTAGAGAGGGGAGAGAAATAGAGAGAGATAATAGGAAGTGCAGTTGCCCTTGTAGACATGTATGTAAAGTGTGGAAGCATAGACAAGGCATGTCAATTGTAAGACGTAACACCTCAAAGAGATGTTCTATAATGGAATGCAATGATTGCAAGATATGCAAAAAATGGATTTGTGGAAAAGGCTTTAGAAACTTTCAAGCAAATGCAATTGGCATGTGTATTGCCAGTTATGCTCATCATAACACGAGCGCGTTATAACGCACTCATGTTATGCTCAGCTTTGTTTGACGTGTTTTTATCAGTTTTTAGCAAAATCTGGAGATAATCTAGAGTGTGCTTCCCATCAGGATGACACTTTTTTCAATGAAAACTCAAAAAAATACCACCATAATCTTAAGCTCTCTGTTAGCTATCTAACCATATAACTTTTTTCACATTTTGAGTACGTTTAGTGTTTCATCTTGAATTTTTTTTGTTAGTGTGTATAGTTTTTGTCAAAAATCAGTCTCTAGTATTTTTGACTTTTTTTTAACCGTTCATCAAAAATTGAAATAAGTTATATTTTTAGAAACTAGACTCCATTCTACACGAATTCAAAAAAAAAATCAATTTTTGATTAGTTTTCAAACATTTTAGGGGGAAGCACACTCAAATTTTTGTTTTTCAGGATGTGTCCACTTTAAAAATTACTAAAAAATCAATTATTCATTAAAAAATTATCAGAAAAATCAGGGATAAACTACATGGTGTTACCTAATTTCTCACCAGAGTGATTATTGAAATACTAAAAAAAAGTTAACATTTTAGGGGGAGCACACTAGACGCTGTGTTATGTTTTTTTTGAGAAAAAACAAGACCAATTTGTGTTCTCTTCCTTTTTGAACCCCTTAAATCTCAACCATTTTTGAAAAAAATTAGTAGTTTAGAAACTAGATTCAGAGCACTACAACTCTTGTTTTTGTTCCATCTTCAAATTTTGAGTGTAGATATCTTCAATTTCTCATTCAACATCAATGTTTCCTGATTTTAGAAAAAAAGTGGCAACTTAAGACCCCATTTTGGTCCCTCATCTTTGTGCACTTACCCTTCTAGTCTCCCAAATCTTGCAACCAACGAGGGATATTTGGTTGATAGACTCTAGTGCTAGCAAGCATATGATAGGTAATCACGAGCTGTTTGATACACTGACTGATCAACCCACTAGAGATAGGGTTCGAATCGCAAAACAATAAGGAGTATGTTGCAGAAGGAATTGGAAAAGTCATTATTCCTCTTGGGACAACCAATTGTACCCTCACAAAGGTACTCTATGTTCTTGGCTTGACAATGAATCTCTTGTCTCTCACCCAACTTTTGAATCATAAGCTTGAAGTGGAGTTCTAGGTCAAGGAAGACATCAAAACCTGTTTGATCTCAAGAAAAGGTACGATGTACTTTCTAGATCTTTTATAAAGGATAGATTATTTACACTAGATGTCTTCTCATCCTCTGTAGTTGCTCTATCTTCCTCTACGACTGAATCTATTGCTCTCTGGCATTACTGATATGGGCACCTTTCTATCAGCTCCCTGTATCAACTCAGTTATAAGGAAATGGTAAGAGGATTTCCTCAACTTTCTAATTCTTTTTATAGATGTGTTGGATGTCTTGTAGGTAAACAACATAAGGATCTGTTCAAGCCAAGTACCTTCCATGCTAAGGACCACCTTACGGTTGTGCATACCGATCTGTACGGACCCCTTCCTGCCTCATTTTCAGGGTTCCATTACTTGCAATTATTAGTAGATGACTTCTCTCACAAGACATGGGTGTACTTTCTCAAGTAGAAGAGTGAAGCCTTTGCAAACTTTTAGAACTTCGACCAATGAGTTGTAAAGCAGACAGGCCAGTCTCTTCTTTTCCTTAACTCAGATCAATGGGGGGAATTCACATCTAAAAAGTTCGTGGCATTTCTAAAGCATCATGGAATCAAACAGCACCTGACTTCTCCCTATACGCCCAAGTAGAATGGAATTGCAGAACATCACAATCAGACTGCCATGGAGATGGCTTGATGTATGATTTCCATAGCTAAGTTGGAGGATTGGTTTTGGGCAGAAGCAATACAAACAACTATGTATCTTCTCAATAGGGCACCCACAAAGATTTTATAATACAAGACACCAAAAGAGGTATGGAGTGGTCATATCAATTTCTCATCTTAGAGTATTTGGTTGTATAGTATATATGCATGTCCCAACTAGCAAGAGGAAGAAGATTGATCCAAAGACACTCCAATGTATCTTTTTGGGGTACAATACTACCTCCAAAGCATATCATCTCATAGATCCTAAGACACAGAAGATTTATGAAACTTCAGATGTGGTATGTAATGAGTCATCATTTGACTCATTGACACACAAAGAGGAGCCAAAGCCTACCAACTGTCATAGATTTCTCTCATAGTTAGATGATGAGCATGAAGAATTCTCTCACGAAGAAGATGAGTTGCAAGGAGAATTGTCCATTGATATGGGCCATCTAGAACATAATTCTTCACATTAGTAGTACCAACATCAATGTCTAAAGTGGGTCCAAAGAACCATCAAGGACTCCCACCTGCACACTCTTCCAGATACTTCTTTAGGAGTCAGAACAAGAATTTAGACAAGAAATGAAGTAAATCTTGCACTCATGAGTTTAGTTATTGACAGCACCGAACCTGACACAGTTCAAGAGGTACTAAGTCAACCTTAGTGGAAGAAGGCCATGGATGCAGAGTATAATTCCTTGATACAGAATCATACATGGGAACTTGTCGATCTACCTAAAGGAAAGAAATCCATTGGCTACAACTAGATTTTCAAAACAAAATACAAGGCAAATGGTGTTGGAATAGGTCCGGACAACTGAGAGGGGGGTGAATCAATTGTCACTCTTCTTTCCTTTTTCTACTATTATTTTTTTTTACAACTTAAGATTAAATCAATGATATAAACAATTCATCATTTGAACAATAGCATATGAGTAGAAAACATGAAATGACACATTTGACACCAAGAATTTTATGCAGAAACTCGGTTAAGGGAAAAACCACGATGGGGATTAACCCACAAAAATTAATACCCTGTTAAAAGTATTGATATAAAATGGGAATGCACATGCATTCGGGCTCACTGCCCAGAGCTCACTGCTCAAATGAAGGCTCACTACCTAAGACAATATTACAAATGAAAAACAAAGATATGAACTGATGATAGCATCTACTTATGCAGGAATTTTAGTTTCGGTTAAATACAAAAACTAATTTTACACATTTCATCCTTGCTTTGTTCTTCTTACTGTTCTGCTCTCATTCGCACCTTAGATTTTTGCTCTACTCACATTCACTTCTTCGCATACACACCCACACTAAAAAATTGAATTCATCGACTATATATATAGCAGCAACAAGATCTATAATCATTCTACTAGTCGGCTTCAATAGTACTTAGAACACTTAAGAATGCTTAGCCCTGTCAGCTAGATCTATGCATAACTTGGAGTGCAGACAAAAACTTACTCTTGCAAATTGTTATTCATGTCAGCCATAGTTACTGAATGCCACCATTTGTCCAATAATCAACTTACATTCATCCAGAAACAAGATCTTCAGCAAGGTTTACCTATTCTTCTTTTGTCTGCTCTATCAGATTGAAACCCGATACACAAATGCTAATAACATTTGATTCCTTCATCACCTGATGACAAAATTCTGGATTTAGAATGTATTTGCAATGATGTCAACAACCTTGGATCTACAACATACCATGTCTTTCCACCAAGAGATCTGGACCAAAATACCAGACTCTGCTATAACTCTGTTCTAGGCTCCCGGACTTAGATAGATTATTGTTCTGACTTCCAGTATGATTAGATATTGTACTGCAGAGGTGTGGGACAATTTTAATTTCCATCAATGACAACTCCTATCAATGCTATGCAGTGTCTCTACTGGCTTATGTACCTTTCTTTTTGTTTCCGGCTATCTAAGTTCCACATGCAGCTTTAGGCTTAGTTCCTTGTATGTTCCAAACTTTTCAATAGAGGTGTCTTTAGGTTTTCTTAGGAGATGTTGAGCATACATGCCCAAAATTTCCTCATCCATTTCATAGCCCATTGGCATTATCCACACTGTCCTTGGTTCTACAACTTCCATCAAACATTTATCTGTGTCTACCATGAAACATATTTCATTTTCATACTTTTCAACAACTGAACTAGGAATTCTTTCTCTTGCATGCATCAAATTCTGGAAGTTCTTGAAGTAACCCCAAATAGAAATTTTTTGTGTCTGGGAATCATCAAGACTGTGAAGAAGATCCCTTATTTGCCATGCCACTGGTCTGTCAGATGTCCATTGTATACCCGGAACTCTCGGAACCTCATTCATGAAGTATAAAAAGATACATATCACCAGGGAACCATACTTGAAGGGATTTTTCTTATCCTTTTTGATTTTGCTCAGGTTCTCTAGTAGTTGGTTTTGTAGAAGCTCACAAAAGTCATAATCCACATTTTCCTTTATCATCTGATATGCGGCATAGATGGCTATTCCAGAGGCCGAGTTCTCCCTGTTGGAGTGGTAGATCTTATACCCAACTACCATCGAAGCAAACTTGACATTTAGATCAGTGATGTCATTGATAGTCATAGCTTTTCTGCAAATTTTGCTCCAGTTGCATCAGTTACTGTTTGATTTTTCACATCCTTAAGCATGGGTTGCCTACAGGTTGCATTCAGTCTAGTCACAATTCAGATTATATCTTTTGTAATCTTGAACGGATTCAACAACCACATAAACTCATCATGTATTCGACTCAATATATACCTAACCCATTCTCTTTCATCAAAGGATGGGAATTCAATAACTTGTATGAAGTGTTTGTTTTCTAGGGTTTTATATTATGGCCTCAATTTGTGATTGTCATCCTTCAAGTGGTTTTCAAATAAATCCAATAATCTCAGATTTCCAAATTCCTCTATATTGTAGTGAATGTAAGCCCTAATATCTTCAACATGTAAAACCCCGTACGGAACTCAAAAAAATGCACCTAATGGCTCAACTTCTACAGATTTAAATGGATGCTTCTTGAACTTGGGACAAGGCCTTTCAGTATCATCTACCACTAGAGGAGTAGCCATTTGCAAAAATTGAAAACTCAAAAGATTTTGTAGAAAATAGAAAATACCTTGCCACGCAGATTGGGGTTTTTTCTTGGAAATCCTTTTCTCACTTCAGACTTTTGAGAATTCTCAGTCTAGGCTTGTCCACTTCTTTCTTTTTGATGCAAAGTGTTTAAAATGAGGAGTGAATGACCCTTTTAAGATTCACATCACCTAATTTACCTTTGTAATAAATGCTCTGCCCTAGCACATCTGGTTGTTCTATTTTGAGAGTTTTTCATGTATTGCTCTGCAATCTGCCATCTCTTTTCTTTAGGAAACCTTTTCACATGGTCTGGAACAATCCAAGATCTCTTTTCTTACTATGCCAGATCTAGGCACTTACTTGCTGGCTGGGGGAATTTGTTTTGTAATGCCGCTCCGCCTGAGCCAAGACTTCCAGCTTAATTCCTAGAGGAATTGTTGGCACCAGATTGTGGTGTGGATCCATTCCTGTAATTCATAGTGATTTTCCTGACCCATATCTTGTTTGATTCATCCTAAGTCTCATTTGTATCAATTTTCTCCTTGCCTTTGTCTTGTCTTTGTTCATCCAGTTTTCTATTTACCGGACCTCTTCTTCCATTGTCTTTACTTCTGCAGAGTCTTGCAATATGACCAGATTTATTGCAGTTGAAGCATATAATATTTCTTTTCTTATAGGCCTGGTTTTCTCTTGATCTGCATTGATTAGACATATGTCCAAACACATTGCAAACAAAGCAGTAACCATTGAAAGAATTGCTAATTCTTCTGTTATTGGAATTATTCATTTGCATACTTCTGCATTCATTTGATCTATGACCATACCTGTTACACTTGAAGCATTGATCAGAGAAGGATGGACCTCTTGGATTTACTATGCTTCTGCACTGAGTAGCTCTGTGACCAAATTTGTTGTAGTTGAAACAATTTCCATTGAATGATGGATGTCTTTGAGCATTTGGCTGTCTCACCTGAGATTTTCTAAATCTGTTTCTCTCATTCTTAGACTAAAAATTTTTCTGTCCGGATCTGGAGCTTTCACCTGTCTCATATCCAAGACCATGCTTGTCATCAGCCCTTTTCTATCCTTCAAGTAGTGCTTCAAGTCTTGCTAAACTTATTTTGAACTTCTCCTTATATTCATTTTCAATATCTAGGTCATGTCTGAGAGTGACTAATTGCCTTTCAAGTTCTATCTCATGGTCTCTGCTTTCTTGTAGATCAGACTCTAGATGGCTAGCTATTCCATCTAGTTCAAGTAACATTCTTCAGATCTTTCTTTTAGTTTTTGTTTCAGATCTTCAATTTTCTTCCTATCTTCACTTTCATTGGTTTGCCTCATTACCCCAGTCCATTTCAATTTTCAACACAACAACTTCTTTGGAGAGCTTCTCACATTCCTTTGTTTTTTCTTCCAAATCTTCATTCAAGCCATTTTCTTCAGGTAAACTAGATAGCTGTAGAAGTACCTCCTTTTTTCTTTGCAAGAATTTGTTTAATTTATCTTTTAACACCTCAATGGTGTCATCAACATCTTTAAGTTCACCTCTTAGATTACTAATTTCTGTTCTAGATTGAGCAATCTCTTCTAGGGCTAATTGAAGATCTCTTAGTGAACCCATTGAAAACTTCTTCCAAGATCTTTTCCTTAAGCTGTTAGGATTTTCTAAGGAACTTAGCTCTGATACCAATTGTTGGAATAGGTCTGAACAACTGAGAGGGGGGGTGAATCAGTTGTCACTCTTCTTTCCTTTTCTCTAATGTTATTTCTTTTTACAACTTAAGATTAAATCAATGATATAAACAATTCATCCTTTGAACAATAGCATATGAGTAGAAAACATGAAATGACACATTTGACACCAAGAATTTGACATGGAAACCCGGTTAAGGGAAAAACCACGGTGGGGATTAACCCACAAAAATTAATACCCTGTTAAAAGTATTGATATAAAATGGGAATGCACATGCATTCGGGCTCACTGCCTAGAGCTCACTACTCAAATGAAGGCTCACTGCCTAAGACAATATTACAAATGAAAAATAGAGATATGAACTGATGATAGCATCTACTTATAATGTAGGAATTTCAATTCCAGTTGAGTACAAAAACATATTTTACACATTTCATCCTTGCTTTGTTCTTCTTACTGTTCTGCTCTCATTCGTACCTTAGATTTCTGCTTTACTCACATTCACTTTCTTCGCATACAAATCTACACTAAACAACCAAATTCATCAACTATATATATCTGCAACAAGATCTATAATCATTCTACCAATCGGCTTCAACAGTACTTAGAACACTTAAGAATGCTCAGCCCTATCGGCTAGATCTATGCATAACTTGGAGTGCTGACAAAAACTTACTCTTGTAAATCATTATTCATGTCGGCCATAGTTACTAAATGCCACCATTTGTCCAACAAGCAACTTCCATTCATCTGGAAACAAGATCTTAGGCAAGGTTTACCTATGCTTCTTTTGTCTGCTCTGTCAGACTAAAACCCGATACACAGATGCTAATAACATTTGATTCCTTCATCACCGGATGACAAAATTATGGATTTAGAGTGTATTTGCAATGCTGTCAACAACCTTGGATCCGCAACATACCATGTCTTTCCATTAGAGAGATCCGGACCAAAATACCAGACTCTGCTATATACTCTATTCCAGGCTCCTGAACTTAGATAGATTATTGTTTTGACTTCCGGTATGATTAGATACTATACTGCGAATGTGTGGGACAATCTTAGTTGCCATCAATGACAACTCCTATCAATGATATGCAGTGTCTCTTGCCAACAGATGGATCTATCAAAAAATACAAAGCACAATTTGTTGCAAAGGGATATGCTCAACAGGAGGGCATTGATTATGAAGAGACATTTGCACCCACTGTGATGATCAAAAAAATCAGAGTTGTTTGTGCATTGGCAGTGCATAAAGGATGGAAACTTCAACAGATGGACGTCAAGAGTGCTTTCTTAAATGGTGATATAAAAGAATAAGTATACATGACACAACCAGAAGGTTTTATTTATGAACATCATCCTCACAAGGTATGTCATGTCATCAAGTCAATTTATGGACTTACGCAAACTCCCACGACATGGTACATTAAAATCGATGGTCACCTGTTGCAACATGGATTCACTCGTAGCCACTTATACTCCAATTTGTATATTAAGAGGTTTGGCACAGAGATTGCCATTCTCGTTTTGTATGTGGATGATCTTGTGCTCACAGGAAGCTTAGACAATCTTGTCGATGATGTAAAGAATGATCTCAAGCAATCCATTGACATGAGAGATTTGGGGCTTCTTCACTATTGTCTTGGCTTGGAGATATGGCAAAAGAAGAATCACATTTTTATCTCCCAAATGAAATATGCCAAGACACTCCTAGAAAAGTATGGAATGCCCAATTGTAAGCATGCGTCCACCCCAAAAGAAAAAGGTTTACAACTCTCTCAATTCTAGGATTCACCTCAAGTAGATACAACTCTCTAAAGTCAGCTTTTACTTGACTTACACTAGACCAAACTTAAGTTTTGTTGTCATCTATCTTTCACGATTTATGCAGGAGCCAAAGAAGTGTCATTGGATTGCAACAAAGCATGTTTTGAGAAGTCACAACTAATTATGGTCTAGAATACAAGAAGAACACTTAGTTCTTCTTGAAGGGATATACTGACTCAGATTATGCAGGATTTGTTGATGACAGTAAATCAACTTCAGGATTTGTTTTTCATCTCAGATCTAGACCTATCTCGTGGATTAGTAAGAAGCAAACTGTTGTTGCTCTCTCATCCACTGAGGCTTAATATAATGTCGCACAAGGAGTTGTGTGCGAAGCAATTTGGTTACATCGCATTCTGGTTGACATGGACATACTTGAAAAGCATCGACCTATTCTTTATTGCGACAACCAAGGTGTGTTGAAACTTGTGAAGAATCCAATTTTTCATGAACAAACCAAGCATATTGAGGTCGATTATCATTACATTCGGGACCAAGTCTTGAACCACCACATCCAGCTCTAGTACTGCCCCACAAATTCTAAGGTAGCAGATCTATACTTGCCAAGTCTCTTGGTAAGGTTAAATTTGGTTTGTTTAGGGGTTACATTTGCAAAAATAATGTAATAAGAGGGGAATGTTAGCATATGCTATTATCTATTACATTGTGCTGATTAGTTCTTCCAGTTATGTAGACCATTGTAGATACAGTTACAAGGTAACTGCATGTCTTGCTTTATATACCTTGTAGCTTCATTGGATAAAATATCAAATACTTCATTCGTTTATCTTCTTCTCGCTCTCTCCATGAGCAGTGAAGTGCAGGTCAAATGTGACCATCAGAGTACTATTTGTTTGGCCAAGAATCCCATGTACCATGCTTGTATGAAACATATTAAAGTTCAATGTCACTTTGTTCACAAGATATTAAAGAGTGGTAAGATCACGATTTAGAACATTGAGACTTAAGATAATGTTGCAGATTCACTTACAAAAGTAATGAGCATGGATAAGTTCTCTTGGTTTAGGGAGACCATGGGACTTGTATCATGTACTTGATTCATTTCATGCTTTATGTTTTGGTCATTGCAACGTATAATATCGAGTGGGATAATGTTAAGATAATGCGATATTAAATTACAATCCTAATGTATAATATTATGTCTTCAACTTCCTTGGAATGGGCAACTTTGATGTCCATGAGAGGTTGAGGGATATTATTTTATTAGTATTGTTTGGATTATGTGGGATATTGTTGTAATGGAATTAAATAAGGGAGGTTAGAAAAGGAAGTGAATGATTGAGAGTTATGGAGCATCTTTCTCAAAATAGACAATGAAAATGCATTTAGTGCACTCATGGACTACCTAGAAAATAGAAAGTGTATTTAGTGGAATTTTATGATAGAATCTGAGTGTCAGTATCTAAGAGGAGTTATTTTCTATTTTCTAATTGAATGAAAATTTTTACCATGGTATTATTTTATGGTTATTTTCTAAGCCTTGTTAAGTCTATATATTGAGAGCTTGGTATGAAGGAGGTATGTTTATTGTGCAAATACTTTCATGTTGCAACAATGTTGTCAGACTAAAGAAGATTATACGAGTTGTACCATATTGATGTACTTGTTTCTACTTGATTAATACAATCTTAGTATCTCTTTGATGGTGGAGTTTTATTATAAAAGGGTTTCTTCACATATATTCAGTGTCATATGTGTTTTTTGATTTCTTATTGTTGTTACAGATTCTTTTCTATAATGTTCTATTTTAGTTTTAATGGTTAATCACACGTACCTCTAATTGGGTTAATCAGATTTGTGTACACTTTAAGTTTAGACTTTCACTATTATTGTTCACCACATTTTTCAACATAAGAGAGGTCCATTTTTTATCTTTCAAAATGCAAATCATGTCATGTTACACTACTTACGGTTTTATTATTTTTATGTTGTTGATGTTTTTTACCTTTACTCATGATCTTCTAATTTTTCATTACTAGCGAGCATGCCTGTGTTGATGCAAGACGTGTTATTCATCATGTTAATCAAGTTAATGTCAATCTTGTTTTTTCATCATATATTGAAAGTGATTATGTTTAGGATCATATTCATAGTGATAATGTTGAGGAAAATGTTATAATTATTAATGTGTGTTTATTTCTTCTAAGACTTGAGAATTTGTAGGGAAAGCAATAGGAATTTGTGCAAAGTTGCTTGAAAAAATGGGTTGTGCATGTGGTGAAATTAGAAAAATAATGGTTAATGTATTGTTTTTCCCTTCATGACAAATTTTCTTCCAATTATTCTAAAAAAATAGAGGACAAGCACATTGTGTAGAGCTTAGGGTGGTCAACTTATCATTCAACTTTATATGTAGCTTCAACATTTGACCATCATTAACAATTAGGTAGATTCTCCGTGAGATCCCTCTTTAGGGGGGACAAGAGGGTATGATTATGCCATCAATGTAGTAGATTATGAGGATCATCTTTTCTCTTATATGTGAATGGTAGTTTGATTCTATTAGGATTGAAGAAGAATTGATGAATTTATATATAATTTACCATTTGTAGGAGAAGACGTGTAAGATGCTTGACTCCATACAACAAGAACAAAGAATTGATTTTTAGATTGCATTTTAGTTGCTCAAATTGTCAAAGTAATGTCATTAGGAAGGATGATGTGCCCTCTCTAGAATGCAGAAGAGTTAAATTTAACGGCACAACGCATTGACCCAATAACTAGTTGAGTTGTAAAGAGGACGTTAGATGTCCCTCTAAGTTATATAAGTATCATTTAACACAATAATATATGTTGGATGAGTGATCATTTAGAAAGACAGACTAAATTTGGATAATTTTTAGAAAGAAATTGGTCATTACAAAATAATTGAGCATGTAAAAAAATTATATAATAAAAATATTGGATTGAAAACATTTTTTTAATATTTATATTAAGGCGGGTGATAAACTACAATTCAGTTGGCACTTCCATCTGTTTTTTGGGTAAGCAATAGACTTGCATCTTTAAATAAAGAATTCCTAAGATTTCTAACTAAACTCTAGATTCTAGTAGTGTTTGGATGGCATGAGGAAATACATTAATTTTTTGTTTTAATTATATAATTTGGCACGTGAGATGGGATTGGGATGGATTGTGAATGGTCATCTAGACTGAAAGTTAATGCTCTTGATGGCCCAGGCGAAGACGAAGGCAAAGAGAAGTACAAAACCCACAATAACAATTGCAACGGGTCCCAAGAAGTCATGCTTAAATCCGAAGTAGCTCTCTAGGAATTGGTCCAGCGGTTGTGATTCCTCCTTTCCTGCTTTGGCCATGAGATGGGTGATGTCCCCGTATTGTGATGTAATCAAGCCATATAAAGTCCATGCATAGGGGCATGCCCAATAGTACCATCTCCACCACACTGGGATTTTCTGCATTTAATTACATAACACCACTCATCTCATATATACATATATTCAGTTGAAAGAGCCTTTTTCCTATAATAACAAGAACAAAGTTTAATAAAAAAGAGAAGCAGCTAATATCATATTTGAACTACTTACGGGGCGGGGAATTAGAAATCCAGAAAAAAGCATCCAGATGCCATAAAAGGCAGAGGAGACAATTGCAGCAGTGGTGGCATTTGGAGTGAGAGCTACAGTCATCATCCCGTAATATGTGTGGTACAAGAAAGTGAAAAACATGAAAAAGAAGAACCAAAAGAATTTGGTTGCGACCCAGTTAAAATCGATCATTGCATACACTATCAACCCATACATCACTGACTGGATAAATACATAAGGTAGCTCAATCAATATCTGCAACATGAAGCCCACCATTTGTCTCTCATTAAAATATCAATAAAATAAACAAGAAATGCTCTTTCGTTTTTCCAATATTCTTTACTAAAGTATTGTTGTATAGTCTACATTGTGATTGGAGAGAGAAAGAATGATTATTCCTTACTTGAGCGAAAGCATAAGGGAGAGGTGAGTACATCCCTGCTGCTTTTTCTCGATAGAAAACCGTTCTCTCAACTTCTACCACAGGTTGAATAGAAGTAGCATTGTTCACTCCGATGAACACAATTGCTGAAAACATTGATCCCATTGCATTGAACACATCTTGTTGCTTCTTTCTGCATATGTTTATTATGGCCCAAATCATCATAATTTCCAAGTAAAAATCAATACCAAATTTTAAAATTGTAGGCATGTAAACAACTTGAAAGCACATGTGCAACTTACATCTTACTCCCCATTTTCCAAAAGATGGTGCCGAACAACAAAGCACATACGAGAGTAAAGAAGAGTCTGACAACATTGTACTGTGGATTTCTCCAATATGAGAGGTGTTGTTTCCATAGACACGCTATTACTTGAACGGAAAAAGGCTGTGAAAATTGAGACTCAAAATATAAATCTTGAGAGCCTGGAGTAGGTGTGCTAATTTCCTTTATCAAGACTTGGTTTTGCCTGCACAGACCATTAATATTTAGATTCCATTGTTAAATACTTGGTTTTTAATCTTTGTATCAGTTTATACCTAGATTCTATTTTGTTTTTAGTTCAACTGAAATTTCACATGAGAATTCCTACTTGTAGAGGGATGAGGATCGATATATTTCTGCAAAATCTACTCCCAAACGCATTTCTGCACCTACAGAGCTTGCTTCAAGCATCCATGTGGCAGGGTTGTATCCCGGTGTGATGTAAGGAACTCCTTTTGTTGACTGGAAGTAGTCAATTAGAGTTTGAGAGTGGCGACCAAGAGGTCCCACGTATATCATCTGCCCTCCACGCTTCATCAACACAAGCTGCAGCGATTCACATTCATTTAATTACTACCTACTCAATAGAAAATTGATGATACAAGTATAATTTGGGTAATTTACCCACCTCATCAAAGGCTTCAAAAATATCAATGCTGGGCTGGTGAATGGTGCAGACGACAGTTCTTCCTGTATCCACAGTGTTACGCACAGCTCTCATAACAATGGCAGCAGCTCTTGCATCCAAACCTGATGTTGGCTCGTCCATGAAAATGATGGAAGGATTTGCCACCAATTCAACTGCAATTGTCAGTCTCTTGCGTTGTTCTGTGGAAAGACCGTTCACTCCAGGGAGCCCAACCAGTGATTCTCTCAGATTGTTTAACTCAACCAGCTCCATCACTTCATCTACAAACATCTGCAATATACATTCCAGAAAATTATTACAACACTTTACTTCATTTTAATAAAGCTCACCCACATTGTATTCAGACTTAGAAAATTAAGGGAGGGAGGAGGAAAGTGCAATTACAAGCTAATACACGTTATATATACCTTTCTTGCTTGAGGATCAACCTCCTTTGGAAGACGAAGCCAAGCAGAATAAACGAGGGACTCGTAAACCGTAACATAGGGAGAATGGATGTCATTCTGCTCACAATAACCAGAAATGCGAGCAAAAGTCTCTTGTTGCTTTGGATAGCCAGAGATAGTGATGGATCCTTCAATGTATCCCCCTGTTTTCCTTCCGGCAAGAACATCCATCAATGTTGTCTTCCCAGCACCACTCACCCCCATCAAACAAGTGAGCACGCCAGGCCGAAAGGACCCACTCACTTCACGCAATAGCTGGAGTCTATCCTCTGTAACTCCCTGCTGCTTCATTTCCTACATATATCATATCCAACTTGACTCAGTTTCACTTTCTCTAGTTATGATTAGTTTTAGCCAAGAAATACAATCTATGAGGGATGGGAGGGGAGAGAGCATACTGCAGGCATGTCGACGAAGTAACTGACATTTTCGAATGCCATTGCCAAAGGTTGGAAAGGCAACACCATTCCCTTCTTACCTCCTGTGATCAAATACCATGGAAACATTACTAATATTCCCCACAACTGTGAACATCCCAATCCAAATTTGATTCAAACAAAGAAAAACATCTGATCCTTCACAAAATTGAAACAAACTTACTTCCAACTGAGGAAATAGTTTTCATTTCTTGTGGAGTCTGTCTACTTTCCCCCATTCTATCTGCATGGTTTTCCTCTACGCCTTCTTCTGGAATCAATGCTTGAGGTCTCCCAAGAGCTTCACAAGTGACAATCATATATAGTGATTTACGTGGAGAGATAGCTTGAATTATTTGAATTACCCATTAGTTAGGTAATTAAATAAACAGAGAAAGGGGGAGTGGAGATTTAAAAAATTCAACTTACGATCTAGATATGCCAATGCCAGAGTGTAGAGCAAATTGAACATAATAGCATATCCTGCCAGCACTCCAAGGGACATCCAATACCAGTAGCTTTCAGCAAACAATCCACGAGATTCCAACAATTCTCTACCAATGTTTTCTCCGGGCTGCAAAAATAACCAACATAACATTATCATAAAATTTTAACAACATCAATGCTCCTGGATTGCATAAATTTTAAATTTCAATTCAGTTCCGATCCTAACCTTTTGCCAACGGGGTGCTTGAAATTCAAGCACTGCAATGGCATTTTGAGGATACATGAGAGGAGATACCCAATAACCCCATATCCACCAGGGCTTAATATCACCTGCAGACACAAGATCCGCAATGAATGTTAAATTATTTCAAAGTCTCGATTAGTCGTTCTAGTTTTTTGTATATGTCAAGTGATATTTTGCTGAAAATGGTATGGCACCTCTGGATACAATGAATCCGCCAAGAACTAATATAAGCAGAAGTGCAAATGATCCAAATGTGTTTGCCACAATCTGACTTCGTCCGACTGCAGCAATGAAACGAAAAAGCGACAGAGACATTTGGTGGAGGATGAATAAGAGGAAAAACTGGCGAAAAAACCTGCGTCAGGAAATGGAATGGATTAAATGTTGGAATCACATTGGATGAGGAATTGATTGCACTGGCCAAATTGAATACCTGTTTGGATTTGGGTCAAAGCCAATGGTATAGTAGGTAAGAATGACCCAAATGGAAGACTCCATAAGTGACAGAGGGACTCTCATTACCCATGTGGGAAGTGAGTAAGCCCAGGCCGGATACATCTTAGAATCTCTCTGCTTGTAGAACACCGGAAGGCGAATCATCGTCATAGACAGCTCTACAAATCCGTTGAACATGATGTTAACCAACGTAAAAAACAGAGCCCCGAAGTAAGTTTCCCCGCCCTCTATACTTCCAGCACTCATTTCTGTGCGGAAGAAAACCGTGAGCGTAATCAAGGCAATCGTTGTAATCTGTCATCAACATCAAGACAATTTAGGGAAAAATTATGGTACTAATGTATGCTGAAAAATACAGTACAGTAATAACCTAATATTGGACTTACTTGGAAGAGCTTAAATATATAAATGAAGGAGCTTCTCTTCATCAGCAAAATCTCTCTGTCAATGCAAGCTTTAATAAGCTCCATCTTGCCCAAACCATACTCTTTGGTTGTAAGAGCTGCGGGATGGCTTTTACTTTTATCATATGGAACGGCCAGTTGCGAATTTAGGTCTACACCAACTTTAAAGGATTGAAATGCATCTGCGAACTCCTTCACAGGGACGTAATGGTATATCTGGCTTTTTCTAATCCAGTACTGCTCTTGATCTTTTCTAGATGTTACCTGTGCATGAAAAAACTAGTGAAATTCTGTACTGCATATGTTCGTTCAAGTTAACATAGCAAGGAGAAGAAGAAGAGTAAGAGTATACCTCTTGCAGGAAATCTGCAACACCTTTTCTTTCGGGGCAAGCAAAACCCATGGACTCGAAGAATTGCACTATTGACTCTCGGGGGCCCTGGTATAGAAGTTGCCCTTCTGAAAGTAAAATGATATCATCGAAGAGATCAAAGGTTTCTGGAGCAGGTTGCAAGAGCGAAATCACCATTGTTGTATTGTACACGTGAACAATTTGTCGCAAGCATTGCACAATCTGAAATGTTGTAGAGCTGTCCAGACCAGTTGAGATCTCGTCCATGAAAAATGCCTTTGCAGGTCCAACAATCATCTCCCCAGTTGTCACTCTTTTCTTTTGACCTCCAGATATCCCTCTCGTCATATTGTCTCCCACCAACGTATCCCCGCATATGTCTAACCCCAAAATCTGCGCACAATCATGGCTAATTCTGGTTATTCTTCTATGTTCGAAATGGAGTCATTGTATCACTAATCCTAATATTAGGTGCCTCAAAAAGGATATCTCTCGGTGTACTTTAGATATATTTTTTAAATATAAATATACATTCAAAATGGAGTCATTGTATTCTAGAAGCCTATTGATCTACAATCATCTCACCTTCAAAACATAGTCTGTTAGCATACTGGACTTCTGTCCCTCCATAGCTGCAGCCTAGGGAAAAAATTCAACAACTCCTTGTCGTGAGGCGAGTGGAATTACAAAGAATTATTATCTTAGGCTAGGCAAGTGAATTGTATTATCAAGTACCTTCATGAAGATATCAATGTCGGGGTCTGGTTTGATCCCCTGCTCCTTCTCTCGTCTCGAAAGTTCACTTAGCACATCTGCATTGTGCAACCAATATATTAATAAGCTTTTATCCTCTTAGGCAATTATTATTATTCGGTATATAGAACAATAGTTACCATATCTTTCAGCTACTCCTTGGCATCGAGCCGAGAAGTCGAGGGTCTCTCTCACAGTCATTTCTCCAATGTGCAAATCATGCTGACTAATATAAGCAGACGTTCTCTGCGCCACAAATTCATCCATCCTATGTCCGTTGTACGTTACTTCTCCTTTCACCTGAAACATTCACATCATTTGATTCAATTCATTTTCTCTTTGGGTTTATAATTTATGGCAATCTTATGAAAGACAAATTTGGCTGGAGCTAGAGTCTAGAGAGATTGACTAACCCTTAGTGTTGCGTCCAGTTTTCCTGTAAGAGCTAAGAGAAGAGTAGTCTTTCCAGCACCGGGCGGACCCAAAAGAAGTGTCATTCTGCATAATGTCAATTCGTTAAGCTCTACTGGTGCATTTTTTAACAAGTTATTTCAACATTGCATCAAGGGGTATATCTTCACCTGCCAGGCTTTATGACACCGCTCACATCCTTCAGAATCGTCATGGTTTTCTTATTGCTCTTATACAAATGAAGTGACTCCAAAAGACTCTGACAAAGAGAAAGAGAAATCCCCAAACATCAGATATCTACAGTGAATACTAGTAGAGCATCAAAAATATGGATTTATTCATTGGTCAATACCTCAGCCATATTAGCTGTATAGTTGAAGAGCGTAGGCAATGCCCTGCTTCCAATGTATGCATCAACATCCACATTGAGGTTCTGGAAACGGACCTCTATCTCAGGCAAAGTAACCCCCACCCTGATTACAAGTTACAACAAACAAACAAACCGATTATACCCATATTCTAAATAGTGTTTCACATTTGAATAGAAAACAACAAGTAGCTGTACCTGTCAATCCTTTCCCGAAGTTTATGCAAAAAGGGTTCATTGTCTTGGTCGGCAGCCTTTACAAGCCTGTCAAGCAATTGTTGTCGTGTCCCCAACTCCATATTTCTTACATCTATTTGGTGAAGAATCTCATCATCTCCCTCAGTCTGTTTGAAAATGGATGTTCTTATGCGATCATATGTGGGAAGTTTCTCTAAAGCCGCCCATTTGAGCGCCTCCTCATCATTCTCTTGCTGTTGATGTTTGGATCCAAAAACACTGTCTGATCTTCCAAACAATCTGGTGCTCCCAGAACGCAGGCTTCCCGTCCATGTCAACCCTAACCCTCTTTCGCCCTCTAACGCAGCCATTCTGCTCTAGATATCTCTACACTCTACACCTACACTTTCACTCCTTTTCTGATCAAATAACAATTTCTAGTTTAACTCTACCTCCAATGTCAAACATGGGTTCAGCGAAACTAAAATACTTTATGGGACCACAATACAGCACCAGCCTTATAATGCATGTTTCTTAGAATGAGATTCAATACATCTATACATCTAAAAGCAAATCGTTTAATCTCTACGTGTAGACGATAGATTGATGGCTAGTGCTACTATTTTTCTCTGGCATAGAAAGCTAGAATTGCCTTGCAATTACAATTGTATTTGGGTATGACTCTGTGAGAATGAGAGAGGATCAATTGTATTTGGGTATGAGTGTGTGAGAATGAGAGGATTATAAAGAAAGAGGAGCAGGGGAAAGGACAACCAAAGGTGATGGGTGAATCCAAGAAAAGCTTGTTAAGATTACCTAGATTTCCCATACACCTTTAAAAACAATAAACCCATCTCAACATTCGTTTAGATCTCCCATCAAGATCTTAAATCCCATTCCTAACTCATCCGCTCTCAGTAAACCCCAAAAAGAAACACATCCTCGTAATGATCGCATGCAAGCAAGTTAATATTGAAAGGATAATTAAGGATATCTGCACATCTTTCCAGCCAAAGACATTAAGGATTAATCGAAGGAATATGTTGGGACAATATATGGTCAATGCCTTCACAATCTGGGAACGATTTAGTTCCGAGATCTTCCTTCTCTTCTAATTGTTATACACTTGCACTATTTCCTTTGTTTTTTTCCAGAAAAACAACGTCTACGTGACTTTCTCTAGAACGGCTGACATTTATTTATTTTTTAAATTCGAATACAATAATGATGATCGTGCTGACAACAAATCTCATTGTCAATTCCCGGATCATATCGTTAACAATGAATAATGCTGAGCAACTTTATTAATTATATTTCCTAAAGAATTAACTGTCAAAGTGATACGCTTTCAATTGCAGATTTCTTTTAAGATTGTCAGCTTTAGGTATTAATTTGATATTTTCTTTATTAATTATATATCCTAACGAATTCTTATGAAAGACTTCAATAGACTTTGTGAGGATTTCCACCTTTTTATAGAATTCACATGGGAATTCATCCAAACTAGGGCCTTTGTCAATAGACATTGTAAAATAGCCTCCCACAAGTCTTCTTTAGTGAGAAGCTTATCATAAAGAATACACTAGGAGTTGGAAACTTGACAAAGAACTACATTAAGGTATTGCTGCAAAGCAGTGTTATGAGTTGGAGTATACTTCTCAGGAGCAAAGACTTGCTCATAGTGCTAGACGAAGCGCTGTAAAATATTGAGAAGCTCATTGAAAAGTTATTTCCTTTGCTTGATTTTTTGATAGTTTGAGATGTATGATTTATTTATTTATTTATTTTTAAAGAAGAAGAGCATATGGTGAAGGCTCGATTTATCGGGGTCTGACGATTTTGCCTTCCCTACCAATTAGTTGATCAACTTATGACAAGACACTTCAACGAATCTTGAGCCGCCATTAATGATCATTCCAGAGCTTGATGGCATGGTTGGTGAGCTCCATGCGCCCCAAGGCTGTTGTGGACACTTCCAAATTAAATTTTTTGTACCAAGGCATGGTTGAACACTCCATATCTACAGGATTTTCTAGCATGACCGATGTGGTCGTGATGCAAGCCGCATGGTCGCCCAATTTCATTTCCTAGAGGGCAAGGCTCTCCTTCCAAGGCTCATTCAAGGTGGATGAAGTATTTATGTGATTTGGCATTTACTTACAAAGGCGAGGAAAAGTATTTTAGTTGCAGAGCAGAGCTGAAAATACAGAAAAATTTGTATGAAACCTAAGGTTTCTTCCCATTACTGGTTTTAGAGCAATTGTATTGTAATATTTTCTAGATTCTCTCTCAAAGGCCATGAAAGAACATTGTAATTCTCAAAGAATAAATTGAATGTGCCAATTGAACTTCATTTCAAGTGTCTCTATGAATGCATTGTGAGTTTTTGGTATTCTGGCAATATACCCTAATCACATTTGCTGATTTGAGCATTGTTCATGATTGGTTGATCTTGTAGATTGTAAAATACTTTTGCATATGCTTTTGTGAGGTATCCTTTCATATCAATGTATGAAACTTGTGATATATTTGTGGATTATTAAAGAATGCTTGTGAAATTAAGTTTTGTAATCTTCTAACTGATAGTTTGTTGTGTAGGAGCTTAGCTTATACAATAGATTATTAGTTACTATCTTTGGTGTCACCTTGATTAGGTGACAAAATTTGATTACATTAGTTTCCCCTTTGTTTGGGTGTCCATACTCTACTACCCTAACTGGATACAAGCATCGATCTGCTATTTTTCAACTTTCCTCTTTTCCTTCAAGCACATTCAAAAACAACAAAACCTCAAAACTTTATTTTATCAGTGTTATTTGTCTTATCCACATCCATGTTTAGATTAATGTTATTGTATTAGGGGCCATCAAAGCATTATTTTAGATTCCCTGCATGATTGTGTATCTACTTCATGAAGGTATAACACCCCTGAATTCCACAAACTAGCATATAGGTGCTTAGTGACATAAAATTGGAGTTCCTATGCATTGGGTATGGTTTGTCTTAGGGTTTTAGTTCATACTTTTGCAAATCTTTTCTCTCATATACCTTAGGGAATCCCCCCTTAGTCTAGTAGAGCTAAAAGAAGAAGAAGGCCTTACCCACCTTATCAATGTTGTCCTTAGTTGCCTCATCCTAAGTGTAAGTTTGCGATCCTTGTCTTGAGTTTGACACCCCTAGCTCTCAAGAATTGATTGGCTTTAGGGATTTGAGGATTCTCAACTTTGAGCACCAACAAAATTGGTGCCATTGCCGCAGAAAAATGAAAAGTTCCAGGTTGTATTCCTAAGTACTCTATTGGTAAAGAAAATCTTCTCTTCCCAAGTGAAGAGTGACAACTTTGTTTAGGTTGAAACCCTTCAAAAGTACAAAGGACAGAATCAAAGATGGAAAGAGGGAAGCATTCAAGGAATTCACTACAACTTGATGATATTGAAACACACTCGGGTAGGTAGTGTAGTGCCTGGAAAGTTACAAATAAAGGTATTCCTACTAAATACACTCCTCAAAGAAATGATGTTGGTCCTTCTATTAGAGATGATGTAAATGTTGATCATTATCCATCTACATCAAATGATGCTAGTGATAGGATAATTAGACTTAATAGAGGACACCATAGACATGATTTTGGCATGCCAAGAGGTTTAGTTAATATGATTAGAGGGGATAGAAGCACATCCCAAGAACCAGTATGAAGATTTGGATATGTCAAATCTTGCAAACATAAGAACTAACAGGGTAGGAACATGTTCTAATTCTCCTGCTTATGCACATGGGACTGAACTGGAACAAGATGCTCCATTCTATGATGCTAATGTTGCTACACAATTAGAAAATGAGTGTAGAGACAAAGAAATTGATGAAGAGTTGGATATACTTGATCACCTTAAAGACAAAACCAGAGAGTTGCAAGATCAAATTGATTTGTAACAAGCTCAATTCCCATAAAATGCACAACCACAACATCAGCCTCAACCTCAAAATGTTCTTACTCAACCAACACCTAATTAGCAGCAACATAGCCAGCATATTGTGAGAACACCTAATAGGAGGCATGCTCAAAGGTTCCCACCACCAAGGCATCCTCTAGGAATGGAAAGATATATAGACAATTAGATTTTTAAGGCATCTCGGATTAGCCTCATCCAATACCAAATGAAATCAGGGATAAGGTGCCTAAGTTTCAAGGTAATAATGTTGTCATTGGTGAAGAACACCTTAGGAGATTCATCAATGTGACTGATGAATATGAAATCGAGGATGAAGATGTCATGATGAAGCTATTTGTGCAGTCATTAGAATAAAGTGCTAAAGAATGGTACCGAAGTCTTCCAAACAATACCATTGACTCATGGGATGAATTCATGAGAGTTTTCAGGTTGTTGTATGGAGATAGAATTGATCGTAAATTTGCAATCCATGAGTTAACAACAATCAAAAGGGTATAAATGAGATTGTTGATGAGTTCAACAGTTGGTGCTCAAAGTTGATGCTCCTCCAATCCCTAAATCCAATTAGTTCTTGAGCGCCAAGGGTATCAAACTCAAGACAAATATTAAGGACTTATGCTTAGGATGAGGCAACTAAAGCCAACTTTGATAAGGTAGGTAAATCCTTCTTCTTCTCTATGATCTGTTAGGCCAAGGAGGTATTCCCTACGGTGTATGAGAAAAGCAAAAGAGTCAATATGAAGCTAGACCCTAGATCAAACCATACCCTACAGACAAGAAACTCTAATTATCTAGACATCACTAAGTGACCAATATGTTTTTTTACAGAAATAGAGTGATACACATCGAATAAGAAGACACACAACCATGTAGATAGCTTAAAAATTATGCTATGATAGCCCCTAGTACTTACAATAACATATCTCTAATCATAGATGTGGGTAGGGCAAATAACACAAATAAAATGAAATTTTAAAATTTTTATTGTGTTTGAAGTGTTGTGAGGGAAAAGGAAGGTTAACAGAGAGTAGATTAGTGCCTATTCCAGCTAGGGCAATAGAGTCTTGATGAATAGTCAAAGGGGACATCGAGGTAATCATATTTTATTGCTTAATCAAAGTAATAACAAAGACTATAGTTGATAGGATATCAAATAAGTTGGCCTCTATACAATAAACAAACAACTAGAAGATTTGCATCTACATAATTCCAAGCATTCTTCAATAATCCATAAACAATCCAAAAATCTCATAAATTCTCATGAAAAGATACCTTGCAAAATCAGTACAGAGATGTTTTATAGTTCAAAAAACCAACTGATCATGATGACCATTCGTATCAGCAAATGTGACGAGAATAACTTGTTAAAGTTATCAAAGGCTCATCAAATGCTTGAGGTGTCACCTGGAATTATCTACAAACTGCACTTTTAATTCGTTCTTTGAAGATTACAGCGCCCTTTCATTCCCTTGCAAGGAAGTTTAATTTGGAATTGTCCATAGCAGTCCTGGGGTGCATGGAGCTTGCCAACCATACCATCAGGCTCTGGAATGATCATTAATGGTGGCTTAGAGAGTTGCTAAAGTGTCTTGTTGTGAGTTGAATAACTAATTGGAAGGTAAGGCAAAATCATCAAACCCTGACAAATTGAGCCTTCACCATATGCTCTTCTTCTCAACACTTGATTAACCAATTCATCCAAATCTTGTTCTAAATGGTCCGTAAGAAGTCTCTGAGTGTTCTCTTGAATCTCAATTCCTCTTTGCTCCTCCTAGTTAATCACCTATTCAACTTCTTGATATTGGAGTCTAGAAGTTTTATTATGCCAAGCAACTACCTGAAAGTCTGAGATGATATCTTCAATATTACCTCCCAACCATGTACCACCAGGTTGCAACACAAGGGTTCTATTGGACTACAATCCCATAATAAAGCATGTTTTTTGGATAAAGGCAAATTCAACAAAATATATGTCTCTGTTCGACTATCCTCAGTAGAGTCACCAAAAATCTATTGGTAAATAGATTTGTCACCTAACTCTAAACATAAATTTGTCCACAAAAGTGACAACTATACCAACAATTGAGTCAATTACAATTGTGATTTTGTAATTGCTCTTTGCTTTTGAAAAGGAGCAAATTCCTTTGTAAGATGAAACTAATTAAACTGGGTATGCTTTTAACCTGAAAGCGGGAAAGGATATTTTCTAGAACATAAATGAAACACTAAAACTAGATACTGAAAAGGATAAATTTCAAAGAGAATATCAACAAAATTTTCCAAACATAGGAATGAAAGGCAACTGATGATACCAGAACGAATCTTTTAGGAGACCACTAACGCATCAAATTCTGACATATGACATAAGACACAAATAATGGTGTAGATATATAGATATATAGAAGCAGGTTATCAACAATCCATACAAAGTAGATGTAAAATCTTTCTTTAGTAACCAAAGTATTATAAATTTGACACAAATGCAAAATCAATGACACCACAAGAAGAAAATGATTCAAAGTTCACTATTATTCTGTATTAATGGCTACCAAAAATGAAGCTCAAAGTCTTTTTCAAAAAGATTCCAAATCCTGTATAGAATGTCCCCCTTACACCATAAAAAAGATCTAGAATTGGTTTTTCAAAAACCCATATATAGTCTCAACATTAGAAACTAATCTTTGCATGCAACAACTTCTTTAAAATAAAGTTGATAAAAATAAACTTTACAAAATATCATGAATAATAGTAAATTTTGACTTATAAAGTCCATTGAATTAATGTGACCAATAAAATAGAACAAATGTAAGTCATGCTAGTGTATCCTTCGTTCTTTCACCTTCTTCTTTTTTCTTTTTCTTGATTTTCTTTCTTGACCATATCATCTTTCTCCTTAGTAGAATATTTCATCTTTGTTGGATTCATCTTTGTCCTGTAACTTCTAAATCTATTCATTGTTGGGGCGATAGCCTTTCCATTGGGAATGATGATAATGCTCAACCTAGCCTTCCACATAGCAATAGTATCATTTGCTTCTTTCACTTTTCTGTGGAAATCAGTGATCTCTTTTCTGAAGGATATGAGGAAAGATGATAAATGTCAAAGCTTCTCAATGGCACTACCATTAATGGTGTCTTTGTTGTACTCAACTCTTCTGTCATCAATTTTTTGAATTTCACTTTAACTGAATTGATGTCAATCAAATTTTCTTCTTTCTCATCCATGATATTAATCTCTAAAGCCATATAATTAGCTTTAAGATCTAATGCAATCAAATTGTATTCAATCAGTACTTTATTTAATTCAGTTAAGAATTGTCTGATAACTATGAGTCTCCATTCCATAGCATGAAGCCACTTAGTTGTCTCATTCTCCTTAGGTTTACTAAATACATTCTTAGATACAAGAGTGCTAGTATCCACTTTATTTATTTCTTGCCAATCCCTTAATACAACCATGAGTAGAGATTCATCCTTCTTGGTAGATTAAACATTAGATATTGCCTCTTTTCTCTTATTTATAATATTCTCATATAAATGCATGGCCTCTTCAATATAGAGCAACCCATTGATGAGTAATTTTTCTATCCACTCCTCTATTGCTTTCCTAAAGGTCCAATATTTGTCAATTTGATCAAATACCTCAGGAGCAATCCCTTTGGGTGTATCCATTGAAATATTAAGAGGTTGAGAAGAAGCATCAACAATCGAATTGATATAAGATGTGAGAATTGATACCTGCTCTTTAAGAAGTTCTCTTTCTTTTATTTCCTCTTCTAACCTTTTGGTAATGATTTCAATTGACAATTTTGCATTGTGTATATCCCCTTCAATGGTAGGAGGTTCCAAGTCAATCTTGCTTACAATAAAGTCAGCCACATTGACATCTTCTTCATTCTTATCAACCATGGGATTAGCGATCTCAACAACTTGATGGCCAAAGGAAGGATCTACTATCATCCTTGATACTCTCTATGCTTTCCTAGGCTGGTAGTCAGGCTACAACAACCTGGCCACAACATCATAACTAGGGTGTACCATCTTGGTATATATCCTTTTTTTCTAATGGTTTCTTTTAACCAAATGGGTGGAGGAAGTATTGGTTTAGCATTAGTCAGAGTACTACCTGAACATCATCTGAGGCATTATTAGTTGTATCATGTTGCTATGGAGGTAGGGTATTGAAGACATGGTAACCTTATCTTGAGGAACAAGGCCAAATGGAGTCTCCTGACCTACTTGTTGGTCTTGTTGTGAGGCATCTTCAATAGTTACCTTAGATGCTCTTTTCACCACCAATATCTTCCTTGGTTTCCCACTGTCTTGTAACATTGTATCTTCAACTTTTCTCCTTTATCTGGGTCATTATCATTACCATCATTCCCTTTCTTAGGGACTTCTCCAACTCTAGTGTTAGGTACACTTGTAGAAGGCCCCAAGGAACTCTGTCCCACAGTTGCAACTTGTTCTTTTTTGGCATGTTCCTTCTGAGAAGATTATTACATCCCCAATCTTGACTAAGCTTAATCTTACTTTTTATGTGCTAAAATGGATAAATAATCATAGGTTAATGATTTGATGTTTGTGAAAAATATCAAGATAAATCATTGATTATATGGATTATGATTAATTCTTAGATTAGACATGAGATTTAATGAACTATTGAGGTTATTTTATGATTTATTTATGATACACTGATCATGGTTTGTATGACTGTGAGTGTAACCAGGAAAGGAATCTTCCTTCAAGAATGGAAGGAGAGTATCATTAGAGAGATGGGGATAGATATTCTGAAAAGACCAGTTTACCATTTGAAGCCTCAAAATGATCATTATGTGAACCCATGTGAGAGAAGGCATGTGACTATTAGTTTCTATCTTGATATTATCCTTGATTTGACTATTATTGATTTGACATGGGGAAAAGGTTTTCCAACATCAAACTTTGTTGATTTGGTCGAAAGAGTTTTGTTATCTTTTTCTCTGCTTCGCTCTATGTTCGAAGTTGATGTAAGCATAAAGTGGCAACGAGGGATAAGGTCTCGACCCACTCTCATACCTTAGCCATCATCGTATATCAAATTACATTGAAATGGTAATGTTACCATTGAGTCGATATATATATTATTTATATATTTGTTAAATTACAATATAGTGATAAAGATATTGGTTTTTATTAAAATATTATTATTTATCTCTTTATGTTAGAGTTTAATTTTAGAAGCTATCCTCATGCTCACATAGGAGGGCATTTCTCCCACAACCCTCGAAACAAGGAGGAAGTGGGGAATAACCGACTTGGTCATGGGGGTGACTGGGGGTAGTTGGCCGATGGCATGCCCTCTCGAGGAGATTTTTGAGGAGATAATTCTGCATCATGGGTCAGGAGAGTGGGGAGAATCCCATACTCTTGAAAGATAAGTTATAGTATTGTTGTTAGCTATTATTATTCTCTGTTTTTGGTGTGGCATGTATGTTTTCGAGCAAGGAGGACCGAAAGCAAGGAGAACACAGTCTTGGTGAAATATAGCTCACGTAGGAGTTGAAGGGGATTTCGATACAAGCTGAGACAGAAGTGCTTAGGTATATATGTTTCTATTATGATAGAAAATAGAATGATATGTAGTCTAGTTCTCCTTAGGTTGCTACTATGTTGAGTGGTGTTGCATGCCGACCAGGGCCGAACCCCTGTGTCGTGCATGTCATTTAATCATGTTTGATTTAAGTTAGTTTCTTGAAATGAAACATGTCTATGATATTCTAAGCTTATTATTGTTATATCATGTACTGTGTTTCGATAGCTATGTTATCATTGTTCGAAGCTTATTATTGTTATATTCTATACTGTGCTTCGATAGATATGCTATCATTATTCAAAGATTATTATTGATATTCCATGTATTTCTTCGATAGCTATGCTATCATTATCTGAAGCATGTATTTGTTAAATTTGGTTATCTGTTCATAGCTTTGCTATCATTTCCTTTGATAATTATATGGCTCGCCAAGTGAATGGAAAGGTGGCAACCGAAGTATATGTTTGTGTAATCATATTTCTTTATGTATTATACTGCTAGACTGGCTATGTCTACATGTATATAGAGCACCAACCATGCTCACTGCCATAATGACAAGAATGGCAAATAAGGGATATCAGGGTTACAAACCCAACCTTATGTTGTTAAATAATTACATTGTATTATAATCTTTCTCTCTTATTTGAGAGGCAGTGAAGATTGTTTAATATGTGCCATGGTTATCATATGGTCATTCGCTATTAAAATAGTGTTATTACCACATTGTTGCACCTCATGGGTGGTCGGCTGAGAATAAAGCCACCAGCTGAGGTACTCCTTTATCAACTGTAAGCCAGTGAGGCTATGTATCATAAAGAAGCTCTTGACAACCTTGAGTTGGAGCAGCTTAAAACAAAACTATTATTCTTTAATGCATGCATGTTGCTATACCACTAGTCAAGTGGTAGTCAAAGAAACCTTTTGTTAGTAAGATCAAATGATACAATGATATTATGGAACTATTTTGCAATAACTCAAGTTAACATTTGTGAATGAAGAGAGTTCATGGGACTTGATATGAATAATTATTATTGTCGAATATGTGGTAGTCTCTTAATTCCCAAGGACAAGATTGTTATATCTTATTGGGGTTAGAGATGGATAACCTATTTATGGAAAAACGTCGATAAACTTTCTACCTTTTATTGTTGGCTTTTGAATAAGCCAAGTAAGGTTATTATTGGGGAGGATTAGATGAGAATCCTCAACCCAGATGAGTTCCTTAGAGAACTTTCAAAATTATAACAAATTTCTCTTGTGTTGATACAAGATATCAAACTATTACAAATACAAACTTTTGAAATAAGGAATAGGGTGATAGGTAGTCACAGTTTCTAAATTGCAATTGAAACAAGAAATCTTGTATTAAACTCTAAAAATTGGAGTCAGTAATTGAGTTAGATGGACAAAGAATTACCTAATGCTATTGATAATGTATATGCGTGTATTTATCTTGGTCTAAGGAATGATACCAAGTCAAATTGACTAAAGGAAATGATGAATAGACAAGTTATGTCTAAAATCTCTGCAGGATGAGATAGGTTCTAAGTCAAGTTAGATGTGTGAACAATAGACTACGGTCATTGCAAAACATCTATGTATATTAAATCTTTGGCCAAAGTAATGCATCCATCTCTGCATGCATTAGCTAGTTCACTATGCTCTAGATGGCATAATTCTTCCAATAGTGTCATACATAGTTAGAGTGGATCTATAGTTGTATGACCGTGAAGAATTATGAAGGACACAACACTAGAGACTTAGATGGCAAACCTATTTGGTTCCTTATATCTATCCCCTTCATGAAGGGTAGGGCCACTTCTAGGTAGGAAGTTGTGCAGGGGGACCGCCGATCTGTGGTTGGAGTAAAAGCACTTAGGTGATGCTCTCATTCCCAAGAAGATGACAGGTCAAGGCTTACGAAGATAGATATAAAACTTTAGATGTAGTATATTCTATTATAAGTCTTGTTAGTCAAGCATTTTATGTAAAACTTATCATTACTGCCATGAGAAAACATTATGATTGTATAGTGAAAGGATTCACTAATATGTTATCTTTGGAATATGTTGTAAATTTTAGTTTTGAAATTATCCAAAAAATGTATGCATTTTAATTATTGATTATGAAATTGTTTATTGTTAAACAAAAACATGATTATGTTGATCGTGACTATTTACTTAATGGTAAATTAAGCTGATTATTTTGGGTAATATGAGTTGACATGTTACAAAGATTCTCCTAAAGTGTGCTTATTCATATTAGAATCTAACCACATTTGAGTCTTTTCCAACACAAATGAAGACAAGTAGTGAATATATCAGTAATTTCCTTCTCAAGCCATATTACTTTGGGTATAGGTTATGATTTCACAACATAGTTTCCTTCATCTATCATATCTAAAAAGTCATCAACAATAGCAAAAAGATCCTAACCAAATGGAATGCCTTCATATGATCAACTATAAGTCTCATCCAATCTCGCCTTATAAATTCATATTTGTCAACACAATCCTCCCAATAATCCTCCAAATGAGGTTTGTGCGAGAGAGAGAGAGAGAGAGAGAGAGAGAGAGAGAGAGAGAGAGAGAGAGAGAGAGAGAGAGAGAGAGAGAGAGAGAGAGAGAGAGAGAGAGAGAGAGAGAGAGAGAGAGAGAGAGAGAGAGAGAGAGAGAGAGAGAGAGAGAGAGAGAGAGAGAGAGAGAGAGAGAGAGAGAGAGAGAGCATACAAATTGTTCTTCACATAATTTTTATTGTCAAAATATGATTTTGGCACAAGTAAATGGAAATGAAATTTTGAGAGGATCCTATCAACATTTCTTGCATCTTCATGAGTCTTGCAAGAGAAATGAGTCAGTTTGACAAGGAAAGGATACCCCTTCTTTTTATAATCATGATATTTCTTTCTTGCAATTGCCATTTTCCTACACACTTCTAAAAGTACAAAATAGTTTGAAACATATCTAGGGAGCTTGTAAGGGGCTTGTTCAAAACCTCCAACCCTGATATAAGAGAACATGTTGAACTAAATGTAAAAGCTACCAAATTGCATTACCAAACTAGCAACTTCAACTGAGATCCTAGCTTCAGGATTTCCACTAATTCTTTTTACATTGAACATCAAGAAAGCATCACTAACACTTCTATAGTCTTTGTTTCCAACTTCTTCCTGCAACTGAAGGTAGTAATCATATATTTGAGTTTTATCACCATATACACCATATGTTTTCAACCCAGGACATACTCTCTATGTGCTTTCCAAAAGATAAAAGAAATACAAACACATGTGAAACTACTTGTTCTTTGGAAAATTCTTCAATTGATCATCCAAATGATCACTGATCATTTTCACCCAGTCAATATGTTGAGAACCATTACAAATAACAGGATGAATTGGCACATTCATCCAACAAAAATAGTAGTATCGTTGTCCCCTACAATTTTGTGTAACAAGGTGATCATATTAGAAATGTCTTGCTTGAAATGAGCTCTTACTAAATTCTTGGGAATTTGTGATTTTCCCTTCTTTCCCTTTACCAACCAAGACTTTGCAATGCATGTTTTACACCAATCTCCTTTACCCACATAATAATCCCAACCAGTTTATCTTGACATATCAACAAATTCATCATGTACTAGTAGCTTAAAAACATTACTGATAGTCTTGGCATCAAGTTTAAATATAACACTATTGTCTACCCTGATTATTTGACATGATTCAGTATGGTATTTCTCCACATAGGAAAGAACTAGTTCAGGGAATTGGACTGCAGGGGGAAACTAGTTGTGTGGGCAAGACCACTTGAAAGAGTTTTCTTAGCTAATTTTGTCATGGGGTCAACATTTATTCTTGCCTAAAAATCTCCTAAATCAACGTGCCCTAATTCCATATCTTTAATTCCTGCCAGCCCATTTTCAACTATGGAAGATACATCATACCCTTGATATTTATACTTCATTTTAGCAAATTTTACAATCCACCAAATTAAAAAATCAACTATTTCCAACAAAGGATGATAAGAATTGAAGGGGAGAAAATGCGCCGAAATGTTCTAAATTTTATGTTGTATGTTGGTCATGAAAACCTCTACGACAACATTGTTCCTCCTAGGCAAGAATTTAAAGTACACAATATTATGAAAGTGAAAAATTGACCTAAGTATATTGAGATAACTATGGAGAGGGACCTAGCTGTGAAATCATCAGTGTCACTGTGATATTTGAGTTTGCAACATTATGTTCAAGTGGCGCAAATTATCCAATTTATATGATGGGATTAGGGTAAGTGTAATTAACGAGATTGTTTGAATAAGACCGGACAACTGAGAGGGGGGTGAATCAGTTATCCCAAAATTTAATCTTTTCTTTCTTTTAATCTTCTTTCACAATTTGCAAATTGATTAATGATGTAAACATTAAAGCATGAAACAACATCACATAAGCAAAACATAATCAACACATTTGACACCAAGATTTTTGATGTGGAAACCCGGTTAAGGGAAAAACCATGGTAGGTGTTAGCCCACAAGATTTGTACCTTGTTAAAAGTACTTAAAAAGAATGAGAAGGCACTTGCCTTCGGGTTCACTACCCAGAGCTCACTTCTCAAAGGAGAGGCTCACTGCCTACAAGAAATTTAAGTTTAACACAAAAAGATTTAACTGAGAAATAGCATATACTTCATGCCTAGTTTAGTTTCATTTAATTCTCATAAACTTATCCTCTACCTCAAAACTCTTCTTCACTAATTCTTCACTCTACTCTGCTTTTGTTCTTCTGCTCCTCTCCTCTGCTCTACTTCTGATCCTTTCTTCACATTTATATTTTTGCACAAGGATAATTTTCAACAACTCATCAACAAGTATTTATATGCTTCATCAACCTCCTTCTCTCCTCTGCTCTACTTCTGATCCTTTCTTCACATTTATATTTTTGCACAAGGATAATTTTCAACAACTCATCAACAAGTATTTATATGCTTCATCAACCTTGGAATAAACATCAAGGTTAGCACTACAAACAACTGACTTAATGTGAATCACTAAGCTGTCAGCCAAACATAACTGGGACTCAAATCTTCCTTGATCAACACGCCATGCTTCATAGAATTGCTTTTAGAACATCCGCAACATGCTTGAATCATCCGGTCAGCCAAGACTGGGAAGAATGTCAACACCAAGAAGGAAATCTTCTTTGACAAGCTCAGACTTCAATGTAGACCTCCAACATAGCAGTTACTGTTGGAGTCTAGGACAACACTGAGAGGGGGGTGAATCAGTGTTGTATAAATTTTACAATTTTTAATTAATGCACAGATGTACAATTGTAATATTGAAGGCATGAATCAGGTCATTAAACACAAATCATGAAGACACATAAGAAATATAACACAAGATATGATGACTGGAAAACCCTCAAGGGGAATAAAAACCACTCTAAAACTGCCTCACTAGCTTATTCAAAACCTCACTGGTTACATGAAGGTCTCACTAACCAAAGAAGCTTCACTAGCTTTACAAGATGCCTCACTGGCACATACATATAGAGGTCTCACTAACCACAAGCCTCACTGGCATAGGAAGGTCTCACTAACCAATTCAATTATCCTCATCAAAATAATGTGCAAGACATGATTGCTTCTCAATCTGATTTGCACCATTCATGACCTATCATCTCTGAGCACACTCAAACCAATCTGCATACTAGTCTCATTATCTCTGTTCAATCAATTCATGATTCATTCACCTGATTATCTTTCCATAACAATTCACCTAATTATCTTTGCATAACAATTGCATATTGTCTTCATACTTGATTTGATCCAAACTGTGTCATACAAGTTGTCTTTCATATTTGTTCACATCCATTACAACTATATCATCAAATTATCTTCATCATATTATGTTCATCTGCACACCCACACAGTTCAAAGCATCTGTAATATCTTTAAATATCATATGACCTTTCACATTCAACTCTTCTCTGCTTTTACAATTTCACTTTCATTTTCTTCTTTTCAAAAAAATATATTCCACTTGCAAAAATAAATCATATATATATATATATATTTCTATATTTCTTCGCTGTATCCATGTAAGAGAAAATAAATTTTTTTCATATTCCATTGATATTTTCTCTGAATAGCTTTTCAACTCTCTCTGTATACTTTAATCAATTTTTCCCTGTTCAATTTCATCTTCCCCTGTAAAATCACATTCTCTGTTTGCAAACAAAATCAATAAATATTCTTCAAATTCTTTTATCATTTTATTTCATCTTGAATGATTTTCATCTTCAATAAATTCCAATCAATTTTTGTCCCTGTCAAAAATAAAAAATTTCTCTTCAATCTGCCCTTAGAGAGAATAAAATCTCTTTTTAACATGATCTCCATCTGCAAAAACATTTTCATCTTCATGTGCAAAAATAAAATCAGTCTGATGCAATAAAAACTCTTCACCTTCTCTCTGCAATTTTCTCTTTCAAAAAATCAAAACCCTTTCATAAAAATTACTCTTCAATCTCTTCAATCTGTAAAAAAAAGTTCCAAGAATTTTATTCAATCTGCTTTGAGTAAATAAAAATCTCTTCTTCATGGAACCCAAAAATCTTTAATCACCATTTAGAAAGAATAAAATCTTTCTATTATTTTCTCTAAAAAAAAATCATCTCCAAATTCCCTTTGTAAAAAAAAATTTCTTGTAACAAAATATTATTCTTAAAAAGAATAATATCATTATAAAGCAATTTCCTTCTTTATTTCCAATACATGAGATGGAGATAGAAAAATAGAAACAAAATCTTCTAAAAAGGCTCCAAGAAAATCTGCATAAAATCTTCCCACAAAAATCTCCATAAAAATCTAATAAAATTCATTTTTATTTATGTCATAAAACATGACATTTAAAGGGGGTCAACAAAATAGGATAAAAAGCAAACTTTATATATTTAAATAAAGCCATGAAATGGCTTGTTCACATTTCCTCCAAAATCTTTTCTTTTTATATATTTAAATATTCAATGCTTTTGCTCCCCACTTTTTAAGCATATAAAGTCCACTTTATTTGATTTATAAGGAGATAAAAAAAATCAAAGTTTCTAAATTAAAGTAAGGCTATTTTTATGCCTTATTCATGCTCCCCACCATAAAATAAGGACCTTTGAATATATTCAATAGGTAACTTCAAGTGGAATAACCCACACTTGTAGGTCAACAACCATTTATAAAATAAAGTCATACTTTATGACATTTGATCTCCTTATATACACTTAGAGCTTATAGTTAGGATTTTAATATTTTAGGCATTTTGATAACAAAATCCTAACATAGTAGAATAAGTGAAATGCTCAATTCACAATGATAACTATTGATTCTGCCATTAATAAACATTAATGCCTCTATCGACATTAATGCCTTTGTCAACCTCTTATATCTGTTATTAACAAGCCTCAATGTCTCACATTGATCAAGCATTAAGACAAGATGAACTTACCACTCTGATCAAGCATGACAAGATGAACTTTATCAGCAACCTTGTATCATAAAACATATGCATTGTATCATACTTATCCTAATTGATGATTCTGATCCTGCAGTCTTGTGAATATCAAGAATGTACACAAATTGATCAAACAAGTTAGCATTTCCTGACTTAGCCATGAAGCAATATATCAACCTGAAGTATATGAACAACTCTTGTCAATACCAACACCTTTTTGACATCAATGACAATCTACTTTCATCAGTTACACGATCCAGAGACCTCCACAAGCACATTGAATTCAACAAAAATGTCCGCACTCCTCCAAATCATCAGAAACACTTGTATCTTCCTCTGGAACCTCAAGAACAATATCTTCCATGAATGTCACATTAGAAAGATTGCTTGCAGACCTCCAAACCATGAACCACTTGAATGGATGATACACACTAACTTCCCAAACATGCCTCTAGATCCGTAGATCATCATTTGACATATCCGAAATAATCTGGTCCTCTTTCTTGTCACTCTATCTGTTTTGAACACTACAAAAATTGGTTCAACTCAGATGGCTATAGCTTCTTCAAATCTTCATGTGAACCCTTCAAAACTTAACCTGGAGCTTCTTCAGACAATCCACTACTCAGTCATATCGTCCACATACATTGATCCTCATTAATTTTCTCAATATCCTCAACAATCCAGTCTTCTATACAAGCAACAAAATAGGATACAGTTGACACCAATGGCAACAAGGATATGTTGACATCAATGACAACACTACTTAGGCACATATTTGCAACAATCTCCCCCTTTATCATTAATGGCAACATATGATGTGAAAAACTTATTTGACCATCAAGAAAAGATCTTCTCCCCCTTTCTCTTATCACTCCTGCAATCACTTTCTTCACTGCTCCCCCTTTCATGAGCAACTAGTTTTTCACATGAACTTCTCTCCCCTTTTGACATTAATGGAAAAGGGCACATATTTGTAATCTTTTCTCCTTTTTATATCAGACCAATCCCAAAATTTTGTACTGACTACTCCCCTTGAGTAGTATCTCCTTAACATCAATCTGGATCACAAAATGTGACTGTGAATTCCACCGGATTGATGCACCTTAGTGCATCTTAGTTATAATCAGGAGGGGTAATAACCCCTAACTTCTCTCTGAGATACTCAAAAGTATCCTTGGGAAGAGGCTTAGTGAAAATATCTGCAATCTGATCCTTTGAAGACACAAACTCCAACTTGACTTCATTCTCATTTACCTTCTCTCTCAAGAAATGAAACTTGATGGATATATGCTTTGTCTTTGAATGCAACACCGGATTCTTTGAGATACTTATTGCACTTGAATTATCACAAAAGATTGTGATAGGCTCCTTAAACACAATTCAGATGTCCTTCAACATTTGCTTCATCCACAGGACTTGAGTACAATTGTTTGTTGCTTCTATATACTTAGCCTCTGCTGTAGATAGGGAAATTGTCTCCTACTTTTTACTCAGCTAAGAAACTAATCTACTTCCCAAGAAGAATGCACCACCACTAGTGTTTTTTCTATCATCCACATCTCCTGCCCAATCAACATCTATATATGCATGAAGAGTGAAGTCATTATCCTTTGGATACCATAATCCATAATCAATTGTCCCTTTGAGATATCTAAAAATTCTCTTGACTTCTACAACATGGGATACTTTAGGATCAACTTGGAATCTAGTGACAAGCCCAACTGCATTCATGATATTAGGTTTGGTCTGAGTCAGATAGAGTAGTCCTCAAATCATTGATCTATACCTTTTCTGATTTGCCTTAGGAGAGTCATCATCTTTACTCAACTTACATCTGGTTACCATAGGCGTACCTACTGGCTTTGAATCTTCCATTCCAAACTTCTTCAACAATTCTTTCACATACTTAGACTGAGATATAAAGATACCTTTATCTGACTGAGTGATTTGTAGGCCTAAGAAGAAATTCATCTCACCAAATATGGACATCTCAAATTCACTTTGCATCTGATCAGCAAATGTTTTGCACATCCTCTCATTTCTACCAAAAATGATATCATCAACAAATACCTCAACAATCAGAATATTCTCATGATCAATCTTGAAGTAAAGATTACTATCAGCAGTGCCTTTGTTATACCCTAGCTTTAGCAGATACTTATCTAATCTTGTATACTAGGCTCTTGGGGCTTGTTTGAGTCCATATAATGCTTTCCTCAATCTGCAGACCATGTCTTTCTAATTAGACAACTAAAATCCTTCTGGTTGCTCAATGTAGACTTCTTCTAATTCTCTATTTAGAAATGCTGACTTGACATCCAACTGATAGACTTTGAAATCTTTATAAGCAACAAAAGCAAGAAACAATTTGACTGCCTCTATTCTTGCCACCAGAGCAAAAGTTTCTTCAAAATCAATTCCTTCCGCTTGAGAATATCCTTTGCATACCAACCTTGCTTTGTTTCTTACAACTTCACCATCTTCATTTAGTTTATTCTAGAAGACCCATTTAGTTCCAATGGCATTTTTGTCCTCAGGTCTAGAGACAAGATCCCAAGTGCAATTCTTTTCAATTTGCATTAGTTCTTCCTCCATTGCTTTTACCTAGTTTTCATCATTACAGGCTTCATTTACCGATTTTGGTTCAATCTTTGAAATCAAACAAATCTCTTCTTGATCTTCAGCAACTCTTCTCCTAGTTCAAACACCTTTATTTCTATCTCCTATGATTTGATCTTCAGGATGATTCATCCTTACATACCTGGGGGTTTTGGGAATTGCTTGAGCTTCTGTTTCTTGACCTTGTTCCTCAACTTCTACAATATCTTCTTGAATTACTAGATTATCCGGATCAATCTGGATCTGAATCTGAGATTGCACTTGCCTTTCTTGACTTGGATTTTCATCTTGATCATATGAATTATATCTACAAGACCTAGAATGTCCTCCTTTGCTCTCATCAACTCTAACATTAGCACTTTCAACAATCTTCTTCAACCTCTTGTTAAAGCATCGGTATGCTTTGCTTTGAGTAGAGTAACCCAAAAAAATTTCTTCATCACTTCTTGCTTCAAACTTGGCTAGATCCTCATCTCTTTTGATATAGCATTTACTGCCAAAAACTCTAAAGTATCTTACAGTAGGAGGATGACCAAACCATAGTTCATAAGGTGTCTTACCAGAATTTCCTTTGATCTGCACCTAGTTAAGAGTGTAGACAACAATACTTACAACTTCTCTCCAATAGACTCAAGAGGAACATTTGCTTCCAACATCATGGTCCTGGAAGCTTCTTGAATGGTTCAGTTCTTTCTTTCCACAACTCCATTTTACTGAGGAGTCCTAGGAGCAGATAACTATCTTTTTATTCCATGCTTTGTACAGAATGAATCAAACTCATCGGAGGTAAATTCTCCAACTATGTCAGATCTCAGACACTTTATCTTCACACCAATCTTGTTTTCCATCATACCCTTGAATACCTTGAATTTGTCAGGAGCTTCTAATTTTTCTTTTAAGAAGGTTACCCACATCATCCGGGAGTAATAATCAATCAGCAACATAAAATATCTGTCTCCTTACACACTCCTAATTCTAGCAGGACCACATAGATCAGTATGCACAAGTTCCAACCATTCACTTTAAAATTGTTCTTTACTTTTCAATGAAATTTTGTTCTATTTGCCCAATTGACATTCTCTACACATGTTATCAGGTTTCATAAGTTTTGGAAGATCTCTTAAAGCCTGAGTAGAACTTATCTTGACAATGTTATCAAAATTTACATAACACATCCTCCTATGCGATAGCCAACTTTGATCTAACTGAGCAATCAAACAACTTTTGCCAGAACTACTTAAATGAAAGATGTCACCTCTAGTTTGAGTACTAGATGCAATTTCTATTCCAGAGCTTTCTAAGATTCTACATTTTCCATCCTTGAATTGGAGATCATAACCCTTGTCAATCAACTGTCCAACACTCAGAAGATTATGCTTCAGTCTTTCCACATATAGAACATCATTGGTGTTATTCTTACCATCAAAAGAGATGGATCCTTTGCCACATATTCTATTAGCTGAGTTCTCTCCAAATTTTACAAACCCACCTTCATATTTTTCAAAGCTTACAAACTTACTTTTATCACCAGTCATATGATGAGAACATCCACTATCAATCACCCATTCATCCTTTTCAATAACCTGAGCAGCCAAGGTACTTTCCATATTTGCACAGCTAGCAGATTCAGTAGACACTGGATTTTCTTCCTTGATAGCAATGAACACCCAATCATCTTTAGTGGAACCTCCATGATCAGGTCTATTCATCATCTGTGACTCCTTCTCCAGCTTCTTGGACATAGTAACATTTTTTCTGACTTTTATGTCTGTTAGGGTTTGGTTTTGAAAACCTCTCTGGACATCTTGAGGCAAAGTGACCAATCTTATTACAAGTAAAACATTTGAGTGGCAACTTTCCTTCATACTTACCGGATCCTCTCGGCATTCTTTTGGCAATAAGAGCTTCAAGATCTGTAGTCTCAATTTCATCATCTTCAAGATCCTTCCTTGTCTTCACAAATCTATTTGATCTTCCTAAAGAACTTTCACCTGGATCATATCTTTGCTTTCCATACACACTGGCCTTAAATGCAGATTCATACTTAGGGAGAGAATCACCAAACTCACTCATTTCAAATGCTGAAAGCTTACCAACTAACTGATCCCTTGTGACAGTTGTTACTGTCCTGATTTCTTCAATGGCAGCAACTTTATGCTTGTATGCTGCAGGTAAGGATCTGAGCACTTTGGCAACAATTTCTGATTCTTCCAATACTCCACCTACATTTGTGATACTGGTCACAAGTTCATTTACTTTCTGCATGTAGGAAGTAATGTTTTCATCTTCACTAATTACCAATCTTTCATATTTAGCCTTCAGGTTTTGTAGCTTGGTACATTTAACATATTTGTCACCTTCATACAAATTTTCCAACTTATTCCAGATTTCATGAGCAGTTTTCAAATCTAGGACATTTACCAATTGGGTATCAGACATGATACTCAACAATGCTTCTTTGGCTCGAATATTATGTTCAGCATCTCTAAATTCATCTATAGTTGCTTCAGAATCTTATACACATTCTTGGTTATTAACCAAAAGACATCACCCATACATTCTAGATGACACTGCATACATACTTTCCAGAGGGAGTAATTTGTTCCATCAAATCTAAGACTTTCCTTCTTGTAAGACGACATCTTGGATTTCCTCAAGTGGTCAAGCTTCTTTTAGAGGTACTTGGCTCTGATACCAATTGTTGGAATAAGACCGGACAACTGAGAGGGCAGGGGTGAATCAGTTGTCCCAAAATTTGATCTTTTCTTTCTTTTAATCTTCTTTCACAATTTGCAAATTAATTAATGATGTAATCATTAAAGCATGAAACAACATCACATAAGCAGAAACATAATCAACACATTTGACATCAAGATTTTTAACGTGGAAATCTGGTTAAGGGAAAAACCATGGTGGGTGTTACCCCACAAGATTTGTAACCCGTTAAAAGTACTTAAAAAGAATGGGAAGGCACTTGCCTTCAGGCTCATTGCCCAGAGATCATTGCTCAAAAGAGAGGCTCACTTCCCACAAGAAATTTAAGTTTAACACAGAAAGATTTAACTAAGAAATAACATCTACTTCATGCTTGGTTTAGTTTCATTGAATTCTCATAAACTTCTACTCTACCTCAAAACTCTTCTTCACTAATGCTTTAGTCTACTCTACTTTTGTTCTTCTACTCCTCTCCTCTGCTCTGCTTCTGATCCTTTCTTCAAATTTATATTTTTGCACAAGGATAATTTTCAACAACTCATCAACAAGTATTTATACGCTTCATTAACCTTGGAATGAACATCAAGGTCAGCACTACAAACAACTGACTTAATGTGAATCACTAAGATGTCAACCAAACATAACTGGGACTCGAATCTTCCTTGATCAACACACCATGCTTCATAGAATTACTTTTAGAACATCCGCAACATGCTTGAATCATCCAGTCGGCCAAGACTGGGAAGAACAACACCAAGAAGGAAATCTTCTTTGACAAGATCAGACTTCAATGCAGACCTCAAACATAGCAGTTACATGATCCAGAGACCTCCACAAGCACATTGAATTCAACAAAAAATTCCTCACTCCTCCAAATCATCAGAAACACTTGTATCTTCCTTTGAAACCTCAAGAACAATACCTTCCATGACTGTCACATTAGAAAGATTACTTGCGGACCTCCAAACCATGAACCATTTGAATGGATGATACACACTGACTTCCCAAACATGCCTCTAGATCTGTAGATCATCATTTGATATATCCAGAATAATCTGGACCTTTTTACTGTCACTCTGTCTCTTCTGAACACTGAAAAAATTGGTTTAACTCAGATAGCCATAGCTTCTTCAAATCTTCATGTGAACCCTTCAAAACTTAACTTGGAGCTTCTTTAGACAATCCTCTACTCAGTCATATGGTCCGCATACATTGATCCTCATTAATTTTCTCAATATCCTCAACAATCCAGTCTTCTATACAAGTAGCAAAATAGGATACAGTTGACACCAATGGCAACAAGGATATGTTGACATCAATGACAACACCACTTAGGCACATATTTGCAACATAGATATCCCCAAATAAATGCTTAGTGTTTAGGATATCACTAAAACATAAGACTAGTGAACCTTTGTAATAATTCTTCTTTTTCAAACTTTACAAAATGATTTTTCCTACATCGGTGAAAATTCTCTTTTACAAACTTGCGAAGGGAAGACTTCTTCAACAGCGATGGGAAGCATTGACAAACCAATCAATTCATGAACCATGACCTTATGTGATCTTCTTTGCGATTTTCTCAACTTAGAAAACTCATTTGACATTTCTTATCGATGGAATTCTTTGTCGATGAACTAGTGACTTAGTGAACTAGAAGTTTCACCGATTCCAATTTTTGTTGATTTCAATTTTAACATGATTGACACTCTTTCCTTAAATCGGTGATATCCGTCATTAGAGAACCAATGAAAATTGAAACTTTGAAAGATTTTTGGATTTCTTTCTTCACTAGTGAAAGGATGAACTGGAGAACTCATAAGACAAATTCATTGACTGAAAGTTGAGTTACAAAACCATCTAACTGGCTGATAAAAGGGAAAAAGGTTTGGTTCGTGAAGTACAAAAATGGCCAATAATGAACAAAGAGAAAATTTTCAAGTGTTTGATTTTGAATTAGTAGGTTCGAAAAAGGATGAACTCACTGACCAAGTTTGTGAAAACATAAAAATGCCAATCAAAAACCAAAAGAGACATGAACAACTGGGAAACAAAAAGGGAGGTAAACCACCAAAGTTCAAACTGAGAAGTCATCAAGGTACAAGGACAAAAAGTGAGGTAACAAGGCTGAGGAACAAGATCAATTTCTTTGAATCTTTTTGGATCAACCCTCACACCATCCTTAGACACAATATATCCCAAAAGTTTACCTTCTTCAACACCAAATATGCATTTTTAGGATTTAATGAAATCCTTTATTCTAAGCACCATTTGGAGTTCAACTCCAAATGTTTGCATGGTCATCTTTATTTTTGGAATAGGCTATCAGATCATTGTAGTAAACCATCATGATTTCATTTATCAACCCAGTAAATGCAACACCCATGGCCCTCTAGAAGGTGGATCCTGCATTCTTGAGTCCAAAAGGCATTCTTACATACACAAACATACCTCATGGAGTGTTGAAGGTAGTTTTATATTGCTCAAAATCCTTAACCATTACCTAAAATTATATTTGAAGAAGCCATTGATGGGTAAGTGCAGGAAGATGGGGGGCCAAAAAGGGGTCTTAAGTGGCCACTTTTTTTCTGAAACAAAAAATGCTGGTCTTGGACGATAAATTGAGCATAGTTACACTCAAAATTTGGAGATGCAACCAAAACAATGTTCGTAGTACTCCGAGTCTACTTTTTAAACTACTAATTTTTTTGAAAATGGTATAGATTAAGGGGTTCAAAAGAGGGAGCCATAGAAATTGGTATTGTTTCTATCAAAAAAACATAACATAGCATGTTTTGTGGCTCCCTCAAAAGGTTAATTTTTTTTTGGTATTTTTAAAATTGCTTTGGTGAGAAATTAGCTAACAACATGTAGTTTATGCCCAATTTTTTTGATAATTTTTTAATGAATATTTGATTTTTTACTAATTTTCAAAGTGGACACATCCTGAAAAATAAAATTTTGGCTGTGCTACGCCTATAAATTTTGAAAACTAATTGAAAATCATTTTTTTTAATATGTGTAGAATGGAGTCTAGTTTCTAAATTTTTTTTTTTTTGAAATTTCAATGAACAGTTAATTTACAATGAAAAAAAGACCAAACACTGGTTTTTGCACAAAAACAGACACACAAACAAAAGAAATTAAAGATGAAAGGCTTAACATTGTCAAAATGTGAAAAAAATTACATTGTTAAATAGCTATGAGAAAGCCTAACATTACCCAGGTGTTTGATTTGTTTGACCTTGAAACACGTGCAAATCTGAGGGTTAGCACGAACGAAATTATGTGAAATCTTGAAGAATATGCAAAAACATGTCTCTGGACATTGGGAAGGCACTCCAAGCCTTTGGGTTGGAAATCCAAAGCAAATCCCAAGCCTAAGTCTTGGGATTCCCAAAGCAAAATATTACGCACTCGCGTTATGTTCTGTTTTGTATTTTTTCCTTTTTTGCAAAAGTTTTCTCAATGTTTGTCATGTTTGACATAACGCAAGCGCGTTATAATGCGCTCGCGTTATGTCCCCCCTAGATTGTTTTATGTTCAAGGTTATTAAGCATGTATGTATGTATGCTTGTATGTATGTATGTATGTATGTATGTATGTATGTATATATGTATTCCTATCTGTATGTATGTATGTATGTATGTATAGTGTCGAGGGTAGAGGAGGGTAGAGATGGGGGTGAGGCAGATAGGGGAGGAGAGGGGTGGATAAGGGTTGAGGGATTAGGGTTTAGGGTTAAGGGATTAATGTTTAAGGTTGAGGGTTGAGGGATAGGATTTAGAGTTTAGGGATAAGGGATTAGGGTTTAGGACCTTGAGGGATTAGGGTTTAGGGTTAAGGCTTTAGGGATAGCGTTTAGGGTTGAGGGTCGAGGGATTAGGATTAAGGTAGAGTGTTGAGGGTAGAGGGATTAGGGATAGGGTTTAGGGTTGAGGGATTAGGGTTTAAGGTATAGTGTTGAAGGTTGAGGGTTTAGGGATAGGGTTTAGGATTTAAGGTTTAAGTGTTGACGGTTGAGGATTTAGGGATAGGGTTTATGGTTTTGGGATAAGGGATTAGGGTTTAGGGCTTAGGGATTAGGGTACCATAAATTATAATTAGGGATTAGGGTTTATGGTTTAGGGATTAGGGTTTAGGGTTTAGGGTTAATGGATTAGGGTTTAGGGTTTAGGGATGTACAATTAAGGGGTACCATAAATAAACTAGAATTTAGGTAGGGTTGGGAAAATTTTGTGAATCATCATGGGTTGGAGATTGGAGATTTTGTTGTGTTCAAGTACATATCCAAGTCATATTTTAAGGTTAAGATATTTCAAAGAACAGGGTGTGTGAAAAACATCAATGCTCTTCAGCTTATGAATACCAACATTGATACAAATAAAAGATGCCCTTCTTCTAACAAAGTATGCAGTTCAAGTCAACCAATGGGTAGCAAGTTATTGAATGAATTGGTTTAATGGGCATGCCTCCTTCTTCAAAGTTGTGCTTGGAGACTTTACACAAAAACTTGTAACTCTATACATTATTTTTCATTCTTTTATTTCCTATACACTATTAAGAACTTGTAAAATCTAATTGTGTAATGTGTTTATGGCAACGCATTCCTCCTACATTTGTTTCATAGTTTATAGACAACACAGACGAACATATGGTGTTGCAAGGACCAAGTGGGCAGGAGTGGGATGTGCAATTAGGGGGTACCATAAATAAAATGGAATTTAGGCAGGGTTGGAAAAATTTTGTGAATCATCATGGGATGGAGATTGGAGATTTTGTTGTGTTTAAGTACATATTCAAGTCATATTTTAAGGTGAAGATATTTCAAAGAATAGGGTGTGTGAAAAATATCAATTCTCTTCAGCTTATGAATACCAACATTGATACAGATAAAAAATGCCCTTCTTCTAACAGAGGATGCAGTTCAAGTCAACCAATGGGCATCAAGTTGCTGATTGAATTGGTTTCTAATGAAGAAGACAATGATGTTGTTGAAGCAATGGAAGAAAATCAAAATTGTAAGTGTAATTTAATTTATTTCAACTTTCAAAGCAGGCATTTGAATTGTAGATTTACCAGAAGGATTGGTATAACAAAAACTTAATTCTATTATAGGCCTTTCTTTGAAGAACCCTAGACATTATGGACCCTATCATCTAGAAAAACACATGACAGTGAACTCTGCCCCACCTTTCAAATTAGATAAACCTTTTTATTCAATGAAAATGAAGTCAGGGAATGTAAACTGACCATGCATACTAGTAAAATCAAATTCTCTGCCTTCTATTCTTGTTACTCTTACTTTATTAAGAGAAGAGTGTCAAAAAGAATGGGTTTAATTGTAAGCTAACATAAGGCAAATCAATTTTGTTAGGGATAAGGGATTAGGGTTTAAGGTATAGTGTTGAGGGTTTAGGGATAGGGTTTAGGGTTTAGGGTTGAGGGATTAGAGTTAAAGGTTGAGGAATTAGGGATTGACGTTGATGGTTGAGGGTTGAGGTTTAAGGGTTGAGGGTTTAGGGATAGGGTTGAGGGTCAAAGTATTAGGGTTAAAGTAGAGTGTCGAGGGTATATGGATTAGGGATAGGGTTTAGGGTTGAAGGTTTAAGGATTGAGGGTTGAGGCTTTAGGACTAAGGGTTAAGGGATTAGGGTTTAGTGATAGGGTGTAGGGTTTAGGGTTGAGGGATTAAGGTTTATGGTTGAGAGAATAGGGTTTAAGGTAAAGTGTTGAGGGTTTAGGGATACGGTTTAGGATTTAAGGTTTAAGGGTTGAGGTTTTAGGGTTTATGATTAAGTGAGACCTAGATGGCTAAGGATGGATGGAGAGGTAGACAAGGAGCGACTGAGAGACATAGAGAGGGGAGAGGTAGAGAGGTAAGGGGGAGAGATAAGTGAGATATAGAGAGGTGAGAGATAGAACATGAGCTAATGGAACTAGAGGTGAGATATTGCAAAGGTGCTAACAAAGGTGAGATAGGCACAAATATTTATGGATCAATCTATAGCAGGACAAAACGCGAGTGCGTTATAATGCGCTCACGTTTTGTCTTGCTATAGAAATGGTAAAAAAGCTTGGACCCCTGTGATCCAGGCCCACATGCTCTATTTTCATGCTGATTATGCACGTGTTCTGACAAAAAAGAAGTGTTTTCATGCTGTTGGGAAGTTCACATGCACATTTTACACATTCTACCACCTTTGCATGATCTTTCCACCACCTTTTCTGCTTTGCCAACTTGAGAAGGAGGAAATAACATAGCTTTCACATCAAATTTGATATATATCTATTCAAGTTTCAATTTTTGTAGTGTTGCAATGTTAATTGTGATTCAATTTTAGGAATTTAACATTATAGATTGGTTAATAGTATTGTTGTTACTAATTATATTTGAGTGTTATTCAATTTAACATTGCAAAGGAAGCAAGTGGTGAAAAACTCAAATTGTTGAAGAGTTTGATGCAAGAAGAAAAAAACACTACATAATTGGGTACTCTCTCCATTCGAATCTCTATTTTTTAGGTATGTCAAGTCTTTAAATGCATGTTCTTTACATTTTCCTTAATTCTATTTGAATTACTTTATCATGCTTTATCATACATGTTTATATCACTTGTATCTAGTATGCATAATAAAAGACTATGTATACATATCTTGTGTTTATATACACATTAATTAAAATAGACACATTCCAAATCAATAAAGTAGCCCACAATCTCACATGATGCCATTTATATTTTCTACACTTGGGCTCTTTAATAATTATGTGTAATAAATAGACCTTAACATACCATGATGTCAAACTATACAAGAATAAATCCTTAGAACATAATAAAAATACAATCCCACTATTATCTTGTCATATTAATAAGTTAAAATACAAATGAATAGGTGCCAAGATCATACAAGTATGTGTGAATGGGAAAATGAGTGTTAGTCAAATACATGAAAAACCTAAAAACCCAAACATCAATAGAAGTTGAAGATAAAGAGGAATCAAACCAAAATAAGTAGAAATACTTACAAACCCCTTTTACCTGTCGTTTTCCATTGTTGCCTATCTTGCTTTGATCTTGATTTGAGAAGCCCTCAGAAACTTTCTTGTTTGCTTGCTTGTTTGAAGATGCCAAAGAAAGAATGGCTTAGAATACCTGTTTGTGTTGAATGAGAGCTTCAACACACAAAAATGGAGGATACTTGAGAATGGAATTTGAGAAGAGAAGATGAAAGATTTTTGGGTATAGTGATTGTGCAAATGAAGTTCCTCCTCAATGGCTTAGAAGAGGGTTCTATTTATAGATTTTCTGAAAATAGAATGGAGGGTGAGGATCAAAGGATGAGATCAATGGCTCTCATTTTTTGTGAATCTTTAATTCATAATGGGTGAATTAAAAATTCTTTATTTGAGGATAGTGGTTTATGACAATTGAATTAAAAATTCAATAGTGGGGGACAGTGGGTTATGACAATTGAATTAAGAATTCAATAGTGGAGAATAGTGGGGAACATTGAATTAAATATTCAATTGGTGAAGGTTAGTGGGGAACATTGAATAAAATATTCAATGGGTGAAGGCTAGTGGGGAACACTGAATAAAATATTCAATTGGTGAAGGCTAGTGGGGAACATTGAATTAAATATTCAATGGGTGAAGGCTAGTGGGGAACATTGAATAAAATATTCAATTGGTGAAGGCTAGTGGGGAACATTGAATTAAATATTCAATTTGTGAAGGATAATTGATTTAAAGATTTATTTTGGAAAATGAAGGATATTAGCTAATTAAATATTAAGAATATTTAATTATATGTGCAACATGGTGAGGTGGAAGAGATGAGGTGGATTTTGTGAGGTGGATTTTAGGACTTGAGACATTAGAAGAATTTAGGGAATTTAATTAAATAAAATAATTTTATTTAATTATGGGATAATGAACCAATCAAATAAACTTATAATATTTATTTAATTGACATAGGAAAATAAGAATTAAGATAAATATTAAAATATTTACTTAATTCAACTTGAGCCAATTTTAGGTGTCTACATTTTGCCCCTCTTTGAAGCAATGTGTTTTATCACATTGTTTCAAAGAATAAGAATACTCTGATAATGATACACACCCCAGTTTGCCCCTGGTACAGGTTATGATGATAGGATGCCCTCTCGGGAGATTAGACAGGGAGAAGGTAGAAGGCGTGAGACGGACAATCTCATGATGAGATAGGTTGACAGGAGATGAAATGGTTGGATGCAGAAGAAAGGGATGAATAATATGGAATGCAAAATAAAAAGATGACACACACAAGCAAGTAAGCAACTATGCACAAATGATACAAGAAAAAACAAAGTAGTGCCCCTGTCGAGCGGTAAACCAACGATATAGGTCAATGATGTCTGGTTTCAAGAATGAAGTATGTCGTATAAGACTCTGGGTCTGGTTTCGACAATACAACATCCTGTCTAAGACATTTGATATGATAACAATATACAACAGTGTTGTCATGGCGGGGAGTAATGTATCCGTAGAGCAACATGAAGGATAGTTATGACTAATTGATATGGTTTACGACCGGACAAGGATCAAGACCACTGATTGTGATCGGATCATTTGACAAGATTGACTTGACTTGATTGGCATGGATTAAGGATAGACTTGCAATTGGATATGGTATGGATATGGAAATGGATATGAATATGTAGTTGGATATGGCTGGTCTGAATATTTGTACCTTAAAGCTAATCCTTACATTGGGGTTTTCAAAGAAGGCTATAGATCCAAAAAAAAGAATCACTATCAAGGCATATGATGAGGAAGAGAGAATGACCAAAGGAACTGTGATTCTACCAATTATAGTGGGACCCCTAGTAAAAGATGTAGCTTGTCAAGTCCTAGACAAGGATCTGGCATACAACATTCTTCTCGGGAGACCATGGATACACGCTCTAAAGGCGGTACCTTCCACTTACCACCAATGCATTAAGTTCCCACACGAAGGGCAAGAGATCACCATCCAAGGTGACCCTAACCCCTTTCAATACTGCAACTCTATTCAGCCAAAGCCGGAGGTAGTGATTCCAACCAACCGGGCTTCTGCTGTCTCTTCATCTTATGTAGACCCAGCTACACTTGCTTCCTCTTCAAGAGCATCTCAACCGGGACTCCAAATCAAATACAATGGCCTGGGTGAATACATGGCCTCCTAATCCCTCTATTTAGCACAACTACCTCTATCTCCTAGATCACATGGGAGATCCATACTAAGAACACCAAACGCACAGAAGATCACCAAAGGACCATTTATAAGATAGCCACCCAAAAATCTCTCATCTTCTCTTCTCAAATTCCATTCTCAAGTATCCTCCATTATTGTGTGTTGAAGCTCTCATTCAACACAAACAGGTATTCTAAGCCATTCTTTCTTTGGCATCTTCAAACAAGCAAGCAAGCAAGAAAGCTTCTAAGGGCTTCTCAAATCAAGATCAAAGCAAGATAGGCAACAATGGAAAATGATAGGTAAAAGGGGTTTGTAAGTATTTCTACTTATTTTGGTTTGATTCCTCTTTATCTTCAACTTCTATTGATGTTTGGGTTTTTAGGTTTTTCATGTATTTGACTAACACTCATTTTCCCATTCACAGTATGCACATGACATGATGATTTGTATACACATATCTTGGGCTAGGACATTCCTTATGCACCTATTCATGATGATTTGTATGCACATGACATAACAATATTTCAAAATTTCCTAATTGTCCTTTGTTAGCACATGATGGTGGTTACCTTGATCGACTATATACCATTCAATACCCTAAATTACAGAGATTAGTCTAATGATTTTTATGACAATCCTAGGTATGTCATAAATTTGGTGTCTTATCTTGTCCTTGGTTTTCTCCATGGATCTCCATCATTGTCTTCATGAATTGTATAATTCATCATGTCATAGTGCCTTCATCATTCCATAATTGACAGTCCCACTTGACAAGAGGCCTAATTAGGCTTTTGCAAATAGGTCACTATAGGTTTTTTGATCTCCAGGCTTCCAATCTTCAAACCAAGACAACAAACATGTCAAATCAGGTCTCCCTCAACCTTTTCAAGCATGAAGTCCCATGTACTCTTCACTTGTAGCCTCAATAGGTGACTCTCCTTTGACCTTATCCTCATCTAGGGCTGAATTGAACTTTGTACCATAATGCTATGTATGGCTGCAATAACATTGTGCAATAATGCTTTGTATGGATGCAATAATTTGTTTTGTATGCTTTGTACCTATTTTGGTTGAGTGACATTTACTCTTTTACATGATGATTATATGTACATTTACTATGAAGGGTTGAATGACATATATTTTAGTTATTTGTATGGATTCATTTCTTAGGAACTAATATTGGTCTCTTTATCATGCTACAGACAAATTCTCCATCATGCCGAGGAAACGATCAAGAATTAAACCAACACAGGAAGAGATAGAAGTTAAGAATGCAAAGAAAGCAGTGGCTATGAGGGAACTTCGTGAGAAGAGGAAATTGGACATGATAAATTTATACATGCCAATTGAAGAGGAACCACAACCGTCACAAAGAGAATGAATGCAAAAACTTTGTGCTATGAGAGATTTGAATACCATAGTTGGAGACACGTCCTCTACCGCAAGTCAACATGTAGGGACACCATCTACCACATCTCAAGTTGAGAGTACATCATCGCTCACATGTGAGGAAGGAGGTACACCATCCTTCCCACCTCAACCTCAAGGTATGTCATCTATTCCATCTTCGATCAAAGGTATGCCATCTAGCACATCTCATTTAAATATTGATGAAATTCCTAATGTTGAGATGAATTTACCTAACTTAACACCACATAGAATTTTGCATAGAAAGCCAAAGTATTTGATTGATATTGATGAGAATATTTTGCAGCCAATGGAAGGTAAGATTCCAAAATGCACTTGTAGAAGATATGCTCATAAGATTTGGAGATTATTCTTTGAAAAGTTAAATGAGACCACAAGATGTCAACTATTCGTTGAAATGATGCGAAGTATAAAGTATAGGTCCATCATGAAGATTCTTGGGTTGAGAACATCAGAGGCTTCAAGTGAAAAATCTATTGTCAAGAATCTAATGAGTGCATATGAGAGTGTGGGTAACACCTCATGCACAAAAGATGGTAATGCAACACAGAGTGTGATTACATCAACTATAGTAAGTAGTCAAACGAGGAAAGCTCGTCTCATTAGAAAGACGAGTCAAGCATTGAGAATTAATAGGAAAATTTTATCAAGAGCCGTTGGAAGATGCCAAAGAATTGAGGACACTAATGCCAATGAATTATGGGCGTTCTCGAGGAGACTACCACAAAAAGATAAACCAAATGTTGAAGCATTGAGATCACTAATTGAAGACTTTTGGAAGATTTACACAAGGGTATCTCTAAATCAAAGGGATGTGGTAAGAAGGAGAATCGGTAGTCAGAACTGTGAGCCACATCTAAAGTATTTTTTGGATATGACTCAAACACAATTTTTTGGTAAATTTCTAGAGAAGTATCCTCAAATTAAAATTTATCAAAGATATTTTGAAATTCTAAAACCTTTCTATGTCAAGATAAATCACACACGCACTACTTGTTGTTGTAGATTACATTTTAAATTTTCTAACCATTTTGATGTTTATCGGTCTATATGTTTAGATTTGTATACTAACAATGTTTTGCAGGGTTGTGGCATACGTGCCCCACCAACATCTTCAAGAGACTTCATATCAAGAAGTTTATGTGAAAGAGAGGAAGGTCAAATATTCTACAAGAAATTATGCTTGGATGGCACATGCCATCGTTGCAGTGGCTTGCAACGTATGCCAATATGTGAACATATGGAAAGAACACATGCGGTTGGAAACAAACTAGTAGAGTTTGGCAAGTATAAAATAGTGGCATACAATACAAAAGATGGTAAAGAAGCAAAAAGGTGTGAATTGGTTATTGAAAAGATTCCAGTGTATCAGTTTATGCCTATATTTCGTGACAACATAGTGTATGAGTATGCAAGACATGCCCATAGAGCTCAATGCTTGGACTTGCAATTCAAGTTATGCAAGGACACATTTCCGGTTGGTAGCATTGTTTTAGTCATTGACTTTGCAGAGAACTACAATCTACAGCCACAGCGTGAGGTGCAATCACAATATTACAACTCCACACAGGTTTCTATATTTATGCACATCGCATTCATTCATGTGAATGATAGTACAGAGGATGACATAAAGATCATAAGGGAGTATCATTTCTATATCAATGATGATCATACGCATTCTACAGAGTTCGTGCATGGTTTCTTTTAGGTGTTCTGCAATGATTTGGTTAGAAGGGGCATATCATTTAGTCAGCATATCATATGGTTAGATAACTGTACGTCACCATTCAAGAACTCGTGAAATTTCTATTGGCTGAGCATGAGGCATAATTTTACAGGTATTCAGCATATGTGGAACTTTTGTGAGGTTGGGCATGGAAAGGGGGAGCATGATGGTGTGGGAACATGTATCAAAAGAGCCATAGCACGAGAAGAGTTAAAGTATAAACACAATGCAAAGTTGACAGATGCAAAATCGATCGTCGAGTGGTGTAATGCTTCCATGGGTCCAAGTAATGAAGGTTATTCTTCAGTTCGTAGATTTTTTGGTTGATAGATGATACTAACATTGCACCATATGAGGATTGTTCTACATTGATAGGGTTAAGTGAGATGCACTCTTTCAGAAGCTCAATTACAAGTTCATGGAGTATCCATACGCGAAATATGTCATGCTTTTGTTCTTCCTGTACAATTCAAGCCTAGGATGAGTGCGAGTCAAATGAGTGGGTTGACGAATGGCAGTTAAGTTAGCTTAGCCCACTTGACATGTATCGACCCCCGATGGCACTGGAACTAACACAAATGGAATCATTAGTTGACTTTGACCACATATCAGATCTAGTTCAACTAGGTAATATATCTATTTGCATAGTTTTTGAAATTCCTAATGTCATCTTACTTTGTACTGTTGACTAATTTCATCTAATTTGCTACACATATCAATGTAGGGCATGTATATGCAGTTATTGCAGATGAAGATAATGAAAAGGGAACAGATTATTACTTGTGTCGTCGTGTTGAGGCCAAAAAGAAATTGAAGGCCCTAGTTACAGATGGAGAAAATATCTAATACCCTACAGGCTTAGTGGTTGTTACTGGACATGGCTCAGAAGGTACCCACATAAGAGTGTTAATGTTTGGCTATTTCAGGACTTTGACACACATCAGAAGATTCTTCATTACTCAAACCTTGTTGTGGCATCCAATGTTTATTTGATACAATATTAGGGTAGACCTTTGAACAAGACCTTGTGGAAGGTGTGTGAGTCTAACCATGAAACAATACTTGACACAATAAAGAGTAGAGTAGACTCAGATGGTTCATTGGATTAATTTGTAAGTATTCACATTGATTTTGTAAAGTCATGTTATATTGAGTTGTAAGTATGCACATTAATTTGTAAGGTTTGTCTTTTTTTATTTGCTGCTACATTTTTACACATATACACATTTTTACATCATCATGTTATGCTTCATGGGGTTAGACCTAAGTGATGGATGAAGTTGATCCTGAGAATAATGTATAAAATCTAGGTAATGTATAAAATATAGGTGTCTCTAGGTGTCTTGGTTTCTAACTAGATAATAGGTGTCTCTAATTGTGTCTTAGGTATATACGATATGTCAACTAGGTAGATAGAGACTAGCAAAAAGGTATTTAATCTAATCTAGGTGTCTTAGGTAGATACTATATATCAACGACCTATCTAGAGACTAGAATAAGGTATAATCTAGAATGATCTAGGTGTCTTCTATAATTTAATCTAGGTGTCTTAGGTAGGTACTATATGTCAACTAGGTCTACCATAATAGGTGTCTTAGGTAGAACTATAATCTAGGTGTCTAGTTGACTTAGGTCTAGACTACAATAAGGTATAAAGACTAGGTGTCTTAGGTCTACATGTCTATAAAATCTAGATACATACTATACAATAGGTGTCTTAAGTGTCCTACGTCTACTAGAATACATGTGTCTTAGGTCTTAGGTGAGGCCACATGAGCTTCCACCTTCACATGGTTGGCCTTGTCAATTGTATGTAATAAGGTCTTCTAAGACCATTTCATATGTTTTTGAGTCAGTTTGAGTCATTTGGGGTCAGTTTGAGTCTTTGAGTCTTGTTGCAAAAAAGTGTTAATGTTGTTAAGTTGCACAAAGCAACTTTTGCATTTTTTGTGTCCTGCTCCTGATGCAACCAAACTGATAGTTCCAATGCATCTGGATGGGTACGTTTAGGCTAGGTATGGTCCTTTTTTTCATCCAAACGTGCTGAAACAGTCCGAACTACATTGTACCGATGATATCCCTGAAGAGTCTAAAGTGCAAAAAAGTAGCAATCTTTGACGAGATGTTACTCGGAAACCATGTCACTTAGAGACATTTTGTCTAAGGAAATGCAATCATGGAGAGTCCCTCTACAATTATCTCTCTCAGTTTTTTATATCTTTGAGGCGTTTGCCCGTGGTGAAAGGTTTGTTGCTGCCCCAAAAATCGTCAGAAGGTAGTATAAAGTTGCAAAGGGGTGTAACTTTCGTCCTGCTCCTGATGCAACCAAAATGACTGTTCCAATGCATCTAGATGGGTACATTTAGGCTAGGCATTGTCCTTTTTTTCAACCAAAACATGCTGAACCAGTCTGAGCTACATTGTACCGACGATATCCCTGAAGAGTCAAAGTACAAAAAGGCAGCAATCTTTGACGAGATGTTACTAGGAAACCATGTCACTGAGAAACATTCTCTCTAAGTCAACGCGATCACGTAGAGTCCCTCTACAATAATCTCTCTCAGTTTTTGTATCTTTGAGGCGTTTGCCTGTGGTGAAAGGTTTTCTGCTGCCCCAAAAATTGTCAGGAGGAGGTAGTGTAAAGTTACAAAGGGGTGTAACTTTCATCCTGCTCCTGATGTGACAAAAATGACTATTCCAACGCATCCAAATGGGTACATTTAGGCTAAGCATGGTCCTATTTTTCACCCAAACATGCCGAAACAGTCCAAGCTACATTGTACCGACGATATACCTGAAGAGTCTAAAGTGCAAAAAGGTAGCAATCTTTGACGAAATGTTACTCAAAAATTGTCACTTAGAGACATTCCGTGTAAGGCAATGTGATCACGTAGGGTTTCTCTACAATAACCTCTCTCATTTTTTTATATCTTTGAGGCATTTGCCCATGGTAAAAGGTTTTCTGCTGCCCCAAAAATCATCAAAAGGAGGCAGTGTAAAGTTGCAAAGGGGTGTAATTTTCATCCTTCTCCTGATGTGACCAAAATAACTATTCCAACGCGTCTGAATGGGTACATTTAGGCTAGGCATGGTCCTATTTTTCACCCAAACATGCCAAAACAGTTCGAGCTACATTGTACCGACAATATCCCTAAAGAGTCCAAAGTGCAAAAAGGTAGAAATCTTTAACGAGCTATTTCTTGAAAACCATGTCACTTAGATACATTGTGTCTGAGGTAACACAATCATGTAGGGTCCCTCTAAAATAACCTCTCTTAGTTTTTTATATCTCTGAGGTGTTTGCCCATGGTGAAAGGTTTTCTGCTGCCCTAAAAATCGTCAGAAGGAGGCAGTGTAAAGTTGCAAAGGGGTGTAACTTTTGTTCTTCTCCTTGTGCAGCCAAACTGACAATTCCAACACGTCTAGATGGGTACGTTTAGGATAGGCATGGTCCTGTTTCGTACCCAAACATGCCAAAACAGTCTGAGCTACAAACACTAACTAGTCTTCAATCTTCAAACACTACAAATACCATGATATCCTACATAAAGCTATCTTTTAGCCTTTTATAAAGACATGCCCATCAAATTCAACCACATAGAGATGACTATTTGTATTCCAAATTCCTTTTAAATACTGACCTTCCAATCATTTTTCCTACCCTCGTATCAATTAAATATGACCTTTGATTATGATATGGTGCTCGGGCTTATGAGAGTTTACCAGAGAGGTTGGTTGAGGTAGGTTGAAGGGCCGGTGACCTAATGACTTAAAGACCCTTTAGTAGGTTGATTTAAGTGATAGTAACTTGTGATTATAAGTAAATATTAAATTAAAACAAAAGTGCACTTTACACATGACAGGTAATTGAGGGTTTTAAAGTCTTAAGAAAAGTAGATTCTTTTTAGGGTTTAATGCCCAATATGCAAACCCTAACTATCAATTAGAAAGACTTAAACATTCTAACTTTCATCAAGAGATATCTAGGACATTTCAGAGACCTAAGGGACATCAGAAGAAATACATTAAAGTATGACACTTATCATAGGCTTAGGGTTCTAAGACATGAACAATTTCACATTCGAATCAAACTCATGACTCCCCTTGATAAATATAACTCTTCTTGATGATGACATTGAATTATGATTATGAAAGCTTGTGTTTTCTCTGACTTCTTATTGCATGAACAAAACCACATCCACCATGAACATGAACCTTGCATCATATCAACCTTCCAAGATAGACCTTATCATGAAAACCATATTCACAACAAAACCTTGCATGAACAAGACCACATCCACCATGAACATGAACCTTGCATCACATGAACCATGCTTGTCTTGTGCAACATCAACATAAACTAAGAGACCTTATCATGAAAGCCATATTCACAACATCGCGTACCTCATGACCATCACCTACCTTGAATCACTGTATCACCTTATCAACATCATGGCATCAACCTTGACATCAATGACAAACAACCTTGACCCTTTGACTTCAATGAAAACCTTGAACCTTGATTGTTGATGACTTATGGAAGCCTATAGCCCCAATGTTATGTTGCATACTAAAATTAGGTAAGACTCAATGTACTCTCATAACCTCACCTTATATGCAAGAGGAATTACATTTAATAACCACAATGGTCATCAGGTGCTCATAAGGTTATGATTTTGACTATTTTATTCAAAACAATAAATATACTCTTTGCATCCCAATATGGTATAATAACAAGAAATCAAGAAATATTTTCAATTGAGTAACTCATAAAGAATATTGATTAGCATACTCATTTGAATATTTTCAATTGAGCAACTCATAAAGAATATGAATATTTTCAATTGAGCAACTCAAAGAATATTAATATTTTCTATTCAACATGATGATTCATTTTTATTTTAAATACAACTTTTATCTTTTAGTTCCAGAATGAGGTTTAGGTGATACTTGAATAACAATAGCTGGCTTATTGGATCAACAAACATCCTATGTAATACAATTGGACTTTAAATATTTGAATTAACCATCTACAAATATCCATTCAAATGTGGATTTATAATGCAAGTATGGACACCATCAATAAAAAAGATTTGTATTAACCAAATATCCTTATAGGCATACATCAATATCTGTCGATATAAGTATAACATATATACAAAATAGCCATATAGGCATACAATGTCTCCTATATGCAATACAAAATATATATCCACAAATGTCATATAGGCATACAACAAAGGACCCCAATAAGCATTCATTCCCCTATGTTTGATGAAGGGAATAGATCACGAGCAGCCTTTGATCTTCAGGAGGATGGAGACATGTATGAGGGCGGTCTACTACAAACTTGAGGGTTGCTCCTCCTATTTAATTCTTCGTGGATCTGTAGTTGTTACAACAAAAAGTATAGACATTAATATATAGAAATTACATGTTATAAAAAATGAAACATTTAACAAAATAATCACTTACCGCTACCATATAATCTACCTCCTCATTTGCCTTAGTAGCAGGATTAGGCTGTGGTGATGTCATGTCCTATAGAAACCATCCAGATAGAAATTAAACTTCAAATCAATAATCATTTGATTTTTCAAAAATAAACAACTATAACAATGAATGTAAATTGAAATTTACTAATCTGCCTCATACCCCCATCAATGGCATGGAGCTATGAATCGTAGTGGACACACCATGCTCCATTGCCCTATGAACTTCAGGAGGTGTCTCTACAGCTTGGATCATCTGAAAATAAAACAACATTATTTAATTATGAAACTAGAATAGTGATGCAAGTCATGGTTCCTAACATACACACACGTTCACCTAAACATGGAAGTACACACAATAAAGCACACTATGATATTCATTATCAACAATGCATCACTATGATACAACTAGAAACATAATACACATAATCACAGTGAAGATTTTGCTCTCTTGGTGATATACTATAGCTCTTTCTTATAGATGTAGGGATGGAAAAAATTGAGCCAATAGGATTGACATAAGTTTGTAGGGGAAATGGTTAGTGTATATTTGAAGATTTTGGTTAGGGGTGACATGTTGCCCCCAAAATTAATACCTAAAACCTAGATGATGTTCGAGTCAATCATATGCTATATAAGATGTCATAGGTTGATGCCCCTCTCTAGTGTCATGTCCTGGGGTCTAATTGGTGGTAATTGGATGAGATTATTAGAGAGAATTTGTCGAAGAATAGTGTGAGGGGATCAACAAGCTTTGGTAGACATGTATAGAAAATGTGGTAGCATAGACAAGGCAGTGAGCTATTTGAAAAGATGACTCAAAGAAAAGTGGTCTCATCATGATGTCCTTGTCTATCCATCTGCTTCTCATGGCATTCCATGAGAGCACATTTATTTGAGCCATTTTTTCAAATTTAACTATATTATAATTGAAAATTTGTCATCTATCAACATCTAGCTATTAGTTATGCAATGTTTAATAATGCTTTGAGTTTGAAAGATGTGCAATGCAATGTAATCAACAATATGAATATAAAATACAAAAATCTAATAAGTACAATTGATTAGTTAAACTATTTATTTTATTACCTCAGTGAAGCTTTGAACTACACCACCACTGGTAGGTGTTGTCGTGAAATCTCCAAGATTAACCTATTCAACATCCAAAACTAGATATTAGAATACCATTCATATAAAAATGCTATTCACATGTAATATTTATAATTGTTTACTAGTTACATAGCCCAGCAGTAGATGTCGTAGTGTAAAATACAGGTGGAGTACTGCTGAGAACTGCATCAATGCTATGACCCTGAAATTTCATCAAAATCATCAAACCAAATTAGTTAATCTTGCATTTCAAAAATGAAATTTAATAAATTAAATTCAATGAACTTTATAATATTTACCTGAGTATCAAGTTCGAAAGTCTCACTAAAGAGGGTATTTGTCATCACCATCTGCTCAGCTGCAGATGTAGCATGCACACCTGCATCCTAACTATCCATGGGGTCATAACCACAGGTTGACCCGCAAGTCTGACAAGTATGGGGTGGGACCCTACTCCTTGCACTATCTCCCAACCCACAATGTGCTGCAGGACTGGCATGCTCTATGATGCTCTGGGTCAAGGCACTAATGGACTGAAGTGTATCTACCTCAACACTCTTCTTCACAATGGAAGGGATAGACACATGCTTATGGGCTGGTCTCTGATTACTCTTCTCACTGGCCGCTATGGGTCAACATGTGCCCCTAGTCTATCTTGTACTGGCCCCCACCTCTACCCTGGAAGTCTCGTATATCAAAATAGTTTGGTACTTTATTGAGGACAAACTCGCAGTAGAGTTTCCTTAAAAAGTATTGCGGGACCTCATTATTGTTGCATGGAGGATGGTCAAAAACCATCCACCACCTCTGCCCAAAATTGTCCCTTATCACTTGGTTGTTGCACCAATAGATAGGGAACCTCTTGCATGTAATGGGTGGAGGTTGATTTGTTTGTGGGTTTGTGAAAATGGAACACAAGTCCAATTTTGTAATTTGTAACTTTTTCACATCTTCATATGATAGCTTGTCTCCATAATACTCTCTAAACTCTCTTCTCTTATCTGACCAACTAGATATTTTCTTGCTAATTGAATCTACATTTGATAACATAGATTTAAGAGATTGAGCAAGCGTGGACCTATGCAAGGTTGAAGTTGAAGGATCTTTCAACCTTACAATTATGTCTTCAATTTCTTTTTTATTGTTTTCAATTTGCCCCATTAGATTTTCTTATGTTCCAAGGGCATGTTGAGGAATGGATGGAGTTTGTTGTTCGGGTTGTTCTTCGGCAGGAATTTCCTGTTCAGGATTTTGTGGATTTTGAGGAGGAGGAGGTGCATTAACATTTCTTGACAATTGAGGAAATTTACATCAAAAATCAACTCAAACCTACCTATTTAGAAACAAATTTAGACCAAAAAAAAAAACTCACTCCTTTGGCCTGCTTAATGTCGTGGCAGCATTTTGGCGATGAATCAACAAGATTTTGGTGTCGAATTGGGTCTTCAAAAATGTGAGCGTGCTCCTTAGGGTTTGCAGGCTGCGGGTGTAAAGGAAAAAAAGAAATCAAATGAGAAGAAATGCTCTTATATATATATATAAAATTAAACATAATGCACTCGCGTTATAAAGAGAGTGCGTTATGGTTTGGTTTTGCCAAGCCTTAGGCTCGTCATTACCAAACCATAATGCACGCACATTATAACGTGCTCACGTTATGTCTTAATTGTTTTTGAAAAAAATTAGCCACTTTTTGGCTCCCCAACTTTTTGCACTTACCTTGATCATTGACATTAATTCATACCCTATCACTTTCTATAACAAATGGTCCATGCTGGGCAACGGGTAGTTGTCCTTAAGGGATTTAGCATTCAAATTTTTGAAATCTACACAAAGCCTTATATTTTCATTTTTCTTTCTTATTGAGACCAAATTTGAAACCCAATCTAAATGCCTAATAGATTTTATTATGTTGCCTTCTTTCAAATTCATTAGCTTCTTTTCTAGTTATGGAGTTAATGTGGGGTTAATAGGCCTTTGTGTTTGTCTAAATGGTTTGGCACCAGGTTCTAAAGGGATAGTATATTAGAACAAATCTTCCCTATAAGATTTTAATTCGTCATATGACCATGCAGAACGTTTTGTAAGATTTTTCAGTAGGATGATCAACAACTGCTTCTCTGCTAGCTTCAATCTCTTACCAATGTTCTAGATCATTTCTGGAATTGATTCAATCCCAAAGTTGACTCCTACATCATTTTCACTGAATTGTTTACTTCTCGTCTTGTAACAATCATTTCCATAAAACATCCTTTCAAGAGCCACAAGACCTCTTGGAATGGTATTAGTCTTGAGCTAAATTATCTCATTCCCAAAGGTAGTTACTTGTGCATCTTCGACCTCAACCATTGAATTCCAATCTATTTTCTGATTCTCAAAGCCACCTACACAATCTGAGAAGTCATAGATTTGCTTATCATCATTAAAGATTTTCCAGCTATAAATATTGTCAAGGATGCTCGGCCTAGTGAGGACTTCAACACTATAGGTGCAATAATTTGATGACTGCGATGCATTAAATTTGACACCATCACAACAAGTGCATCAGTTGTATTATTTTCCCTTATGTCTATCCATTTGATGCCAAAAGCACTAAATGACTGAATGATGTCCCAAATTGCATTCTTATACATTTTTAATCTTTTTCTTTTGTTGTGTTTGAACATTTGACTTGGGACATAGTCAATTCAAATCACCAAAGACACTAAGGCATTTGATTCCATACCTAGTTACAATGTTAAATCCCAACAACAGAGCCTCTATTCTACTACATTATTTGTGCAATCAAAATTTAGCCTAAAAGTAAACTTGTATGGCTTGTCATATGGAGAAATCAAGACTATACCTGCCCCATTTCCTTCCTACGAATAGGAACCATCAAAATAAATCTTCTGTATATAATTACCTTCAGAGTAAGAAGGCATTGGGGATGAGGTTAGATTAGTGAAATAGTTAACATCATCATCAAAGATTTGACAAAAGTTATCAGGTTCATTATCTTCATACCGCACCTCATCTCTAGTTTTTTTTGGAGCTTCCATGATGTAACTCACTTTCTTTTGTCTATGAAACTGAACTTCCTTCCCATCAATTGATATGGTAGCATAAGACAAATCCATTTGCAGACTAACACCTATTGAGGCTACCCATTTTCTTGATAGTAGCATACCCCATTTGGATGGACAACCAACAAAGATTATATCCATCATAGAACCTTTTTAGGATAGGTAGTGAGCTACATTTCTACACCTTTTACAATCCCAACAACATTCACTTCCCTATAATCCATTGAAAAAAATTATCATAAGCCTTGGACACTTTCAATCCCAACAATTCCATAACCTCTAAAGGCATCACATTACTTGATGCACCAGAATCTAAGATGCAATTATGTACCAACCAACCCTTTATCAACAATGAGGTATAAAAAGGATTGATCCTAGTTGGGTCACATAGAGATACCATCCCAAGGTAAACCTTGGGTATTACTTCATTGGTTACCTCATTAGTTGTACCTTTTATAAGATGATCTAGATAATTTGCCTAGTTTTCAAATATGGTTGGGGCTGTGAAGTATTGCAGGGTCCTATCCTTATGTTATAGAATTTTGAGCATCTCAGAAAGTGGAATAAGAACTTTCATTTGGCTCAAACTTTGAGCCATGCCAATGTGAATATAACTAGGTAAAGGGGTGGAGAAAGGTGCAATTTTTGCATGAGTATCAAGAATAAAAGGCATTACCTGACTTGCCTTAGTTGTAGATTATCCCTCCTAAGAATTCTTCTTTGTTTGATCTTGCATATTGCCCATTTCTACCACCTTTGGATTTTGAAGTGTGACTACTGGCACATTTGTTTGATCTTGCATGTTGCCTATTTGCATGTTTCCCATTTTTTAGTACACTTTAGACTTCAAAGATTGGGAGGTTGGTTGCGCTCCCAGTCAAAAGAAGAGGATTGTATGGTAATGGCCCAATTTCTCAAGCTCGATAGCTTGGCCTTTCCCACTAGTGTCTCCTATATGTTTGTCAGAGTTGCAGGGACTTTGATACCCCCAATAAAGAAGAAGAGCATATGGTGAAGGCTCGATTTGTGAGGGTCTGACAAGTTTGCCTTAGCTACCAATTAGTTATTCAACTCACATCAAAACACTTCAGGAACTCTCTAGGTCACCATTAATGATCATTCCAAAGCCTGATGGAATGGTTGGTGAGCTCCATGCGCCCTAGGACTGCTATGGACAATTCCAAATTAAACTTCCTTTCAAGGGTAATGAAAGGGCATTGTAATCTTCAAAGAATGAATTAAAAGTGCAATTTGTAGATCATTCCAGGTGACACCTCAAGCATTCAATGAGCCTTTGATAACTTTAACAAGTTATTCTTGTCACATTTGCTGATATGAATGTTAATCATGATTAGTTGGTTTTTTGAACTATAAAACACATCTGTGCTAATTTCGTAAGGTATTTTTTCATGAGAATTTATGAGATTTTTGGATTGTTTATGGATTATTGAAGAATACTTGGAATTATGTAGATGCAAATCTTCTAGTTGTTTGTTTATTGTATAGAGGCCAACTTATTTGATATCCTATCAACTATAGTCTTTGTTATTACTTTGATTAAGCAATAAAATCTAATTCCCTTGGTGTCCCCTTTGACTGTTCATCAAGACTCTATTACCCTAGCTGGAATAGGCACTGATCTGATGTTTGTTAACCTTCCTTTTCCCTCACAACACTTCAAACACAATAAAAAAATTAAAATTTCATTTATTTGTGTTATTTGCCCTACCCACATCCATGATTAGAGATATGTTATTGTACTAGGGGCTATCATAGCATCATTTTTAAGCTATCTACATGGTTGTGTGTGTCTTCTTATTTGATGTAGGCAGGTGCAAAAAGTTGGGGGGCCAAAAAGTGGCCAAACTTTAAAAAAAACTTCTAGGCCATAATGCGAGCATGTTATAATGTGCTCGCGTTATGGTTTGGTGATGCTTAGCCTAAGGCTTTGGAAGACCAAGCCATAACGCTAGGGTGTTATTATTTCCTATTTTAAAAAAAAACCTGTCATTTTTCCTCATTTTCCCATTTCATTTTCTTCTATTTGTAGCCTGCAAATCCTTGAGAATGCACTTGCGTTATTGGAGGTCAAATTCATCACCAAATCATCGTCAATTCATCGTCAAAATGCCGCCATGACATTAGGGAGGCTGAAGGAGTAAGTTGTATTTGTTTTTTTGTCTGAATTTATTGTTAAATAGGTAGGTTTAAGTAGATTTTTGATGTAAATTTCTTTAATTTATAGGAAATGATAATGCACCACCTCCTCCTCCTAAAAATCTACAAAATCCTGAATCACCTGAACAACAAATACCTGTTGAAGGACAACCCGAACAACAAACTCCTCCATCCATTTCTCGACATGCCCCTGGAACACAAGAAAATCTAATGGGGCAAATTGAAAACAATAAAAAACAAATTGAAGATATAATTGCAAGATTGAAAGATCCTGCAACTTCAACCTTGCATAGATTCACGCTTGCTCAATCTCTTGAATCTATGTTATCAAATGTAGATTCAATTAGCAAGCAAATAACTAGTTGGTCTGAAAAGAGGAGAGAATTTTGAGAATACTATGCAGACAAGTTGTCATATGAGCAACTCAAAAATGAACAAATTACAAAATTAGACTTGTGTTTTATTTTTATAGACCCACGAACAAATCAACCACTACCCCTTACATGCAAGCGGTTCCCTATCCATTGGTGCAACAACCAAGCGATAAGGGACAATTTTGGGCAGAGGTGGTGGATGGTTTTTGACCATCCTCCATGCAACAATAATGAGGTCCTGCAATACTTTTTGAGGAAACTCTACTGCGATTTTGTAAAAAATAAAGTGTCAAACTATTTTGATATGTGGGACTTCCAAGGTAGAGGTGGGGGGTCAGCACATGATAGACCAGGGGCACGTGTTGACCCACAGCGGCCAGTGAGATGAGTACTCTCCAAACCAACCCATGAGCACGTATCTATACCTTCCATTGTGAAGGAGAGTGCTGAGGTTGAGACACTTCGGTCCATTAGTGCCTTGACCCAGAGCATCGTACAACATGCCAGTCCTATAGTAGAGTGTGGGCCATGGAAGAGTTCAAGGAATAGGGTTCCACCCTATACTTGTCAGGCTTGCAGGTCAGCATGTGGTTATGACCCCACGGATAGTCAGGATGTAGGTGCGCATGCTACATTTGTAGCTCAGCAGATGGTGATGACAGATGTCCTGAGTGAGACTTTCAGCCTTGATACTCAGGTAAATGTTAGCAAGTTCATTAAATTTAATTTATTAAATTTCATTTTTGAAATGCAAGATTAACTAATTTAGTTTGATGATTTTAATGAAATTTTAGGGTCATAGCGCTCATTCTGTCTTCAGTGGTTCTCCACCTCCATATTACACTACAACATTTACTGCCAGGGTATGTAACTAGAAAAAAAATATAAATATTACATGTAAATAGCATTGTTATATGAATGGTATTCTAATATCTAATTTTGGATGTTGAATATGTTAATATTAGAGATTTCACAGCAACACCTTGCAATGGTGGTGGAGTTCAAAGCTTCACTCAAGTAATAAAATAAATAGCTTAACTAATGAATTGTACTTACTAGATTTTTGTAGTTTATATTCACATCGTTGATTATATCGATTAATGAATCTACACTAACCCATTGTCCTACAAACTATGTCAATCCTATTGGCTCAATTTCTTTGATCCCTACTTTTGATCCTACATCTAGCCCACCTAAGTCTAATGAGGACCCTTCCTTTAATACTAATATATTCTTTGAGATGATAGGCACATTAGACATTCAACCTTATAATTTCATTGGTCAACCCACTCCTACACCTGCCATCACCTTCTTGCTTGATAATGTGCCTACTGATGATTATAACGATCCTTTGTAGATTGAGGCACAACTACACTATAAAATTATAGTTGGATCAAGGCAGAACACTTAAACATCAAAGTGGAATTAATGTAGTTACAAAGGAACACTTATACATCACTAGGTTGCAAAGAGATTCTTATCCCACTCAGATATATCCTGGTGTACACATAATGACACTTCTATACCTAATTTTGGCTCCCTCACCCTACTAATATAGGTAGGACCTAAATGCCTAGATGTCTCATGTCATATCATCCCCACCTCATAGCACTATCTATTCTCTTAGGTCATCCTTGGCTCATTGTAATGTGGGTTGTCCCTGAACTATCATCCACTAGAGCCTTAAATTCTCCATGATGGTAATGTCTTCACTATTTCTCATAGCCCATACCAACTAGTTGTTACCTTAATACACTTCTCCTTAGATTATTTTTTGTCAACCCCTTCTGGTCCACCTCAACCTCATACCAATTCCCTCTTTCACCTTTACCTATCCTATGCCTCTAAATGCATTGTTGTCCCAACCCCACAACCTATTTCTATTACTTCACCTACTTTGTTGGCAAGAGACACTATATGGATTCATGGTTGTTGTCATTGATGGCAACAAAGGTCATCCCACATATCCGCAAGTCATAATGTGTCTCTACCGGAAGTCAGAATAAAGAATGTTGTGGTCCGGTGAAGAAGAACAGAGCATGTGGCAAGGTCCGACAGATTGGTCCGGACCTCTCAGAGGAAATGTCTTGGTGCAGTGCGGATTTGGGGAAGTCAAGAGGACTACCTTTAGTGGTATATTCCAAGGATTTAGCCTCCGGTGATGGACAAGGAAAAAGATATGAATGGTTGAGTACCGGATTTCTGAGAGACAGTGAAAACAGAGGAAGAACTGACTGGCAGAGTATCAGACTGCTTTCCGGATGTGTTACTGTTGATGACAGAGGTTGTGAAGGCATGAATCATGTTTGGCCGACATGATTAATGATATCTACAAGTATATGCTTGATCCGCATTGCTTGGTGAGGAAGGATTCAGCCGACAGAATGAGAGTTTGTAAGAAACTAGACTGTTCCGGATGCCGACTAGAAAGGTGATGAAATTACTTGTGCAGATATATATAGAGGATGGATTTAGTTGTGAAATGTGTGTTAGTGTGGAGATAAATGCGAATAAGTCTAGAGAAAGAGCAGAGATAGCAAAAAGGATCCGGTATGTGAAAGATAGCAGAATAAAGAACAGAGGAAAGATGAAGTGCAGCAGATCAGTGTACTGAGCCTAACCGGAACTGAACTCCAGCATATGCAGATGCTTCCAATCAGTTCAAGACTGTGATTCTCATCACTTTGTAGACAGTGTGTCTTCTTGTAGGCAGTGGGCCTCTTGTGAGCAGTGTGCTCGGGCAGTGAGCCCTAATTGGCAAGTGCCATTTTTGTAATTTCCTATTCTTCTAACAGAGAATAATTCTTGGGTTAATCACCCCGTGGTTTTCTCCCTTAACAGGGTTTCCACGTCAAAAATACTGTGTCATGTGTTTCTTATTTCATGGTTAATGTTTTTGTGTTTGATTTTATGCTGCATCAATTAAAAGGAAAGCTCAATAAGGGAAATAATTAGGATAACTGATTCACCCCCCCCTCTCAGTTATCAACAATTGGTATCAGAGCCAAGTTCCTCCTAATAGAGCCTAACAGCTTGAGGAAGATCTGGGATTTCAAATGGATGCATATGGTTTAAGGGAGCAACTCAAGACTGCCCTTGAGGATCTTGAACAATCAAATTCTGAAGTCAGTGAATTAAAGGAAAGACTCAAACAAGCTGATGAATTCATGAGAGAATTAAAAGACAAATTAAGTCTCTCTATGAAAAAGAGAAAGGAGCTGCTTCAACAGTTGGCAAGACAAAGTGAAGAAAGCAATACAAATGAAGAATTGACTGAGCAAACCAAGTTAAGTGAAAAGCTATCAAAAGAAGTCATTATGTTAAGACATGAAATGGAATCAGGAACTATAAAGTTTACTCAAGAGATTGAAGAAAAAAGAAAGGCTGAAGACAATCTAAGACAATCTCTTAAAGAAAAATCATAAGAATGCCACCAGATGGACAGGATTATCAGACATCTTGAATCTGATCTTGAAGATGCCAAAGATAATGAAGGAAAACTTGAGGATCAAATTACCTCTCTCAAAAGAGACCTTCAAACAGCAAACGAATATAAAGAGAAATTCAAGATAAGTTCTGCTCAACTTGAAGTTCTTCTTGGAAGTCAAAAGAGGACAGATGACAAGTATGGCTTGGGATATGAGAAAGGAGAAAGCTCCGGATCCGGTCAGAAGAATCTTGGATCAGAAAATCCAAGGAGCAGGCCTAGAAGACCTCCGGTAAGACAGCCAAATGCTCAAAGATATCCATCCTTCAATGGATACTGCCACAACTGCAACCACTTTGGTCACAAAGCTAATCAGTGCAGAATGAGAATGAATCAGAATAATTCATCCTTCTCCGGACAGTGCTTCAACTGCAAAAGGTATGGACACAAATCCCATGAATGCAGAATTATGCAAGTAAACAAATCATTCAAAGGTAGATGCTTCACATGCAATAGAATAGGTCATATGGCTAATCAATGCAGATCAAGAGGATATCAGTCAAATATGCAAAGAAATGTTATTTTCCAAATCTGCAATAGGTCCGGTCATAATGCTAAAGTCTGCAGAAACAAGAATCAGGACAAAAGAGGTCCGGTGTATAATCAGAATCAAGACAAGGGTAAACAAAAGATGAATGCGGATGAGGTTAGGAATCAGATGAGCAAGATTTGGGTGAAGAAAAGTTCAGAGAATGTAGAGGTTGGATCCGCACCAGACTCTGGTGCTGATATTTCTTCCAGAAATTAAAAGTGAGCTCAGGCTCAGGGGGAGACTCAAAGAAAATCTTGTTCCCCCAGCCAAACAAGTGGTGCCGGATGTGGCACAAGATGCGGATCAAAGGGTTTGTAGATATGAGTCTTGAGATACTTCAGTCAAGTTTTCAGAGGTCCGCATGAAGTTATGAAGAAGCTGTGATCGATCAAATAAGACCTGTTCAGGGAGATGCTCCGGTATGATAAAGGATTACAAAAAGGTCCGGAAAGATCCAGAAATGCACTATCTTGTTCTGCGGATTGGACAGAGTGTTTGAGATGATCTTGTAATATGCTACCTCGATTTATTCATGATTGAAAGATCCGGATGATATCCACAGATCAGGACTAATCCGGGATACTCCAAGCTATCCAGACAAGGCAAACCGGAATGATGTAGGTGAAGCATTTATTGCAGATAGGTATTAGGGTTCGCGGAGCAATTTAAGGGATTTCTCAAAGGTCATTTGCTCATTCTGCACTCGAGAAGAAGCGAAAAGTGGAGCTCTGCAACAAGGTTCTTCAAGCACACCAAGGATCTCCTGCCGAAGCTATTGGATAAAGAAATCAATCCAACCACTCCGTGCAAACCGAAGGCGCATAAGGTATTCTCCGTTTTTCATTACCTCACTGCAAATCTTTGAAGAATGGCTACTCCAAACATAGTTAAGATCTCTGATAGACCTCGCCCCTCATTCAAGAAACATCCCTACAAATCATTGGAGGTAGACCCACTAGGAGCCTTCTCTAGTGTTCCTCACGGAGTTTTACACACCGAAGACATTAGGGTTTACATACATGCAAACATTGAGGAATTTGGGGAATTCAAATTAAGAGACCTCTATCACAAGCAGCTGATTGACAATGCTTTTGAGCTTAAACCAGAGTATAAGGATATTCAGAAGAAACAATTTGAGCAATTTATTCATTTCCCCTGTTTTGAAGAGGATGAATGGGTCCGGTATGTGCTGAGCAGGATGCATGACAACTTTCTATGGCTAGATAGACCCTGCAAGATCACAAAAGAGGTAGTTAGAGCAGTAACTGGCCTATACTCTTCCGGAGGAGTACCTATCCTCAAATCTGTCAAGAACAACATTGTAACTGAGGCCACCGGATCAAAATTTGACAAAAGGGCAATGACCATTGAAGACATCTCCGATCCGGATATCAAATATGCATCAATGATAATAGGATACAAGATCTACCACTCCAGCAGGGAGAATTCTGTATCCGGAACTGCAGTATACACTGCTTTTGAAATGCTAAGGAAAAATGCAGAATATGACCTCTGCGAATTACTGCTAAGCCAATTAATGGAAAATATACAGAAAATCAAGAAGGATAAGAAGAATTCCTTCAAGTATGGTACTCTTATTGTATGTCTATTCTTCTACTTCATGAATGAGCTACCCGGAACAAGTGGATGGGTATGGCAGAATGACAAACCTGTTGCAGTCCAGATAAGAGACTACTTGCATGGACTTGGGGATGCAAAAGCGAGAAATTTAGCTCTATGGGGATACTTCAAAAACTTTCAGAGCATGATGCAAGCAAGAGAGAGAATTCCCCAGTCTCTCATTGAGAAATACAAGGACTCAGTGTGCTTTATGGTTGACACTGATCAGTGCCTGATGGAGGCAGTGGAGCCAAGGACTGTCTGGATCATGCCCATGGGGTATGAAGTTGATGAACAGATAGTGGAGCTGCATGTTCAACACATGCTAAGTCAGCCCAAAGATCCTAAGGCAGAAAGGTTTGGAACCTTTGAGGAGTTGAGTGTAAAATTACATGTAGAACTCAGGGAACCTGAGATTAAAAGAAAGGTAAGAAAAGAAGTAGAGCACATTGCTCAAGGCCTAGGTATCTCAAAGGAGGCACTTGATGCCAGCCGGGAAAAGAGGAGGAAGGCCGAGGAAGAAGAGAAAAGCAAAGAAAGTGCTCCGGTTGGAGCTCCCACCCGGACCAGATCAACAAAGAGATCTGCACCTCCCTCAACCAAAAGTTCAAAACCGGAAGTCCAGGCATCCGGTAAGAGATCCAAGACAAAAGCCACAAGGGCTTATGAAAGCCAAAAGGATGAAGAGGAAACAGAATCAGATGAGGGAGTAAGAGAAGTAAAGAAACAGAAAAAGAAAGGATCCGGTAAGCCCTCCACAGGCCAAGACAAGGATGAAATGGCAGAGGTATCTGTTGAGAAGCCCACTCTGTCTCTAGAGAGCATAATCAAGTCGGTCACGGTGGATGGAAACCTTCAACCAATGACTGAATCCTATGATGACTTCAGTGAGGCAGACCAAAAGACTCTGCAGGAAGCCACAGTTAAATATCTGAACATATACAATAAGGCTTTCATTGAGATCATATCTCTTATTCCTAAAAGCCTAGAGAAGGAAATGGAAGTAAGAAAGAATAATGCTCATGCTAAAGATCTTGAGATCCGGGAGCAGATAGCTATTCAGCTATATCCACAAATTGATCCCAAGACAATGAACATTATCTTCAAGGACTGCAAAGATGAGTTCAGAAGCAAAGCCAGGATGAATCAACTCATGCTTGGTGAGACTGACAAAGTGGCCCAAGAAACAGAAGAGATCCTCCGGAAGGCCTTCAAAAGGTTCAATCTTCCTGTTGTAGAGGACTTAGGTGCAGAAACAGCTGCTGATTTGGAATCTTCTGTTCCGGAAGAAGTGAGCCCTGAACAGACAAGTGAGGACTTGGGACCCTCTGCTCCAGAAGAAGTGGCCCATGAACAAGTTAGCATCTCTCCTCCGGTTTCCCCTACAGTCTCCGGATCCAAAGAAGAAGAGCAATTACAGGAGAAGGAAGTAGTGGTGAAAGACAAAGAGGTTGACAGTTCTAAGACTGCAGAAGAGAAGAAACATCTGTCTCCGGCACGAGACACTGCACAAACTGTTCAACAATTTTTGAGCAAAGAAACTCTAGAGATTGATGAACTGGAGCTTCTAAAAGGCCCATTTGATTTTGACTCTCTCTCTCCGGTACAAACAATGAAGATAGCTTCATTTGCAAATGCCAAGGCAAATGAAAAGCTCCTGAAGTCTCATATGGAAGACTGTGAGTTGATAGAGGCTGCTTCCGGAGTACTTGTGAAGATCATGCCATCAATCCAAATAGATCCGACAGCCTCCACTTCCGGTAATCTAAAAACCTTAGTCAGCAGTGTTGATACACATTTTGACTCTCTAGAAAAATCAGCTGAAGAAAAGGTCCGGAAGGAATTTTTGGATAAGAGATTTTCAGAGATATTAGAATTAATTTCTAAAGATAGGAAGATTGTAAGCATTGGAATAAAGAGCTTAGAGAATGCTCTTAAGGATGGCGGTGATATCTATAAATTTTGTATATCCTGGTCAAAGGCAACAGCAGCATTTGACAAGAAAATAAAAGAGGAACAGGATAAGCTACAAAGCTTATCTCAAAGTTTTGATCCTCTCTCTTCCTCTATAATAAATCAAGAATGTCAGACTATTGCAGTCTTGAACGAAATAAAGAATCTTGAGAAGGAAAGGAAGAACATCACCAACCGGATGGGAGAACTTAGAAGGATTATAATCCCTAAGTTGGAAACCATGCATGAGGCCATCAGTGATGCTCAGACCACCGCCCAAACAAAAGATCCGACAGATCTCAAGCGGGCAGAAGCGTTTGCATTTTTGTTAAGTGGTCACATTTCAATTTTGGACAGAATGAAGCAAAGTTGGGCTACCGAAATGATTCAATTACAGACATCCTTTGCAGACATTCTTCAATATATGTGAGTATGTAAATATGCGGCTAAGTATAAGAAATTTTTGAAAATTTTGATATGCGGACCCTACCCTTTGCCATTGATGTCAAAGGGGGAGTGAGGAGCAGTGAAAAATGAGGAATCCAACTAAGGGGTAGTTCCAGAAATTGTATATAAAGACAGAGCATCAGCAAAGGGGGAGCATAGTGAAAACACTTAGTCATTTTTCACTAAGTGTTGCCATCAATGCCAAAGGGGGAGATTGTTGGCAAGAGACACTATATGGATTCATGGTTGTTGTCATTGATGGAAACAAAGGTCATCCCACATATCCGCAAGTCATAATGTGTCTCTACCGGAAGTCAGAATAAAGAATGTTGTGGTCCGGTGAAGAAGAACAGAGCATGTGGCAAGGTCCGACAGATTGGTCCGAACCTCTCAGAGGAAATGTCTTGGTGCAGTGCGGATTTGGGGAAGTCAAGAGGACTACCTTTAGTGGTATATTCCAAGGATTTAGCCTCCGGTGATGGACAAGGAAAAAGATATGAATGGTTGAGTACCGGATTTCTGAGAGACAGTGAAAACAGAGGAAGAACTGACTGGCAGAGTATCAGACTGCTTTCCGGATGTGTTACTGTTGATGACAGAGGTTGTGAAGGCATGAATCATGTTTGGCCGACATGATTAATGATATCTACAATTATATGCTTGATCCGCATTGCTTGGTGAGGAAGGATTCAGCCGACAGAATGAGAGTTTGTAAGAAACTAGACTGTTCCGGATGCCGACTAGAAAGGTGATGAAATTACTTGTGCGGATATATATAGAGGATGGATTTAGTTGTGAAATGTGTGTTAGTGTGGAGATAAATGCGAATAAGTCCAGAGAAAGAGCAGAGATAGCAAAAAGGATCCGGTATGTGAAAGATAGCAGAATAAAGAATAGAGGAAAGATGAAGTGCAGCAGATCAGTGTACTGAGCCTAACCGAAACTGAACTCCAGCATATGCAGATGCTTCCAATCAGTTCAAGACTGTGATTCTCATCACTTTGTAGACAGTGTGTCTTCTTGTAGGCAGTGGGCCTCTTGTGAGCAGTGTGCTCGGGCAGTGAGCCCTAATTGGCAAGTGCCATTTTTGTAATTTCCTATTCTTCTAACAGAGAATAATTCTTGGGTTAATCACCCCGTGGTTTTCTCCCTTAACAGGGTTTCCACGTCAAAAATACTGTGTCATGTGTTTCTTATTTCATGGTTAATGTTTTTGTGTTTGATTTTATGCTGCATCAATTAAAAGGAAAGCTCAATAAGGGAAATAATTAGGATAACTGATTCACCCCCCCCTCTCAGTTATCAACATACTTCACTAGCTATGCCCATATCATCCCCACCATATATCTACCTATTTCTACTTCACCTTTCTCATTAACTTCTATCTCCCCTCTAACAACCCTCCAAGATAAAGTAAAAGAAAAAGTGTAGGACCTTTCCCCATTCACTTCTAAAAGTAGGCCTAAGAAACTTCCCCAACACTACATCCAACCTATTAACCAACCCATATCTACCTACCTATTTCTTAATATACCCCTACGAGACATCCTAGACCTAATTTTCTTCCAACCCACCCCCTGACAAACCTCTAGACAAAGAAAATGATAAGAAATTTTTAAAATAAGGTTTTTCTTCTCCTATCTAGTATCTTTCCTCCCTCTTATTATCCCACAAACTATTGATATTCCTCCTTCTCGTAAATGCATAAACTTACCTAATGTCTATGTGATTTCTAGTTTAGGCATTGTCCCGTAAACCTAGAAACTCTATCTTAGGCATTGTCCTACCTCCATGACTACCAAACAAACAAAAATTTAAGCACAACCCTACCCCACCCTACCACCAACCTAAACCTAAACTAACACCTTCACTCCCTCTTTGAATTCTTAAACCTAAAATTTGATGCTACTATGGTCCCTCCTTTGTTGACCCTTATACCACACAATAGTCACAAATCTTTGTCAAATTTGTATATATGCATGTGACTTGTGTGCTTTATTGTGTGTACTTCCATGTTTAGGTGAACATGTGTGTATGTTAGGAGCCATGACTTGCATCACTATTATAGTTTTCGCAATTGAATAATGTTGTTTTATTTTCAGATGATGCACGCTGCGGAGACACCTCCCAATGTTCATAGGGAAATGAAGCATGGTGTGTCCTCTGTGATTCATAGCTCCATGCCTTTGACGGGGGTATGAGTCAGATTAGTAAATTTCAAATTACATTCATTGTTATAGTTGTTTATTTTTGAAAAATCAAATGATTATTGATTTGAAGTTTAATTTCTATCTGGATGGTTTCTATAGGACATGACATCGCCACAACCTAATCCCAGTACTGAGGCAAATGAGGAGATAGATTTTCGGATAACGGTAACTGATTATTTTGTTAAATGTTTCATTTTTTATAATGTAATTTCTATATATTAATGCCTATACTTTTTATTGTAACAGCTACAGATCCATGAACAACTAAATAGGAGCAGCCCTCGGGTTCGTAGTAGACCACCGTCATACGTGTCTCCATCCCCTCGAAGATCAAAGGTTGCCCGTGATCTATTCTCTTAACTCGACAAAGGGGAATGACTTTTTATTGTGTTCCTTTGTTGTATGCCTATATGACATTTGTGGACATATATTTTGTATTGCATATAGTTGACATTGTATGCCCATATGGCATTCCTGTAAGCCTATATGGCTATTTTGTATATATGTTATACTTATATTGACAAATATTGATGTATGCCTATATGGATATTTGGTTAATACAAATCATTTTTGTTGATCATTATGTAATATGGACAGGTGCAGTGTAGATCATTTTTGTATGCCTCTAGGTTTCAAAGTTTAATTGTCAAAGAATCCATCCCAATTGATGATAAGAGAATTTGAGTTTTGGGTTGAAAGTTTTAGTCTCTCAAAACTAGACATGCCCAAGATATTAGAGAAAGGAAGATTGGTTAAATGGATAAATAGAAAGCAAGTTTTTTTGTTCGCATCATGATCTACATGCTATTGCAGAAGCTTGCATGTTAGCCTTAGTCACTCACATAGCAATGTACAACCGCATGCATAAGTCCTTGCTCATGTGCCACTTAAACAATACCACTTGATCCAACACAAAGTTCATAGTTCCTTGCACCATGCATAATTCACATAGTGATAGGAATCATTTTGTGCAACTCAAAAGACACCCTATAAATCTTACACAACCCTTTGGATCATGTACCATTTGTACAACACTAAGGATCATGTCTCATAGTTTCACAAACAACTCTATCTAATTTTACAAGTGACCAAGGGGATATTGCAATAATAGTTATATGACAATTTTAGCATGGGACACCCCCATACCTTGTGAGTCTAAATGGTCTCTAAACTCATTTTAGCTTGGCCTTTATGGCCATTAAACTCATGAAGGACTTGTGTTAGAGCTTATAAAATGATTTTATTTTGAGTGTATATGCTTAAGTTTTAATATTGTTGTAGAGGACTATATGGGGACTAAAATAAATGTATAAAAACACCTTCTATGGTTTTCCCTAGCAATCCCATTTTACATAAATGAAACCATATTTTTCTGTCTATTTTAATGCATTTTTTTTAGTAGTTTTGTAATTATTGCATTCTATGTTGTCGAACTCTTGTGAAACATATTTGTGCTTATTGTTTTATTTCAGTGACTAAAGGCATGATAATACCATGATTTGGTCTTGCTAGCCCAATTTGGGTGCATCATATAACCAAAATAATACTCTACAAATATCTCATGTTGGTATATTGAAAAGAGGTTTATTGTTGTAACATAGATATTTGTAATTGCCTATGTTCCAAAAGAATGTTCTTATGGTTGCTCCTTGGTATGCTAATCCATATTATTTATGAGTTGCTCAATTGAAAATATTTCTTAATTCCTTGTTATTATACTAGATATTGGGAACAATGCATTGAAGGACTAAAACAAACCCTACAAAGATAGTACTAGCAAACAAAGTCAAGGTGAACCAAGATAAAAGAACAAGCAGTTCATATATGACTGTGTTGACTGCTAGAACAAGTATGTTAATAGCCATAAGATGCATGTTGACATGTGAAGACTATAACAGTTATAGCAAAGGCAATGTGTGAGGATATCGCCAGTACAATGTAGCTCAGACTGTTTTGGCATGTTTGGGTGCGATACAGGACCATGCCTAGCCTAAACGTACCCATTATAAACCGTTGGAATAGTCAGTTTGGCTGCACAAGAAGAAGAATAAAAGTTACACCCCTTTGCAACTTTACACTACATGCATCTGACCATTTTTAAGGCGGTAGAAAAACTTTCACCATGGGCAAATGCCTCAGAGATATAAAGACCAAGAGAGGTTATTATAGAGGGACCCTATGTGATCCCATAGCCTCAAATGAAATATTTCTATGTGAAATAGTTTTTTAGTAACAGCTCGTCACACATTGTTGTCTTTTTGCACTTTGGACTCTTCAAGGATATCGCCGGTACAATGTAGCTCAAACTGTTTCAGCATGTTTGGGTGAAAAATAGGACCATGCCTAGCCTAAACATACCCATCTAGACATGTTGGAACTGTCAGTTTGGTTGCATCAAGAGCAGGATGAAAGTTACTCCCCTTTGCAATTTTACACTACCTCCTTCTGACAATATTTGGGGCAACAGAAAACCTTTCACCATGGGCAAACACCTCAGATATATCAAAAAATGAGAGAGGTTATTGTTTACGGGTTCTACGTGATTGCGTTGCCTAAAAGGGAATGTTTCTAAGTGTCATGGTTTTTGAGTAACAGTTCGTTAAAAATTGTTGCCTTTTTGCACTTTGGACTCTTTAAGGATATCACCAGTACAGTGTAGCTTGAACTATTTCGGCATGTTTGGGTGCAAAAAATGACCATGTCTAACCTAAACATACCCATTCGGATGTGTTAGAACTATTAGTTTGGTCGCATCAGGAGTAGGATGAAAGTTACACCCCTTTACAACTTTACATTACCTCCTTCTGACGATTTTTGGGCTAGCAAAAAACCTTTCACCACGGGAAAATGCCTAAGAGATATCAAAAACTGAGAGAGGTTATTGTAAATGGGTTCTATATTATTGTATTTCCTTAGAAATGTTTTTTCTAAGTGTCAGAGTTTTTGAGTAACAACTCATCAAAGATTGCTGCCTTTTTGCACTTTGGACTCTTCAGGGATATTGTCGATACAATGTAGCTCAAACTATTTCGGCATGTTTGGGTGCAAAAAAGGACCATGCCTAACCTAGACGTACCCATACAGATGCGTTGGAACTATCATTTTGGTCACATCAGGAGCATGATGAAAGTTACACCCCTTTGCAACTTTACACTACCTCCTTCTGATGATTTTTGAGGCAGTAGAAAACCTTTCACCACGAGCAAATGCCTCATAGATATCAAAAACTAAGAGAGGTTATTGTAGAGGGGTTCTACGTGATTGTGTTTCCTTAGACATAATGTTCCTAAGTGTCAGGGTTTCTGAGTAACATCTCATCAAAGATTGCTTCCTTTTTCAACTTTGGACTCTTTAGGGATATCACCGGTACAATGTAGCTCAAACTGTTTCGGCATGTTTGGGTACAAAATAAGATCATGTCTAGCCTAAACATACCCATCCGGATCCGTTGGAACTCTCAATTTGGTTGCATCAGGAGTAGGATGAAAGTTACACCCCTTTGCAACTTTACACTATCTCCTTCTGATGATTTTTGGGGCAGTAGAAAACCTTTCACCATGGGAAAACTCCTTAAAGATATCAAAAACTGAGAGAGGTTATTGTAGAGGGGTTCTAGATGATTGCATTGCTTTAGATAAAATGGGTCTAAGTATCATGGTTTCTGAGTAATATCTCATCAAAGATTGCTATCATTTTGCACTTTGGACTCTTTAGGGATATCCCAGGTACAATATCACCATATTTTGTGATCAACATCAACATCATGAGGACACTAAATAAATCTATGGTACATGAAGATATTGAGAACACTGAAGACATGGATCATAAAGAAGCATGAAGACATGAACAAACTCTTGTCATGAGGAAGAACCACAACCCAATCCAACTCCTGAAAGCATGACATGTTATGATGAAGAACCACAACCAAATCCAATGATCCAATGGCATAAGCAACTATGTCCTGCTATTGTAACATGATAAACATGAATGTTATGAACTAACATCTAAACCCTATGACATGAATCTTGATATGACATGAGTGAACAGGATTAAGACCAATAAGGATCAACTTCATCCATCACTTGGATCTAACCCCATGAAGCATAACATGATGATGATGCAAACATCAAATGTATACCATAGAAAACAAATCAAGTTCATACCACTGCTGACTGAATGATATGTCCCTTCTAGCCAAATCATGTAGAACACCTAAAAGCAACCTTGCACGAACTTCGTAGAATGCGTGCGATCATCACTATTATAAAAATGATACTCCCTTATGATCTTTCTGTCATCCTCTATACTATCATTCGCATGAATGTGTTTAGGGAAAAATTAGATTTGTTAATGTTCTAGATTTTAGATGTTTAAATCCACCTCTCCACTATACATTCAAGGATCTAGGGTTGAGTGACGAGCACTATCATACCCTAGGTCACTTGCAGGTGTAGAAAAACTTGGATTAGAGAATTTAAGTGTTAATTTTCCTTCTCTTATGCCCAATTAACCATTAAAACCCTAATTATGCGAATATGACAACAAATTGAAGAATGATAGAAAAAGCTCTTATAGACAGGTGTAAAATACCAAATTACAAAATACTTGTTTTCAAGGTTTTGAAGTAGAACAGTTGGGGACATTGGAGAGGGCGCCCAAGTCCAAGGTACCAGTTTCTTTATGGAATCTGGACCTCCATCTGACACTGATCAGCCCTATAACTTCTATTTTCTGAAACCTAGATACGGAGGACACTAGAGAGAGCGCCCAAGTCCTGGAAGTGCTCCTGTGTCCTTTTCTTCAGATCCTGAATGCTTGATGCCTTCCAATCCTTCCTGCAACTACACTTTTCTCAAATGTGACACTTGTAACCTGCAATCACAAGACTTGGTTTGGGGTTGTGGTGTTTAGAGGCTTGCCTCAGTCAAGCCCCGGAGGACACTTAAGTCTTCGAACACCATTGTCAGATAAAGAGTGCATGCCCTTGTGAGGTAGAGGCAAAAACCAAAGGAATCAATGATGAAAACACAATATTATGTCACCTTGTAGTGAAGCTCTCATGGGAGGAAGATGCTCTTCATTCCATGAGGAAATTGATGATCAAATATGCAAATATCAACACACAAAACACACAAGTCTGCTCTTGCAACACAATAGAAAGCCTTGAATCACCTTGAGAACACTTGAACATCACCATTGCCATCTAGTTTTTAAATGAATGCATAAGCATGCTTATATATGCAACTACAAGCACTCCAGCCAAGATTTTAAAAATCAAAACTTACCATGTCGGCAAAAGGACCAAATAATGGTCATAAACTGACACCAAAAAATTAGAGTTGCCCCAAAATAGGGCAGGACTAGGGTGCAGGCGCCCAAGTCCTCCCCCCTATTTTGGGCAGGGTATAGCTCAAGGGATCCACCTAGGTCCAATTTGTCATGGAACCCAGGTCTCATTCCATCGGGATGCCAAAATATGAACTAAGATGTCCTAAATGCATACTAATGACCTGAGAGCTAAACCTTATGAGGGAAAAGCCCCCAAGGGGACATTTTTTGACGTTACATTTAGCCCCCACTTTAATGTATGTATAAACACGAGGCCAATACATGCATTAAAGTAAGGTCACAAACATAGCAAACACACCAAGCACGGAGAAGACACGCCAATCACACAGAAGACAATAACAGGAACACAAAACACGGAGAAGACAATTATAGTCACATAGAACACGGAGAAGACAATCAATGCATAGAAGACACATTAATGCATGGAAGATAGGAATGATATCTTTTCTTTTCTTTTTCTCATATATATGAAATGCAAATGCAAGTACTAGAAAGTAAACAAACCTCCCATAATACAGGATGCACTCATCGAGCAAGTCTTTAGACTGTATGTATGGGGTAACACACACGCAAGGCACGCAAAACCTCCCAAAATGTAGGATGCACTCATTGAGCAAGTCTTTAGACTGCATATGGGGAAACAGACACGCTACACAAAACAAGCATGCCAAAATACACACTTGAAGACACGGAGAAAAAATGACAGACAAGCGATGGAGTGTACCTATTTCTAGGTCCAACACTATCTCAGGCACATTACAAGCACACACCGACGATTAGGCTTCACCACAACAATCACCAAAAACACACTTAAGGGTTGAGTTAGTCATAGAACTACTCCCCACCTCCGCAGAGGACTTTTGAAAATGATAGGATGATGCAATCTGCATCGAGAAATACACCATCCCTGCCCCCGCAGATGGCTTACATGATTGATTGATTGATTGATTGCAAACAAACTCAGGATGTAGGATGCACTCATTGAGCAAGTCTTTAGACTGCACCTGAGGACAAGCACATAGCTAACATCTACAATAGACAGCTTACCTTATATATGCCCCCACCTTAAGGTGGTTGATATCAATTATTGATATCAAGCACGTTAAGGTAGGAAGAAAACACACAAGGGAACACTAACTTTCGCAAAGCCCATGCCCCCCGGAGGTGACATGTACTTTATGATCGCCAAATGTTCCCACAAACACATTGTAGTTAGGGTAAAATTGTAAATGATAAAAACCCTAGCAATGCACAATGAATCACAAGACAACATGAAAATCAAAATAACAAATGTAAATGCAAACCGATCTCCACACTATGCTCGATTTATCTCCATTGCTCTTCTCCACCTCGCATGAGCATGCAAGATTTTGAAGGATTATTGTTGAAAGAATGTTGGGTGCTCACTTCTGCAGCATAACGTTGATAAGGATGCAAAGGCTCTAATGATATTTCAACAGCATGTGGATACTTGAGGACTAATGCATGCTAATGGCTTATGAGGGGGTTGATTTATAGAATTGGCTTGGTTCAAATGGATGGCTAGGATCAGTTAGGGCTTTAGATGAAATGGATGGATAGGGTTAAGTTAGGTTTCCTTGCACATTAAGAAATTGTAGTCAATTGACATGTGGCAAGGGAAGATAAGGCTTAAGTGTGCTTGTGTAGATAAATACTAAAATTAGGTCCCAATAGTTGTGCATGTGAAGGATTTGAATGAAAGTTGTATAACAACACATGATTGACTGGACAAGTGTTGGAATGTGATAAAAGATAAGTGTTTAATTCAAATAAAATATTTGAATTAGTTGGGATATGAGTTGGATATTAATTAAATAAATAAAATTTATTTAATTAATTGGATAAATGAATAGGATGGGATAAGATATGATGTGGAAATTAATTAAATAAATAAAATTTATTTAATTAATTGGGATGGGGATAAGATAAATGGGATTATGCATGTTAAATTAATTAAATAAATAAATTTATTTAATTAATTGGCTAAGTAGGATAAAGATGGGGATTTTAATTAAATAAATAAAATTTATTTAATTAATTGGCTTAATGGATAAATGGGATTAAGAGTGGGATTTAGGACAAAAATGGCTTATGATGTTTAGGATAATGTTTTAACAAGGTGTTGTAGGACATGGACAAAGTTGGGACAATTTTGGGTGTCTACATTTTGCCCCTCTTTGAGATGATGTTCGAGATGATGAGATTTATGTCGAGTAACATCACTTCAAAGAAGTTAAGGTATGGATAGAGGAAAAGGATATGGGATGAAATGGAGATAGTGATGGAAAGATAGGATGATGATGCATGATGATGACTGATTGGATAGGTTGGTGATGCCCCCTCGAGAGGATAGGTGGGTTGGACAAACACGAGTATGCTCTTGAAATGAAATGGATTGGCTAAGAAAGAAAGATAAATGATAAGGTATGGATAAAAGAAATGAATGATGTGTTATGCTGCAATGAAAGTGAGCAACCATGATGTTTGATATAGCACTAGACGTTATGCACCAAGGTATAAGGACCAGGGTGACGATGTGTCTTGTGCCTCAGCATAATACAACCTTGTCTAACGTATGAGGAAGAAAACTTAGAGCATTGAAGTCCTACTGCACAAAAGGTATGATATGACCTTAGATGCAAAGGATAGTGCAAGAAGCTATTCCAACATACACAAGATATGAATATTAGCTGGAAATGATAAGGATTTGATACAAATGCAAGATAAAATGATAACACACACAAGCAAGCAAGCAATCAAGCATGCACAAATGATTCAAAAACAATCAAGGTATTGCCCCTGTCAAGCTGTAAACCAATGATTGATTGTTTGATTGTTTTGTTCATAGTGTTGTCATGGTGGGGAAAGCTATATCCCTAGATCAACACAAGGTTGTTTGCTGAGTTGGTTGGCTAATTGGCTGATTGATTTAGCTTACAACAAGGCTAGGATCAAGACCATGGATTGCGTTTGGATAACTTGGCTTGATTGATTAACTTGCTTGGTATGGATTAAGGATGGGCTTGCATTTGGATCATTGCTTGGAATGATTTGAAGATGATGAAATGAAGATTAGATTGATTTGATGAAGAATGGATGATTTGTGGTGGATTGAGCTACTTTTGATTTACTAAAGTGATTGGATTTGTTTTGATGGCTAGCTTGATGTGCTTGAGTTGATTTGTTTTGGTTTTGATGTTGATGATTGATAGGATTTGCTTTGATGGTTGGCTTAATGTGCTTTGGTTGTGATGTTTGCTATTGCTAGGTTGATTATTTTGATGATTAGATTGTTTTGAATGATGATAGTGATGGTGTAATGATTAGAGTATCCACTCAATCTAAGCATAAGCAAGTGTTCTTAGTATGTTCAAAGGATGTAAAACAAACAAGGTATTTCCCTTGTCAAGTCATAAACCAATAATTGATTGTTTGATTGATGATGATAGATAGTGTTGTCATTGCGAAGAAAGCTATATCCCTAGATCAACACAAGGATGTGGGAATGCTATATCCCATTAATGATGATTGATGATGATTGATTTGGTTAATGACAAGATGAGGTTCAAAACCTTTTGATTGGATAATGTTCCTTGATTGATTAGCTTGCTTGATATGGATTAGTGTGACTTGGATTTAAGATCATTGCTTAGATTGATTTGATTGATATGATTGGAAGAAGTGATTGGATGAATGAATGTTATTGATAGGAAGAATTGATGATGATGATGATTTGATTTTGATTTGATGTTGATGTAATGGATTGATTTGGATGATGTGATTGGTTTTATTGCTTGGATTTTTCGTTGGATATTGATTTTTTTGTGTTTTTAGAATATTTTTATTTTTTGGATTTTTTTGGGATATTTTGATTTTTTTGGATTTTTTTTTTTGAAATGTTTTGGAAAATGCCAATGGATTTACAATTTAGGTAGCCTTTGTGCTTGATACCAATGATAAGGGAGAAAACCAAGTCTAGGGGCAAAGGATGGATAAAAGGGATGGGCTCATAGTAAATGGGATGAAAGGCTCATGATAGATGGATAGATAAGAGCATAGGCCATATAAGGGATGGATGCTTGCCTTATGATAAATGGATAGGTAGGCTATAGTGGAAAGCTTCATGATAAATAGATGGGGATAAGCTATAAGGTGGAAAGCTCATGATAAGGATATACGCCATAGTGGATGAATCATAAGGGAGCTAGGATGTGATCTCTAAAGGCTATGTTGCATAGGAAGAATAACTTGCCCCATTCTAGGTGGTAATGCTTAGGATTTTATATGACAAAGTTCATTCATGACCAAGGGATGACATGATGGATTTTACATTGCAAGGCTCATGACAATGGGATGACATGATGGATTGGTTTAAATGGGATGGATAAATGGTCAATGGATAGGCCTTGGTTTGGAAAGAAGGTATGTCAAGAAATATCCAAACATGTTGCAACATTTTGCCCCTATGTCTTCAAAAGGTGGAAGGATGGGTAAATGGGTTCAGTAGGATAGGCATGTTTATGTAATGGCTAAGGATGATAGGATGTAACATGATATAATGAGATAGATAGTTTGGAAATGGATAGGTTGGATGAGACAATGTGCCCCCAAGTGTAAGTGACATAGAAGATCAACCTACACATGACGCCTGTTTGCCAGGTTTTCATCATGGTACTTATCCAAGGTGCCTGTTTACCAGGTTTTCACCGTTATACGAATGGATTTCTCTTTACTTTTTTGATTTTTTTTTTTTGCTTTTTTTTTTTTTGCTTTTAGATGGGTTGACAATTACACATGGCGCCTGTTTACCAGGTTTTCACCATGGTAATGGATAGGAGGGGCTCAAGTGTCTAGTGTTATGAATGTTGGTAGTCCTGCTAGAGATGGATGATGTCTTCGCATGGACCATGTCATTATGCTCATCGATGTTGATAAGGGATTGTGTGGATGGGAGATGGATTAGGTAGATAATGGATTATGATGTGGAATTACGGTAGGGTAGGCTACTGGCTTATGATGTGGATTTATATAGGCTTATGGAATGAAGATGAATGAAAGGCTTATGCAAAAGCATGGACCATAGGAAGGTGATGGGGAAGATATGTAGGATAATGAATGGAAGATGGGGAGATGTAGTTGTGTGGAGGTGTTGCGGAGTGGAAGGGAACCATGACCAATGGTTGCACACACCATGATAAACATTGAAGCTTTTGATGAGATGGTGGTGTAGGAAGCAATGGAGATGTTTGCTTAGGAGATGGTTGATGAAGTGATTTAGAAACCCACATAGATTTAGTATTTTTAGTGCTTTTGTTTTGCTTGTGGGGTTTTTGAAGGGAATGGAAGTTTTGGATGGAAGTAGGCTCTTGGATGGAGATAGGTGATTGGGATTCTTGAGATGTGGATGAGGATGCCTCATTTGCTTTGCTAGCTTTTTGCTTAGGAACCCAAACCATTTTGCTTTTGGGCTTTACTTTTGGAGGTATGGGCTTGGATAGCTTTGTGAGTGTACGTTGCTTAGAAGATGGATGATTTAGAGACTTTTCACATTGATGGCCTAAGGCATGAGGGTCCTTAGGAGTTTTAGTTGGATTTTTGGCTTTATAGATACAGGCATCCAAATATTTATTTTGGAATCCCATGAGTTTGGTGGAAGCAAGGTTGGTGGAATGATTGGAAGCTTTATGCTTAAACGATGTGTGCGTTTGTTGGCCATGATTAGAGATGTAAGGATACTTAAGAATGATATGTATGTTAGGTGTTGGAAGAAATGGTGGCAAGGTGGATGGAGGGATATTTGGAGTTGGTAAAAGTGGAGGTAAAGTGGATGGCGGAAGGTGTATGGTCACATGCTTTTGACATTTATAGGTTGATGGAGGTGGAATGGTAACATATGTTTTGTGAACATGATGTGGTTTGCGATGGAAAGTGGTCTTAGGAGGGATGGAGGAATTACCAACATCTTGGCCTTGTTGACCTTGGGGTGTGTATCCAAGGCCATATGAGCATGGAGGAATCTTGACATGGTTTGGCTCCAAAATACCTTGTTCATAAAGGCCTAGGCCTTTACCTTAGTAGTTCATGTTTTGGAGGATGCGATTGACTATGGGACTAGATGTGCTTTGAACATTAGACTTGAGTTCTTTATTGGATGAAGAAGATGAAGTGGAGGACAAAGGTTGTTGTTGTCCTAAGGAAGAACATTCATGGATGAGGGTGGTGAGACCATTAGGACATGATGGTGGACTTGAAGTGGAATCGATGGTGGATGTGGAAGGAGGATCATTAGGATCTTGATTAGCATTGTGTTCACTACGATCCAAGTTATTTGTTTGATCTTTTATGCTTACTTGGGGGACAAGTGTCTCATCATTGCAAGTGGATGTTTGCTCATTATGGTTAGGGCTAGATGGTAGATGACTAGGAGCAATGTGGATATCTTGCTCATGGATTATAGGATTATGGATAGGATCAAGGTGCTCATGGATAGCTTCTTCATAGGTATCATCTTGATCATGGAAAAGATACATGTTATGGATAGGTTGAATTTGGATAGCTTGCTTGTGAATGGTTGTTGGGAGATGGATAGGATCAAGTGGCTCATGGATAGATTCATCATTATGGCTATCATCTTGATCATGGACAAGATACATGTTATGGATGGGTTGCATAAAAGTGATTTGATCTTGAGTTGGACTAGGGCTTAATGTTTGCACATGCTTAGGATTAAACCTTTGACATACCTCTTGGGTTGCTTGAATGGAAGTAGATGACTCTTGGATAGGCTCTTGGTCAACAACATGAGAACATGATGACTCTTGAATAGGCTTGATGGCTTGTAGGTCACATGATGGGCTTGAAGGGCTAAGAATGTTAATGGAAAGCTCTTGGATAGGCTCAAGGATAGGTGGACCACATGATGGGATTATAGGCTTGGATATGACCTTTGGAAGTTCTTTGGTAGGCTCATGAATGGGTGTTTGACATGAAGGTAGTTTATTCCTAGCTAGTAGCCAATGGATCACATCCTTCGCAAGGGTATGTGTAGATGGGCAATATAATGGATGGATGATAATAGTAGATGGTGTTGTAGGCTTATGATTATGATTAGGTTGAGGGCTCATTGGATTGGGTGGATTAGGATTTGGATTAGATGGGGGTGACATATGGGATTGGGATGATGTGGCATGATTTGTTATTGTATGTTGATACACCTTGTAAACACTTGGGAAAAACATGGGGCATGTATTTGTATCATGGCCTTTGGTCCTAGAGTATGCACAATAATCATGTTCATCATATGGACTTTCTTCACATGGTTTGACTTCGGGAAGTGCAATGAGTTTTGCTTCAAGCATCCTTTGTAAAACTCTCTCAGCCGCATCCTTTGGTGAAGGATTAGAATGACATGGTGATGAAGGTAATGGAGGGCTTGGTGGTTTGGAAGGTAGAGGGATTAATGGACTAGGAATGGGATCACATGGTGGTGTTGGGATAGGATTAGTTGGCTCATGTGTTGACTTCAAATTGGATGGTGGAGGCCACTCTAGGTTGCTATCTCCCTTGTCAAAGGTTATTAGATCTTGCATAGGATAAATTGGGCTTTGATTTATGTACAAGGGACCACTTGGACTTGGATGTGCTTCTTGTTGGAAAGGTGGACTTAGGCTCATTTGTGCTTGTTGTGGAGGCCATTGATAGTCTTGGTAGCTAGGTGTAATGGTAGGATATGTAGACAAAATATCTTGAGGTGGACCCAAAGTTGAGGGCATTTGATCTTGTTGCCAAGGTTGACTTGTGTTCACTTGATTTATATACAAAAGGCCATTTGGACTTGATTGTTGTTCATGTGATATCACTTGATTGCTTTGTGGATGGGCTTGGTAGTGCATTGGAATGGTGGCATGAGGGATTAGATAAGCTTGAGGTGGATGTTCATAGGTTGATGTGGCATTGACTTGGTGGATAGGTGGATTAAGTTGATAGGAGGTGGATGGATATGACATGTAAGGTTGATGTGGAATTTGTTGAGGTTGGGATGGTGTTTGGACTTGTTATTGTGATATGATTTGTTGTTGATGTTGGTAAATGTGTTAATGTGATGATGATGGAGAGGTTGCATAGGATAATGATTGTTGTGATATGGATTGATATGGATAAGGGTTGTGATAGGTTGATAAAGGGTTGATATGACATGTGGATGAGTTTGGTTGATATGAAGTGGGATAAGTTGATGCAGAATTAATTTGGTGTGTGGATGGATTAGATTGATATGAAGTGGGATAAGTTGATGCAGAATTGATTTGATGTGTGGATGGATTGGGTTTTGAACTTGTCTCATCCTCATAAGTAAAGAGATGGCCTCCTCGAAGTATAAACTTGGTCTTAAGAGGAGAGACTCCTTTGATTGTGATCTTTGGTCTTGGATTGTCTTCATGACTTGGATTAGGAGGATAGCCACTTTTAATTGTGATTGGTTTCTTCTCATGATTTGGATTGGAAAGATAGCCACCTTTAATTGTGATTGGTTTCTTCTCATGATTTGGATTAGGAAGATAGCCACCTTTAATTGTGATTGGTTTCTTCTCATGATTTGGATTAGGAAGAGGGGCTCCTCTAATTGTGACCTTAGGCTTTGGTTTTATTTTATTATTTGAATTAGAGGGGTAGCCTCCTTGAATTGTGATTATAGGCTTAGGTCTTGTCTCATGATTATAAGGATAACCCCCTTGAATTGTCACCTTAGGCTTGGGATTTGTCTCATGATTAGAGGGATAGCCCCCTTGAATTGTCACCTTAGGCTTGGGATTTGTCTCATAATTAGAGGGATAACCCCCTTGAATGATTACGACCATCTTGACAAGTGTTGACTAGGACTAGGTTGATGATGATGTGGAGATGATTTGGAATGAGTATGGATGTGACTAGGATATGTTTAAAATAAAATTGATTTGGGTATGATTAGGATATAATGTGGAATGACAAAATTGGGAAATGTAGGATGAATTGTTTATGTGATTGGTGTTTAGAGATTGATTTGGCAATGTTCAAACAAATAATTATGTATATACATGAATCACTCACGCAAGACACATAAGCAAGTTTTTGACTTTGAAATTGAAATGTGATGATTATGCAAGCACACATGGAAAACACATCAACAAGCCTAATGTGTAGTCAAGTGGGTATAGCCAATTAGGTCTTAGGCTATCTATTGCACAAGGTTGACTATGGAATTGAAAGTGAAATCCTACCACACAGCCAGGAGAAAGGGGTAACCCACCCTTCACCTTCACTTCCCAAAGGTATAAAGTTCTTTGGGGCTTAGCCAAGAGTGACAAGATTTACAACTCCCAATGAGGGTGTCTTTTGATTTAGCCTTGGTTGAGGTCGTCCCTTGGAGTGGTGTGTCTCCAAGCAGGCCTCCTAGATAGGGTTTACAAAAGCAAACCAAGTGAGCTATCACTTGATTCACACTCACAGTTGTTAATTGACCCTTTAGAAATGAAATGTGTGGAAGACAATTCAAGCACTTGTTTGTTTTAAAGTCCAAATCTAAATGTGATGAAAGACACTAGTTTGTTTTAGCCCAATTTTTTGATGTGAATTTGCAAATAATTGTTCATTTTATACCTAAAATCCAAATGTGTTTGCAAACAATGATTAGAAGATGAGAAATGAAATGATTGCACCTGATTATTCACTATCTAGTTTGCTATAGATGTTGATGCCAATGTTGCTCCAGCTCCTTAGATGCCCTTACAAGTCACCAATTCCAAAAGGAAACAAGTAAACTTGCAAAGAAGATGATTACATGAAAAAGATGAAATCTAAAAATTCTGATTAAAATGATCTGATACAAGAGAATAGATTACATAATCAGAAAGTTCAGGAGATTCTAAGCAATTTAAAAAAAAGATTCGCTGAAAAACAATCAAAATTGCTCAAGTTATTCTCAAATGAAGTTTGCAATGAACCAGAACTTTGACTGATAAAAAAGCCTAAAAAATGGTATAGTCACTTGATAAAACTTGCTCTACTATGTAGTTCATCCTCCTAGCTTTCCAATGAGTCCTTGTTTGTGCGATTTGGCCACCGTATGTGAAAGTTATGATAGAAATACCAAGATGCACAATGACAGCTACCAAAAGCAAATTACAGTTGCCAGATGCGATTTACTGTTGATTAGAAGCGACCATTACTTTACCACAGGTGAGCCCTTGCAGATCAAATGTGACTTTAAAAACACCAGATGCGAACGCTGTAGGCTTATAAGCGATGAAGAAAAGCCAAAAGCGCCCTATTTCGGCCTACAAGTGACCTATATCTATAAAATGAAAGATGCAACAGAAACCCTAGTTCTGTAGAAGGTGATTACTGTTAGACTGAAAGCAATTCATTTATACCAAAAGTGGGTACTTTCAAGATAAAAGTGATTCAAATCATGCCAAAGGCGATGTCTGTCCGGATAAAAGCGATCCACAAAAGCACTATAGGTGGCTGATTTAAGTGCATAAGCGACGCGGATATGCAAAAAATGGCAGATTTTTGCTCAAAAGTGATGCAAAAAAGGATGGAAGCGATAGATAATAGCTCATATGTGACCAACAAAAGACCAAAAGTGATGCATAATAACCCAAAAGTGATCTGGAGAGTTTCAGGAGACGGAATGCAAATGTTAACCATAAGCGACCAAGTTTACCATATGCGATCACTTTTTGTTCAAAAGCGAGCACTGTGTTGGTTTTTCTTCTGAATCAGCATCAGGGTTTGCCAGTTCCTATGCACATGCAGATTCAGCCAACTAATACAGGTTCCCAACATTAATTACACAGTATCAAAAAAATGGCGCTCAACGCATTGAATGCGGCAGGTAGAAGAGGGGACAGAAGAGGTTCTCGAGCCACGAGCCGCCAGCTGTGGATGTACAACTCCAATCAGGTACCAGATCCATCCACACCATCGCCCATACCCCTGCAACAATCGCCATTAATGGCGCACCAACCCGCGGCCTTGGGAAATGCAGAATACTGTGCGTCGCAACCGTTTCCCGCCAAGACACATCATCATGATATTTGAAAATATGCAGGGTCGAAATATCCCACATGCACCCCGCAGCAACCTTTTCAACACTTTATATACTAGGTCGCGAGCATATATGATGTCGGTGCTTTTGCTCCTGACGACACTAGTATAAGACCTTCATCATCCTCATCCTCCAGCAGCATGATATCCTGTCGCTCGAAAAATCACCCTGACGTCAGCATCATATCACAATATAACCTGCATGATAATCCCCTTCATTGGCACAACCTGATGCATCGGAGGAAAATCCTCCTGCTTATCCGATACCAAATGTCTGGCTGATGAACATCCTGATGACATCACCGTCATATTCGCAAATATCGGGAGATCTTGATGACGTCACCACACATCGGCATCAGGATGATATTCGGAAGATAACCGGATATTTAGAAATATCATCCTGATGCACAATTATCATGTTGCATTGTAGCTCCGCTATAAGATCAAGGTGATATATGAATATGACAGATATTTGAAATGATCACCCCCATTGGACAATGCATGAAGCCGACAGGCAGATATCTCCCTTTGGAAATATCATGATGCAGACAGGCAGAAAAGCGGATATCACCCTGACCAAAAATCCTGATGAAGTGATAAAACAACATCAGGATGATCTTGACTAAGATCACCCGATGTTCAAATGTGATGACCCCGATGAATATTGGGTCACGCTTAGGACTTTGCAGCAACATCATCAGGATGATCTTAACCAAGATCACCCGATGTTAAAATATCACTCCGACGAAAGATCATGCAAACAGAAAATATGATGACCCTCGCAAGCAACATCAGGGTGACAACCAGAAATATGATGATGATGACCTCCTCCAAAGAAAATATGATGCTGATGCTGAAACATGCTGAGGAGGTCCAAGGACTTAGAACCTTTTTTGGATTTTTTGGGAAGGTGCCTGCATGTTTATATGCTTGAAAACTGACTGCTCATGCAGGCACCAACACACTGTTTGTTTAAAAGCGAGCTAGATTTGACAATAAGCGACTGCTGTTTGCTCAAAGGCGAGCTAATTTAGCCTAGGCGACTGTTGTTTGATCAAAGGCGACCTGAATTACCAGAGGCGGATTTCTGCAGACCGATTGTTGTTTTCTTCACCAAATGCTCCATTTTTCATCAAATTTAGCCAAATTTGTACTCAAAATTTATGGAAACGGCCTCCTGGATGCAATGGTGAGGTTAGATTTGGGCTAAGAGATTATCTACATATATTTTTAGCTAAATCTTTGCAAACTAGGGTTAGAAAAATGTAAATTTTTGCTACAAAAGCTTGCAAAAATGAAAGATTAGCGCTCCACGAGATCTAAACTTCATAAAAACAACTCAAACAAGAGAGGTTAATCAAGGACCTGAGTCCCACTGGGCGTGCCAAATGTAGTTAGGGTAAAATTGCAAATCAGGGCAAATCAATAAACGGCAATGATAAAAACCCTAGCAATGCACAATGAAGCACAAGACAATATGAAAATCAAAATAACAAATATAAATGTAAACCGATCTCCACGCTATGCTTGATTTATCTCCATTGCTCTTCTCCACCTCGCATGAGCATGCAAGATTTTGAAGGATTATTGTTGAAAAAATGTTGGGTACTCACTTCTGCAGCATAACGTTGATAAGGATGCAAAGGCTCTAATGATATTTCAACAGCATGTGGATACTTGAGGACCAATGCATGCTAATGGCTTATGAGGGGGTTGATTTATAGAATTGGCTTGGTTCAAATGGATGGCTAGGATCAATTAGGGCTTTAGATTAAATGGATGAATAGGATTAAGTTAGGTTTCCTTGCACATTAAGAAATTGTAGTCAATTGACATGTGGCAAGGGAAGATAAGGCTTAGGTGTGTTTGTGTAGATAAATACTAAAATTAGGTCCCAATAGTTGTGCATGTGAAAGATTTGAATGAAAGTTGTATAACAACACATGATTGACTGGACAAGTGTTGGAATGTGATAAAAGATGAGTGTTTAATTCAAATAAAATATTTGAATTAGTTGAGATATGAGTTGGATATTAATTAAATAAATAAAATTTATTTAATTAATTAGATAAATGAATAGGATGGGATAAGATATGATGTGGAAATTAATTAAATAAATAAAATTTATTTAATTAATTGGGATGGGGATAAGATAAATGGGATTATGCATGTGAAATTAATTAAATAAATAAATTTATTTAATTAATTGGCTAAGTAGGATAAAGATGAGGATTTTAATTAAATAAATAAAATTTATTTAATTAATTGGCTTAATGGATAAATGGGATTAAGAGTGGGATTTAGGACAAAAATGGCTTATGATGTTTAGGATAATGTTTTAACAAGGTGTTGTAGGACATGGACAAAGTTGGGACAATTTTGGGTGTCTACACACATCCCTGCAAGAAACATGTTAGTGTCTACAACATCATGATAAACAACAACATCAATGCATATGATTAACCACACAAAGAGCCAAGGTTATACAAAGAATTCAGAGTTCGAGGATAACCTTGGGGCTATATCATGAAGCTCTCCGAATCGAGTACCGCTAAGGCCGGATTCAAAGGCAAACAAAGGTGCACAAAGCAGCAGTATTGTTAAGGTTTGTAAATGCGATAGAAACATCATGAAATTCACTACACAGAAAGCACGAGTGCTTCCACTAGCCAAGTGTTCAATAAAATATACCACCCCATCATCATATTAGGAAATAAGTCCATTTGTTAATTTCTCTCGAAAGGGACACTAGGCCTGCATCAATATAAATGTTTGTCGTCAGCCGCCCGCTAGGTGGAAACACTAGAGGAAGGGAAACAATAAATAAGAGAGGAGAAACAAGTGTCTTAGGGACAGTCATGTAGGAGGGTACCCCCAGGTCACCAACCGCGACGCTATGTTCGTAAGACACAACACTCAATAATGAAATCAAAGAGAGATAATTTAGAAGAATGATGATACAAATAGAAGGTCACAACAGAGGCGGTCTCCTGGTATCCTGAACCTTATGAGAGAATCTGAGGTCATTCTAGGAGGCCTAAACAATACATAACACATCACGGGGGAAGCACATCACGAGAGAGATAAAGGGTTAGAGATACTTACCTATAGGATCTTCCAATATAACCTTTGTCAATAATTAAATCGATGTCATTTTTCCATGGGTTAGGTGAATTATTAACTTCTTCTATTAGAACAATTATTGGATCATAGTTCATATAGTTATCTTTAGCCTCATAAGGTCTATTAAGAGAGTTTTCATGCTCATCATACTCAATGTATTGTGTTAAGTCTTCTGCTACCCAAGGGTATGTATCCATGAGAGATGTGTCATATCGAGACATGAAATTAATTAGCATGATATGCATTATTCCTTGAACAACATCAATACCCTCTTGTCCTTCTTTTATCAATTTTATTATGTTGTGAATCATGGGTATAGCTTCTTTAGCTATCCTCCCGGTTTGCACATATTCTTGGAATTCAACTAGGTATTTATCAAGTTTGTTTATTTGCTCATATGTTATCACATCAATAGGGACCTCAAAATAATGAATTATTTGTTCTTCTATTGTATGAGGCATGATGTCTTTCAAAAAGTGTGTTCCTTCTATTGTGTCGTTGACTTCTTCATTTTGGACCAACATACCCTCATGGGAAGAAGCATTTTTGAAAGAATGATTAGAGGACAAGTTTATATCATCATCACATGGATCATGTATTGAATGCATGGGAAAAGTGCTATCACCATCATATTTTTCATTTCTACTCATGGAGAATAACTTAGTTAAGCTTTCTAATGTCGTAGGATGTTCACTCATGAGGGTTAAAAATTGGTCAAAATCAAGATATTTGATAAATGCATACAAAGATACCATTGAAAAATGACATGAAGGTGCCATTTCAATGTTTTCAATGTAAAATCATATTTTAAAAGTTTTTCCAAAAGTATGTCAAAGATAAGTGCGAAGTGATATACCTAAAATAGCCTCAAATGTTTGATTTTTTATACTCTTTTCAATGCCAATGAATGAAACAAAGGATGTTGTAAGGATTTTAGTCAAGGGAAGCAAGTTATATGTCTAATATTAGTCCAAAATAGAAATATAATTACTCTCAACACACTCTTGATGCAAATCCAGGATAATACCACGTCAAAATATAGTGAAAATATGTCAAAATAGGCACTCTTTTCACCAAAATTCAATGCAAAAGAGCATAAGAAAGGGTCTTGTGAGGAAAATTATGATGAAAAGAAAATAATATCAGTAATAACAACCACTTTATGCAAAAATAACCAACACAACACGCTTTTAGTGCCACTTAAGCTAAAACCCTAGTGAAAATATAGCAGAAATATGCTATTTATCACAGTTTTTCAATTCCAAGACCTAGCAAAGGAGGTGTTGTAATGAATCTCAGGAGGTGCAGAAAAAAATAACAATGATATCAGTCACCTCCATAAAATTGATCAGAACATGCTTGGAGTGCAAACTAGGTCAAACCCTAGGGCAAAAATAGCTAAAATGTGTAGTTTTTCATCAAAATTTCACTACAAGAGCCCATTAAAAGTGTGTTGTGAAGATTTTTATGAGGGGAAGAAAATTATTACCCTGATAAAATAAAATTAATGTAAAAATACCTTTCACAACACACCTATGGTGCAAGTTTGGAGAGTTGATAAGGCCAAATTTAGTGAAAATCGTTGTTTTCGAAGCCCTAGGTTTGAAATCTTGCGACAAAATGCTATGTGAATGTTTTGGAGTCTGATTTATGATAAAATTGACCTACTCTCAAATATAAAAATGATTTTCAAGCTTGAACATGCAAAATGCCCATGCAAATTTAATGAAAATGCATCAAAATTGCTAGTTTTTATTGAAATTTTCTATGCAAAATTGTAATTATTTTAAATCTAAATGCAAATTTACACTAAAATAAAAGACTACATCCAAATGTTAATTTGAATGAGACTCTAAGATCAATATAAAAATCTAAGAAATTTTTTTTGCCTACTAACCCTAAATATTGGAATTACTAGGTTATATAAAATTGTCAAAATTTCCACAAAACCCTAACAATTAAATGATGAAAATGTAATGAAAATTTCTAATTTTTTTGGATTTTTATGTAGTTTATATCAGATCTGATGTAAAAATCATGAATTAGGAAAATTTAGAAAGAATTGATGCAATTTAATAAGCCAAACAATGCAATTTTTTTGTATTTTCCAAAATTTTCATTTTTTTTGAATTTTCCTCAATGCAATAAAATGAATGACTATATGAATGAATGAAATTAATCTAAATCTGAAGACAGACATTCAACAAGTTGCAATTTAAGTCCAAAAACATGGGTTCACCAAAATGTTTAGGGGAAAATTGAATTTGTTAATGTTCTAGATTTTAGATGTTTAAATCTGCCTCTCCACTATACATTCAAGGATCTAGGGTCGAGTGACGAGCACTATCATACCCTAGGTCACTTACAGATGTAGGAAAACTTGGATTAGGGAATTTAAGTGTTAATTTTCTTTCTCTTATGCCCAATTAACCATTAAAACCCTAATTATGCAAATACGACAACAAATTGAAGAATGACAGAAAAACTCTTGCAGACAGGAGTAAAATACCAAATTACAGAATACCTATTTTTGGGGTTCTGAAGCAGAACAGTCGGGGACACTGGAGCGGGCGCCCAAGTACAAGGTACCAGTTTCTTTGCAGAATCTAGACCTCCTTCTGACATTGATCAGTCCTATAACTTCTATTTTCTAAAACTCAGATGCGGAAGACACTAGAGTGAGCACCCAAGTCTTGGAAGTGCTCCTGTGTCCTTTTCTTCAGATCTTGAATCCTTGATGCCTGCCAATCTTTCCTGCAACTCCACTTTTTCCAAATGTGACACCTATATCCTGTAATCATAAGACTTGGTTTAGGGGTTGTGGTGTTTAGAGGTTTGCCTCAGTCAAACCCCGAAGAACACTTAAGTCTCTGAACACCGTTGTCAGATAAAGAGTGCATGCCCTTGTAAGGTAGATCCAAAAACTAAATGAATCAATGATGAAATACAATATTATGTCACCTTGTAGTGAAGCTCTCATGGGAGGAAGATGCTCTTCATTCCATGAGGAAATTGATGCTCAAATCTGTAAATATCAACACACAAGTCTGCTCTTGCAACACAATAGAAATCCTTGAATCACCTTGAGAACACTTGAACATCACCATTGCCATCTAGTTTCTAAATGAATGTCCAAGCATGCTTATATATGCAACTACAAGCACTCCTGCCAAGATTTTAAAAATCAAAACTTACCATGTCAGCAAAAGGACAAAATAATGGTCATAAACTGACACCTAGAAATTAGGGCTGCCCCAAAATAGGGCAGGACTAGGGTGTAGGTACCCAAGTCCTCCCCCTATTTTGGGCAGGGTATAGCTCAAGGGGTCCACCTAGGTCCAATTTGCCATGGAACCCAGGTCTCATTCCATCGGGATGCCAAAATATGAACTAAGATGTCCTAAATGCATACTAAAGACCCAAGAGCTAAACCTTATGAGGGAAAATCCCCCAAGGGGATATTTTCTGATGTTACAGAATGAATGTGATGTGCACAAATATAGAAACCTGTGTGGAGTTGTAATATTGTGATTGCACCTTACACTGTAGCTGTAGACTATAGTTCTCTACAAATTTGACGACTGAAACAATTGGTTTATATATCTTTTCGTGGTAGTCTCCTCGAGAATGCCTATAATTCATTGGCATTGGTGTCCTCAATTCTTTGGTGCCTTCTAATGGCTCTTGATAAAGTTTTCCTATTAATTTCAATGCTTGACTTATCTTTCTAATGAGATGAGCTTTCCTTATTTGAGTACTTACTATAGTCGATGAAATGACATGCTGTGTTGCATTACTATCTTTTGTGTGTGAGGTGTTACCCACACTCTCATATGCACTCATTAGATTCTTGACAATAAATTTTTCACTTGAAGCCTCTAATGTTCTCAACCCAAGAATCTTCATAATGGACCTATACTTTATACTTCACATCATTTCAATGAATAGTTGACATCTTGTGGTCTCATTTAACTTTTCAAAGAATAATCTCCAAATCTTATGAGCATATCTTCTACAAGTGTGTTTTAGAATATTACATTCCAATGGATGCAAAATATTCTCATCAATATTAATCAAATACTTTGGCTTTCTATGCAAAATTCTAGGTGGTGTTAAGATAGATAAATTCATCTCAACATTAGGAATTTCATCAATATTTAAATGAGATGGGCTAGATGGCATACCTTCGATCAAAGATTGAATAGATGACATACCTTGAGGTTGAGGTGGGAATGATGGCATACCTCCTTCCTCACATGTGATTGGTGATGTACTCTCAACTTGAGATGCGGTAGATGGTGTCCCTACATGTTAACTTCCGGTAAAGGACGTGTATCCAACTACAGTATTCAAAACTCTCATAGCACGAGGTTTTTACATTCGTTCCCTTTGTGTCGCTAATACCATATCTCTTTTTCATGGTTGCGGTTCTTCTTCAATTAGCATGTCTTCATTTATCGTGTCCAATTTCCTCTTCTCATGAAGTCCCCCCATAGTTGCTACTTTATTTACATTCTTTGCTTCTATCTCTTCCTGTGTTGGTTTAATTCTTGATCGTTTCCTCAGCATGATAGAGAATTTATCTGTAGCATGATAAAGAGACAAATATTAGTTCCTAAGAAATGAATCCATACAAATAACTAAAATATATGCCATTCAACCCTTCATACAAAATAGGTATAAAGCATACAAAGCATTATTGCAAGCATACAAAGCATTATTGTAGGCATACAAAGCATTATTGCACAATGTTATTGAAGTCATACAAAGCATTATGGTACAAAGTTCACTTCAGTCCTATGAGGATAAGGACAAAGGAGAGTCACCTATTGAGGCTACAAGTGAACAGTACATGGGACTTCATGTTGACTACAAGGTTTAAGATGTGGGGGAGGCCTTGGTGCTAGTGGCATCAAACTACCTACACTTACTTGCAAATAGAGATCATCTCCTCACACATGAAGATTCAGCTTGCAGCCATGGGACAGAATTTAGGACACATGATACACTTGATTTTCACTTGGAGACGTCTTGTGGGCCAGCACTTGTTGATAACCATCTAATCATGAAAGGAGAGATGATTGAGATTGTGGGAGACATCACACTACGGCATGAGGTAAGGACTGATTTTCTAATGTGTGACAACAGTCCATTATCTTCACATTATCATGTTATGACAACCAAGAGGATCAACCTTAAGGCTTATGATTTTCATGGAGACACTCATGTTGAACTTTGCACTTTGCTGTGACTGAACTATCTTGAGACCCTATATCAATTCCATGGCAATATGACTGATTTGTAGTATTTAACTTGACAAGATAATAGTATTTCATTATGCTTAAGGGATTGTATATTTATATGTTGTAAGGATTTATTCTTGTATATATTGACATCATGGTATGTTAAGGTTGTTTAATCCATTATTGTACATACTTATTAAAGAGCCCAAGTGTAGAAAATATGCATGGCACCATGTGAGATTGTAGGTTGCTTTCTTGATTGTGATTGTGTCTATTTTAATTAATATTGACCTTTGAGATATCTTTTATTATGTAAACCATGAATTGATTTAAAACATAGTCTATTATAAGGACATTTGTGTGTGATGACTAAGCTCTTTGGGTAGTAAAAACTATGATGAACTATAAATGCAAAATGTAAGACATGCATGCAAAATGTGGAAGCATAGACAAGGCAGATGAACTATAAAATAAAAAAAGTGAGACTAATATAAACACAAAATATGTAAACCGTACAAGTAATATAAACATGTATGATAAAGCATGATAAAGTAATTCAAATAGAATTAAAGAAAATGTAAATAACATGCATGTAAAGACTTGACATACCTAAAAAATGAAGATTTGAATGTAGAGAGTACCCAATTATGTAGTGTTTTTTCTTCTTGCATCAAACTCCTCAACAATTTGAGTTTTCACCACTTGCTTCCTTTTCAACGTTAAATTAAATAACACTCAAATAGAATTAGTAACAACAATACTATTAACCAATATATAATGTTAAATTCCTACAATTCAATCGCAATTAACATTGCAACACTACAAAAATTGAAACGTGAATTGATATATATCAAATTCAATGTGAAAACTATGTTATTTCCTCCTTCTTAAGTTGGCAAAGTAGAAAAAGGTGGTGGAAAGTTCATGCAAAGGTGGTAGGAGTGGGTGTAAAAAGTTGGGGGGCCAAAAGGTGGCTAATTTTTTTTTTAAACTTGTAAGACATAACGCAAGCGTGTTATAACATGAGCATGTTTTGTTTTAGTATTTAAAAAAAACCTACATTGAGGCTCATTCATTTCATTTTCTTGCACCTGCAATCTGCAAACCCTAAGGAGTGCACTTGTGTTATTGGAGACCAGTTTTGACACCAAATTCTCGCTGATTCATTGCCAAAATGCCGCCACGACATCGGAGAGACCAAAGGAGTGAGTTGTATTTGTTTTTTAATGTGAATTTGTTTCTAAATAGGTAGGTTTAAGTTGATTTTTTATGTAAATTTCCTTAATTGACAGGAATTGATAATGTACCTCCTCCTCCTGCTCCTCCTCCTCCTCCTCCTGAAAATCCACAAAATATTAAATCACTTGAACATGAAATACCTATTGAAGAACAACCCCAACAACAAACACCTCCATTCATTCCTCAACATGCCCCTAGAACACAAGAAAATCTAATGGGGCAAATTGAAAATAATAAAAAAATAAATTAAGGACATAATTGCAAGGTTGAAAGATCCTACAACTTCAAACTCGCATAGATCCACACTTGCTCAATCTCTTGAATCTATGTTATCAAATGTAGATTCAATTAGCAAGCAAATATCTAGTTGGGCAGAAAAGAGGAGAGAATTTAGAGAGTACTATGTAGACAAGTTGTCATATGAGCAAGTAAAAAATGAACAAATTATAAAATTGGACTTGTGTTCCATTTTTACAGACCCATGAACAAATCAACCACTACCCCTTACATGCAAGAGGTTCCCTATCCATTGGTGCAACAACCAAGCGATAAGGGACAATTTTGGGCAAAGGTGGTGGATGGTTTTTGACCATCCTCCATGCAACAATAATGAGGTCCCGCAATACTTTTTGAGGAAACTCTACTACGAGTTTGTAAAAAACAAAGTGCTAAACTATTTTGATATGCGGGACTTCCAGGGTAGAGGTGGCGGATCAACGCAGGATAGACCAAGGGCACATGTTGACCCACAGCGGCCAGCGAGATGGGCACTTGCTATACCAACCCATGAGCATGTGTCTATCCCTTTCATTGTGAAGGAGAGTGCTGAGGTCGAGACACTTCAGTCCATTAGTGCCTTGACCCAGAGCATCATAGAGTAGGCCAGTCCTGTAGCACAGTGTGGGCCGATGGAGAGTTTGAGGAGTAGGGTTCCACCTGATACTTGTCAGGCCTGTGGGTTAGCCTATGGTTATGACCCCATGGATAGTCAGGACGTAGGTACGTAGGCTACATCTGCAGCTGAGCAGATGGTGATGACAAATACCCTCTTGAGTGAGACTTTCAGCCTTGATACTCAGGTAAATGTTTGCAAGTTCATTGAATTTAATTTATTAAATTTTATTTTTGAACTGCAAGATTAACTAATTTAGTTTGATGATTTTAATGAAATTTCAGGGTCATAGCATTGATGTAGTTTTCAATGGTTCTCCACCTGCATATTACACTACGACATCTACTATCGGGGTATGTAACTAGTAAACAATTATAAATATTACATGTGAATAGCATCATTGTATGAATGGTATTCTAATATCTAATTTTGGATGTTGAATAGGTTAATATTGGAGATTTCACAACAACACCTGCCTGTGGTAGCAGACTTCAAAGCTTCACGGAGGTAATAAAATAAACAATTTAATTAATGAATTATACTTACTAGATTTTTGTATTTTATATTCATATCGTTGGTTACATTTCATTGCACATCTTTCAAACTCAAAGCATTACTAGACATTGCATACTAATAACTAGATGTTGATAGATGACAAAATTCCAGTTACAATATAGTTATTTGAAAAAATGCCTCAAAGAAATGTGGTCTCATGGAATGCCATGACAAGCAGATGCATAAACAAGGACATCACCATGAAACCACATTTCTTTGAGGCATCTTTTCAAACAACTCACTGCCTTTTCTATGCTACCACATTTTCCATATATGTCTACCACAACTTGTTGATCCCCTCCACACTATTCTTTGACAAATTCTCTCTAATAAACTCATCCAATTACCACCAATTAGACCCCAAGACATGATACCAGAGAGGGGTATGAGCCTATGACATCTTATATAGCATATGATTGACTCCAACATCATCTAGGTCCCTCCTTTGTTGACTCTAAAATTCCCCATGATGGTAATGTCTTCACCATTTCTCATAGCCCATAACAACTAGTTGTTATAAACATGATATTTCCACAGTCCATGATTTGCAAGAATGAGCTTCTGGTAAAGACTGCGTGTTGCTTTTTTTGGATCAACATTTCGAATCACACTTCGTGATTCATCATCAAGATGAGAAGAGGAGAATAAGTGAGTTGCAATTGCAGAAAGAGTTCCTTAAAAAGAGAGAGTAGGGGTTGTGGGCGCAGAGTTTAACAAGAGGAAAAGAGAATAAAAAACAGCTAAAATTAGGAGAGTGAAGAAAAGCCTAAGAGTGGAGACAAAGGAAAATGCAAGGAGGATGGAGAGAGGACATTAATCTCAAAAAATATAATTACCTACGAGAACTAAAAGAAAAGGAAAACCAAAAAAGAAGAAGACCTCAATTAAGACAAAAAAAGAAATCATATAAGACAAAAATAAATAAGTTAAGATTAACAAATTTGAGTGCGCACATATATATATATATATATATATATATATGTATGAGAAAATAATATGAGTGTACTATATAGTACACTTATAGTACACTCATATTGTGGGTCCCCAAAGAAAAATCACTTAATCCAAATGAAGCATTCACAATTCAAAAATCTCAAAAATCTCGTTCCCTATCACAAAATCCTACAATTCCTAAGAATATTTGGGTCCCAAAATTACTCAATCGGCAATCTCATATGAAACTATCTCCATTACTCCCATCTCACCCTTCTAATCAAAAGCTTTAGAATCCAATTCGGTGTGTGAAAACATTGGTCTTGATTCCCACAACAATCCCACATACCTCCATCTCCCCATCTTCTATCTACTATCCCACATATTTCCCACATCATATCCATATGGTCCATGCTTTTGCATAATCCACATCATAATTAACTATCTTTCCCTGCATAATCCACTATCTACCTTCTCCATCTCCCTCTCATGCAATCCTCTACCAACATCCATGCACAAAATGACACTTGACATGATCCATGTGTAACACCCCTTTATAATGGGACATTATCATCTTTCATGGAACTAGATGCTTGAGCCCCACCCTCTTCCAAATTCCTCCTATCCATATTCCCCTGTTCCATCCAAAAAAAATTTAAAAAATGAAAAATAAAATAAAAGAAAAGAAAAAATCAAAATAGTAAAGAGAAATCCCTTCATTCAATGGTGAAAACCACCTTGGTGGCACTTTGGATAAGTACCATGATGAAAACCTGGCAAACATGCGTCATGTTTAGATTCCTTGTCTATGTGTCTTACACTTGGGGGCATGTTGTCTCATCTATCCCATCCTAGTATTTTCCTCCTATCCTACCATCGTCATCCATCATATCCTCATACCTACCTATGCCATTTGCCTATCCACATATCCATCTTTCATTCCTCCTTTTGATCTTGATACAGACATGGGGGCAAAATGTTGAAAAATTCTTTGGACATCTCTTGATCTACCTCATCCTTTCTATCCAATCCTATCATCTTATTGTCATAAGCTTCATCATGTAAAATTCTAAGCATTATACCTAGAGTGGGGCATGTTATTCCTACGCGACATAATCCTTGGAGATCACATACTGAATTCTTCTGTCCATCTATCCTTTATGTATTTCCCATATATTATCCACTATTACCCATCTTTCTACCAATCCATCCATTTTACACTTCCTAGATCCCTCCCATCCGTCTACCTATTCATGATTTTCCCTTGTCATTGGTATCTAGCATCTACGATATCTAGATTACAATTCAATGTCATCCCACAACATTTCCAAAAATCCAAGAAAAATCAAAACATTTCCCAAAAATCCAAAAAAATTACAATATTTCCAAAAATCCCAAAAAAATAAAAAAAATTCCCAAAAATCCAAAAAATCAACATTCCCAAAAATCCAAAAAAATCAAACATTCCAAAACTCCAAAAAAAATTCAATATTCCCAAAAATACAAAAAAATCAAATATACAAAAAATCCAAGCAATAAATCCAAATGCAAGTCATCCTTAATCTTTACCAATCTAGTCAAAGGAATCAGCCCAAATCATCCAATCACATCCTTGGTCTTGATTCTAATCTTGTTGTCAACCAAATCAATCAATCATTATCATCATCATCATCAATGGGATGTATCATTCCCCGCAATGACAACACTATCTCAATCAATCAATCAATCAATTATCAGTTTACAGCTTGACAAGGGCAATACCTTGTTTGTTTTTGAATCAAGCAAAAACATTCATTCAATGCATTGTACCTTAACCAAAATCACATATCCAATCACTTTATCAATTGCCACATCATTCGATCTCAAAAAATCATCATCCAACCTCACCTAGGGATATATCATTCCCATCATCAAGTGCCTATCCAAACATCACTTAAACTCTTTGGCAAGTGATACAATGGTTGTGTGACTTGTGTTGTCATTTGGTCTTTTGTTTTTAATTTTATCTTTTATATCTCCTTCTTTTGCTTTATCAAATCTACCTAGATCCATTTATATCTTGGTACGTTACGATTAGCAAAGAATGGGGCATAGCATTTTGCGTGTCTGTTGGATATTCTTATCACTATAGTTAATATTCATATCTTGTGTCTAGACAAGGTTGTATTATGCTATGTATAAGGATACTCCTTTTGTTTGCAGTGTCAAGTCTGTGCAAAGGATATAAAGTCGCTCTGGTTCCCTATACCTTGGTGCATAATATCCTCTTGATATATCAAATAAGGACTACTCTACACATTATACCAGCATAACTATATCTTCTCTATCCACTATATCCATTATGACCTATCTTTATCCACTATCTTTTTCACCTATCTCTTTCACCTCAACAATCTATCCATTCCTAACCTTTAACTTTATCCATCCTTTCTCTTGCATCCATTTCTTTATCCAATCTCTTTTCATCCATATTGAGAGCATACTCGTGTTCTCCTAACCCGCCTATCCTCTCGAGGGGGCATCCCATCCTTACTTCATTCCTCCTCATCACTCCTTCAAGTGGTTAGGACGTCCTTTTCCCTCCATCCATACATTTTCTTCTATGAAATGATGTTACTTCTCTTAGTCACAACATTATATCAAAGAGGGGCAAAATGTAGACACATAAAACTAACCATGTCTTACAACATTGCCTTTCGACATCCCCTTGCATCCTCTTGCAATAGTTAGTGACAACTTGTCCTAGGTCCCCTTTCATGACCACTTACATCATTCCCATTAGTTAAATAAACTACATTTATTTAACTAAATCCCTCTTATCCTTTTGTCCTCCATTTGCACCAAATTAAATAAATCTTTTTTATTTAATCTTGTTTTCCTCCTTCATCTGATTTAAATAAATTAAATATTTATTTAAATCCTACATGTCTCATAATTTAAATAATTTTATTATTTAAATTATTTATCCCCAAGTTCACATTCCTATTTTTGACCTCATTAATTGTGCATCATAAGCACTTCCTCTTCAAAATCAATTAGAAATCCTATTTATTCCCACTCCTATCCTAATTTTAATCACATGTCATCCTCATTTAAAGTGCGTCATAAGCACTAGAATTGACTTTCACTCCTATCTGTCCACATCATCCCTCACCCTTCTAATCTTGGCCATCCATTTTATTCCCTCTCCTTCTATAAATCAAACTTCCATTTTCATTTCAAACCCTCACACTCTCTCACCAAATTTCCATACGCACGCATATCTCTCATTTCTCATTTATCTCATATCATTTTCTGGTTATGCTAGTTGTGTGAGCATCCCACAAATACATCCACAGGACAAATCAATGGAGCTTGAGTGCACTCTATTCTGTCCTATCACAAATATTATTTTGTGCAAGGTTTGAAGGTATATTTTTATTGTTTATCTGTATGTTATTGTCTTGCATAATTTTTGAGTTTCACTACCTTTATCTTAGTTCAACTGAGTTAACTTGTAATGCCTCTAATGTTTGTGCCTTGTATGTCTATTGACTTTTGTTTTGGTTTTGCTACTGCGATCAGTGATGATATTTTATATTGTCATCAATGTGTTCTCACAAAGGTTTTGTATTGGCATTTAGATTTCTAACTATGTATTATGGGATGCGTATGTTATGCCTTTATATGTTTGGACTATTTTATTGTTTCAACTTTAATGTTTTCACTATATATTGTATAGGTGTAATTATTATGTTTGATTTGGCATTCTAGGTTACTATTGATTTTTGCATCTCTATGTCTAGGTAATGTTCATCATAGATGATTCCTTCTAGATGTGATACTTTATTGATTCATATTGATATAATGCTGTGTGCATTTCTTTGACTATTCTCTATGGTGCAGGTATGCTTGATGTTTCACCTAAGTGTGGAGGTATAGGGTTTTCCTTAATGGTGGTTAATTTGGAGATAGTTGTATTGGGTAAAACGTGGTTTTTAACCTCTATCTCACTCGATTTGAATGTGAGATGAGTCTTGTGAATCCCAATGTGAATCTAGATCTAAATTGATGGCAATTCTAGAATCTGTATATGTTATGTGCAAACCTGTGAAGTGAGTGGGTCCTTCGTGTGTGGTTGTGTTATCGTTTTGCATTATATTTTAATTATTTTGATGTGTATTTGTTGCATTTATGAAATATCAAATTCTTTGAATAGAAATATAACTAATTGCACCTTAGTAGGAAAGTTTATTGAAGTATTTTATTACTAGGGGAAGAAAATTGAATTGTATTTAATGATCCTTTCGAAATAAAATATTAGCTTTGAAAATATCAAATTTAATTAAAATTTGTGTATTACCTTATTAAATCATTAGCATGGGAAATATTAAATATAAGCTAATTATTATGCATTAGCTTTAATTTTATGATTGTGCAAGGAAAGTTATTTGTTGGATTAAAGAAAAGATTTATTTCAAATGCTTTTAGTTTGGAAAATATCTTATTTATAAAAAGCTCATTTTATTGGAATATCTCTGGAGTGGGAAATATACAAGAAAGAATAGGTTTTTTTTAAGGAGGCACTTCTTGTATTTTGCTTGAAACCCTCTCTTTACTCCATTGGAATAGAATTTTTGGAAGATTGAAAGGGAAGGGATTGGGATTGCTTTAGCGTGGAATTGGCTTGGTGTGGAATTGCTCGTGTGTGGCAAGGATTGTGTGTGAGTCCACTCTTCAAAGGAGCTTTTCTTCCATTGACTCAAATCTTTGTTTGGGAAGGTATTTCTATCCTTTTTGTCGTACTTGAAATAAATTTCCTTCAGTTGCCATGTCCACAATATGTGGATGCATATGGCCTCCATATTGTAGAAATGATTTAGCTTAGTTTCTTAGTTTATTTTGCATAATTTAAATTTTAAAAATATGCAATTTGGAGCCAAGGTTATGGAAAATTTTCTTTGAATCCCTTTTGAGTTAATAATGTTGTAGTTGTACCTACTTTTGATGCATTTTTTGATCTTATAATCCAAGATCAAGAAGAAATGATTCAAATGAGCATCATGAATTCTTCTAAGACACATGCATTAATGGATAATAAACCTAAGGGACAAATAGAATTAGAGGATCTTGAACATAAACAAACTTGAAGAAAAAGAAAAAGCCATAGAAAGATAACACACAATCTTCATCAAAATCATATTCTGAATCATCTTCCTCAAAAGGGGATTCATCTAAGAAATAAAATCCGTCATATGCATATTGCAAAAGAATAGGGCATGATGAACATAAATATTATTCAAAATAGATTGATTATCTAAAGAATCTTCTTAAGAAGAAGAATATGAAATTGCCTTTGACTTTGTCATAAGATTCATCATCTTCTAAGTTTGAAGATCATAAAGTTAAGGCACTTGTTGTAAGGGATTCTAGTTCAATGAAATGGAACCTTGACTCTGGAACTTTCCATCATATGGTTCCACCACAAGATATGTTTTCTTCATTTGAGACTTTTTCTATCTCGTATTCTAATAGGTAACAACACTTCTATGAGTATTTATGGGAATGGGTTTGTTGACATAGGTGAGGGATCATTTAATGATATCTTTTGTGTATCTTTCTTATCAACTAATCTCTTATCCATGTATTAGATTACACATAGTGTGAGAGGTAAAAGTTGTTGAATTTCCACCTGATTCTGTGGTTACTCAAGATTCGTAGAGTAGTGGTATTATTGTAGTTGGGGAGGTAGATGATTATTCTAGACTATATGCTTTCTCACGTTTTGCTTCTAATAGTCCTTCAATAGATGTTCATACTTAAGCATCTAGTGTGAATAATTTTCAAGATGTGCAATATGGTCAACTAGACCTCTAAGTCCTTCAATATTATTTTGTCTTCATTAGCATAGGATGCATCACATCTTAGGAGCTACCTAGTCTCTCTCTTCTAGAGAGTTTCTATATTACCTTCTTTAGGGGTATCATTATACGCGGGTACCTAACATGGCCTAGTTTCCAAGACTCGTTTCTCTTTTTCTCACTTCCTCCTAAGTTGCAATTATGGGGGTGTTGCTGAAATAGCTATTTCACCTTGGATATATCTCTATCTTAAGTGTGATATTATACCTATTTAACAAGTTATTTATTTATTCTCACAGGTAGGTAGCTAATAATGACATGTGTACATCTTGACTTGAGGTACATACGTGCCACCACTACTTGGTCAATCCTCGATTGATGGTAGTTAGGTTCCACCTTTGTTTAAACAAGGCTACCTCTATCTCAGTTAGACTAATTTAACTTGTACTACCTTTGGCTTTTGTACCTTGTATGTCTGTTGGATTCTTTTTTGGTTTCATTGTTGTTATCAGCAGTGATGTTTTATATTGCCATCAATGTGTTCTTGATGAGGTTTTGTATTAGCATTTAGATTTATAACTATGTATTATGGGATGCATATATTATGCCTTTATACATTTGGACTATTTCAATGTTTCATCTTCACAATTTTACCTATTTATTATATAGGTGTAACTATTATATTTGATTTGGTATTTTAGGTTACTATTGATTTTGTATCTCTCTTAGATGAGATCAAGGATCCAAGTCCCATGGCTCTCAGCCTCTAGGAAATAGGGATAATGAAGTCCACGGTTGGTCTCAACCTTTTTGGCCACCATCCACCTCTTCTCATGGGTGTGGTGCTCCTAGTTGGCCAAATTTTGGCAAGATTCCTTACCTAGAGCTGGGAATTTCTCCTGTTCGTGCTCAAACCTACAAATGGCTCTCTTGAGGAAGAGGGTGCTCTCACTGGATAGGAGCCTATTGATGACACTTCGGTCCTTGGTGATGTTTGGGGAAAACCGGATGATAAAGACCCCCTCCTACTGGTGTTGCTTTAGCTACTTAATGCTTTTTATGATGTTTGGGCTTGGCCTTTTGTTAACTTTTGTCTTTATTTTGGACTATGTCTCGCATAGACTTTGAGAGTGTGCCTTTTTACCACCTATCCTTTTTTTTTTGTGAATATTGTACTATTATCTTTTTAGTTTTTAAAAACTGATAAAGGCTTTATTCATCAAAAAAACTAAGTCAGTTGTAAAAGAAACCTATAATACCAATGCTTTTATTAGGGCAAATATGTCGCACTGTACATCTCTTTCGTTTTGACACCTTATGTTTCTTATCACTATTATCTTTAACGCCTCATTTTTTTACTAAGTCTAGTATGTAAAGAACTATCAAATGGATTCTTCTAGCCACTAAGAGAGTTAGTTGAAATGAAGGAGGAGATTATAGTTTTGATGTTAAAGAAGCATCCCTTTATTTCCCTTTAGTCAAATGATGACATCTAAATATACAAGCTTCTCTAATATATAATCCTGATACTAAAAGAAAATTTTCATAAACTACCCTAAATCCCTAAGGAGAAAATAAAATTTCAATATCCCATGCATTAATACTTCTTGACTACATCGAAATTTCAATGTATTACACACCAGTTTACCATCATGATTTCACACTGAATTGTTCACTCACCATTCTTCATTGTTAAGGATATGATCCGGGAATTGACAATGAGATTTGTTGTTATCACGATCATCATTATTGTATTCGAATTTTTAAAATAAATAAATGTCAGCCGTTCTAGAGAAAGTCACATTTCCGTTATTTTTTAGGAAAGCAGCTAAGGAAATAGTGCAAGTGTAAAACAATTAGAAGAGAAGGAAGATCTAGGAACTAAATCCTTCCCAGATTGTGAAGACATTGACCATATATTGTCCTTACCATATTCCTTCGATTAGTCCTTTATGTCTTTGTCTGGAAAGATGTGCAGATATCCTTAATTATTAACTTGCTTGCATGGGATCATTACGAGGATGTGTTTCTTTTTGGGGTTTACTGAGAGCGGATGAGATAGGAATGGGAATTAAGATCTTGATGGCAAATAGAGACGAATGTTGAAATAATTGGGAAATCTAGGTAATCTTGGTGAGGTTGTTAACAAGCTTTTCTTGGATTCACCCACCACCTTTGGTTGTCCTTTCCACTGCTCCTCTTTCTTTATAATCCTCTCTCATTCTCACAGAGTCATGCCCAAATACAATTGTAATTGCAAAGCAATTCTAGCTTTCTATGCCAGAGAAAAATAGTAGCACTAGCCATCAATCTATCGTCTACACGTAGAGATTAAACGATTTGCTTTTAGATGTATAGATGTATTGAATCTCATTCTAAGAAACATGCATTATAAGGCTGGTGCTGTATTGTGGTCCCATAAAGTATTTTAGTTTCGCTGAACCCATGTTTGACATTGGAGGTAGAGTTAAACTAGAAATTGTTATTTGATCAGAAAAGGAGTGAAAGTGTAGGTGTAGAGTGTAGAGATATCTAGAGCAGAATGGCTGCGTTAGAGGGCGAAAGAGGGTTAGGGTTGACATGGACGGGAAGCCTGCGTTCTGGGAGCACCAGATTGTTTGGAAGATCAGACAGTGTTTTTGGATCCAAACATCAACAGCAAGAGAATGATGAGGAGGCGCTCAAATGGGCGGCTTTAGAGAAACTTCCCACATATGATCGCATAAGAACATCCATTTTCAAACAGACTGAGGGAGATGATGAGATTCTTCACCAAATAGATGTAAGAAATATGGAGTTGGGGACACGACAACAATTGCTTGACAGGCTTGTAAAGGCTGCCGACCAAGACAATGAACCCTTTTTGCATAAACTTCGGGAAAGGATTGACAGGTACAGCTACTTGTTGTTTTCTATTCAAATGTGAAACACTATTTAGAATATGGGTATAATCGGTTTGTTTGTTTGTTGTAACTTGTAATCAGGGTGGGGGTTACTTTGCCTGAGATAGAGGTCCGTTTCCAGAACCTCAATGTGGATGTTGATGCATACATTGGAAGCAGGGCATTGCCTACGCTCTTCAACTATACAGCTAATATGGCTGAGGTATTGACCAATGAATAAATCCATATTTTTGATGCTCTACTAGTATTCACTGTAGATATCTGATGTTTGGGGATTTCTCTTTCTCTTTGTCAGAGTCTTTTGGAGTCACTTCATTTGTATAAGAGCAATAAGAAAACCATGACGATTCTGAAGGATGTGAGCGGTGTCATAAAGCCTGGCAGGTGAAGATATACCCCTTGATGCAATGTTGAAATAACTTGTTAAAAAATGCACCAGTAGAGCTTAACGAATTGACATTATGCAGAATGACACTTCTTTTGGGTCCGCCCGGTGCTGGAAAGACTACTCTTCTCTTAGCTCTTACAGGAAAACTGGACGCAACACTAAGGGTTAGTCAATCTCTCTAGACTCTAGCTCCAGCCAAATTTGTCTTTCATAAGATTGCCATAAATTATAAACCCAAAGAGAAAATGAATTGAATCAAATGATGTGAATGTTTCAGGTGAAAGGAGAAGTAACGTACAACGGACATAGGATGGATGAATTTGTGGCGCAGAGAACGTCTGCTTATATTAGTCAGCATGATTTGCACATTGGAGAAATGACTGTGAGAGAGACCCTCGACTTCTCGGCTCGATGCCAAGGAGTAGCTGAAAGATATGGTAACTATTGTTCTATATACCGAATAATAATAATTGCCTAAGAGGATAAAAGCTTATTAATATATTGGTTGCACAATGCAGATGTGCTAAGTGAACTTTCGAGACGAGAGAAGGAGCAGGGGATCAAACCAGACCCCGACATTGATATCTTCATGAAGGTACTTGATAATACAATTCACTTGCCTAGCCTAAGATAATAATTCTTTGTAATTCCACTCGCCTCACGACAAGGAGTTGTTGAATTTTTTCCCTAGGCTGCAGCTATGGAGGGACAGAAGTCCAGTATGCTAACAGACTATGTTTTGAAGGTGAGATGATTGTAGATCAATAGGCTTCTAGAATACAATGACTCCATTTTGAATGTATATTTATATTTAAAAAATATATCTAAAGTACACCGAGAGATATCCTTTTTGAGGCACCTAATATTAGGATTAGTGATACAATGACTCCATTTCGAACATAGAAGAATAACCAGAATTAGCCATGATTGTGCGCAGATTTTGGGGTTAGACATATGCGGGGATACGTTGGTGGGAGACAATATGACGAGAGGGATATCTGGAGGTCAAAAGAAAAGAGTGACAACTGGGGAGATGATTGTTGGACCTGCAAAGGCATTTTTCATGGACGAGATCTCAACTGGTCTGGACAGCTCTACAACATTTCAGATTGTGCAATGCTTGCGACAAATTGTTCACGTGTACAATACAACAATGGTGATTTCGCTCTTGCAACCTGCTCCAGAAACCTTTGATCTCTTCGATGATATCATTTTACTTTCAGAAGGGCAACTTCTATACCAGGGCCCCCGAGAGTCAATAGTGCAATTCTTCGAGTCCATGGGTTTTGCTTGCCCCGAAAGAAAAGGTGTTGCAGATTTCCTGCAAGAGGTATACTCTTACTCTTCTTCTTCTCCTTGCTATGTTAACTTGAACGAACATATGCAGTACAGAATTTCACTAGTTTTTTCATGCACAGGTAACATCTAGAAAAGATCAAGAGCAGTACTGGATTAGAAAAAGCCAGATATACCATTACGTCCCTGTGAAGGAGTTCGCAGATGCATTTCAATCCTTTAAAGTTGGTGTAGACCTAAATTCGCAACTGGCCGTTCCATATGATAAAAGTAAAAGCCATCCCGCAGCTCTTACAACCAAAGAGTATGGTTTGGGCAAGATGGAGCTTATTAAAGCTTGCATTGACAGAGAGATTTTGCTGATGAAGAGAAGCTCCTTCATTTATATATTTAAGCTCTTCCAAGTAAGTCCAATATTAGGTTATTACTGTACTGTATTTTTCAGCATACATTAGTACCATAATTTTTCCCTAAATTGTCTTGATGTTGATGACAGATTACAACGATTGCCTTGATTACGCTCACGGTTTTCTTCCGCACAGAAATGAGTGCTGGAAGTATAGAGGGCGGGGAAACTTACTTCGGGGCTCTGTTTTTTACGTTGGTTAACATCATGTTCAACGGATTTGTAGAGCTGTCTATGACGATGATTCGCCTTCCGGTGTTCTACAAGCAGAGAGATTCTAAGATGTATCCGGCCTGGGCTTACTCACTTCCCACATGGGTAATGAGAGTCCCTCTGTCACTTATGGAGTCTTCCATTTGGGTCATTCTTACCTACTATACCATTGGCTTTGACCCAAATCCAAACAGGTATTCAATTTGGCCAGTGCAATCAATTCCTCATCCAATGTGATTCCAACATTTAATCCATTCCATTTCCTGACGCAGGTTTTTTCGCCAGTTTTTCCTCTTATTCATCCTCCACCAAATGTCTCTGTCGCTTTTTCGTTTCATTGCTGCAGTCGGACGAAGTCAGATTGTGGCAAACACATTTGGATCATTTGCACTTCTGCTTATATTAGTTCTTGGCGGATTCATTGTATCCAGAGGTGCCATACCATTTTCAGCAAAATATCACTTGACATATACAAAAAACTAGAACGACTAATCGAGACTTTGAAATAATTTAACATTCATTGCGGATCTTGTGTCTGCAGGTGATATTAAGCCCTGGTGGATATGGGGTTATTGGGTATCTCCTCTCATGTATCCTCAAAATGCCATTGCAGTGCTTGAATTTCAAGCACCCCGTTGGCAAAAGGTTAGGATCGGAACTGAATTGAAATTTAAAATTTATGCAATCCAGGAGCATTGATGTTGTTAAAATTTTATGATAATGTTATGTTGGTTATTTTTGCAGCCCGGAGAAAACATTGGTAGAGAATTGTTGGAATCTCGTGGATTGTTTGCTGAAAGCTACTGGTATTGGATGTCCCTTGGAGTGCTGGCAGGATATGCTATTATGTTCAATTTGCTCTACACTCTGGCATTGGCATATCTAGATCGTAAGTTGAATTTTTTAAATCTCCACTCCCCCTTTCTCTGTTTATTTAATTACCTAACTAATGGGTAATTCAAATAATTCAAGCTATCTCTCCACGTAAATCACTATATATGATTGTCACTTGTGAAGCTCTTGGGAGACCTCAAGCATTGATTCCAGAAGAAGGCGTAGAGGAAAACCATGCAGATAGAATGGGGGAAAGTAGACAGACTCCACAAGAAATGAAAACTATTTCCTCAGTTGGAAGTAAGTTTGTTTCAATTTTGTGAAGGATCAGATGTTTTTCTTTGTTTGAATCAAATTTGGATTGGGATGTTCACAGTTGTGGGGAATATTAGTAATGTTTCCATGGTATTTGATCACAGGAGGTAAGAAGGGAATGGTGTTGCCTTTCCAACCTTTGGCAATGGCATTCGAAAATGTCAGTTACTTCGTCGACATGCCTGCAGTATGCTCTCTCCCCTCCCATCCCTCATAGATTGTATTTCTTGGCTAAAACTAATCATAACTAGAGAAAGTGAAACTGAGTCAAGTTGGATATGATATATGTAGGAAATGAAGCAGCAGGGAGTTACAGAGGATAGACTCCAGCTATTGCGTGAAGTGAGTGGGTCCTTTCGGCCTGGCGTGCTCACTTGTTTGATGGGGGTGAGTGGTGCTGGGAAGACAACATTGATGGATGTTCTTGCCGGAAGGAAAACAGGGGGATACATTGAAGGATCCATCACTATCTCTGGCTATCCAAAGCAACAAGAGACTTTTGCTCGCATTTCTGGTTATTGTGAGCAGAATGACATCCATTCTCCCTATGTTACGGTTTACGAGTCCCTCGTTTATTCTGCTTGGCTTCGTCTTCCAAAGGAGGTTGATCCTCAAGCAAGAAAGGTATATATAACGTGTATTAGCTTGTAATTGCACTTTCCTCCTCCCTCCCTTAATTTTCTAAGTCTGAATACAATGTGGGTGAGCTTTATTAAAATGAAGTAAAGTGTTGTAATAATTTTCTGGAATGTATATTGCAGATGTTTGTAGATGAAGTGATGGAGCTGGTTGAGTTAAACAATCTGAGAGAATCACTGGTTGGGCTCCCTGGAGTGAACGGTCTTTCCACAGAACAACGCAAGAGACTGACAATTGCAGTTGAATTGGTGGCAAATCCTTCCATCATTTTCATGGACGAGCCAACATCAGGTTTGGATGCAAGAGCTGCTGCCATTGTTATGAGAGCTGTGCGTAACACTGTGGATACAGGAAGAACTGTCGTCTGCACCATTCACCAGCCCAGCATTGATATTTTTGAAGCCTTTGATGAGGTGGGTAAATTACCCAAATTATACTTGTATCATCAATTTTCTATTGAGTAGGTAGTAATTAAATGAATGTGAATCGCTGCAGCTTGTGTTGATGAAGCGTGGAGGGCAGATGATATACGTGGGACCTCTTGGTCGCCACTCTCAAACTCTAATTGACTACTTCCAGTCAACAAAAGGAGTTCCTTACATCACACCGGGATACAACCCTGCCACATGGATGCTTGAAGCAAGCTCTGTAGGTGCAGAAATGCGTTTGGGAGTAGATTTTGCAGAAATATATCGATCCTCATCCCTCTACAAGTACGAATTCTCATGTGAAATTTCAGTTGAACTAAAAACAAAATAGAATCTAGGTATAAACTGATACAAAGATTAAAAACCAAGTATTTAACAATGGAATCTAAATATTAATGGTCTGTGCAGGCAAAACCAAGTCTTGATAAAGGAAATTAGCACACCTACTCCAGGCTCTCAAGATTTATATTTTGAGTCTCAATTTTCACAGCCTTTTTCCATTCAAGTAATAGCGTGTCTATGGAAACAACACCTCTCATATTGGAGAAATCCACAGTACAATGTTGTCAGACTCTTCTTTACTCTCGTATGTGCTTTGTTGTTCGGCACCATCTTTTGGAAAATGGGGAGTAAGATGTAAGTTGCACATGTGCTTTCAAGTTGTTTACATGCCTACAATTTTAAAATTTGGTATTGATTTTTACTTGGAAATTATGATGATTTGGGCCATAATAAACATATGCAGAAAGAAGCAACAAGATGTGTTCAATGCAATGGGATCAATGTTTTCAGCAATTGTGTTCATCGGAGTGAACAATGCTACTTCTATTCAACCTGTGGTAGAAGTTGAGAGAACCGTTTTCTATCGAGAAAAAGCAGCAGGGATGTACTCACCTCTTCCTTATGCTTTCGCTCAAGTAAGGAATAATCATTCTTTCTCTCTCCAATCACAATGTAGACTATACAACAATACTTTAGTAAAGAATATTGGAAAAACGAAATAGCATTTCTTGTTTATTTTATTGATATTTTAATGAGAGACAAATGGTGGGCTTCATGTTGCAGATATTGATTGAGCTACCTTATGTATTTATCCAGTCAGTGATGTATGGGTTGATAGTGTATGCAATGATCGATTTTAACTGGGTCGCAACCAAATTCTTTTGGTTCTTCTTTTTCATGTTTTTCACTTTCTTGTACCACACATATTACGGGATGATGACTGTAGCTCTCACTCCAAATGCCACCACTGCTGCAATTGTCTCCTCTGCCTTTTATGGCATCTGGATGCTTTTTTCTGGATTTCTAATTCCCCGCCCCGTAAGTAGTTCAAATATGATATTAGCTGCTTCTCTTTTTTATTAAACTTTGTTCTTGTTATTATAGGAAAAAGGCTCTTTCAACTGAATATATGTATATATGAGATGAGTGGTGTTATGTAATTGAATGCAGAAAATCCCAGTGTGGTGGAGATGGTACTATTGGGCATGCCCCTATGCATGGACTTTATATGGCTTGATTACATCACAATACGGGGACATCACCCATCTCATGGCCAAAGCAGGAAAGGAGGAATCACAACCGCTGGACCAATTCCTAGAGAGCTACTTCGGATTTAAGCATGACTTCTTGGGACCCGTTGCAATTGTTATTGTGGGTTTTGTACTTCTCTTTGCCTTCGTCTTCGCCTGGGCCATCAAGAGCATTAACTTTCAGTCTAGATGACCATTCACAATCCATCCCAATCCCATCTCACGTGCCAAATTATATAATTAAAACAAAAAATTAATGTATTTCCTCATGCCATCCAAACACTACTAGAATCTAGAGTTTAGTTAGAAATCTTAGGAATTCTTTATTTAAAGATGCAAGTCTATTGCTTACCCAAAAAACAGATGGAAGTGCCAACTAAATTGTAGTTTATCACCCGCCTTAATATAAATATTAAAAAAATGTTTTCAATCCAATATTTTTATTATATAATTTTTTTACATGCTCAATTATTTTGTAATGACCAATTTCTTTCTAAAAATTATCCAAATTTAGTCTGTCTTTCTAAATGATCACTCATCCAACATATATTATTGTGTTAAATGATACTTATATAACTTAGAGGGACATCTAACGTCCTCTTTACAACTCAACTAGTTATTGGGTCAATGCGTTGTGCCGTTAAATTTAACTCTTCTGCATTCTAGAGAGGGCACATCATCCTTCCTAATGACATTACTTTGACAATTTGAGCAACTAAAATGCAATCTAAAAATCAATTCTTTGTTCTTGTTGTATGGAGTCAAGCATCTTACACGTCTTCTCCTACAAATGGTAAATTATATATAAATTCATCAATTCTTCTTCAATCCTAATAGAATCAAACTACCATTCACATATAAGAGAAAAGATGATCCTCATAATCTACTACATCGATGGCATAATCATACCCTCTTGTCCCCCCTAAAGAGGGATCTCACGGAGAATCTACCTAATTGTTAATGATGGTCAAATGTTGAAGCTACATATAAGGTTGAATGATAAGTTGACCACCCTAAGCTCTACACAATGTGCTTGTCCTCTATTTTTTTAGAATAATTGGAAGAAAATTTGTCATGAAGGGAAAAACAATACATTAACCATTATTTTTCTAATTCCACCACATGCACAACCCATTTTTTCAAGCAACTTTGCACAAATTCCTTTTGCTTTCCCTACAAATTCTCAAGTCTTAGAAGAAATAAACACACATTAATAATTATAACATTTTCCTCAACATTATCACTATGAATATGATCCTAAACATAATCACTTTCAATATATGATGAAAAAACAAGATTGACATTAACTTGATTAACATGATGAATAACACGTCTTGCATCAACACAGGCATGCTCGCTAGTAATGAAAAATTAGAAGATCATGAGTAAAGGTAAAAAACATCAACAACATAAAAATAATAAAACCGTAAGTAGTGTAACATGACATGATTTGCATTTTGAAAGATAAAAAATGAACCTCTCTTATGTTGAAAAATGTGGTGAACAATAATAGTGAAAGTCTAAACTTAAAGTGTACACAAATCTGATTAACCCAATTAGAGGTACGTGTGATTAACCATTAAAACTAAAATAGAACATTATAGAAAAGAATCTGTAACAACAATAAGAAATCAAAAAACACATATGACACTGAATATATGTGAAGAAACCCTTTTATAATAAAACTCCACCACCAAAGAGATACTAAGATTGTATTAATCAAGTAGAAACAAGTACATCAATATGGTACAACTCGTATAATCTTCTTTAGTCTGACAACATTGTTGCAACATGAAAGTATTTGCACAATAAACATACCTCCTTCATACCAAGCTCTCAATATATAGACTTAACAAGGCTTAGAAAATAACCATAAAATAATACCATGGTAAAAATTTTCATTCAATTAGAAAATAGAAAATAACTCCTCTTAGATACTGACACTCAGATTCTATCATAAAATTCCACTAAATACACTTTCTATTTTCTAGGTAGTCCATGAGTGCACTAAATGCATTTTCATTGTCTATTTTGAGAAAGATGCTCCATAACTCTCAATCATTCACTTCCTTTTCTAACCTCCCTTATTTAATTCCATTACAACAATATCCCACATAATCCAAACAATACTAATAAAATAATATCCCTCAACCTCTCATGGACATCAAAGTTGCCCATTCCAAGGAAGTTGAAGACATAATATTATACATTAGGATTGTAATTTAATATCGCATTATCTTAACATTATCCCACTCGATATTATACGTTGCAATGACCAAAACATAAAGCATGAAATGAATCAAGTACATGATACAAGTCCCATGGTCTCCCTAAACCAAGAGAACTTATCCATGCTCATTACTTTTGTAAGTGAATCTGCAACATTATCTTAAGTCTCAATGTTCTAAATCGTGATCTTACCACTCTTTAATATCTTGTGAACAAAGTGACATTGAACTTTAATATGTTTCATACAAGCATGGTACATGGGATTCTTGGCCAAACAAATAGTACTCTGATGGTCACATTTGACCTGCACTTCACTGCTCATGGAGAGAGCGAGAAGAAGATAAACGAATGAAGTATTTGATATTTTATCCAATGAAGCTACAAGGTATATAAAGCAAGACATGCAGTTACCTTGTAACTGTATCTACAATGGTCTACATAACTGGAAGAACTAATCAGCACAATGTAATAGATAATAGCATATGCTAACATTCCCCTCTTATTACATTATTTTTGCAAATGTAACCCCTAAACAAACCAAATTTAACCTTACCAAGAGACTTGGCAAGTATAGATCTGCTACCTTAGAATTTGTGGGGCAGTACTAGAGCTGGATGTGGTGGTTCAAGACTTGGTCCCGAATGTAATGATAATCGACCTCAATATGCTTGGTTTGTTCATGAAAAATTGGATTCTTCACAAGTTTCAACACACCTTGGTTGTCGCAATAAAGAATAGGTCGATGCTTTTCAAGTATGTCCATGTCAACCAGAATGCGATGTAACCAAATTGCTTCGCACACAACTCCTTGTGCGACATTATATTAAGCCTCAGTGGATGAGAGAGCAACAACAGTTTGCTTCTTACTAATCCACGAGATAGGTCTAGATCTGAGATGAAAAACAAATCCTGAAGTTGATTTACTGTCATCAACAAATCCTGCATAATCTGAGTCAGTATATCCCTTCAAGAAGAACTAAGTGTTCTTCTTGTATTCTAGACCATAATTAGTTGTGACTTCTCAAAACATGCTTTGTTGCAATCCAATGACACTTCTTTGGCTCCTGCATAAATCGTGAAAGATAGATGACAACAAAACTTAAGTTTGGTCTAGTGTAAGTCAAGTAAAAGCTGACTTTAGAGAGTTGTATCTACTTGAGGTGAATCCTAGAATTGAGAGAGTTGTAAACCTTTTTCTTTTGGGGTGGACGCATGCTTACAATTGGGCATTCCATACTTTTCTAGGAGTGTCTTGGCATATTTCATTTGGGAGATAAAAATGTGATTCTTCTTTTGCCATATCTCCAAGCCAAGACAATAGTGAAGAAGCCCCAAATCTCTCATGTCAATGGATTGCTTGAGATCATTCTTTACATCATCGACAAGATTGTCTAAGCTTCCTGTGAGCACAAGATCATCCACATACAAAACTAGAATGGCAATCTCTGTGCCAAACCTCTTAATATACAAATTGGAGTCTAAGTGGCTATGAGTGAATCCATGTTGCAACAGGTGACCATCGATTTTAATGTACCATGTCGTGGGAGTTTGCTTAAGTCCATAAATTGACTTGATGACATGACATACCTTGTGAGGATGATGTTCATAAATAAAACCTTCTGGTTGTGTCATGTATACTTATTCTTTTATATCACCATTTAAGAAAGCACTCTTGACGTCCATCTGTTGAAGTTTCCATCCTTTATGCACTGCCAATGCACAAACAACTCTGATTTTTTTGATCATCACAGTGGGTGCAAATGTCTCTTCATAATCAATGCCCTCCTGTTGAGCATATCCCTTTGCAACAAATCGTGCTTTGTATTTTTTGATAGATCCATCTGTTGGCAAGAGACACTGCATATCATTGATAGGAGTTGTCATTGATGGCAACTAAGATTGTCCCACACATTCGCAGTATAGTATCTAATCATACCGGAAGTCAAAACAATAATCTATCTAAGTTCAGGAGCCTGGAATAGAGTATATAGCAGAGTCTGGTATTTTGGTCCGGATCTCTCTAATGGAAAGACATGGTATGTTGCGGATCCAAGGTTGTTGACAGCATTGCAAATACACTCTAAATCCATAATTTTGTCATCCGGTGATGAAGGAATCAAATGTTATTAGCATCTGTGTATCGGGTTTTAGTCTGACAGAGCAGACAAAAGAAGAATAGGTAAACCTTGCCTAAGATCTTGTTTCCGGATGAATGGAAGTTGCTTGTTGGACAAATGGTGGCATTTAGTAACTATGGCCGACATGAATAATGATTTACAAGAGTAAGTTTTTGTCAGCACTCCAAGTTATGCATAGATCTAGCCGATAGGGCTGAGCATTCTTAAGTGTTCTAAGTACTGTTGAAGCCGATTGGTAGAATGATTATAGATCTTGTTGCAGATATATATAGTTGATGAATTTGGTTGTTTAGTGTAGATTTGTATGCGAAGAAAGTGAATGTGAGTAAAGCAGAAATCTAAGGTACGAATGAGAGCAGAACAGTAAGAAGAACAAAGCAAGGATGAAATGTGTAAAATATGTTTTTGTACTCAACTGGAATTGAAATTCCTGCATTATAAGTAGATGCTATCATCAGTTCATATCTCTATTTTTCATTTGTAATATTGTCTTAGGCAGTGAGCCTTCATTTGAGTAGTGAGCTCTAGGCAGTGAGCCCGAATGCATGTGCATTCCCATTTTATATCAATACTTTTAACAGGGTATTAATTTTTGTGGGTTAATCCCCACCGTGGTTTTTCCCTTAACCGGGTTTCCATGTCAAATTCTTGGTGTCAAATGTGTCATTTCATGTTTTCTACTCATATGCTATTGTTCAAAGGATGAATTGTTTATATCATTGATTTAATCTTAAGTTGTAAAAAGAAATAACATTAGAGAAAAGGAAAGAAGAGTGACAACTGATTCACCCCCCCTCTCAGTTGTTCAGACCTATTCCAACAATTGGTATCAGAGCTAAGTTCCTTAGAAAATCCTAACAGCTTAAGGAAAAGATCTTGGAAGAAGTTTTCAATGGGTTCACTAAGAGATCTTCAATTAGCCCTAGAAGAGATTGCTCAATCTAGAACAGAAATTAGTAATCTAAGAGGTGAACTTAAAGATGTTGATGACACCATTGAGGTGTTAAAAGATAAATTAAACAAATTCTTGCAAAGAAAAAAGGAGGTACTTCTACAGCTATCTAGTTTACCTGAAGAAAATGGCTTGAATGAAGATTTGGAAGAAAAAACAAAGGAATGTGAGAAGCTCTCCAAAGAAGTTGTTGTGTTGAAAATTGAAATGGACTGGGGTAATGAGGCAAACAAATGAAAGTGAAGACAGGAAGAAAATTGAAGATCTGAAACAAAAACTAAAAGAAAGATCTGAAGAATGTTACTTGAACTAGATGGAATAGCTAGCCATCTAGAGTCTGATCTACAAGAAAGCAGAGACCCTGAGATAGAACTTGAAAGGCAATTAGTCACTCTCAGACATGACCTAGATATTGAAAATGACTATAAGGAGAAGTTCAAAATAAGTTTAGCAAGACTTGAAGCACTACTTGAAGGATAGAAAAGGGCTGATGACAAGCATGGTCTTGGATATGAGACAGGTGAAAGCTCCAGATCCGGACAGAAAAATTTTTAGTCTAAGAATGAGAGAAACAGATTTAGAAAATCTCAGGTGAGACAGCCAAATGCTCAAAGACATCCATCATTCAATGGAAATTGTTTCAACTACAACAAATTTGGTCACAGAGCTACTCAGTGCAGAAGCATAGTAAATCCAAGAGGTCCATCCTTCTCCGGTCAATGCTTCAAGTGTAATAGGTATGGTCATAGATCAAATGAATGCAGAAGTATGCAAATGAATAATTCCAATAACAGAAGAATTAGCAATTCTTTCAATGGTTACTGCTTTGTTTGCAATGTGTTTGGACATATGTCTAATCAATGCAGATCAAGAGAAAACCAGGCCTATAAGAAAAGAAATATTATATGCTTCAACTGCAATAAATCTGGTCATATTGCAAGACTCTGCAGAAGTAAAGACAATGGAAGAAGAGGTCCGGTAAATAGAAAACTGGATGAACAAAGACAAGACAAAGGCAAGGAGAAAATTGATACAAATGAGACTTAGGATGAATCAAACAAGATATGGGTCAGGAAAATCACTATGAATTACAGGAATGGATCCACACCACAATCTGGTGCCAACAATTCCTCTAGGAATTAAGCTGGAAGTCTTGGCTCAGGCGGAGCGGCATTACAAAACAAATTCCCCCAGCCAGCAAGTAAGTGCCTAGATCTGGCATAGTAAGAAAAGAGATCTTGGATTGTTCCAGACCATGTGAAAAGGTTTCCTAAAGAAAAGAGATGGCAGATTGCAGAGCAATACATGAAAAACTCTCAAAATAGAACAACCAGATGTGCTAGGGTAGAGCATTTATTACAAAGGTAAATTAGGTGATGTGAATCTTAAAAGGGTCATTCACTCCTCATTTTAAACACTTTGCATCAAAAAGAAAGAAGTGGACAAGCCTAGACTGAGAATTCTCAAAATTCGGAAGGGAGAAAAGGATTTCCAAGAAAAAACCCCAATCTGCGTGGCAAGGTATTTTCTATTTTCTACAAAATCTTTTGAGTTTTCAATTTTTGCAAATGGCTACTCCTCTAGTGGTAGATGATACTGAAAGGCCTTGTCCCAAGTTCAAGAAGCATCCATTTAAATATGTAGAAGTTGAGCCATTAGGTGCATTTTTTTGAGTTCCGTACGGGGTTTTACATGTTGAAGGTATTAGGGCTTACATTCACTACAATATAGAGGAATTTGGAAATCTGAGATTATTGGATTTATTTGAAAACCACTTGAAGGATGACAATCACAAATTGAGGCCATAATATAAAACCCTAGAAAACAAACACTTCATACAAGTTATTGAATTCCCATCCTTTGATGAAAGAGAATGGATTAGGTATATATTGAGTCGAATACATGATGAGTTTATGTGGTTGTTGAATCCGTTCAAGATTACAAAAGATATAATCTGAATTGTGACTAGACTGAATGCAACCTGTGGGCAACCCATGCTTAAGGATGTGAAAAATCAAACAGTAACTGATGCAACTGGAGCAAAATTTGCAGAAGAGCTATGACTATCAATGACATCACTGATCTAAATGTCAAGTTTGCTTCGATGGTAGTTGGGTATAAGATCTACCACTCCAACAAAGAGAACTCGGCCTCTGGAATAGCCATCTATGCCGCATATCAGATGATAAAGGAAAATGTAGATTATGACTTTTGTGAGCTTCTACAAAACCAACTACTAGAGAACCTGAGCAAAATCAAAAAGGATAAGAAAAATCCCTTCAAGTATGGTTCCCTGGTGATATGTATCTTTTTATACTTCATGAATGAGGTTCCGAGAGTTCCGGGTATACAATGGACATCTGACAGACCAGTGGCATGGCAAATAAGGGATCTTCTTCACAGTCTTGATGATTCCCAGACACAAAAAATTTCTATTTGGGGTTACTTCAAGAACTTCCAGAATTTGATGCATGCAAGAGAAAGAATTCCTAGTTCAGTTGTTGAAAAGTATGAAAATGAAATATGTTTCATGGTAGACACAGATAAATGTTTGATGGAAGTTGTAGAACCAAGGACAGTGTGGATAATGCCAATGGGCTATGAAATGGATGAGGAAATTTTGGGCATGTATGCTCAACATCTCCTAAGAAAACCTAAAGACACCTCTATTGAAAAGTTTGGAACATACAAGGAACTAAGCCTAAAGCTGCATGTGGAACTTAGATAGCCGGAAACAAAAAGAAAGGTACATAAGCCAGTAGAGACACTGCATAGCATTGATAGGAGTTGTCATTGATGGAAATTAAAATTGTCCCACACCTCTGCAGTACAATATCTGATCATACTGGAAGTCAGAACAATAATCTATCTAAGTCCGGGAGCCTAGAACAGAGTTATAGCAGAGTCTGGTATTTTGGTCCAAATCTCTTGGTGGAAAGACATGGTATGTTGTAGATCCAAGGTTGTTGACATCATTGCAAATACATTCTAAATCCAGAATTTTATCATTAGGTGATGAAGGAATCAAATGTTATTAGCATTTGTGTATCGGGTTTCAATCTGATAGAGCAGACAAAAGAAGAATAGGTAAACCTTGCTGAAGATCTTGTTTCTGGATGAATGTAAGTTGATTATTGGACAAATGGTGGCATTCAGTAACTATGGCTGACATGAATAACAATTTGCAAGAGTAAGTTTTTGTCTGCACTCCAAGTTATGCATAGATCTAGCTGACAGGGCTGAGCATTATTAAGTGTTCTAAGTACTATTGAAGCCGACTAGTAGAATGATTATAGATCTTGTTGCTGCTATATATATAGTCGATGAATTCAATTTTTTAGTGTGGGTGTGTATGCGAAGAAGTGAATGTGAGTAGAGCAAAAATCTAAGGTGCGAATGAGAGCAGAACAGTAAGAAGAACAAAGCAAGGATGAAATGTGTAAAATTAGTTTTTGTACTTAACCGAAACTAAAATTCCTGCATAAGTAGATGCTATCATCAGTTCATATCTTTGTTTTTCATTTGTAATATTGTCTTAGGTAGTGAGCCTTCATTTGAGCAGTGAGCTCTGGGCAGTGAGCCCGAATGCATGTGCATTCCCATTTTATATCAATACTTTTAACAGGGTATTAATTTTTGTGGGTTAATCCCCATCGTGGTTTTTCCCTTAACCGAGTTTCTGTGTAAAATTCTTGGTGTCAAATGTGTCATTTCATGTTTTCTACTCATATGCTATTGTTCAAATGATGAATTGTTTATATCATTGATTTAATCTTAAGTTGTAAAAAAAAATAATAGTAGAAAAAGGAAAGAAGAGTGACAATTGATTCACCCCCCTCTCAGTTGTCCGGACCTATTCCAACACCATTTGCCTTGTATTTTGTTTTGAAAATCCATTTGTAGCCAATGGATTTCTTTCCTTTAGGTAGATCGACAAGTTCCCATGTATGATTCTGTATCAAGGAATTATACTCTACATCCATGGCCTTCATCCACTAAGGTTGACTTAGTACCTCTTGAACTGTGTCAGGTTCGGTGCTGTCAATAGCTAAACTCATGAGTGCAAGATTTACTTCATTTCTTGTCTAAATTCTTGTTCTGACTCCTAAAGAAGTATCTGGAAGAGTGTGCAAGTGGGAGTCCTTGATGGTTCTTTGGACCCACTTTAGACATTGATGTTGGTACTACTAATGTGAAGAATTATGTTCTAGATGGCCCATATCAATGGACAATTCTCCTTGCAACTCATCTTCTTCGTGAGAGAATTCTTCATGCTCATCATCTAACTATGAGAGAAATCTATGACAGTTGGTAGGCTTTGGCTCCTCTTTGTGTGTCAATGAGTCAAATGATGACTCATTACATACCACATCTGAAGTTTCATAAATCTTCTGTGTCTTAGGATCTATGAGATGATATGCTTTGGAGGTAGTATTGTACCCCAAAAAGATACATTGGAGTGTCTTTGGATCAATCTTCTTCCTCTTGCTAGTTGGGACATGCATATATACTATACAACCAAATACTCTAAGATGAGAAATTGATATGACCACTCCATACCTCTTTTGGTGTCTTGTATTGTAAAATCTTTGTGGGTGCCCTATTGAGAAGATACATAGTTGTTTGTATTGCTTCTGCCCAAAACCAATCCTCCAACTTAGCTATGGAAATCATACATCAAGCCATCTCCATGGCAGTCTGATTGTGATGTTCTGCAATTCCATTCTACTTGGGCGTATAGGGAGAAGTCAGGTGCTGTTTGATTCCATGATGCTTTAGAAATGCCACGAACTTTTTAGATGTGAATTCCCCCCATTGATCTGAGTGAAGGAAAAGAAGAGACTGGCCTGTCTGCTTTACAACTCATTGGTCGAAGTTCTAAAAGTTTGCAAAGGCTTCACTCTTCTACTTGAGAAAGTACACCCATGTCTTGCGAGAGAAGTCATCTACTAATAATTGCAAGTAATGGAACCCTGAAAATGAGGCAGGAAGGGGTCCGCACAGATCGGTATGCACAACCGTAAGGTGGTCCTTAGCATGGAAGGTACTTGGCTTGAACAGATCCTTATGTTGTTTACCTACAAGACATCCAACACATATATAAAAAGAATTAGAAAGTTGAGGAAATCCTCTTACCATTTCCTTATAACTGAGTTGATACAGGGAGCTGATAGAAAGGTGCCCATATCAGTAATGCCAGAGAGCAATAGATTCAGTCGTAGAGGAAGATAGAGCAACTACAGAGGATGAGAAGACATCTAGTGTAAATAATCTATCCTTTATAAAAGATCTAGAAAGTACATCATACCTTTTCTTGAGATCAAACAGGTTTTGATGTCTTCCTTGACCTAGAACTCCACTTCAAGCTTATGATTCAAAAGTTGGGTGAGAGACAAGAGATTCATTGTCAAGCCAAGAACATAAAGTACCTTTGTGAGGGTACAATTGGTTGTCCCAAGAGGAATAATGACTTTTCCAATTCCTTCTGCAACATACTCCTTATTGTTTTGCGATTCGAACCCTATCTCTAGTGGGTTGATCAGTCAATGTATCAAACAGCTCGTGATTACCTATCATATGCTTGCTAGCACTAGAGTCTATCAACCAAATATCCCTCGTTGGTTGCAAGATTTGGGAGACTAGAAGGGTAAGTGCACAAAGATGAGGGACCAAAATGGGGTCTTAAGTTGCCACTTTTTTTCTAAAATCAGGAAACATTGATGTTGAATGAGAAATTGAAGATATCTACACTCAAAATTTGAAGATGGAACAAAAACAAGAGTTGTAGTGCTCTGAATCTAGTTTCTAAACTACTAATTTTTTTCAAAAATGGTTGAGATTTAAGGGGTTCAAAAAGGAAGAGAACACAAATTGGTCTTGTTTTTTCTCAAAAAAAATATAACACAGCGTCTAGTGTGCTCCCCCTAAAATGTTAACTTTTTTTTAGTATTTCAATAATCACTCTGGTGAGAAATTAGGTAACACCATGTAGTTTATCCCTAATTTTTCTGATAATTTTTTAATGAATAATTGATTTTTTAGTAATTTTTAAAGTGGACACATCCTGAAAAACAAAAATTTGAGTGTGCTCCCCCCTAAAATGTTTGAAAACTAATCAAAAATTGATTTTTTTTTTGAATTCGTGTAGAATGGAGTCTAGTTTCTAAAAATATAACTTATTTCAATTTTTGATGAACGGTTAAAAAAAAGTCAAAAATACTAGAGACTGATTTTTGACAAAAACTATACACACTAACAAAAAAAATTCAAGATGAAACACTAAACGTACTCAAAATGTGAAAAAAATTATATGGTTAGATAGCTAACAGAGAGCTTAAGATTATGGTGGTATTTTTTTGAGTTTTCATTGAAAAAAGTGTCATCCTGATGGGAAGCACACTCTAGATTATCTCCAGATTTTGCTAAAAACTGATAAAAACACGTCAAACAAAGCTGAGCATAACATGAGTGCGTTATAACGTGCTCGTGTTATGATGAGCATAACTGGCAATACACATGCCAATTGCATTTTCTTGAAAGTTTCTAAAGCCTTTTCCACAAATCCATTTTTTGCATATCTTGCAATCATTGCATTCCATTATAGAACATCTCTTTGAGGTGTTACGTCTTACAATTGACATGCCTTGTCTATGCTTCCACACTTTACATACATGTCTACAAGGGCAACTGCACTTCCTATTATCTCTCTCTATTTCTCTCCCCTCTCTACATCCTACCCTTTCTCTGATTCTTTGCTTCCCTCCCCTCTCTACCTCCCACCTTCTCTCTCACTCTATTCTTCCCTCCCCTATCTACCTTCTATTGTCTCTCTCATGTGTCCTTTACTTAAATATGCATCACATTCACTCATGTGTCCTTTACTTAAATCCAAATCATGGAGGAAAAATATTATCTTTTTCTCATACTTAGGTTGGCTGGAATGACACATACTTTTTACATTTTTCTGAAAATTTTAGTAGTGCTTCATTGAAATATCCAATTTTCACCAAACTATTTTTAAATGTTTTTAAAAAAAAGTAGTAGCCCATAAACTACATTCAATTTATTACAACTTTTATTACTACCTTATTTCTAGATTGTGCAGATAACTCATTCAAATTTTTACATGAAGTTACTTAAGTCTATTTTTCACATTTACATTACCACTTAGGGGAAGTGTTTGGCCCATCATGATCCTGCACTAACCCTCCTACCCTCTTTCTGAGTCTTTGCTTCCCTTGCCTCTCTACCTCCTACCTTCTCTCTCACTCTCTTCTCCCCCTCCCTCTATACCTCTTACCCTCTCTCTCACTTTCTACTTCCCTCCCCTGTGTACCTCCTACCCTCTCTCTCAGTCTCTACTTCCCTCCCCTGTCTACCTCCTACCCTCTCTCTCTCTTCTTCCTTGCCCTGTCTACCTCCTACGGTCCTCTCCCACTCTCTACTTCCATCCTGTCTCTACCTCCTATCCTCTCTCTCACTCTCTACTACCCTCCTTTCTCTACCTCTCCTCCTCATTCTTCTCATCTAATGAAATTTCATAAATTATCTTTTTTCCATTTCATTGAATCCTAATTTATATCCTCATCCATCTTTACATGTCCTATTTTTCTTACATTTCCATGTTCTTTGTCGACAAGGGAGAGTGAGAGGGAGGAAAAGGGAGAGAGGATGGAGATGGAGGGGAGAGAAACCTGGGAGAGATACCTGGTGATAGGGAGAGAGACATAGAGAGTCCTAGTTTTCTTGTTTTAGAGAGAGAGAGGGTGGGTTAGGTTTATGAGTTTAGGGTTGCTTAAGTTTAGGGTTTAGGGCTCTCTCTCTCTCTCTCTCTCTCTCTCTCTCTCTCTCTCTCTCTCTCTCTCTCTCTCTCTCTCTCGATCTCTTTCGATCCCCTCTCTCTAACTCTACCTTTCTATCTCTCTCCCTCATTATTTGATGTTTACATGAGTTTAGGGCTTCTCAAGTAAATATGGTTTAGGTTTTAGGGTAAGGGTTTAGGGGAATTATTTAGGCTTTAGGGGTTTAGGGATGCTTGAGTTTAGGGTTTAGGGTCTAGGGGTTAGGGTTAAGATTTACGGGTTAGGGGTTTAGGTTGCTTGAGTTTAGGGGTTAGGGTTTAGGGTTTAGGGTTTAGAGAGAGATAGAGCGAGGGGACCAATAGAGATTGGGAGAGATAGGGAGATAGAGGTTTAGGGTTACTTCCAGGTTTTATGGTTTAGGGACCTTAGGGGTTTTGGGGTTTAGGCTTGCTCATTTTTAGGGTTTAGGGGTTAGGGGTTAGGGTTTAGGGACATTATTTAGTGTTTAGGGTTTATGGTTTAGGGGTTAGGGGTTAAGGTTTAGAGGTTTAGGTAGAGAGGTGAATAGGGAGATATAGAGGAGACCGAGCTTGGGAGAGATATCTCTGTCTCCTCTATATCTCTCTCTAACTATAACCTTTGCTTCCAGGTTTTATGGTTTAGGGACCTTAGGGGTTTAGGGTTGCTGGATTTTAGGGTTTAGGGTTTGGGGTTAGGGGCATTATTAAGGGTTTAGGGTTTATGGTTTAGAGGTTTAGGTTTATGGTTTAGGTAGAGGGGAGAATAGGGATCCCTATCTCTATCTCTCTGGACATAGGGATCCCTATCTCTACCTCTTAATCTATCCCTTGCTCCCTCTCCCTCCTCCTTTTTATCTCTCTCCCCATCCTTCTACCTCTTGAAATCTCTCTCCCTATGTCTCTAGACATCTCTTGATCTCTTTCCCTATCAAACCATCTATCCTCATAACCCCATCTCTTAATATACCCCTCTCTACCTCTCTCTTTGTATTTCCCTATCTATCTCTCCCTTGCTAGATGTATCTCCCTATATCTCCCCTCTCTATATATGTATCTCTATCTTTCTCCCTCTATAGACCCCTTTCGCTATCTCGATCCCCATCTCTCCCTTTCCCCATCTCTATCTCCACCTATCCTCTCTATCTCCATGTCCCTCTCTATCTCTCCATGTCTCTCGATCCCTCTTTATATATAGGATAGAGAAATGAAGAGAGAGGGAGAGAGAGACTCTCTCATGTAGATACAAGGTTACCTTTATGTTATCATGCTTCCCATAACACGCTCGCATTATTGGAAGCCTGGAAAATGGTAAAAAAGCATGTGGGATCCGTGTTTCAGACCCCACATGCCTATTATTCCTGCTTTTCACAAGTATATCAGACAAAAAAACACTTTTCATTTTGGTTGACTAATTGAGAATCATTTTTATATGAATCCACCACCTTTTTTTGTTTTTTCAACGTAGAAGAAGTGATTTTTCATGTTTTTGGAGAAAATTTGATTATTTAAACTAAAAGTTTCATGTTTCATGTGTGATTTTGTTTCAAAGCTAATTACCATTGATATATAGATTTAATTTGATGATATATGTTTGTTTTTTACATAAATTTTACTAATCCTATTCTAGAATTATATAGAATTCATAATCAAACTTGAGAAAAACAAGAATTTGAGGATTTTGAAGCCATCTTTTAGAGAATTGGTCAATTGCAATATCAAATTCTAAGGTATGTTCAATTTGAATTCACATATATATATGTTCTTATGCTCTTTATGTCTTTATGTCTTTATGTTTTTTATGTTCTTTATGTTCTTTTCGACATATATGTGTCTAGGTATATCAATTAGTTCAGTCAAAGAGACTCCAAATTCTTTATGTTTCCACCTTGTTTCGGCCCTTCATGCCTTTATTTCACCTATTTTCAGCTATACAAGAGAAAAACATTATCAAATACTTCATAAAATAATTTTAGTGAACAACTGTTTGTCATACTCATATTCGAGTGTATACATGGAGCCAAAATTGATTTTGGAAGACTCTTAATTTTTTTCCTAGGATGACATAAGATGATACAAAGGGAGTTACAAGGAGATAAAACACTGAAAAGGAGGTTTTCATGAGTGTAGGACAGTCATGTAAGTCTATATAACAGTCCACTATCATAGTCTATATATAACCCTGTTGCCATGTATGATCCTCCTTGCATTTGAAGGTCATTTTACAATGCTATGAAAGTTATAATTTATTACAAAGTGGTCCTTCTTATTGCATCTATGTACAATGAAATTCATACATTTATACATTGTTTACAATGAATGTGTAAAGAGTTCTCTTTCTACAACTATGCACATGCTACAGCTGAGATAAGAGTTTGTGCACAATACAATAATGAAAACCATCACTATTATGCTACAACATGCTACAAGTCATCTATGTTACATGCTACAACATTTATGTTACTATGGAACACAAATGTGCATGCTTACAACACCCAAAACATGTCATCGTGCTAGCTCTTACATTCTCTATTTTCCTTATCCTTTCTTGACCTCCAAGTGGCCATACTTCTCATACTCACCCATAGTGAGTGAAACGTACTACTTGCTTTCTCTACAAGTGAAAAACTCAATCCATAGGAAAAACTTGGAGTGCTAATCAAATGCCCCTACAAAAGAAAGCAACTCACACTTATCTCCTTTGAAAATCAAGTAAATACTCTATCCAAGTATCATTACATACTAACATCATTGAATGTTGATGTAGACTCATGTGAGAGTTGTTCTCTCATTGAATGTTGATGCTTTTTTTTCCTTTCTGGTTGCTTACTCTTGCATTTGTCATTTGGGTGAATCTCTAGATGAAGCTTCCAACACTTGTCATAACAATATCCTCTAACCTTGAAATAAGACCAATAGTTGTTATCTTTGTACATACTCAAATCAACTTGTTTGTTATCTTCTTTGAGATTGTTTTGGCCTTTCTCTTCCCTTAGTTTTGAAGAGTTGCTTCTTTTCCCATCCTTGATATGGAAAATATGCTCCTTAGTGGTGTTTGCTTTGTGCTCCTTCCATGCATTAAGTCTCCATCACACAACTAGAGTTCAGACTTTCATATGAACTAGATGAGGCATCTAACAAGATTATGTTCACCAACTAGAACCAGCTAAACCACTCTTCAAGTCACAAGGATCCCCTCTTAGCAACCAATCTGCCCAAGCCCTCAAATCCTAGTAGCCCTACTTAAGGGGTTTTTCTGACTTATTTTCACCATAAGATTTCAAACACAAACTTCAATGAATGTTTAGAATACCCATTACCAAGTTGCATAATATATATTGAACTCAATATAGACTCCTTTGGACAAGATGCCTCAAAACTGATCTTATTTGTTGTCCTAAAGAGTTAATTAGGCCTATATTACAAAGGAACTTGCCTTCAAACTTTCCATAGACCCCTAAACTCAATAAATAGTCCTTATTTAGGTTACCAAACTCCCAAATCCACACTCACATTCAAGTGGCATGATCATTTATGATGCATACACAAGAAGGAATTCAAAGCATTGATACCATATTTCACAAATCAACTCAACCATAAACCAAAATCCCGCAATGGCCCAACTAGGTGCTTAAGGGCATCATAAGGCATAAGGGCTCCAAGATATTCCCCAACCCTAACACAAGCATACACCATGTCAATATAATATATTCAAACCAATTTTGTCACTTTTAGTGCCTGGAAACATTAACCAATGTTTGATCCACAAATCACTCCTTAAGGCCTAGTAGCTTTCCAAACTTGAAAAATGTGCAGAACTTTGTGTAAACTCAGCCAACCCACAAACCAAAAAGTATTTAGACACCCATTATGGAGTAGAACAACATATCAAAATATTTCATGCCCTTGTTTCAGGAAAATGTGAGTTCTATGACTGGCCCTCTCTAGAAATAGGCCTAATTTGGTCCCATTAACAAAGCAAGTACCCTAGGATCATTCAATAACCACTCCAAACCCAAAAACAATAGATCTATATGTCACAAAACTTCAAATTCCACCATTGGTTAGTATAGCCATGCTCATCTAGCATGCAAACTAGAAAACCTTTCATTTCTTCACAAATAAGGGGGTTTTAATGAAAATCTCATATCCACTCCAACCCAGAACAAACTAACACTTGATTCACCTTTAAATGGGCCTGCATATGCTATAGGAACACTTACTTGGCCAGGTTGCATTCAAATTCACAAAGAACCACTATTTAGCCGCCCTTTCCACTTGGAAAATGCATGAAAACATGATATAACGAGTTACAACAGAAAAATAGTGTATAACTTATTATTTCTTCCTCCAAGTTTGTCCTCCTCTCTTCTATTCAAACTAGATTCAAGTGTATATGTGTGTTCAAATGCATACTCCATGACTTATGTATGTTCAAGTTATCTTGATATGAGGTATCTTATTCAAAAGTTTGTAAAACCTTGTTATTCATTTTGACTATGCTATTCATTGTCATTATAAAATTTCTAATGATCATTGTCTTATTCTTCATGCTTGTAGAAATCATCATCATGCCAAGGAAACAAGCAAAGACTCTAACACCAGAAGAGCATGAAGCTGAGAATGAGAGGAAAAGAGAAAGAATGAGGTGAATTCGAGAAAGTAGAAAATTGTCAACCATACAAGAAGATATTCCACCATTGTCAATTGAAGAGGAACGTGACACGTCTAACGAAGCTAAGAAAGAGATGGAATTGGCGGCACAAAGGGAATGAATTCAAAACCTCTGTGCAATGAGAAAAGTGAATCTCCAAGTTGGAGGCACTCCGTCGTCCACAGGTCAAGTTGAAGGAACACCATCATTATCTTCTCAAATTGGAGACACTCCATCTTTCACAGGTGAAGTAGAAAACACATCTACATTTTCTTCTCAAGTTGGTCACACGCCATCATTCAAACCTCAAGTTGAAGGTATGTCATTTTCAACCTTTTCACCTCTAATCGAAGGTATGTCATCTATCCCATCTCAAGTAAATATTGAAGAAATTCCTAATGTTCAGTCTACTTTACCAAATAAAACGCCTCCTAGAATTTTGCATAGGAGGCCTAAGTTTCTAATTGATATTGATGAGAATGTATTGGAGCCCATGCAGGATAAGATTCCCATGTGCACTTGCTAAAGATATGTAAATAAAATATGGAAATTATTCTTTGAGAATTTAAATGAAATCAGAAGATGTCAACTCTTTGTTGAACTGATGAGAAATCTGAAATTCAGGCCCACTATGAAGATTCTTGGCCTAAGTACATCGAATGCATCAAGTGAAAATCAATTGTCAAGAATCTAATGAGTGCATATGAGAGTGTGGGTTCCACCTCACACACCAAGGATAGTAATGTCACACAACGTGTCATTACATCAACAATCATAAGCCAACAAACAAAAAAAAATCACCTTATTAGAAAGACAAGTCAAGCATTGAAAATAAATAGAAAAACTCTAATGAGAGCCATTGGAAGATGTCAAAGAGTTGAGGATCCAAGCACTAATGAATTGTGGGCATTCTCTGGGAGACTCCCACAAAAAGACAAAGTTGTTGTCGAAGCTTTGAGATCACTGATTGAAGACTTTTGCAAGAATTACGCAAGGGTATCTCCAAATCAAAGGGATGTTGTAAGAAGGAGAATCGGTAGTCGAAACCATGAGCCACATCTAAAGCATTTTTTGGATATGACTCAAACAGAGTTTTTTGGTAAATTTCTAGAGAAGTATCCTCAAATTAAAATTTCTCAAAGATATTTTGAAATGCTAAAACCTTTCTTTGTCAAAATAAATCACACACGCACTACTTGTTGTTGTAGATTACATATTGAATTTTCTAACCATTCTGATGTTTATCGGTCTATCTGTTTAGATTTGCATACTAACAATGTTTTACAGGATTGTGGCATACATACCCCACCAACTACCTCAAGAGACTTCATATCAATGATTTTATGTGATAGAGAGGAATGTCAATTATTCTACAGGAAATTATGTTTAAATGGCACATGTCAGCTTTGTGGTGGCTTGCAACATATGCCAATATGTGAACATAAGGAAATAACACATGTGGTTGGAAACGAACTAGTAGAGTTTGACAAGTATAAAACAGTGGCATACAATACAAGAGATGGTAAAGAAGCAAAGAGGTGTGAATATGTTATTCAAAAGATTCCAGTGTATCAGTTTATGCCTATATTTTGTGACAACATAGTGTATGAGCATGTAAGACATGCCCATAGAGCTTGATGGTTGGACTTGCAATTCAAGTTATGCAAGGACACATTTCCAGTTGGTAGCATTGTTTCAATCATCGACTTTGCAGAGAACTACTGTCTACAGCCACAGTGTGAGGTGCAATCCTAATATTATAACTCGACATAGGTTTCTATATTTGTGCACATCGCATTCATTCATGTGAATGATAGTATAGAGGATGACAAAAAGATCATAAGGGAGTATCATTTTTATATAAGCGATGATCGCACGCATTCTGCAGAGTTCGTGCAAGGTTGTTTTTAGGTGTTCTACAATGATCTAGCTAGAAGGGGCATATCATTCAGTCAGCATATCATATGGTCAAATAATTGTGCATCACAATTCAAGAACTCATGGAATTTCTATTGGCTGAGCAGGAGGCATAATATTATAAGTGTTCAGCATATGTGGAACTTTTGTGAGGTCGGGCATGGAAAGGGGGAGCATGATGGTGTAGGAGCATGTATCAAAAGAGCCATAGCATGAGAACAATTAAAGTACAAAGACAATGCAACGCTAATAGATGTAAAATCGATCATCGAGTGGTGTAATGCTTCGATGGGTCTAGGTAATCAAGGTAAGTCTTCAGTTTGTAGATTTTTTTGGTTAATAGATGATACTAACATTGCGCCATATGAGGACTATTGTACACTGACAGGATCAAGTGAGCTACACTCTATCAAAAGCTCAATTGCAGGTTCATGGAGTATAAATACGCGAAAGATGGCGTGCTTTTGTTTTGCATGTATAATTCAAGCCTGGAATGAGTGCGAGTCAAGGGAGTGGGTTGATGAATGGAAGTTTAGTTATCTTTGCCCACTTGACATGTATCAACCCCCGACAGCACTAGGATTGACAGAGATGGAATCCTCAGTTGACTTTGACCACATATCAGATCTAGTTAAACCAGGTAATATATCTACTTGCATAGTTAAATTTGAAATTCCTAATGTTATCTTAAACTTTGTAGTATTTTTGTAATGTTGTGGAAATTTCATCTAATTTCCTGCACATATCATTGTATGGCATGTTTATGCAGTTATTGCAGATGAAGATAATGAAGAGGGAACATATTATTACTTGTGTCATTGTGTTAAGGCCAAAAATAAATTGGAGGCCCCAGTTACAGATGGAGGAAACATCGAATACCCTACAGGCTCAGTGGTTGTTACTGGAACATGGCTTAGAAGGTACCCACATAAGAGTCTTAATGTTTGACTATTTGAGGACTTTGACACACATCGGAAGATTCTTCATTACTCCAACCTTGTCGTGGCAACCAATGTTCATTTGATACAATATCGAGGTAGACCTTTGAACAAGACCTTGTGGAAGGTGTGTGACTCTTACCATGAGGCCATACTTGACACAATAAAGAGTAGAGAAGACCTAGATGGTTCGTTGGATTAATTTGTAAGTATGCGTAAAACTTTCCTAGATGGTTACATGTACTTTGTTTTGTATATAAATAGTAGTATGAATTGCTTCCCTCCAATATATTTATGTTTAGTCAATTTTGCTTTTTGATGCTTCTCACAGGAGGTCACAACTCTAGTCTGTCCAACTATGGATAGAGAAGCTTGAGAAAAGATGATGGAGAGTGATCATAAGATGGTGGTAATTGATTGATTACATAAGTGATGTTATATATTTCATGTACATTTCATTTGATTTGTTTCATGAGGTTAGATCTAAGTAATGGATAAAGTTGATCCTAATTGGTCTTAATCCTGTTCACTCATGTTTCACTCATGTCATATCAAGATTCATGTCAAAGGGTTTGGATGTTAGTTCATAACATTCATGTTTATCATGTTACAATAGTAGGACATAGTTGTCTATGTCATTGGTTCATGCCATTGGATCATTGGATTTTGGTTGTTCTTCTTCATCATAAAATGTCATGCTTTCTGGAGTTAGATTGGGTTGTGGTTCTTCCTCATGATAGGTGTTAGGTCTCAAAAATGTAGGTTGCGAATCCTAAGAGGATGCCAGACTCTATGATCAGATTGGCAACATTTTTGAACTAACGAAACGGAGTTAACCTGTAGGGTTGATGACTCCCTGCACTTCAGGTTCTGCTAGACCTAGGCAGGTGAACCTTAATAGCTAAAGCAGACTAAATGGATATGTTTGATTTGATGGATCTATCCACAGTGGCAAAGGGTATGGAATAGATGAGAGCTTGCTATTTAATTCTATTTCTAATATCTGAAAGATGATTGGTATAAATTGTATAAACAATATCAAGGTAAATTTTATAACTATGCTCAACTAATGGAAGGGTTTTGGATAAAACTAAATGATGAATCGAGATAAGACCAGTGCCTTATTGTGTAAATAGAGTCAAATAAAAATCTAAAACCAGTGGTTTATATTGGGCAATAACTCTAACTGTTTAGCACAATACTTTGGTTTATAACTTGTATAAACGTGCAGGGAAATGATTGACAAACTCTTCTTAATAATCCAATTGACACAATCAAGTTTTTTGTTATTCACCAGAAGGAATTTTAATCCTTTCTTGAAGGAACCAATTAAATGAACTATGCAAGAATAGCAGATAATATCAACTTGGAGACAGAATGCCAATCCTAATTATGTGGTTCTTCTTAGTGATCCAAATCAATACTTCCATATTACTGTGACTGACTAGAAGGATTTTAATTCCTCTTTAAGGAAACTAATTAATCAAATCACACAAGTACAGCAAATGTGCATTGACAAACTGAATATATACTTGATATACAAATTTGAATAATAAAGAAATACTGAATTGGGGACAACCAAATAACTGAATAATTTCAACAAACAATTGATGCAAGTATAAAACCACATAATCAAAGATCTTCTATTAACTTATTCAATATAATGCTTGCAACATGGTCTTTTTACAGTATAATTTATGTTATGTACATTATGAAAGTTTCTGATGGGATGGAATAGATGAAAACTAATCCTACTTGTGAAGATTTTCCTAATCTATCTCCTACTAATCCCTTTGCTTGATGATTTTATCTGGCATATATAGTTTGTGATTTTAGGGTCACAACCTTTTATTTCTTCCATTACAACCTTTGGTATATCTTTTCTTTTAGTTCATTGCCTTTGGCAAATTAAAATATTTTAATCTTCACCTTTGTATCTCAGCAAAATTAATTTCAATTAGTTATAATCCTTCTTTAGCTGGCAACTTTATTTCAACCCAATCAGAAAATGCTCTCCGAATAAAATGATTATTCATTTTATAACCCCTCAATGAAAATCTTTCACTTGTATTTTCAGACATTGAAAATATTCATTAGGTAGAACACTTACCTATTCAGTTAATTCTTCCCAAAAATATTTCATCTCCATTATACGAAATCTTTACTTTGTAGGTTCATTATGTCTTTCTGTGAAAATATTTTATTGTTCTTTATTGTTAATGAAAACCTATTTTCTCTTCTCCAAATAATTTTATCCCTTCAAAATTTCTTCTTTCATTATAACCTTCTCCGTTTAAATAATTTACTCCTTAGGAAAATAATTTTCATGCTCCGATTGATTTTGCAATAATTCTTTACCTTTGGGTTTATATAATTCATGTGCTTTTGTTTTCATTATATCGGGAGACTCGAAAATACTCACTCCATATTAAAAAACTCCTCTCGATAATTATTTTAATATTCTTTCACTTTCTTTTGATTTTGGCAATATGCAGCTTTCGGACCCACTTCATTGATATTTTGGAGAGACACTGTGAAATTTACCCGATGTCAGAGTGGTCTTTATCACCATCGGCATAACATAGACCATCATTGTAAAATTAACATGTCATCCTGATACTTTTGGTCTCTTTGATATGTTTCACCCATCGCTCTATTCATCAGAAAGATTCTTCCCAAAATACTTCTCAGGTTTTCTTTATCGGAGTAGCTTTTATTGTCGGTGAGATCTATAAGGTCCATCCCGATTATATATGTCTTCCCGATGCAATTGTATTTAACTTCATCAGTGAGACCAGGTATTTATCCTTCTGAAAAATCTATTTGTATGATCTCTTCTATCGGTATGTTTTGGAAATTTCGTCCCGCTTTCATTCCTCTTACCGATGGTAGAATGTTTAGAGTTTTTTATTTTAAGGTTTCTTCAGAAATACTACACCATTTTAGGGTTCACACCTAGCTTTATGTACATGAGAAGGGATTTGAAATCCATGCTTCAAAGCATTCATTCCATTATTCTCTATGCAAATGTTTTGAATGGGCACAAGACAAACAAGCTTATGGGTCCACATTCCAATTTTGATCTCTGCATTATAATCTGCTGCATCTGAAACCATGCACTCAAATTTTGTTTAACATTTCTCTATATTCTCAGCTTGAAAATAAACCCTTATGTTTAAAAAATCTTTGTCTTTCACCAACCTTATTTTCCGAACAAGCATTTCCAGATATTTGATGCATGCCTTTCCATTGCAGGGGTCCGCATTATTTTTGAAAGTGATATCTTTCTTATCTCTTGAGCCAAGACGGTCTTCATAACACGGGAAGAGAGAAACCCAGGAGCATCCATTATATTTGCACCATAGGCAATTAAACAATCTCGCTCCATTTCTCTTAATCCTCCTTCACGACCTCTTCCCACAGTGGGTTATCGTGTCAATGCCACCCTATACCAGAACTTGGATGTAGATCACTTGAAATTAGTTTTAGCAAGGTAATACCATTTGGACCAACCGTGGAAAGTTGACTGTCAAGATCGCTACCAAAATTTAGTTTTTTGAAAAAGTGAACCCCCGGGTAGCCAAATGATGCATCACTGAAACTGATGACAGGAGTACTCAGACTATCTCCAGTGGTTGGAAATTCAAACTTGTAGTCTGGATCGTTGACAATAGTATTTACATAACCAACACAATCCAATGCCTTATTTCTTCATTGAACAAGCGATGCTCTTTTAGTATTGTTAATGAAAGCCCGCATATGAGCCCTTTTATGCTTATTTGATTCAAAAAGCTTTTTGTTGGTTACGGAGATGCTAATCTTGAATTCTCTACTTATCTGCCAAAAATCCCTCACATTGTAATAATGACTTCTACCTCCACATAAATGCAAAAATAACCTTTGTTCATATCTTCTCACAAATTGTGTGTGTGGGTTATTGATATAGCTGCATAATACTTCTTGCCACCCCTCTAATTTGAGATCTCTAGATCCTTTGTATGCAAACTCTGCTCTTTCAGTTGGTCTATCTAGTTTTTCTGGTCGGATTAGATTGTAAACCAAGCGAAAAGTATTTTCTAATAGAAGCCTGTGGAAATCCACAAACAGATCATTCTGATGTGCTTTGCCATAAGAATACAAGAAATAGGGAACAAAGTTACCAACCAGAAATTCTCACCTTACTATTAATAGGGCCCCACAGGTTGCTCGAGAAGTTATGGGTGGCCCCGATTCCAAATTTGTGGGTGTCTTGAAAACATGCACCGGCTGTTGCAGAATATCCTTAAGATAATTGACAAAATGTTGTCTTAAAATAGTGAATGCCCAATCTAACTAGGATGCAAAATCACTTTTTTCAGGATCATCAGTAGAAGACGGAGAACCCATTCCTGAAGATGGTGGTGTTCCCTGAGCAATAGCAAAATCTTGAGTGTCTGTGCCAGCCCCAATTTTAGTCAATGACTGATTACTACCTGGTTGGTGCCAATTTCTGAGCATTAGTGTAAAGAACATGAAAATGAGGATGAGCACCTCTCCAAAGGATGATCGTGTCTTAGCCACAAAGTGAGTACTCAAATTTAGTTCATCCAACATCATTTTCACAAATTTTTCCAAATCTAAACTTTTAGGTGTTAAATTTTTTGTGAAAGGTCCCCCTACAGCAGAAGACAACCAATAAAAAAAGTTACATGAGTGGAATAGCACGTGAGCCTAGAGTTGACTTCATCCATCCCTTTATCTCTTCCATTAACTCACTAAGAAGCAAATAATTTACTGCATGTTTTGCAGTAGAAAGAGCAACTACTTTTGTATCAGTTGTAGTAACAAGAAAATCTCTGCTTTCATTTTTTTCCATCAAGGGATCCAATGGAGGTGAATTGTGTAAACTGATTTCAGTAGCCACTTGAAATAAACTTTCCTCACTCATTTCATCCATGGAAAACTGGATCTCGCTCCCATCTGCAGCAACTGATTCTACTTCAATTGGAATTGCTGACATTGGATGATCTCTTGTATGAGGCTGTGGAAGCCTGTGTGAATCCATTACCTTATAGCAGGCTTCACATAGATCAAAATCTGCTCAAACACTACAATGCCAATGTCGCCTGAGAATGGGGATAGTTGTGCAACCATCGCAGCAATATTGTACATATGATGTATTGGTGTTTTCTTCCATCATCCCCTAGCCATTGCCTCCAGTTGCACTGCTTATGTCTGAAGGAAATGCCAAAGATCTGTTATTCTCTATCACATCATTTGTTGCCAATATTGTCTACTTTGGGAAGGGAACTTGAAGCAACCTGGAAGACATGGCCAAACTGTAGGATGTCTGAACTGCCTCATAAGGGGCAAATAGAAGACTTTTTAGTAATGCAACAACAGGTGCAATAGTAGAACCTGTTGTTGTACTATCATTGCCATGCAGTGCAAGGCATTCTTCTTTGATGGCAACTGAGATAAGTGAGACACTATAAGAATGCATACGGCCCCCGTCGTCTTGCTTCTTACCTTTATATATTCAAAATTTGAATTGACTCATAGAGCAAGATTACTAGGAAGAGTCCAAGGCATAGTGGTCCATGCCAAAAGAGCTCCACCATCCATGGAGGCTTCGATACCAGTGTGTGGTTCCTCCAAGTATTGTATGTAGATGTCGGTCAATAGTAAGCAAATCTTTGCAACATTTCAATGAGATATTCATGCCTCAGACACATGTGCTTGGTGTATCTTCTGAGTGATGCAGTCAGATTGTTCATTATGGAAACCTAAAAATTTTGCAAAATTTGATGTGAAATTTTAGGTCTAACAATAGGATTTAGTTCATGTCTTCATGCTTCTTTTTCCTTCATGTCTTCATTGTTCTCATTGTCTTCATGCTTTTAGGAGTTAGATTGGGTTGTGGTTCTTCCTCATGTTTGGAAATGTGCTAGGAGTGACATTTTGCATTCCATAGCTCGTGAGGCCGAACGGACTTCTCCAACACATTGAGGTGGGTGAGTAAATGCTAGGGGAGGTCTTGTTTCATGTGCCAAGCATCACATTCATTCGGGGCAGCAGGCTACCAACAAAATCCCTTAAGCTCCCTAAGATGAAAAAATTGCCAAACTTTGACGGGATAGTTCTTAGAATTCTTGGCAGTTGGGAACGTTTTGTTTGTACCTACAGGTGCATGTGGAGTCCATCCACAATAACTTCTCTCAGTTTCCTTCAACTCTAGTCCATTTGACCGTGTTGAAATCATAAGCATTCTTGCAAAATGCTTCAGTTTCATGCAGTGGAAAGGTGCTAGGAGTGACATTTTGCATTCCATAGCTTGGCGGTCCGAACGGACTTCGCCAACACGTCGGGGTGGGTAGGTAAATGCCAAAGGAGGTCTCATTTCGTGTGCCAAGCATCGCATTCGTTCGAGGCAACAAGCTACCGACAAAGTCCCTTAAGCTCCCTAAGATGAAAAAATTGCCAAACTTTGACGGGATATTTCTCAGAATTCATGGTAGCTAGGAAGATTTTGTTTGGACCTACAGGTGCATGTGGGGTCTGTCCACAATAACCTCTCTCGGTTTCATTCAACTCCCGTCCGTTTGACCGTGCCAAAATCAAACGTATTCTTGCAAAATGCTTCAGTTTCATGCAGTGGAAAGGTGCTAGGAGTGACATTTTGCATTCCATAGCTCGTGGGTCTGAACAGACTTTGCAAATACATCAGTGTGGGTGAGTAAATGCCAGGGGAGGTCTCATTTCGTGTGTCAAGCGTCGCATTCATTCGGGGCAGCAGGCTATCGATAAAGTCCCTTAAGCTCCCTAAGACGAAAAAACTGCCAAACTTTGACGGGATAGTTCTCAGAATTCGTTGCAGCTGGGAACATTTCGTTTGGACCTATAGGCACATGTGGAGTCTATCCACAATAACCTCTCTCATTTCGTTCAACTCCAGTCCATTTGACCGTGCCGAAATCAAACGCATTCTTACAAAATGCTTCAGTTTCATGTAGTGGAAAGGTTGCCAAGTGCCATATTTTTTGTTCTGCTCATCGTGGGGCCGAATGGACTATGAAAACATGTTGGGGTGGGTGGGTAAATTCTAGGGGAGGTCTCATTTCATGTGCTAAGCATCCCAGTCATTTTGGCCTGCAAGCTACCGAGACCTAACACTTTTCGAGTTTACCGGTAGCTTGCAGCCCAGAACGACTGAGACACTTGGCGCATGAAATGAGAAATCCCCTAGAATTTACCCACCCACCCTGATGTGTTGGCATAGTCCATCTAGTCCCATGATGAGCAGAACAAAAAATATTGCACCTGACAACCTTTCTACAGCATGAAACGAAAGCATTTTGCAAGAATGTGTTTGATTTTGACATGATCAAACGGACTGGAGTGGAATGAAATCGAGAGAAGTTATTGTGGATGAACTCCATTTACACCTATAGGTCCAAATGGAATGTTCCCATCTACCACAAATTATGAGAACTATCCCGTCAAAGTTTGGCAGTTTTTTCGTCTTAGGGAGCTTAAGGGACTTTATCAGTAGCCTACTACCCCAAATGAATGCGATGATTGGCACACAAAAAGAGACTTCCCTTGGCATTTACCCATACACCCAAATGTATTGGCTAAGACCATTCAGCCCCACAAGCTATGGAATACAAAATGTCACTCCTAGCACCTTTCCACAGCATGAAACTGAAGCATTTTGCAAGAATGTGCTTGATTGTGGCATGGTCAAATGGATAGGAGTTGAATGAAACTGAGAGGTTATTGTAGACGGACCCCACATCCACCTGTAGGTCCAAATAGAATGTTCCCATCTGCCACAAATTTCAAGAACTGTCCCGTCAAAGTTTGGCAATTTTTTCATCTTAGGGAGTGCTTAAGGGACTTTACCGGTAGCCTGTTGCCCTAAATGAATGCGATGCTTGGCACATAAAATGAGACCTCCCTTGGCATTTACCCACCCACCCTGACACATTGACGAAGTCCGTTCGGACCCATGAGCTATGGAATGCAAAATGTCACTCCTAGCACCTTTCCACAGCATGAAACTGAAGCATTTTGCAAGAATGTGTTTGATTTCGGCACAATCAAACAGACTAGAGTTGAATGAAACTGAGAGAGATTATTGTGGATGGACTCCACATGCAACTATAGGTCCAAACGGAAAGTTCCCAGCTACCATGAATTCTAAGAACTGTCCTGTCAAAGTTTGGCAATTTTTTCGTCTTAGGGATCTTAAGGGACTTTATCGGTAGCCTGCTGCCCCGAACGAATGTGACATTTGGCACATGAAATGAGACCTCCCCTAGCATTTACCCATCCACCCCAATGTGTTGGCAAAATCCGTTCGGACCCACGAGCTATGGAATGCAAAATGTCACTCCTAGCACCTTTCCACAGCATGAAACTAAAGCATTTTGCAAGAATGCATTTGATTTCGGCACGGTCAAACAGACTGGAGTTGAACAAAACTGAGAGAGGTTATTGTGGATGGACTCCACGTGCACCTATAGGTCTAAACAGAATGTTCCTAGCAACCACAAATTCTGAGAACTGTTCCGTCAAAGTTTGGCATTTTTTTTCGTCTTAGGGATCTTAAGGGACTTTGCCGGTAGCCCGTTGCCCCAAACAAATGCGATGCTTGGTACATGAAATGAGACCTCCCCTGGCATTTACCCACCCACCCCAATGTGTTGGCAAAGTTTGTTCGGCCCCATGAGCTACGGAATGCAAAATGTCACTCCTAGCACCTTTCCACGACATGAAACTGAAGCATTTTGCAAGAATGCATCTGATTTTGGCACGATCAAACGGACTGGAGTTGAATGAAACTGAGAGAGGTTATTGTGGATGGACTCCACATGCACCTATAGGTTCAAACAAAATGTTCCCAACTACCACAAATTTTGAGAACTGTCCCGTCAAAGTTTGGCAATTTTTTCATCTTAGGGAGCTTAAGGGGCTTTGTCGATAGCCTACTGCCCTGACCAAATGCGACACTTGGCACACAAAACAAGACCTTGGTGTGTGTGAAGGTTTTTATACATGTTAACAATAGTTCCAATTGATCATAATTGACTTTCAACCTGTTTGATCGTTGGGTAACCTCCTTATTACATGATTTGTTAAGTTGACAAAGCAATTTCTTACCACTACTTGCATTATTAGACTTTTTGTTTGACAACAACATAAAACATGACTCCAAATACAAATGGCATTGGTCATTGGACCTTATTACATGCAAATTGATGACACAAGACCATCAACTCATCCTATGATGTCCTAGGACCTTGTTATGACATGCTCCTAGCCAAGATTGGCTATGGCTAAGGTGCTCCTGCACCATGAAATATGTTTCCATGGTGTTGAGTCATCCTCCTTACCTACTACATCACCCTTGTAGACATGTATACAAAGTGTGGAAGCATAGACAAGGCACATGAACTATTTGGCATGATGCCCCAAAGAAATTTCACCTCATTAAATGCAATGATTGCAAGATATGAACAAAATGGATTTTTTGATAAGGCATTAGCAACTTTCAAGAAAATGCGATTGGCGGGTGTAAAGAAAAATTCCACAACCTTAGCCAGTATCCTCCTTGCCTATGCCAAATTAGACATCCATCAAAAGGATAAAACATATGGGAATTTTGTTAGATGTTGTAGTTGCAACTACCCTCAGAGACATGTATGCAAAGTGTGGAAGCATAGACAAGACACGTGAACTATTTGGCATGATGCCCCAAAGAAATGTCACCTCATTGAATGCAATGATTGCAAGATATGAACAAAATGGATTTTTTGATAAGGCATTAGCAACTTTCAAGCAAATGCGATTGGCGAGTGTAAAGAAAAATTCCACAACCTTAGCCAGTATCCTCCTTGCCTATGCCAAAATGGACATCCATCAAAAGGATAAAACATATGGGAATTTTGTTAGATGTTGTAGTTGCAACTGCCCTCAGAGACATGTATGCAAAGTGTGGAAGCATAGACAAGGCACGTGAACTATTTGACATGATGCCTTAAAGAAATGTCACCTCATGGAATACAATGATTGCAAGATATGAACAAAATGGATTTACTGATAAGCCTTTAGAAAGTTCCAAGAAAATGCAATTGGCAAGTGTAAATCCAAATTCCAAAACCTTAGAAATGGTATGTTTGGAGCACAGGATAGACATCCATCAAAGCATAAAGGATATAGGAAATTTGTCAAATGTCGTAGTTGTAAGTACCCTGCAAGACATGTATGCAACTTGTGTGGAAGCATATATAACGAACATGAACTGTTAGACGCGATGCCTCAAAGAAATGTTGTCTCATGGAATGCAATGATTACAAGATATGCACGAAATGGATTTTTTATAAGGCTTTAAAAACTCTCAAGCAAATGCACAAAAATAAATTTCAACCATTTACACAAATTTTGGCACATCTAAAACCAAATTGCACAACCTTAACCAACTTCCTCCTTGCCTATGCTATAATGGGATCTAGAGAACATGGTGTGGACAACCATCAAAGCATAAATGATACAGGAATTTTCTCACATGTATTGTATTTGCAAAGTTGCCCTTGTAGACATGTATGGAAAGTATGGAAGCATAGACAAGGCACGTGAACTATTTAAAATGATGCCTCAAAGAAATGCATAGTCAGACAGAATTCAATGATTGCAAGATATGCACAAAATGGATTATTTGAAAACGATTCATAAACTTTCAAGCAAATGCAATTGGTACTTGTAAAACCAAATTCCTGTAACAATAATTGATTATCATATTAAATATTTAATATAAATTGTCATATATACATAATGTCATGAACATAACATCTAGTTTATATAAAAAGCCATATAGGCGTGTCCAAACAAAGCTATATACGCAAATATACAAAAATATACATCGGATTAACATATAAAAGTATGTATACAAAGCCATCTAGGCATACAAAAAAGTTCCCCAAAACTAGTTTCCTATGGACTTTTAGGAAATAATCAGTGGCCCTTCTTTGACTATGAAGATGGAGAGCCAGTCAGTGACACATCCTCTCTCTGCTGTCGAGTAGACCTCTTGGAATAAAGTTCATCCAGCTGCACCTTTTAATACAAACAAACAATATGCGCATTAGTATAAAAAATGTATTCAAAATATATAACATCACATATGTAATTGATCACTTATTGCCAACTGATGATCGCTCTCCATCATCTTGACTCTCTCTTCGTCCATAGTTGGATGGACTGGAGTTTTGACCTCCTGTTGGAAGCATCAAGAAGCAAAATTGACTAAACATAAATATTATTTATGTACATCAAATGGCATGAGATAAAAAAGAAATACAAAATTATGATATTTTCATGTTATTGGCTCATACCTCAATCAAAGGATTTGCAGACATCATGGCTGCATCAATGCCTATCTACACTGACTCATAAAGATGAGAAGTCTCCACTATATTCAGAATCTAAAAATCAAGTTCAAGATTATTAAAACAAAATAAATATATAACATTATTTTTAAAATGCATAATGATTAGAAATGGTTAAATTTACCTCAGTAAAAGTGGTGGTTTAGCATCCAGGAGACCAAGGAAACCATGGAGGTGCTAGTGACTATTGAAATCATAAAATCAAGTCACAAAATAATATTACCATTGACATATCTACAATAATTACGAATATGTGATAAATTACATACCTGCTGACTTGACCTCTGCTCATAAGCCACCAATGGATGGCTAATAGAGGCGGGATGAAGACTCTGACCCTGGAATTTCATTGCGCAAACAATTACATCCATTATTTTTTACTTATAATATAGATAATCATATTAAATTAATTACAAATTTTAAATAACAATATACTAAATCAAGATGAAACTTGTAACAAATTACCTGAGAGTCAATACCAAATGTATGTTGTAAGAGATCATCACTGAGAACAAGATCATCCAATATGTCCTGCCCCTGTGTCGTAGAGTCATGTCGTGCCTCCTACATCCCATAATCACATAGGTTCCCACGTGTACTGCACAAATGTGGGGACACATGATGCCTACTACTCTCACCCTCATCGCCCTGGGTAAAATCATCGGCATGTTGTGATAGAGTTTGGGTGAAAGTAGTTAGTGAATGTAAAGTCTCTAGCTCAACACTCTCCTTCAAAGCCAAAGGGAGTGACCTACGTTCTAGCCTCCCTTGAGGTATAGGCACATGTTGTTCATCTCGCTGAGCCCTGGGTCTATCTTGGGAGAGCCACCACCTCTACCCTAGAAATCATGAATATCAAAATAATTTGAAATCTTGTTGAGGACGAACTCGCAATAGAGTTTCCTCAAAAAATATTATGGTACCTCATCATTATTGCATGGCCTCTCATCGAAGACCATGTACCATCTATCCCAAAAGTTTTGGTATATGTCTACATTCCTACACCAATGTATAGGAAATCATTTGCAAGTTTCCTCTAATATTTGGCTGGTTTTGGGATTAGTAAATTGTGCACATAATTGAGATTTTGTAATTGTTTCCTTCTTCACTTGTTCATATGACAACTTGTCGGCATAATATTGCCGACTCCTCTTCCTATAGTCTTGGAAATCGGTGATTTGTTTCATCACCAAATCCATGTGGGAAACAATCTCATGTAGTGATTTTGCAAGTGCCCTCCTATGCTCAGTGGTTCCACTTGGATTGTTTAGGGTTTGAATAATAGTTTCAAGATGTTTCTTATTTTCTTCTATTATCCCTAAGTAGTGTTCTTGATTATCCCTTACATGAAAAGGAGGTGAAGGAGGTGAAGGAGGGTTTGGAGGGTTTTGGGGGTTGTTTTCACCCTCCTCAACTGGATTTAGATTTTCTACTTCTCCAATAACTATAAATGCAATATAAACATAAATCAAACATTGCAAAACTAAAAAATTGTTCTAATACTAACAAAATTAGACAAACCCTACCTTCTTCCTGTGCTGGAGCCTCCAAATTTGCACGACGATGTCTTTGGTGGTGAGGTGGCATTGTGAATTTCTTGTTTTCTCATGTGCACTTGATTGAATCTCCTTTTCTTCAATGCAATCACGTTTTGCTTAGGTTTCTTTGTTGCTGTCAAGAGAAAAGCCGCAAGTGAATGTGCAAAAAATGTTTCTTTTTGCTTTTATCAAAAGCAAAACGCGAGCACATTATAACACGCTCATGTTTTGCTTTAAATTTGGAGATGGTGGCAACTTTTTGGTCCCCCATCTCCTTGCATTTACCCAGAACAAGATTCTAATGGGCATCGCAATTGGATGTTTCTGGTTCATCCTCATTTGAAGCATCATCTTGTTGGGTCGCGACATATCCTTTGTGCTTCCATCGGCAATGACATATTTTTGATTGCTAAGAATCATTGCAACCAGATGTGCCTTCTTTACTAGAATTGCCTTGAGTTAAGGCATTATACCAAAAACTAATAGTGTCGTGCATGTTTATATTGCAGATGTGACACCATCTATTCACCTTCTAATACTTCTACTATTGTTGTTGTGATTACTTTTGTGGTTTCTTTTGTGGGGGTCCATTATGAAACTTTTGATCACTGTATTGTCTTGAGATCAGTGCCTTGTCCTCAAAATCATCTTGTACAGACTGGATGGCTTCTTCTTGTTGAAGGAAATCCAACAGTTCTTCAAACAACACTGTCTACTTTGTGATGTTTAGTGTCATGACAAAAGTCTTGAACTAGGAAGGAAGAGCTCTTAGAGTGATCAGGACTAATAGTTTATCCTCCACCTTCTCACTAAGCACTACAAGTTCTTCTCGTAGTTCATATAATCGATGCAAGAACTCCTCTACTTTCTTGCCAACTTTCATATTGAGTGTATGAAGTTTGGACTAGAGATGGAGGATCATTGTTTGGTTCTTTACCTGATAGATAGTGGACAAAGCGTCCCAAGCCACCTTTGATGTTTTCACATCTCGAACATTAGGTTGAACTTCTTCAAAGATGTTGAATGTGATCAACATCAATGCTTTCGCATCGGCTTTATCAAACTTCTTCTACTCATCAAGGTTAGTTGGACACGACACAACACCAGTAACGATCCACCATAATTCTTCAAATTGGAGAATTGTACGCATCTTTGTTTTCTAGGCTACATAATTGGGCCCTTTTAAGAGTTGAGCATCCAAGAGAAGCAGCTTTGGTGCTGACATGATTACACCACAAAAACAACTATCTATTCCACAAAACAAAATATTTATTATTGATATTTTTTCAATACATGTTTTTTCAAGAATCATGAGAAGCTCAGAGCTGAGCTAGTTAGGCTTGTGCAGTGAGATGGGGATACTTGGGAGGGCATTCTAGCTCATCTTCATCATCTGCATCATAACCTTCTTCAAGCTTGGCTCAAATCTTCCTTGCTTAGTAGCACACGTCAAACAGGAAATAGTCTAATAGCCCTTGTCTAAGTAATTCATCTAATTGAAGATTATCAGTGTTTTGAAGAGCAACTAGTAGGGAAAATAGAAGCTGGTGCTCTCTGGGACTTCATTAACTCCTTATTGTTGCTCATCTACATAATTTCTCACAACACTGTTGCCATCGGGCACAATCGACATTCACCACTGGCAAGTTTATTGCAAATCCACATACCCTCAAACTTCTCTCTTTTCAACCTCTTTGAGTTTTAGACTAGTTTTTGGAGACATTTCTTGTTGCAAGGCTTGGACAACATCTACTTCCCACACAATGAACTCTACAGCATCCTCAAATCCACAGATAGTGCCACAAATGGCGTGGAGAATGGAAAGACTTCCCAGATCCATGTGAGGTTGAAGATAGCTCAAAGGATATCCTTTGAAACTCTTCAAGCCATCATGTATTCTCCTCAATGCACCGCCTAGGTCCCTATACATGCACACAAATGCGGGCGCCAGAAACCCATGGCCTCTAGGATCTATGCCTCAACGAAATGCATAGGCACAAAAATAGTTTTCTTGCTCTAATACCATTTAATGGAGAGAGCAAGAAGAAGATAGTTAAATGAAGTATTTGATGATTTATTCAATGAAGCTACAAGGTATATAAAGAAATGACATACAATTATTGTAACTCTATCTACAATCTGGTCTTCATAACTAGTAGAACTAATCAGCAATAATTGGCACAATGTAATACATAATATTTTATGCTAACAATAAGTTGGATTGTATAGAATAAACAAACAACTAGAAGATGTGCAGAACATAATTCCAAGCATTCTTCAATAATCCATAAACCCATAAACAATCCAAAAATCTCATAAATTCTCATGAAAAGATACCTTACAAAATCATCACAAATGTGTTTTATAGTTCAAAACCAACTAATCATGATGAACATTCGTATCAACAAATGTGACAAGAATAACCTGTTAAATTTATCAAAGACTCATAGAATGCTTGAGGTGTCACTTGGACTGATGTACAAATTACACTATTAATTCATTCTTTGATGATTATGGTGCCCTTTCATTACCCTTGAAAGGAAATTTAATTTGGAATTGTCCACAGTAGTCCCGGGGCACATGGAGCTCACCAACCATGCCATCAGGCTTTGCAATGATCATTAATGGTGGCCTAGAGAGTTATTGAAGTGTCTTGTCATGAATTGAATATCTAATTGGTTGGTAAGGAAAAATCATAAAACCCTAACAAGTCAAGCCTTTGCCATATGATCTTCTTCTTTATAATCGGGGGTATCAAACTCCCCACAACTCTGAAAAACATATAGCAGACACTAGTGGGAAAGGCCAAGCTATCAGGCATTAGAAATCAAGACATTACCACACAATCCTCTTCTTTTGACCAGGACTGTTGACCAACTTCCCAATCTTTGAAGTTCACAATGTACTAAGACAAAGTAAAGTGGTTGGGCTTCGACAATTGGGACCATGTTAAACATTTGTCCTTTTTTGGGTAGTAGAACCAACAACTCCCTAATCTCTTAATTCCAAAAAAGTATAAAGGCAAGATAAAATTGTAAAGGAAGGGAAAAACAAGCAGATTTACGCAATCGGATCATCACCGAACACCCCTCACCTTTATTAGGAACAAGTACCCATCCAAACTCCAAAGTCCATGTTGGTTCCCAACCCATTAAAATCTAAAATCCTATGAGTTCTTGCCCAAATCCATAAATATCCCATTGTTGTGCCTCTATTTTCCTTGGCCTATTTTTCTCATCGATTATATTCGATTTGAGATATTATAAATGGGCCCCCACCCTAAGTAAAATTCCTCAAAAGATCCTTTAGGGCCTAAGTGTTGAAAACCCCTTGAAAATCCTATGGAACCATTTGTCTGACCTTGTGACACCTTTGGGACTCTTCAAAGTTTTCTAAATGTCACTAAGTGTTTCCTTTCCAACAAGTTCGCCATTTTGTGAACCCATAGAAAGGTCGATTACTTTCCTTTTCAGCAGGTTCACAAACTCGTGAACCTACCAAAAGTCTTCCTGGGTTTTTTTTGGATGAAAGACCAAAAGTATGAAGGGAAGAAAGAAAATTAAAAAGGAAACAAAGGAAAGAAGTTGTGTTTTGACGTTTCAGTAGGTTCACCTTTGTGTCCAAAACATCTAACTTAGTTAGGATCTACTATTATTTTATCTAAATCGGACAACCTAGAGCTTGCCAAGTAGAGGGAGGGTTTTCTTTTTTTTTTGTAGGAATCTTTTGCAAGAAGCAAGCTTCTAAAAAATATGTCATTCCATTGGGTATAGAAGGTTTAAACCTATAAGGATCAATTGTAAACAAGCCTATATTGGGCTTTATCTCCAAAGGTAAGGTTTTTATTTCTTTGGCACATTTCCTAAGATCATAAACAACTTGTAAAGGTTTGTTTTTTTTAGCTCTTTTTCTTTGTGTATTTTTTATTTTAAAAAAAAGTGCTCACAACCCTTTGTGTAAGCAGCGACCCACATCAAAGGGGCTTACACAAAGGGTTTGTTCCATTTTCGGTTTAGAATTTTTAATTTAAAAAGAAAAGAAAAGGAAAGGAATTTTTTTTTGCAATTAGCCCTCAAGGGTTATTCAATGGCCCCCATCCCGGTTTAAGCAATTTTATAGAAATGGGCATATCTTTTTCTCGTTTATCCATTTTTTGCAATCTTACAAGCATTGGAAAGTGAGTTCTATAAGCTTCCATATGATATAATTTTTTCTACATATTGTGTCATTTGTGCATGTTTTAAATAGATTTCATGGGACTTCTATGTGCACCTCTATGAAGACTCGTAATTGCACTAATTATAAAGTGTCATATTCTACTTGTCAAGGAGAGTTTATGCAATCACACATTGTAAACATGCACTAATGATAAAGTGTCAATTGATCTATTTTAGGGGAAGGGTGTTATTGCAATTTGCACTTCAACTCTCTTTTACTCTATCTTGAAATTACACTATGAACACAACTAAAGGATTGTAAAATTAATAAAGAAGATTTACAACTAATTCTAAACGTGCTAACTAAACTTGGTTCTAAATATTCAATTTTTGTTTATATCTTTCATACCCATTGAATGTCTATGGGAGCCTCATATGTTGCACCTACTTTTGATGCATTTTTTTTAATCTTATAATCCAACTTATATCCACCACTTATATCCACTAATCCACCCTCCCTAACTAATAATGGACTCACATCTTATGTCCTAAACAATAAACATCCCATTGCACATCGCATGCTCCAAAACATGAATTATCATGGCAAAGGCTTAGGCCTTCATGAACAAGGTATTTTGGAGCCCATCCATGTCAAACTTCCTCCACGATCACATGGCCTTGGCTATATATCCCAAGGAAAACAATCTCAAGATGTTGGTACCACTTCCATACCTTCCAAATCCACTTCTTTCCATCCTAAACCCCATGCATCCCATCATACCACTAAAACATATGTCTCTATCCCTCCTCCATCATCATACAAATCTCAAAAGCATGTGACCATACACATTCCTCCATCCACTCTTCCTCCACTCCTCCCAATGCCTAATATCCCCATCCTTAAATCCCCTCATCCATTTATCCATAAGTCCATTAATCCCTCCATCCACACATCTTGTTCCCTTAAATTCCCCATAATTCCTAATCATGATCAATGAATGCACACATCAACCAAACATGAAGCTATCACAACCCCCATCGAATTCCAAAGTAAAAGTTTGGATGCCTCCCCATATAAAGCAAAAACTCCATTAAAGCCTAAGAATGATCATGCCACAAGGAATCAATTTCTAACATCCAAGCAAAATCTCACACCCCAAAAAGTGAAAGTAAAAACAAAAATGTTGTGGGTCCCCAAAGAAAAAGAACTTAATCCAAATGAAGCATTCACAATTCAAAAATCCCAAAAATCTCATTCCCTATCACAAAATCCTACAATTCCTAAGAACATTTGGATCCCAAAATTACTCAATCGACAATCTCATATGAAACTATCTCCATTACTCCCATCTCACCCTTCCAATCAAAAGATTCAAAATCCAATTCGGTGTGTGAAAACATTGGTCTTGATTCCCACGACAATCCCACATACCTCCATCTCCCCATCTTCTATCTACTATCCCACATATTTCCCCCATCATATCCATATGGTCCATGCTTTTGCATAATCCACATCATAATTAACTATCCTTCCCTGCATAATCCACTATCTACCTTCTCCATCTCCCTCTCATGCAATCCTCTACCAACATCCATGCACAAAATGACACTTGACATGATCCATGTGCAACACCCCTCTATAATGGGACATTATCATCTTTCATGGAACTAGATGCTTGAGCCCCACCCTCTTCCAAATTCCTCCTATCCATATTCCCCTGTCCCATCCAAAAATTAAAAAAAATCAAAAAATAAAAAAAAAAAAGAAAAAATCAAAATATTAAAGAGAAATCCCTTCGTTCAATGGTGAAAACCACCTCGGTGGCACTTTGGATAAGTACCATGATGAAAACCTGGCAAACATGCGTCATGTTTAAATTCCTTGTCTATGTGTCTTACACTTGGGGGCATGCTGTCTCATCTATCCCATCCTATTATTTTCCTCCTATCCTACCATCGTCATCCATCATATCCTCATACCTACCTATGCCATTTGCCTATCCATATATCCATCTTTCATTCCTCCTTTTGATCTTGATACAGACATGGGGGCAAAATGTTGAAAAATTCTTTGGACATCTCTTGATCTACCTCATCCTTTCTATCCAATCCTATCATCTTATCATCATAAGCTTCATCATGTAAAATTCTAAGCATTATACCTAGAGTGGGGCATGTTATTCCTATGCAACATAATCCTTGGAGATCACATCCTGAATTCTTCTGTCCATCTATCCTTTATGCATTTCCCATATATTATCCACTATTACTCATCTTTCTACCAATCCATCCATTTTATACTTCCTAGATCCCTCCCATCCGCTATTGCCCATCTGTCTACCTATTCATGATTTTCCCTTGTCATTGGTATCTAGCATCTAGGATATCTAGACTACAATTCAATGTCATCCCACAACATTTCCAAAAACCAAAAAAAAATCAAAACATTTCCGAAAAATCCAAAAAAATTACAACATTTCCAAAAATCCCAAAAAAATCAAAACATTCCCAAAAATCCAAAAAAATCAAAACATTCCAAAACTCCAAAAAAAAATTCAATATTCCCAAAAATACAAAAAAATCAAATATACAAAAAATCCAAGCAATAAATCCAAATGCAAGTCATCCTTAATCTATACCAATCTAGTCAAAGGAATCAACCCAAATCATCCAATCGCATCCTTGGTCTTGATTCTAATCTTGTTGTCAACCAAATCAATCAATCATTATCATCATCATCATCAATGGGATATATCGTTCCCCGCAATGACAACACTATCTCAATCAATCAATCAATCAATTATCAGTTTACAGCTTGGCAGGGGCAATACCTTGTTTGTTTTTGAATCAAGCAGAAACATTCATTCAACGCACTGTACCTTAACCAAAATCACCTATCCAATCATTTTATCAATTGCCACATCATTCGATCTCAAACAATCATCATCCAACCTCACCTAGGGATATATCATTCCCATCATCAAGCGCCTATCCAAACATCACTTAAACTCTTTGCCAAGTGATACATTGGTTGTGTGACTTGTGTTGTCATTTGGTCTTTTGTTTTTAATTTTATCTTTTATATCTCCTTTTGCTTTATCAAATCCACCTAGATCCATTTATATCTTGGTACATTACAATTAGCAAAGAATGGGGCATAGCATTTTGCGTGTCTGTTGGATATTCTTATCACTATAGTTAATATTCATATCTTGTGTCTAGACAAGATTGTATTACGCTATGTATAAGGATACTCCTTTTGTTTGCAGTGTCAAGTCTGTGCAAAGGATATAAAGTCACTCTAGTTCCTTATACCTTGGTGCATAATATCCTCTTGATATATCAAATAAGGACTACTCTACACATTATACCAGCATAACTATATCTTCTCTATCCACTATATCCATTATGACCTATCTTTATCCACTATCTTTTTCACCTATCTCTTTCACCTCAACAATCTATCCATTCCTAACCTTTAACCTTATCCATCCTTTCTCTTGCATCCATTTCTTTATCCAATCTCTTTTCATCCATATTGAGGGCATACTTGTGTTCTCCTAACCTGCCTATCCTCTCGAGGGGGCATCCCATCCTTACTTCATTCCTCCTCATCACTCCTTCAAGTGGTTGGGATGTCCTTTTCCCTTCATCCATACATTTTCTTCTTTGAAATGATGTTACTTCTCTTAGTCACAACATTATATCAAAGAGGGGAAAAATGTAGACACCTAAAACTAACCATGTCTTACAACATTGCCTTTTGACATCCCCTTGCATCCTCTTGCAACAATTAGTGACAACTTGTCCTAGGTCCCCTTTCATGACCACTTACATCATTCCCATTAGTTAAATAAACTACATTTGTTTAACTAAATCCCTCTTATCCTTTTGTCCTCCATTTGCACCAAATTAAATAAATCTTTTTTATTTAATCTTGTTTTCCTCCTTCATCCATTATCACACGGCCTTGGCTATATACCCCAAGGAAAACAATCTCAAGATGTTGGTACCACTTCCATACCTTCCAAATCCACTTCTTTCCATCCTAAACCCCATGCATCTCATCATACCGCTAAAACATATGTCTCTATCCCTCCTCCATCATCATACAAATGTCAAAAGCATGTGACCAAACACCTTCCTCCATCCACTCTTCCTCCACTCCTCCCAATACCTAATATCCCCATCCTTAAATCCCCTCATCCATTTATCCATAAGTCCACTAATCCCTCCATCCACGCATCTTGTTTCCTTAAATTCCCCATAATTCCTAATCATGATCAATGAATGCACACATCAACCAAACATGAAGCTATCACAACCCCTATCAGATTCAAAAGTAAAAGTTTGGATGCCTCCCCATATAAAGCAAAAACTCCATTAAAGCCTAAGAATGATCATGCCACAAGGAATCAATTTCTAACATCCAAGCAAAATCTCACACCTCAAAAAGTGAAAGCAAAAACAAAAATGTTGTGGGTCCCCAAAGAAAAAGCACTTAATCCAAATGAAGCATTCACAATTCAAAAATCTCAAAAATCTCGTTCCCTATCACAGAATCCTACAATTCCTAAGAATATTTGGGTCCCAAAATTACTCAATCGGCAATCTCATATGAAACTATCTCCATTACTCCCATCTCACCCTTCTAATCAAAAGCTTCGGAATCCAATTCGGTGTGTGAAAACATTGGTCTTGATTCCCACGACAATCCTACATACCTCCATCTCCCCATCTTCTATCTACTATCCCACATATTTCCCCCATCATATCCATATGGTCCATGCTTTTGCATAATCCACATCATAATTAACTATCCTTCCCTGCATAATCCACTATCTACCTTCTCCATCTCCCTCTCATGCAATCCTCTACCAACATCCATGCACAAAATGACACTTGACATGATCCATGTGCAACACCCCTTTATAATGGGACATTATCATCTTTCATGGAACTAGATGCTTGAGCCCCACCCTCTTCCAAATTCCTCCTATCCATATTCCCCTGTTCCATCCAAAAAAAATTTAAAAAATGAAAAATAAAATAAAAGAAAAGAAAAAATCAAGATCTAAATGTGAATCTAGATCTAAATTGATGGCAATTCTAGAATCTGTATATGTTATGTGCAAACCTGTGAAGTGAGTGGGTCCTTCGTGTGTGGTTGTGTTATCGTTTTGCATTATATTTTAATTATTTTGATGTGTATTTGTTGCATTTATGAAATATCAAATTCTTTGAATAGAAATATAACTAATTGCACCTTAGTGGGAAAGTTTATTGAAGTATTTTATTACTAGGGGAAGAAAATTGAATTGTATTTAATGATCCTTTCGAAATAAAATATTAGCTTTGAAAATATCAAATTTAATTAAAATTTGTGTATTACCTTATTGAATCATTAGCATGGGAAATATTAAATATAAGCTAATTATTATGCATTAGCTTTAATTTTATGATTGTGCAAGGAAAGTTATTTGTTGGATTAAAGAAAAGATTTATTTCAAATGCTTTTAGTTTGGAAAATATCTTATTTATAAAAAGCTCATTTTATTGGAATATCTCTGGAGTGGGAAATATACAAGAAAGAATAGGTTTTTTTTAAGGAGGCACTTCTTGTATTTTGCTTGAAACCCTCTCTTTACTCCATTGGAATAGAATTTTTGGAAGATTGAAAGGGAAGGGATTGGGATTGCTTTAGCGTGGAATTGGCTTGGTGTGGAATTGCTCGTGTGTGGCAAGGATTGTGTGTGAGTCCACTCTTCAAAGGAGCTTTTCTTCCATTGACTCAAATCTTTGTTTGGGAAGGTATTTCTATCCTTTTTGTCGTACTTGAAATAAATTTCCTTCAGTTGCCATGTCCACAATATGTGGATGCATATGGCCTCCATATTGTAGAAATGATTTAGCTTAGTTTCTTAGTTTATTTTGCATAATTTAAATTTTAAAAATATGCAATTTGGAGCCAAGGTTATGGAAAATTTTCTTTGAATCCCTTTTGAGTTAATAATGTTGTAGTTGTACCTACTTTTGATGCATTTTTTGATCTTATAATCCAAGATCAAGAAGAAATGATTCAAATGAGCATCATGAATTCTTCTAAGACACATGCATTAATGGATAATAAACCTAAGGGACAAATAGAATTAGAGGATCTTGAACATAAACAAACTTGAAGAAAAAGCCAATTAGGTCTTAGGCTATCTATTGCACAAGGTTGACTATGGAATTGAAAGTGAAATCCTACCACACAGCCAGGAGAAAGGGGTAACCCACCCTTCACCTTCACTTCCCAAAGGTATAAAGTTCTTTGGGGCTTAGCCAAGAGTGACAAGATTTACAACTCCCAATGAGGGTGTCTTTTGATTTAGCCTTGGTTGAGGTCGTCCCTTGGAGTGGTGTGTCTCCAAGCAGGCCTCCTAGATAGGGTTTACAAAAGCAAACCAAGTGAGCTATCACTTGATTCACACTCACAGTTGTTAATTGACCCTTTAGAAATGAAATGTGTGGAAGACAATTCAAGCACTTGTTTGTTTTAAAGTCCAAATCTAAATGTGATGAAAGACACTAGTTTGTTTTAGCCCAATTTTTTGATGTGAATTTGCAAATAATTGTTCATTTTATACCTAAAATCCAAATGTGTTTGCAAACAATGATTAGAAGATGAGAAATGAAATGATTGCACCTGATTATTCACTATCTAGTTTGCTATAGATGTTGATGCCAATGTTGCTCCAGCTCCTTAGATGCCCTTACAAGTCACCAATTCCAAAAGGAAACAAGTAAACTTGCAAAGAAGATGATTACATGAAAAAGATGAAATCTAAAAATTCTGATTAAAATGATCTGATACAAGAGAATAGATTACATAATCAGAAAGTTCAGGAGATTCTAAGCAATTTAAAAAAAAGATTCGCTGAAAAACAATCAAAATTGCTCAAGTTATTCTCAAATGAAGTTTGCAATGAACCAGAACTTTGACTGATAAAAAAGCCTAAAAAATGGTATAGTCACTTGATAAAACTTGCTCTACTATGTAGTTCATCCTCCTAGCTTTCCAATGAGTCCTTGTTTGTGCGATTTGGCCACCGTATGTGAAAGTTATGATAGAAATACCAAGATGCACAATGACAGCTACCAAAAGCAAATTACAGTTGCCAGATGCGATTTACTGTTGATTAGAAGCGACCATTACTTTACCACAGGTGAGCCCTTGCAGATCAAATGTGACTTTAAAAACACCAGATGCGAACGCTGTAGGCTTATAAGCGATGAAGAAAAGCCAAAAGCGCCCTATTTCGGCCTACAAGTGACCTATATCTATAAAATGAAAGATGCAACAGAAACCCTAGTTCTGTAGAAGGTGATTACTGTTAGACTGAAAGCAATTCATTTATACCAAAAGTGGGTACTTTCAAGATAAAAGTGATTCAAATCATGCCAAAGGCGATGTCTGTCCGGATAAAAGCGATCCACAAAAGCACTATAGGTGGCTGATTTAAGTGCATAAGCGACGCGGATATGCAAAAAATGGCAGATTTTTGCTCAAAAGTGATGCAAAAAAGGATGGAAGCGATAGATAATAGCTCATATGTGACCAACAAAAGACCAAAAGTGATGCATAATAACCCAAAAGTGATCTGGAGAGTTTCAGGAGACGGAATGCAAATGTTAACCATAAGCGACCAAGTTTACCATATGCGATCACTTTTTGTTCAAAAGCGAGCACTGTGTTGGTTTTTCTTCTGAATCAGCATCAGGGTTTGCCAGTTCCTATGCACATGCAGATTCAGCCAACTAATACAGGTTCCCAACATTAATTACACAGTATCAAAAAAATGGCGCTCAACGCATTGAATGCGGCAGGTAGAAGAGGGGACAGAAGAGGTTCTCGAGCCACGAGCCGCCAGCTGTGGATGTACAACTCCAATCAGGTACCAGATCCATCCACACCATCGCCCATACCCCTGCAACAATCGCCATTAATGGCGCACCAACCCGCGGCCTTGGGAAATGCAGAATACTGTGCGTCGCAACCGTTTCCCGCCAAGACACATCATCATGATATTTGAAAATATGCAGGGTCGAAATATCCCACATGCACCCCGCAGCAACCTTTTCAACACTTTATATACTAGGTCGCGAGCATATATGATGTCGGTGCTTTTGCTCCTGACGACACTAGTATAAGACCTTCATCATCCTCATCCTCCAGCAGCATGATATCCTGTCGCTCGAAAAATCACCCTGACGTCAGCATCATATCACAATATAACCTGCATGATAATCCCCTTCATTGGCACAACCTGATGCATCGGAGGAAAATCCTCCTGCTTATCCGATACCAAATGTCTGGCTGATGAACATCCTGATGACATCACCGTCATATTCGCAAATATCGGGAGATCTTGATGACGTCACCACACATCGGCATCAGGATGATATTCGGAAGATAACCGGATATTTAGAAATATCATCCTGATGCACAATTATCATGTTGCATTGTAGCTCCGCTATAAGATCAAGGTGATATATGAATATGACAGATATTTGAAATGATCACCCCCATTGGACAATGCATGAAGCCGACAGGCAGATATCTCCCTTTGGAAATATCATGATGCAGACAGGCAGAAAAGCGGATATCACCCTGACCAAAAATCCTGATGAAGTGATAAAACAACATCAGGATGATCTTGACTAAGATCACCCGATGTTCAAATGTGATGACCCCGATGAATATTGGGTCACGCTTAGGACTTTGCAGCAACATCATCAGGATGATCTTAACCAAGATCACCCGATGTTAAAATATCACTCCGACGAAAGATCATGCAAACAGAAAATATGATGACCCTCGCAAGCAACATCAGGGTGACAACCAGAAATATGATGATGATGACCTCCTCCAAAGAAAATATGATGCTGATGCTGAAACATGCTGAGGAGGTCCAAGGACTTAGAACCTTTTTTGGATTTTTTGGGAAGGTGCCTGCATGTTTATATGCTTGAAAACTGACTGCTCATGCAGGCACCAACACACTGTTTGTTTAAAAGCGAGCTAGATTTGACAATAAGCGACTGCTGTTTGCTCAAAGGCGAGCTAATTTAGCCTAGGCGACTGTTGTTTGATCAAAGGCGACCTGAATTACCAGAGGCGGATTTCTGCAGACCGATTGTTGTTTTCTTCACCAAATGCTCCATTTTTCATCAAATTTAGCCAAATTTGTACTCAAAATTTATGGAAACGGCCTCCTGGATGCAATGGTGAGGTTAGATTTGGGCTAAGAGATTATCTACATATATTTTTAGCTAAATCTTTGCAAACTAGGGTTAGAAAAATGTAAATTTTTGCTACAAAAGCTTGCAAAAATGAAAGATTAGCGCTCCACGAGATCTAAACTTCATAAAAACAACTCAAACAAGAGAGGTTAATCAAGGACCTGAGTCCCACTGGGCGTGCCAAATGTAGTTAGGGTAAAATTGCAAATCAGGGCAAATCAATAAACGGCAATGATAAAAACCCTAGCAATGCACAATGAAGCACAAGACAATATGAAAATCAAAATAACAAATATAAATGTAAACCGATCTCCACGCTATGCTTGATTTATCTCCATTGCTCTTCTCCACCTCGCATGAGCATGCAAGATTTTGAAGGATTATTGTTGAAAAAATGTTGGGTACTCACTTCTGCAGCATAACGTTGATAAGGATGCAAAGGCTCTAATGATATTTCAACAGCATGTGGATACTTGAGGACCAATGCATGCTAATGGCTTATGAGGGGGTTGATTTATAGAATTGGCTTGGTTCAAATGGATGGCTAGGATCAATTAGGGCTTTAGATTAAATGGATGAATAGGATTAAGTTAGGTTTCCTTGCACATTAAGAAATTGTAGTCAATTGACATGTGGCAAGGGAAGATAAGGCTTAGGTGTGTTTGTGTAGATAAATACTAAAATTAGGTCCCAATAGTTGTGCATGTGAAAGATTTGAATGAAAGTTGTATAACAACACATGATTGACTGGACAAGTGTTGGAATGTGATAAAAGATGAGTGTTTAATTCAAATAAAATATTTGAATTAGTTGAGATATGAGTTGGATATTAATTAAATAAATAAAATTTATTTAATTAATTAGATAAATGAATAGGATGGGATAAGATATGATGTGGAAATTAATTAAATAAATAAAATTTATTTAATTAATTGGGATGGGGATAAGATAAATGGGATTATGCATGTGAAATTAATTAAATAAATAAATTTATTTAATTAATTGGCTAAGTAGGATAAAGATGAGGATTTTAATTAAATAAATAAAATTTATTTAATTAATTGGCTTAATGGATAAATGGGATTAAGAGTGGGATTTAGGACAAAAATGGCTTATGATGTTTAGGATAATGTTTTAACAAGGTGTTGTAGGACATGGACAAAGTTGGGACAATTTTGGGTGTCTACACACATCCCTGCAAGAAACATGTTAGTGTCTACAACATCATGATAAACAACAACATCAATGCATATGATTAACCACACAAAGAGCCAAGGTTATACAAAGAATTCAGAGTTCGAGGATAACCTTGGGGCTATATCATGAAGCTCTCCGAATCGAGTACCGCTAAGGCCGGATTCAAAGGCAAACAAAGGTGCACAAAGCAGCAGTATTGTTAAGGTTTGTAAATGCGATAGAAACATCATGAAATTCACTACACAGAAAGCACGAGTGCTTCCACTAGCCAAGTGTTCAATAAAATATACCACCCCATCATCATATTAGGAAATAAGTCCATTTGTTAATTTCTCTCGAAAGGGACACTAGGCCTGCATCAATATAAATGTTTGTCGTCAGCCGCCCGCTAGGTGGAAACACTAGAGGAAGGGAAACAATAAATAAGAGAGGAGAAACAAGTGTCTTAGGGACAGTCATGTAGGAGGGTACCCCCAGGTCACCAACCGCGACGCTATGTTCGTAAGACACAACACTCAATAATGAAATCAAAGAGAGATAATTTAGAAGAATGATGATACAAATAGAAGGTCACAACAGAGGCGGTCTCCTGGTATCCTGAACCTTATGAGAGAATCTGAGGTCATTCTAGGAGGCCTAAACAATACATAACACATCACGGGGGAAGCACATCACGAGAGAGATAAAGGGTTAGAGATACTTACCTATAGGATCTTCCAATATAACCTTTGTCAATAATTAAATCGATGTCATTTTTCCATGGGTTAGGTGAATTATTAACTTCTTCTATTAGAACAATTATTGGATCATAGTTCATATAGTTATCTTTAGCCTCATAAGGTCTATTAAGAGAGTTTTCATGCTCATCATACTCAATGTATTGTGTTAAGTCTTCTGCTACCCAAGGGTATGTATCCATGAGAGATGTGTCATATCGAGACATGAAATTAATTAGCATGATATGCATTATTCCTTGAACAACATCAATACCCTCTTGTCCTTCTTTTATCAATTTTATTATGTTGTGAATCATGGGTATAGCTTCTTTAGCTATCCTCCCGGTTTGCACATATTCTTGGAATTCAACTAGGTATTTATCAAGTTTGTTTATTTGCTCATATGTTATCACATCAATAGGGACCTCAAAATAATGAATTATTTGTTCTTCTATTGTATGAGGCATGATGTCTTTCAAAAAGTGTGTTCCTTCTATTGTGTCGTTGACTTCTTCATTTTGGACCAACATACCCTCATGGGAAGAAGCATTTTTGAAAGAATGATTAGAGGACAAGTTTATATCATCATCACATGGATCATGTATTGAATGCATGGGAAAAGTGCTATCACCATCATATTTTTCATTTCTACTCATGGAGAATAACTTAGTTAAGCTTTCTAATGTCGTAGGATGTTCACTCATGAGGGTTAAAAATTGGTCAAAATCAAGATATTTGATAAATGCATACAAAGATACCATTGAAAAATGACATGAAGGTGCCATTTCAATGTTTTCAATGTAAAATCATATTTTAAAAGTTTTTCCAAAAGTATGTCAAAGATAAGTGCGAAGTGATATACCTAAAATAGCCTCAAATGTTTGATTTTTTATACTCTTTTCAATGCCAATGAATGAAACAAAGGATGTTGTAAGGATTTTAGTCAAGGGAAGCAAGTTATATGTCTAATATTAGTCCAAAATAGAAATATAATTACTCTCAACACACTCTTGATGCAAATCCAGGATAATACCACGTCAAAATATAGTGAAAATATGTCAAAATAGGCACTCTTTTCACCAAAATTCAATGCAAAAGAGCATAAGAAAGGGTCTTGTGAGGAAAATGATGATGAAAAGAAAATAATATCAGTAATAACAACCACTTTATGCAAAAATAACCAACACAACACGCTTTTAGTGCCACTTAAGCTAAAACCCTAGTGAAAATATAGCAGAAATATGCTATTTATCACAGTTTTTCAATTCCAAGACCTAGCAAAGGAGGTGTTGTAATGAATCTCAGGAGGTGCAGAAAAAAATAACAATGATATCAGTCACCTCCATAAAATTGATCAGAACATGCTTGGAGTGCAAACTAGGTCAAACCCTAGGGCAAAAATAGCTAAAATGTGTAGTTTTTCATCAAAATTTCACTACAAGAGCCCGTTAAAAGTGTGTTGTGAAGATTTTTATGAGGGGAAGAAAATTATTACCCTGATAAAATAAAATTAATGTAAAAATACCTTTCACAACACACCTATGGTGCAAGTTTGGAGAGTTGATAAGGCCAAATTTAGTGAAAATCGTTGTTTTCGAAGCCCTAGGTTTGAAATCTTGCGACAAAATGCTATGTGAATGTTTTGGAGTCTGATTTATGATAAAATTGACCTACTCTCAAATATAAAAATGATTTTCAAGCTTGAACATGCAAAATGCCCATGCAAATTTAATGAAAATGCATCAAAATTGCTAGTTTTTATTGAAATTTTCTATGCAAAATTGTAATTATTTTAAATCTAAATGCAAATTTACACTAAAATAAAAGACTACATCCAAATGTTAATTTGAATGAGACTCTAAGATCAATATAAAAATCTAAGAAATTTTTTTTGCCTACTAACCCTAAATATTGGAATTACTAGGTTATATAAAATTGTCAAAATTTCCACAAAACCCTAACAATTAAATGATGAAAATGTAATGAAAATTTCTAATTTTTTTGGATTTTTATGTAGTTTATATCAGATCTGATGTAAAAATCATGAATTAGGAAAATTTAGAAAGAATTGATGCAATTTAATAAGCCAAACAATGCAATTTTTTTGTATTTTCCAAAATTTTCATTTTTTTTGAATTTTCCTCAATGCAATAAAATGAATGACTATATGAATGAATGAAATTAATCTAAATCTGAAGACAGACATTCAACAAGTTGCAATTTAAGTCCAAAAACATGGGTTCACCAAAATGTTTAGGGGAAAATTGAATTTGTTAATGTTCTAGATTTTAGATGTTTAAATCTGCCTCTCCACTATACATTCAAGGATCTAGGGTCGAGTGACGAGCACTATCATACCCTAGGTCACTTACAGATGTAGGAAAACTTGGATTAGGGAATTTAAGTGTTAATTTTCTTTCTCTTATGCCCAATTAACCATTAAAACCCTAATTATGCAAATACGACAACAAATTGAAGAATGACAGAAAAACTCTTGCAGACAGGAGTAAAATACCAAATTACAGAATACCTATTTTTGGGGTTCTGAAGCAGAACAGTCGGGGACACTGGAGCGGGCGCCCAAGTACAAGGTACCAGTTTCTTTGCAGAATCTAGACCTCCTTCTGACATTGATCAGTCCTATAACTTCTATTTTCTAAAACTCAGATGCGGAAGACACTAGAGTGAGCACCCAAGTCTTGGAAGTGCTCCTGTGTCCTTTTCTTCAGATCTTGAATCCTTGATGCCTGCCAATCTTTCCTGCAACTCCACTTTTTCCAAATGTGACACCTATATCCTGTAATCATAAGACTTGGTTTAGGGGTTGTGGTGTTTAGAGGTTTGCCTCAGTCAAACCCCGAAGAACACTTAAGTCTCTGAACACCGTTGTCAGATAAAGAGTGCATGCCCTTGTAAGGTAGATCCAAAAACTAAATGAATCAATGATGAAATACAATATTATGTCACCTTGTAGTGAAGCTCTCATGGGAGGAAGATGCTCTTCATTCCATGAGGAAATTGATGCTCAAATCTGTAAATATCAACACACAAGTCTGCTCTTGCAACACAATAGAAATCCTTGAATCACCTTGAGAACACTTGAACATCACCATTGCCATCTAGTTTCTAAATGAATGTCCAAGCATGCTTATATATGCAACTACAAGCACTCCTGCCAAGATTTTAAAAATCAAAACTTACCATGTCAGCAAAAGGACAAAATAATGGTCATAAACTGACACCTAGAAATTAGGGCTGCCCCAAAATAGGGCAGGACTAGGGTGTAGGTACCCAAGTCCTCCCCCTATTTTGGGCAGGGTATAGCTCAAGGGGTCCACCTAGGTCCAATTTGCCATGGAACCCAGGTCTCATTCCATCGGGATGCCAAAATATGAACTAAGATGTCCTAAATGCATACTAAAGACCCAAGAGCTAAACCTTATGAGGGAAAATCCCCCAAGGGGATATTTTCTGATGTTACAGAATGAATGTGATGTGCACAAATATAGAAACCTGTGTGGAGTTGTAATATTGTGATTGCACCTTACACTGTAGCTGTAGACTATAGTTCTCTACAAATTTGACGACTGAAACAATTGGTTTATATATCTTTTCGTGGTAGTCTCCTCGAGAATGCCTATAATTCATTGGCATTGGTGTCCTCAATTCTTTGGTGCCTTCTAATGGCTCTTGATAAAGTTTTCCTATTAATTTCAATGCTTGACTTATCTTTCTAATGAGATGAGCTTTCCTTATTTGAGTACTTACTATAGTCGATGAAATGACATGCTGTGTTGCATTACTATCTTTTGTGTGTGAGGTGTTACCCACACTCTCATATGCACTCATTAGATTCTTGACAATAAATTTTTCACTTGAAGCCTCTAATGTTCTCAACCCAAGAATCTTCATAATGGACCTATACTTTATACTTCACATCATTTCAATGAATAGTTGACATCTTGTGGTCTCATTTAACTTTTCAAAGAATAATCTCCAAATCTTATGAGCATATCTTCTACAAGTGTGTTTTAGAATATTACATTCCAATGGATGCAAAATATTCTCATCAATATTAATCAAATACTTTGGCTTTCTATGCAAAATTCTAGGTGGTGTTAAGATAGATAAATTCATCTCAACATTAGGAATTTCATCAATATTTAAATGAGATGGGCTAGATGGCATACCTTCGATCAAAGATTGAATAGATGACATACCTTGAGGTTGAGGTGGGAATGATGGCATACCTCCTTCCTCACATGTGATTGGTGATGTACTCTCAACTTGAGATGCGGTAGATGGTGTCCCTACATGTTAACTTCCGGTAAAGGACGTGTATCCAACTACAGTATTCAAAACTCTCATAGCACGAGGTTTTTACATTCGTTCCCTTTGTGTCGCTAATACCATATCTCTTTTTCATGGTTGCGGTTCTTCTTCAATTAGCATGTCTTCATTTATCGTGTCCAATTTCCTCTTCTCATGAAGTCCCCCCATAGTTGCTACTTTATTTACATTCTTTGCTTCTATCTCTTCCTGTGTTGGTTTAATTCTTGATCGTTTCCTCAGCATGATAGAGAATTTATCTGTAGCATGATAAAGAGACAAATATTAGTTCCTAAGAAATGAATCCATACAAATAACTAAAATATATGCCATTCAACCCTTCATACAAAATAGGTATAAAGCATACAAAGCATTATTGCAAGCATACAAAGCATTATTGTAGGCATACAAAGCATTATTGCACAATGTTATTGAAGTCATACAAAGCATTATGGTACAAAGTTCACTTCAGTCCTATGAGGATAAGGACAAAGGAGAGTCACCTATTGAGGCTACAAGTGAACAGTACATGGGACTTCATGTTGACTACAAGGTTTAAGATGTGGGGGAGGCCTTGGTGCTAGTGGCATCAAACTACCTACACTTACTTGCAAATAGAGATCATCTCCTCACACATGAAGATTCAGCTTGCAGCCATGGGACAGAATTTAGGACACATGATACACTTGATTTTCACTTGGAGACGTCTTGTGGGCCAGCACTTGTTGATAACCATCTAATCATGAAAGGAGAGATGATTGAGATTGTGGGAGACATCACACTACGGCATGAGGTAAGGACTGATTTTCTAATGTGTGACAACAGTCCATTATCTTCACATTATCATGTTATGACAACCAAGAGGATCAACCTTAAGGCTTATGATTTTCATGGAGACACTCATGTTGAACTTTGCACTTTGCTGTGACTGAACTATCTTGAGACCCTATATCAATTCCATGGCAATATGACTGATTTGTAGTATTTAACTTGACAAGATAATAGTATTTCATTATGCTTAAGGGATTGTATATTTATATGTTGTAAGGATTTATTCTTGTATATATTGACATCATGGTATGTTAAGGTTGTTTAATCCATTATTGTACATACTTATTAAAGAGCCCAAGTGTAGAAAATATGCATGGCACCATGTGAGATTGTAGGTTGCTTTCTTGATTGTGATTGTGTCTATTTTAATTAATATTGACCTTTGAGATATCTTTTATTATGTAAACCATGAATTGATTTAAAACATAGTCTATTATAAGGACATTTGTGTGTGATGACTAAGCTCTTTGGGTAGTAAAAACTATGATGAACTATAAATGCAAAATGTAAGACATGCATGCAAAATGTGGAAGCATAGACAAGGCAGATGAACTATAAAATAAAAAAAGTGAGACTAATATAAACACAAAATATGTAAACCGTACAAGTAATATAAACATGTATGATAAAGCATGATAAAGTAATTCAAATAGAATTAAAGAAAATGTAAATAACATGCATGTAAAGACTTGACATACCTAAAAAATGAAGATTTGAATGTAGAGAGTACCCAATTATGTAGTGTTTTTTCTTCTTGCATCAAACTCCTCAACAATTTGAGTTTTCACCACTTGCTTCCTTTTCAACGTTAAATTAAATAACACTCAAATAGAATTAGTAACAACAATACTATTAACCAATATATAATGTTAAATTCCTACAATTCAATCGCAATTAACATTGCAACACTACAAAAATTGAAACGTGAATTGATATATATCAAATTCAATGTGAAAACTATGTTATTTCCTCCTTCTTAAGTTGGCAAAGTAGAAAAAGGTGGTGGAAAGTTCATGCAAAGGTGGTAGGAGTGGGTGTAAAAAGTTGGGGGGCCAAAAGGTGGCTAATTTTTTTTTTAAACTTGTAAGACATAACGCAAGCGTGTTATAACATGAGCATGTTTTGTTTTAGTATTTAAAAAAAACCTACATTGAGGCTCATTCATTTCATTTTCTTGCACCTGCAATCTGCAAACCCTAAGGAGTGCACTTGTGTTATTGGAGACCAGTTTTGACACCAAATTCTCGCTGATTCATTGCCAAAATGCCGCCACGACATCGGAGAGACCAAAGGAGTGAGTTGTATTTGTTTTTTAATGTGAATTTGTTTCTAAATAGGTAGGTTTAAGTTGATTTTTTATGTAAATTTCCTTAATTGACAGGAATTGATAATGTACCTCCTCCTCCTGCTCCTCCTCCTCCTCCTCCTGAAAATCCACAAAATATTAAATCACTTGAACATGAAATACCTATTGAAGAACAACCCCAACAACAAACACCTCCATTCATTCCTCAACATGCCCCTAGAACACAAGAAAATCTAATGGGGCAAATTGAAAATAATAAAAAAATAAATTAAGGACATAATTGCAAGGTTGAAAGATCCTACAACTTCAAACTCGCATAGATCCACACTTGCTCAATCTCTTGAATCTATGTTATCAAATGTAGATTCAATTAGCAAGCAAATATCTAGTTGGGCAGAAAAGAGGAGAGAATTTAGAGAGTACTATGTAGACAAGTTGTCATATGAGCAAGTAAAAAATGAACAAATTATAAAATTGGACTTGTGTTCCATTTTTACAGACCCATGAACAAATCAACCACTACCCCTTACATGCAAGAGGTTCCCTATCCATTGGTGCAACAACCAAGCGATAAGGGACAATTTTGGGCAAAGGTGGTGGATGGTTTTTGACCATCCTCCATGCAACAATAATGAGGTCCCGCAATACTTTTTGAGGAAACTCTACTACGAGTTTGTAAAAAACAAAGTGCTAAACTATTTTGATATGCGGGACTTCCAGGGTAGAGGTGGCGGATCAACGCAGGATAGACCAAGGGCACATGTTGACCCACAGCGGCCAGCGAGATGGGCACTTGCTATACCAACCCATGAGCATGTGTCTATCCCTTTCATTGTGAAGGAGAGTGCTGAGGTCGAGACACTTCAGTCCATTAGTGCCTTGACCCAGAGCATCATAGAGTAGGCCAGTCCTGTAGCACAGTGTGGGCCGATGGAGAGTTTGAGGAGTAGGGTTCCACCTGATACTTGTCAGGCCTGTGGGTTAGCCTATGGTTATGACCCCATGGATAGTCAGGACGTAGGTACGTAGGCTACATCTGCAGCTGAGCAGATGGTGATGACAAATACCCTCTTGAGTGAGACTTTCAGCCTTGATACTCAGGTAAATGTTTGCAAGTTCATTGAATTTAATTTATTAAATTTTATTTTTGAACTGCAAGATTAACTAATTTAGTTTGATGATTTTAATGAAATTTCAGGGTCATAGCATTGATGTAGTTTTCAATGGTTCTCCACCTGCATATTACACTACGACATCTACTATCGGGGTATGTAACTAGTAAACAATTATAAATATTACATGTGAATAGCATCATTGTATGAATGGTATTCTAATATCTAATTTTGGATGTTGAATAGGTTAATATTGGAGATTTCACAACAACACCTGCCTGTGGTAGCAGACTTCAAAGCTTCACGGAGGTAATAAAATAAACAATTTAATTAATGAATTATACTTACTAGATTTTTGTATTTTATATTCATATCGTTGGTTACATTTCATTGCACATCTTTCAAACTCAAAGCATTACTAGACATTGCATACTAATAACTAGATGTTGATAGATGACAAAATTCCAGTTACAATATAGTTATTTGAAAAAATGCCTCAAAGAAATGTGGTCTCATGGAATGCCATGACAAGCAGATGCATAAACAAGGACATCACCATGAAACCACATTTCTTTGAGGCATCTTTTCAAACAACTCACTGCCTTTTCTATGCTACCACATTTTCCATATATGTCTACCACAACTTGTTGATCCCCTCCACACTATTCTTTGACAAATTCTCTCTAATAAACTCATCCAATTACCACCAATTAGACCCCAAGACATGATACCAGAGAGGGGTATGAGCCTATGACATCTTATATAGCATATGATTGACTCCAACATCATCTAGGTCCCTCCTTTGTTGACTCTAAAATTCCCCATGATGGTAATGTCTTCACCATTTCTCATAGCCCATAACAACTAGTTGTTATAAACATGATATTTCCACAGTCCATGATTTGCAAGAATGAGCTTCTGGTAAAGACTGCGTGTTGCTTTTTTTGGATCAACATTTCGAATCACACTCCGTGATTCATCATCAAGATGAGAAGAGGAGAATAAGTGAGTTGCAATTGCAGAAAGAGTTCCTTAAAAAGAGAGAGTAGGGGTTGTGGGCGCAGAGTTTAACAAGAGGAAAAGAGAATAAAAAACAGCTAAAATTAGGAGAGTGAAGAAAAGCCTAAGAGTGGAGACAAAGGAAAATGCAAGGAGGATGGAGAGAGGACATTAATCTCAAAAAATATAATTACCTACGAGAACTAAAAGAAAAGGAAAACCAAAAAAGAAGAAGACCTCAATTAAGACAAAAAAAGAAATCATATAAGACAAAAATAAATAAGTTAAGATTAACAAATTTGAGTGCGCACATATATATATATATATATATATATATATATATATATATATATATATATATATATATATATATATATATATATATATATATATATATATATGTATGAGAAAATAATATGAGTGTACTATATAGTACACTTATAGTACACTCATATTGTGGGTCCCCAAAGAAAAATCACTTAATCCAAATGAAGCATTCACAATTCAAAAATCTCAAAAATCTCGTTCCCTATCACAAAATCCTACAATTCCTAAGAATATTTGGGTCCCAAAATTACTCAATCGGCAATCTCATATGAAACTATCTCCATTACTCCCATCTCACCCTTCTAATCAAAAGCTTTAGAATCCAATTCGGTGTGTGAAAACATTGGTCTTGATTCCCACAACAATCCCACATACCTCCATCTCCCCATCTTCTATCTACTATCCCACATATTTCCCACATCATATCCATATGGTCCATGCTTTTGCATAATCCACATCATAATTAACTATCTTTCCCTGCATAATCCACTATCTACCTTCTCCATCTCCCTCTCATGCAATCCTCTACCAACATCCATGCACAAAATGACACTTGACATGATCCATGTGTAACACCCCTTTATAATGGGACATTATCATCTTTCATGGAACTAGATGCTTGAGCCCCACCCTCTTCCAAATTCCTCCTATCCATATTCCCCTGTTCCATCCAAAAAAAATTTAAAAAATGAAAAATAAAATAAAAGAAAAGAAAAAATCAAAATAGTAAAGAGAAATCCCTTCATTCAATGGTGAAAACCACCTTGGTGGCACTTTGGATAAGTACCATGATGAAAACCTGGCAAACATGCGTCATGTTTAGATTCCTTGTCTATGTGTCTTACACTTGGGGGCATGTTGTCTCATCTATCCCATCCTAGTATTTTCCTCCTATCCTACCATCGTCATCCATCATATCCTCATACCTACCTATGCCATTTGCCTATCCACATATCCATCTTTCATTCCTCCTTTTGATCTTGATACAGACATGGGGGCAAAATGTTGAAAAATTCTTTGGACATCTCTTGATCTACCTCATCCTTTCTATCCAATCCTATCATCTTATTGTCATAAGCTTCATCATGTAAAATTCTAAGCATTATACCTAGAGTGGGGCATGTTATTCCTACGCGACATAATCCTTGGAGATCACATACTGAATTCTTCTGTCCATCTATCCTTTATGTATTTCCCATATATTATCCACTATTACCCATCTTTCTACCAATCCATCCATTTTACACTTCCTAGATCCCTCCCATCCGTCTACCTATTCATGATTTTCCCTTGTCATTGGTATCTAGCATCTACGATATCTAGATTACAATTCAATGTCATCCCACAACATTTCCAAAAATCCAAGAAAAATCAAAACATTTCCCAAAAATCCAAAAAAATTACAATATTTCCAAAAATCCCAAAAAAATAAAAAAAATTCCCAAAAATCCAAAAAATCAACATTCCCAAAAATCCAAAAAAATCAAACATTCCAAAACTCCAAAAAAAATTCAATATTCCCAAAAATACAAAAAAATCAAATATACAAAAAATCCAAGCAATAAATCCAAATGCAAGTCATCCTTAATCTTTACCAATCTAGTCAAAGGAATCAGCCCAAATCATCCAATCACATCCTTGGTCTTGATTCTAATCTTGTTGTCAACCAAATCAATCAATCATTATCATCATCATCATCAATGGGATGTATCATTCCCCGCAATGACAACACTATCTCAATCAATCAATCAATCAATTATCAGTTTACAGCTTGACAAGGGCAATACCTTGTTTGTTTTTGAATCAAGCAAAAACATTCATTCAATGCATTGTACCTTAACCAAAATCACATATCCAATCACTTTATCAATTGCCACATCATTCGATCTCAAAAAATCATCATCCAACCTCACCTAGGGATATATCATTCCCATCATCAAGTGCCTATCCAAACATCACTTAAACTCTTTGGCAAGTGATACAATGGTTGTGTGACTTGTGTTGTCATTTGGTCTTTTGTTTTTAATTTTATCTTTTATATCTCCTTCTTTTGCTTTATCAAATCTACCTAGATCCATTTATATCTTGGTACGTTACGATTAGCAAAGAATGGGGCATAGCATTTTGCGTGTCTGTTGGATATTCTTATCACTATAGTTAATATTCATATCTTGTGTCTAGACAAGGTTGTATTATGCTATGTATAAGGATACTCCTTTTGTTTGCAGTGTCAAGTCTGTGCAAAGGATATAAAGTCGCTCTGGTTCCCTATACCTTGGTGCATAATATCCTCTTGATATATCAAATAAGGACTACTCTACACATTATACCAGCATAACTATATCTTCTCTATCCACTATATCCATTATGACCTATCTTTATCCACTATCTTTTTCACCTATCTCTTTCACCTCAACAATCTATCCATTCCTAACCTTTAACTTTATCCATCCTTTCTCTTGCATCCATTTCTTTATCCAATCTCTTTTCATCCATATTGAGAGCATACTCGTGTTCTCCTAACCCGCCTATCCTCTCGAGGGGGCATCCCATCCTTACTTCATTCCTCCTCATCACTCCTTCAAGTGGTTAGGACGTCCTTTTCCCTCCATCCATACATTTTCTTCTATGAAATGATGTTACTTCTCTTAGTCACAACATTATATCAAAGAGGGGCAAAATGTAGACACATAAAACTAACCATGTCTTACAACATTGCCTTTCGACATCCCCTTGCATCCTCTTGCAATAGTTAGTGACAACTTGTCCTAGGTCCCCTTTCATGACCACTTACATCATTCCCATTAGTTAAATAAACTACATTTATTTAACTAAATCCCTCTTATCCTTTTGTCCTCCATTTGCACCAAATTAAATAAATCTTTTTTATTTAATCTTGTTTTCCTCCTTCATCTGATTTAAATAAATTAAATATTTATTTAAATCCTACATGTCTCATAATTTAAATAATTTTATTATTTAAATTATTTATCCCCAAGTTCACATTCCTATTTTTGACCTCATTAATTGTGCATCATAAGCACTTCCTCTTCAAAATCAATTAGAAATCCTATTTATTCCCACTCCTATCCTAATTTTAATCACATGTCATCCTCATTTAAAGTGCGTCATAAGCACTAGAATTGACTTTCACTCCTATCTGTCCACATCATCCCTCACCCTTCTAATCTTGGCCATCCATTTTATTCCCTCTCCTTCTATAAATCAAACTTCCATTTTCATTTCAAACCCTCACACTCTCTCACCAAATTTCCATACGCACGCATATCTCTCATTTCTCATTTATCTCATATCATTTTCTGGTTATGCTAGTTGTGTGAGCATCCCACAAATACATCCACAGGACAAATCAATGGAGCTTGAGTGCACTCTATTCTGTCCTATCACAAATATTATTTTGTGCAAGGTTTGAAGGTATATTTTTATTGTTTATCTGTATGTTATTGTCTTGCATAATTTTTGAGTTTCACTACCTTTATCTTAGTTCAACTGAGTTAACTTGTAATGCCTCTAATGTTTGTGCCTTGTATGTCTATTGACTTTTGTTTTGGTTTTGCTACTGCGATCAGTGATGATATTTTATATTGTCATCAATGTGTTCTCACAAAGGTTTTGTATTGGCATTTAGATTTCTAACTATGTATTATGGGATGCGTATGTTATGCCTTTATATGTTTGGACTATTTTATTGTTTCAACTTTAATGTTTTCACTATATATTGTATAGGTGTAATTATTATGTTTGATTTGGCATTCTAGGTTACTATTGATTTTTGCATCTCTATGTCTAGGTAATGTTCATCATAGATGATTCCTTCTAGATGTGATACTTTATTGATTCATATTGATATAATGCTGTGTGCATTTCTTTGACTATTCTCTATGGTGCAGGTATGCTTGATGTTTCACCTAAGTGTGGAGGTATAGGGTTTTCCTTAATGGTGGTTAATTTGGAGATAGTTGTATTGGGTAAAACGTGGTTTTTAACCTCTATCTCACTCGATTTGAATGTGAGATGAGTCTTGTGAATCCCAATGTGAATCTAGATCTAAATTGATGGCAATTCTAGAATCTGTATATGTTATGTGCAAACCTGTGAAGTGAGTGGGTCCTTCGTGTGTGGTTGTGTTATCGTTTTGCATTATATTTTAATTATTTTGATGTGTATTTGTTGCATTTATGAAATATCAAATTCTTTGAATAGAAATATAACTAATTGCACCTTAGTAGGAAAGTTTATTGAAGTATTTTATTACTAGGGGAAGAAAATTGAATTGTATTTAATGATCCTTTCGAAATAAAATATTAGCTTTGAAAATATCAAATTTAATTAAAATTTGTGTATTACCTTATTAAATCATTAGCATGGGAAATATTAAATATAAGCTAATTATTATGCATTAGCTTTAATTTTATGATTGTGCAAGGAAAGTTATTTGTTGGATTAAAGAAAAGATTTATTTCAAATGCTTTTAGTTTGGAAAATATCTTATTTATAAAAAGCTCATTTTATTGGAATATCTCTGGAGTGGGAAATATACAAGAAAGAATAGGTTTTTTTTAAGGAGGCACTTCTTGTATTTTGCTTGAAACCCTCTCTTTACTCCATTGGAATAGAATTTTTGGAAGATTGAAAGGGAAGGGATTGGGATTGCTTTAGCGTGGAATTGGCTTGGTGTGGAATTGCTCGTGTGTGGCAAGGATTGTGTGTGAGTCCACTCTTCAAAGGAGCTTTTCTTCCATTGACTCAAATCTTTGTTTGGGAAGGTATTTCTATCCTTTTTGTCGTACTTGAAATAAATTTCCTTCAGTTGCCATGTCCACAATATGTGGATGCATATGGCCTCCATATTGTAGAAATGATTTAGCTTAGTTTCTTAGTTTATTTTGCATAATTTAAATTTTAAAAATATGCAATTTGGAGCCAAGGTTATGGAAAATTTTCTTTGAATCCCTTTTGAGTTAATAATGTTGTAGTTGTACCTACTTTTGATGCATTTTTTGATCTTATAATCCAAGATCAAGAAGAAATGATTCAAATGAGCATCATGAATTCTTCTAAGACACATGCATTAATGGATAATAAACCTAAGGGACAAATAGAATTAGAGGATCTTGAACATAAACAAACTTGAAGAAAAAGAAAAAGCCATAGAAAGATAACACACAATCTTCATCAAAATCATATTCTGAATCATCTTCCTCAAAAGGGGATTCATCTAAGAAATAAAATCCGTCATATGCATATTGCAAAAGAATAGGGCATGATGAACATAAATATTATTCAAAATAGATTGATTATCTAAAGAATCTTCTTAAGAAGAAGAATATGAAATTGCCTTTGACTTTGTCATAAGATTCATCATCTTCTAAGTTTGAAGATCATAAAGTTAAGGCACTTGTTGTAAGGGATTCTAGTTCAATGAAATGGAACCTTGACTCTGGAACTTTCCATCATATGGTTCCACCACAAGATATGTTTTCTTCATTTGAGACTTTTTCTATCTCGTATTCTAATAGGTAACAACACTTCTATGAGTATTTATGGGAATGGGTTTGTTGACATAGGTGAGGGATCATTTAATGATATCTTTTGTGTATCTTTCTTATCAACTAATCTCTTATCCATGTATTAGATTACACATAGTGTGAGAGGTAAAAGTTGTTGAATTTCCACCTGATTCTGTGGTTACTCAAGATTCGTAGAGTAGTGGTATTATTGTAGTTGGGGAGGTAGATGATTATTCTAGACTATATGCTTTCTCACGTTTTGCTTCTAATAGTCCTTCAATAGATGTTCATACTTAAGCATCTAGTGTGAATAATTTTCAAGATGTGCAATATGGTCAACTAGACCTCTAAGTCCTTCAATATTATTTTGTCTTCATTAGCATAGGATGCATCACATCTTAGGAGCTACCTAGTCTCTCTCTTCTAGAGAGTTTCTATATTACCTTCTTTAGGGGTATCATTATACGCGGGTACCTAACATGGCCTAGTTTCCAAGACTCGTTTCTCTTTTTCTCACTTCCTCCTAAGTTGCAATTATGGGGGTGTTGCTGAAATAGCTATTTCACCTTGGATATATCTCTATCTTAAGTGTGATATTATACCTATTTAACAAGTTATTTATTTATTCTCACAGGTAGGTAGCTAATAATGACATGTGTACATCTTGACTTGAGGTACATACGTGCCACCACTACTTGGTCAATCCTCGATTGATGGTAGTTAGGTTCCACCTTTGTTTAAACAAGGCTACCTCTATCTCAGTTAGACTAATTTAACTTGTACTACCTTTGGCTTTTGTACCTTGTATGTCTGTTGGATTCTTTTTTGGTTTCATTGTTGTTATCAGCAGTGATGTTTTATATTGCCATCAATGTGTTCTTGATGAGGTTTTGTATTAGCATTTAGATTTATAACTATGTATTATGGGATGCATATATTATGCCTTTATACATTTGGACTATTTCAATGTTTCATCTTCACAATTTTACCTATTTATTATATAGGTGTAACTATTATATTTGATTTGGTATTTTAGGTTACTATTGATTTTGTATCTCTCTTAGATGAGATCAAGGATCCAAGTCCCATGGCTCTCAGCCTCTAGGAAATAGGGATAATGAAGTCCACGGTTGGTCTCAACCTTTTTGGCCACCATCCACCTCTTCTCATGGGTGTGGTGCTCCTAGTTGGCCAAATTTTGGCAAGATTCCTTACCTAGAGCTGGGAATTTCTCCTGTTCGTGCTCAAACCTACAAATGGCTCTCTTGAGGAAGAGGGTGCTCTCACTGGATAGGAGCCTATTGATGACACTTCGGTCCTTGGTGATGTTTGGGGAAAACCGGATGATAAAGACCCCCTCCTACTGGTGTTGCTTTAGCTACTTAATGCTTTTTATGATGTTTGGGCTTGGCCTTTTGTTAACTTTTGTCTTTATTTTGGACTATGTCTCGCATAGACTTTGAGAGTGTGCCTTTTTACCACCTATCCTTTTTTTTTTGTGAATATTGTACTATTATCTTTTTAGTTTTTAAAAACTGATAAAGGCTTTATTCATCAAAAAAACTAAGTCAGTTGTAAAAGAAACCTATAATACCAATGCTTTTATTAGGGCAAATATGTCGCACTGTACATCTCTTTCGTTTTGACACCTTATGTTTCTTATCACTATTATCTTTAACGCCTCATTTTTTTACTAAGTCTAGTATGTAAAGAACTATCAAATGGATTCTTCTAGCCACTAAGAGAGTTAGTTGAAATGAAGGAGGAGATTATAGTTTTGATGTTAAAGAAGCATCCCTTTATTTCCCTTTAGTCAAATGATGACATCTAAATATACAAGCTTCTCTAATATATAATCCTGATACTAAAAGAAAATTTTCATAAACTACCCTAAATCCCTAAGGAGAAAATAAAATTTCAATATCCCATGCATTAATACTTCTTGACTACATCGAAATTTCAATGTATTACACACCAGTTTACCATCATGATTTCACACTGAATTGTTCACTCACCATTCTTCATTGTTAAGGATATGATCCGGGAATTGACAATGAGATTTGTTGTTATCACGATCATCATTATTGTATTCGAATTTTTAAAATAAATAAATGTCAGCCGTTCTAGAGAAAGTCACATTTCCGTTATTTTTTAGGAAAGCAGCTAAGGAAATAGTGCAAGTGTAAAACAATTAGAAGAGAAGGAAGATCTAGGAACTAAATCCTTCCCAGATTGTGAAGACATTGACCATATATTGTCCTTACCATATTCCTTCGATTAGTCCTTTATGTCTTTGTCTGGAAAGATGTGCAGATATCCTTAATTATTAACTTGCTTGCATGGGATCATTACGAGGATGTGTTTCTTTTTGGGGTTTACTGAGAGCGGATGAGATAGGAATGGGAATTAAGATCTTGATGGCAAATAGAGACGAATGTTGAAATAATTGGGAAATCTAGGTAATCTTGGTGAGGTTGTTAACAAGCTTTTCTTGGATTCACCCACCACCTTTGGTTGTCCTTTCCACTGCTCCTCTTTCTTTATAATCCTCTCTCATTCTCACAGAGTCATGCCCAAATACAATTGTAATTGCAAAGCAATTCTAGCTTTCTATGCCAGAGAAAAATAGTAGCACTAGCCATCAATCTATCGTCTACACGTAGAGATTAAACGATTTGCTTTTAGATGTATAGATGTATTGAATCTCATTCTAAGAAACATGCATTATAAGGCTGGTGCTGTATTGTGGTCCCATAAAGTATTTTAGTTTCGCTGAACCCATGTTTGACATTGGAGGTAGAGTTAAACTAGAAATTGTTATTTGATCAGAAAAGGAGTGAAAGTGTAGGTGTAGAGTGTAGAGATATCTAGAGCAGAATGGCTGCGTTAGAGGGCGAAAGAGGGTTAGGGTTGACATGGACGGGAAGCCTGCGTTCTGGGAGCACCAGATTGTTTGGAAGATCAGACAGTGTTTTTGGATCCAAACATCAACAGCAAGAGAATGATGAGGAGGCGCTCAAATGGGCGGCTTTAGAGAAACTTCCCACATATGATCGCATAAGAACATCCATTTTCAAACAGACTGAGGGAGATGATGAGATTCTTCACCAAATAGATGTAAGAAATATGGAGTTGGGGACACGACAACAATTGCTTGACAGGCTTGTAAAGGCTGCCGACCAAGACAATGAACCCTTTTTGCATAAACTTCGGGAAAGGATTGACAGGTACAGCTACTTGTTGTTTTCTATTCAAATGTGAAACACTATTTAGAATATGGGTATAATCGGTTTGTTTGTTTGTTGTAACTTGTAATCAGGGTGGGGGTTACTTTGCCTGAGATAGAGGTCCGTTTCCAGAACCTCAATGTGGATGTTGATGCATACATTGGAAGCAGGGCATTGCCTACGCTCTTCAACTATACAGCTAATATGGCTGAGGTATTGACCAATGAATAAATCCATATTTTTGATGCTCTACTAGTATTCACTGTAGATATCTGATGTTTGGGGATTTCTCTTTCTCTTTGTCAGAGTCTTTTGGAGTCACTTCATTTGTATAAGAGCAATAAGAAAACCATGACGATTCTGAAGGATGTGAGCGGTGTCATAAAGCCTGGCAGGTGAAGATATACCCCTTGATGCAATGTTGAAATAACTTGTTAAAAAATGCACCAGTAGAGCTTAACGAATTGACATTATGCAGAATGACACTTCTTTTGGGTCCGCCCGGTGCTGGAAAGACTACTCTTCTCTTAGCTCTTACAGGAAAACTGGACGCAACACTAAGGGTTAGTCAATCTCTCTAGACTCTAGCTCCAGCCAAATTTGTCTTTCATAAGATTGCCATAAATTATAAACCCAAAGAGAAAATGAATTGAATCAAATGATGTGAATGTTTCAGGTGAAAGGAGAAGTAACGTACAACGGACATAGGATGGATGAATTTGTGGCGCAGAGAACGTCTGCTTATATTAGTCAGCATGATTTGCACATTGGAGAAATGACTGTGAGAGAGACCCTCGACTTCTCGGCTCGATGCCAAGGAGTAGCTGAAAGATATGGTAACTATTGTTCTATATACCGAATAATAATAATTGCCTAAGAGGATAAAAGCTTATTAATATATTGGTTGCACAATGCAGATGTGCTAAGTGAACTTTCGAGACGAGAGAAGGAGCAGGGGATCAAACCAGACCCCGACATTGATATCTTCATGAAGGTACTTGATAATACAATTCACTTGCCTAGCCTAAGATAATAATTCTTTGTAATTCCACTCGCCTCACGACAAGGAGTTGTTGAATTTTTTCCCTAGGCTGCAGCTATGGAGGGACAGAAGTCCAGTATGCTAACAGACTATGTTTTGAAGGTGAGATGATTGTAGATCAATAGGCTTCTAGAATACAATGACTCCATTTTGAATGTATATTTATATTTAAAAAATATATCTAAAGTACATCGAGAGATATCCTTTTTGAGGCACCTAATATTAGGATTAGTGATACAATGACTCCATTTCGAACATAGAAGAATAACCAGAATTAGCCATGATTGTGCGCAGATTTTGGGGTTAGACATATGCGGGGATACGTTGGTGGGAGACAATATGACGAGAGGGATATCTGGAGGTCAAAAGAAAAGAGTGACAACTGGGGAGATGATTGTTGGACCTGCAAAGGCATTTTTCATGGACGAGATCTCAACTGGTCTGGACAGCTCTACAACATTTCAGATTGTGCAATGCTTGCGACAAATTGTTCACGTGTACAATACAACAATGGTGATTTCGCTCTTGCAACCTGCTCCAGAAACCTTTGATCTCTTCGATGATATCATTTTACTTTCAGAAGGGCAACTTCTATACCAGGGCCCCCGAGAGTCAATAGTGCAATTCTTCGAGTCCATGGGTTTTGCTTGCCCCGAAAGAAAAGGTGTTGCAGATTTCCTGCAAGAGGTATACTCTTACTCTTCTTCTTCTCCTTGCTATGTTAACTTGAACGAACATATGCAGTACAGAATTTCACTAGTTTTTTCATGCACAGGTAACATCTAGAAAAGATCAAGAGCAGTACTGGATTAGAAAAAGCCAGATATACCATTACGTCCCTGTGAAGGAGTTCGCAGATGCATTTCAATCCTTTAAAGTTGGTGTAGACCTAAATTCGCAACTGGCCGTTCCATATGATAAAAGTAAAAGCCATCCCGCAGCTCTTACAACCAAAGAGTATGGTTTGGGCAAGATGGAGCTTATTAAAGCTTGCATTGACAGAGAGATTTTGCTGATGAAGAGAAGCTCCTTCATTTATATATTTAAGCTCTTCCAAGTAAGTCCAATATTAGGTTATTACTGTACTGTATTTTTCAGCATACATTAGTACCATAATTTTTCCCTAAATTGTCTTGATGTTGATGACAGATTACAACGATTGCCTTGATTACGCTCACGGTTTTCTTCCGCACAGAAATGAGTGCTGGAAGTATAGAGGGCGGGGAAACTTACTTCGGGGCTCTGTTTTTTACGTTGGTTAACATCATGTTCAACGGATTTGTAGAGCTGTCTATGACGATGATTCGCCTTCCGGTGTTCTACAAGCAGAGAGATTCTAAGATGTATCCGGCCTGGGCTTACTCACTTCCCACATGGGTAATGAGAGTCCCTCTGTCACTTATGGAGTCTTCCATTTGGGTCATTCTTACCTACTATACCATTGGCTTTGACCCAAATCCAAACAGGTATTCAATTTGGCCAGTGCAATCAATTCCTCATCCAATGTGATTCCAACATTTAATCCATTCCATTTCCTGACGCAGGTTTTTTCGCCAGTTTTTCCTCTTATTCATCCTCCACCAAATGTCTCTGTCGCTTTTTCGTTTCATTGCTGCAGTCGGACGAAGTCAGATTGTGGCAAACACATTTGGATCATTTGCACTTCTGCTTATATTAGTTCTTGGCGGATTCATTGTATCCAGAGGTGCCATACCATTTTCAGCAAAATATCACTTGACATATACAAAAAACTAGAACGACTAATCGAGACTTTGAAATAATTTAACATTCATTGCGGATCTTGTGTCTGCAGGTGATATTAAGCCCTGGTGGATATGGGGTTATTGGGTATCTCCTCTCATGTATCCTCAAAATGCCATTGCAGTGCTTGAATTTCAAGCACCCCGTTGGCAAAAGGTTAGGATCGGAACTGAATTGAAATTTAAAATTTATGCAATCCAGGAGCATTGATGTTGTTAAAATTTTATGATAATGTTATGTTGGTTATTTTTGCAGCCCGGAGAAAACATTGGTAGAGAATTGTTGGAATCTCGTGGATTGTTTGCTGAAAGCTACTGGTATTGGATGTCCCTTGGAGTGCTGGCAGGATATGCTATTATGTTCAATTTGCTCTACACTCTGGCATTGGCATATCTAGATCGTAAGTTGAATTTTTTAAATCTCCACTCCCCCTTTCTCTGTTTATTTAATTACCTAACTAATGGGTAATTCAAATAATTCAAGCTATCTCTCCACGTAAATCACTATATATGATTGTCACTTGTGAAGCTCTTGGGAGACCTCAAGCATTGATTCCAGAAGAAGGCGTAGAGGAAAACCATGCAGATAGAATGGGGGAAAGTAGACAGACTCCACAAGAAATGAAAACTATTTCCTCAGTTGGAAGTAAGTTTGTTTCAATTTTGTGAAGGATCAGATGTTTTTCTTTGTTTGAATCAAATTTGGATTGGGATGTTCACAGTTGTGGGGAATATTAGTAATGTTTCCATGGTATTTGATCACAGGAGGTAAGAAGGGAATGGTGTTGCCTTTCCAACCTTTGGCAATGGCATTCGAAAATGTCAGTTACTTCGTCGACATGCCTGCAGTATGCTCTCTCCCCTCCCATCCCTCATAGATTGTATTTCTTGGCTAAAACTAATCATAACTAGAGAAAGTGAAACTGAGTCAAGTTGGATATGATATATGTAGGAAATGAAGCAGCAGGGAGTTACAGAGGATAGACTCCAGCTATTGCGTGAAGTGAGTGGGTCCTTTCGGCCTGGCGTGCTCACTTGTTTGATGGGGGTGAGTGGTGCTGGGAAGACAACATTGATGGATGTTCTTGCCGGAAGGAAAACAGGGGGATACATTGAAGGATCCATCACTATCTCTGGCTATCCAAAGCAACAAGAGACTTTTGCTCGCATTTCTGGTTATTGTGAGCAGAATGACATCCATTCTCCCTATGTTACGGTTTACGAGTCCCTCGTTTATTCTGCTTGGCTTCGTCTTCCAAAGGAGGTTGATCCTCAAGCAAGAAAGGTATATATAACGTGTATTAGCTTGTAATTGCACTTTCCTCCTCCCTCCCTTAATTTTCTAAGTCTGAATACAATGTGGGTGAGCTTTATTAAAATGAAGTAAAGTGTTGTAATAATTTTCTGGAATGTATATTGCAGATGTTTGTAGATGAAGTGATGGAGCTGGTTGAGTTAAACAATCTGAGAGAATCACTGGTTGGGCTCCCTGGAGTGAACGGTCTTTCCACAGAACAACGCAAGAGACTGACAATTGCAGTTGAATTGGTGGCAAATCCTTCCATCATTTTCATGGACGAGCCAACATCAGGTTTGGATGCAAGAGCTGCTGCCATTGTTATGAGAGCTGTGCGTAACACTGTGGATACAGGAAGAACTGTCGTCTGCACCATTCACCAGCCCAGCATTGATATTTTTGAAGCCTTTGATGAGGTGGGTAAATTACCCAAATTATACTTGTATCATCAATTTTCTATTGAGTAGGTAGTAATTAAATGAATGTGAATCGCTGCAGCTTGTGTTGATGAAGCGTGGAGGGCAGATGATATACGTGGGACCTCTTGGTCGCCACTCTCAAACTCTAATTGACTACTTCCAGTCAACAAAAGGAGTTCCTTACATCACACCGGGATACAACCCTGCCACATGGATGCTTGAAGCAAGCTCTGTAGGTGCAGAAATGCGTTTGGGAGTAGATTTTGCAGAAATATATCGATCCTCATCCCTCTACAAGTAGGAATTCTCATGTGAAATTTCAGTTGAACTAAAAACAAAATAGAATCTAGGTATAAACTGATACAAAGATTAAAAACCAAGTATTTAACAATGGAATCTAAATATTAATGGTCTGTGCAGGCAAAACCAAGTCTTGATAAAGGAAATTAGCACACCTACTCCAGGCTCTCAAGATTTATATTTTGAGTCTCAATTTTCACAGCCTTTTTCCATTCAAGTAATAGCGTGTCTATGGAAACAACACCTCTCATATTGGAGAAATCCACAGTACAATGTTGTCAGACTCTTCTTTACTCTCGTATGTGCTTTGTTGTTCGGCACCATCTTTTGGAAAATGGGGAGTAAGATGTAAGTTGCACATGTGCTTTCAAGTTGTTTACATGCCTACAATTTTAAAATTTGGTATTGATTTTTACTTGGAAATTATGATGATTTGGGCCATAATAAACATATGCAGAAAGAAGCAACAAGATGTGTTCAATGCAATGGGATCAATGTTTTCAGCAATTGTGTTCATCGGAGTGAACAATGCTACTTCTATTCAACCTGTGGTAGAAGTTGAGAGAACCGTTTTCTATCGAGAAAAAGCAGCAGGGATGTACTCACCTCTTCCTTATGCTTTCGCTCAAGTAAGGAATAATCATTCTTTCTCTCTCCAATCACAATGTAGACTATACAACAATACTTTAGTAAAGAATATTGGAAAAACGAAATAGCATTTCTTGTTTATTTTATTGATATTTTAATGAGAGACAAATGGTGGGCTTCATGTTGCAGATATTGATTGAGCTACCTTATGTATTTATCCAGTCAGTGATGTATGGGTTGATAGTGTATGCAATGATCGATTTTAACTGGGTCGCAACCAAATTCTTTTGGTTCTTCTTTTTCATGTTTTTCACTTTCTTGTACCACACATATTACGGGATGATGACTGTAGCTCTCACTCCAAATGCCACCACTGCTGCAATTGTCTCCTCTGCCTTTTATGGCATCTGGATGCTTTTTTCTGGATTTCTAATTCCCCGCCCCGTAAGTAGTTCAAATATGATATTAGCTGCTTCTCTTTTTTATTAAACTTTGTTCTTGTTATTATAGGAAAAAGGCTCTTTCAACTGAATATATGTATATATGAGATGAGTGGTGTTATGTAATTGAATGCAGAAAATCCCAGTGTGGTGGAGATGGTACTATTGGGCATGCCCCTATGCATGGACTTTATATGGCTTGATTACATCACAATACGGGGACATCACCCATCTCATGGCCAAAGCAGGAAAGGAGGAATCACAACCGCTGGACCAATTCCTAGAGAGCTACTTCGGATTTAAGCATGACTTCTTGGGACCCGTTGCAATTGTTATTGTGGGTTTTGTACTTCTCTTTGCCTTCGTCTTCGCCTGGGCCATCAAGAGCATTAACTTTCAGTCTAGATGACCATTCACAATCCATCCCAATCCCATCTCACGTGCCAAATTATATAATTAAAACAAAAAATTAATGTATTTCCTCATGCCATCCAAACACTACTAGAATCTAGAGTTTAGTTAGAAATCTTAGGAATTCTTTATTTAAAGATGCAAGTCTATTGCTTACCCAAAAAACAGATGGAAGTGCCAACTAAATTGTAGTTTATCACCCGCCTTAATATAAATATTAAAAAAATGTTTTCAATCCAATATTTTTATTATATAATTTTTTTACATGCTCAATTATTTTGTAATGACCAATTTCTTTCTAAAAATTATCCAAATTTAGTCTGTCTTTCTAAATGATCACTCATCCAACATATATTATTGTGTTAAATGATACTTATATAACTTAGAGGGACATCTAACGTCCTCTTTACAACTCAACTAGTTATTGGGTCAATGCGTTGTGCCGTTAAATTTAACTCTTCTGCATTCTAGAGAGGGCACATCATCCTTCCTAATGACATTACTTTGACAATTTGAGCAACTAAAATGCAATCTAAAAATCAATTCTTTGTTCTTGTTGTATGGAGTCAAGCATCTTACACGTCTTCTCCTACAAATGGTAAATTATATATAAATTCATCAATTCTTCTTCAATCCTAATAGAATCAAACTACCATTCACATATAAGAGAAAAGATGATCCTCATAATCTACTACATCGATGGCATAATCATACCCTCTTGTCCCCCCTAAAGAGGGATCTCACGGAGAATCTACCTAATTGTTAATGATGGTCAAATGTTGAAGCTACATATAAGGTTGAATGATAAGTTGACCACCCTAAGCTCTACACAATGTGCTTGTCCTCTATTTTTTTAGAATAATTGGAAGAAAATTTGTCATGAAGGGAAAAACAATACATTAACCATTATTTTTCTAATTCCACCACATGCACAACCCATTTTTTCAAGCAACTTTGCACAAATTCCTTTTGCTTTCCCTACAAATTCTCAAGTCTTAGAAGAAATAAACACACATTAATAATTATAACATTTTCCTCAACATTATCACTATGAATATGATCCTAAACATAATCACTTTCAATATATGATGAAAAAACAAGATTGACATTAACTTGATTAACATGATGAATAACACGTCTTGCATCAACACAGGCATGCTCGCTAGTAATGAAAAATTAGAAGATCATGAGTAAAGGTAAAAAACATCAACAACATAAAAATAATAAAACCGTAAGTAGTGTAACATGACATGATTTGCATTTTGAAAGATAAAAAATGAACCTCTCTTATGTTGAAAAATGTGGTGAACAATAATAGTGAAAGTCTAAACTTAAAGTGTACACAAATCTGATTAACCCAATTAGAGGTACGTGTGATTAACCATTAAAACTAAAATAGAACATTATAGAAAAGAATCTGTAACAACAATAAGAAATCAAAAAACACATATGACACTGAATATATGTGAAGAAACCCTTTTATAATAAAACTCCACCACCAAAGAGATACTAAGATTGTATTAATCAAGTAGAAACAAGTACATCAATATGGTACAACTCGTATAATCTTCTTTAGTCTGACAACATTGTTGCAACATGAAAGTATTTGCACAATAAACATACCTCCTTCATACCAAGCTCTCAATATATAGACTTAACAAGGCTTAGAAAATAACCATAAAATAATACCATGGTAAAAATTTTCATTCAATTAGAAAATAGAAAATAACTCCTCTTAGATACTGACACTCAGATTCTATCATAAAATTCCACTAAATACACTTTCTATTTTCTAGGTAGTCCATGAGTGCACTAAATGCATTTTCATTGTCTATTTTGAGAAAGATGCTCCATAACTCTCAATCATTCACTTCCTTTTCTAACCTCCCTTATTTAATTCCATTACAACAATATCCCACATAATCCAAACAATACTAATAAAATAATATCCCTCAACCTCTCATGGACATCAAAGTTGCCCATTCCAAGGAAGTTGAAGACATAATATTATACATTAGGATTGTAATTTAATATCGCATTATCTTAACATTATCCCACTCGATATTATACGTTGCAATGACCAAAACATAAAGCATGAAATGAATCAAGTACATGATACAAGTCCCATGGTCTCCCTAAACCAAGAGAACTTATCCATGCTCATTACTTTTGTAAGTGAATCTGCAACATTATCTTAAGTCTCAATGTTCTAAATCGTGATCTTACCACTCTTTAATATCTTGTGAACAAAGTGACATTGAACTTTAATATGTTTCATACAAGCATGGTACATGGGATTCTTGGCCAAACAAATAGTACTCTGATGGTCACATTTGACCTGCACTTCACTGCTCATGGAGAGAGCGAGAAGAAGATAAACGAATGAAGTATTTGATATTTTATCCAATGAAGCTACAAGGTATATAAAGCAAGACATGCAGTTACCTTGTAACTGTATCTACAATGGTCTACATAACTGGAAGAACTAATCAGCACAATGTAATAGATAATAGCATATGCTAACATTCCCCTCTTATTACATTATTTTTGCAAATGTAACCCCTAAACAAACCAAATTTAACCTTACCAAGAGACTTGGCAAGTATAGATCTGCTACCTTAGAATTTGTGGGGCAGTACTAGAGCTGGATGTGGTGGTTCAAGACTTGGTCCCGAATGTAATGATAATCGACCTCAATATGCTTGGTTTGTTCATGAAAAATTGGATTCTTCACAAGTTTCAACACACCTTGGTTGTCGCAATAAAGAATAGGTCGATGCTTTTCAAGTATGTCCATGTCAACCAGAATGCGATGTAACCAAATTGCTTCGCACACAACTCCTTGTGCGACATTATATTAAGCCTCAGTGGATGAGAGAGCAACAACAGTTTGCTTCTTACTAATCCACGAGATAGGTCTAGATCTGAGATGAAAAACAAATCCTGAAGTTGATTTACTGTCATCAACAAATCCTGCATAATCTGAGTCAGTATATCCCTTCAAGAAGAACTAAGTGTTCTTCTTGTATTCTAGACCATAATTAGTTGTGACTTCTCAAAACATGCTTTGTTGCAATCCAATGACACTTCTTTGGCTCCTGCATAAATCGTGAAAGATAGATGACAACAAAACTTAAGTTTGGTCTAGTGTAAGTCAAGTAAAAGCTGACTTTAGAGAGTTGTATCTACTTGAGGTGAATCCTAGAATTGAGAGAGTTGTAAACCTTTTTCTTTTGGGGTGGACGCATGCTTACAATTGGGCATTCCATACTTTTCTAGGAGTGTCTTGGCATATTTCATTTGGGAGATAAAAATGTGATTCTTCTTTTGCCATATCTCCAAGCCAAGACAATAGTGAAGAAGCCCCAAATCTCTCATGTCAATGGATTGCTTGAGATCATTCTTTACATCATCGACAAGATTGTCTAAGCTTCCTGTGAGCACAAGATCATCCACATACAAAACTAGAATGGCAATCTCTGTGCCAAACCTCTTAATATACAAATTGGAGTCTAAGTGGCTATGAGTGAATCCATGTTGCAACAGGTGACCATCGATTTTAATGTACCATGTCGTGGGAGTTTGCTTAAGTCCATAAATTGACTTGATGACATGACATACCTTGTGAGGATGATGTTCATAAATAAAACCTTCTGGTTGTGTCATGTATACTTATTCTTTTATATCACCATTTAAGAAAGCACTCTTGACGTCCATCTGTTGAAGTTTCCATCCTTTATGCACTGCCAATGCACAAACAACTCTGATTTTTTTGATCATCACAGTGGGTGCAAATGTCTCTTCATAATCAATGCCCTCCTGTTGAGCATATCCCTTTGCAACAAATCGTGCTTTGTATTTTTTGATAGATCCATCTGTTGGCAAGAGACACTGCATATCATTGATAGGAGTTGTCATTGATGGCAACTAAGATTGTCCCACACATTCGCAGTATAGTATCTAATCATACCGGAAGTCAAAACAATAATCTATCTAAGTTCAGGAGCCTGGAATAGAGTATATAGCAGAGTCTGGTATTTTGGTCCGGATCTCTCTAATGGAAAGACATGGTATGTTGCGGATCCAAGGTTGTTGACAGCATTGCAAATACACTCTAAATCCATAATTTTGTCATCCGGTGATGAAGGAATCAAATGTTATTAGCATCTGTGTATCGGGTTTTAGTCTGACAGAGCAGACAAAAGAAGAATAGGTAAACCTTGCCTAAGATCTTGTTTCCGGATGAATGGAAGTTGCTTGTTGGACAAATGGTGGCATTTAGTAACTATGGCCGACATGAATAATGATTTACAAGAGTAAGTTTTTGTCAGCACTCCAAGTTATGCATAGATCTAGCCGATAGGGCTGAGCATTCTTAAGTGTTCTAAGTACTGTTGAAGCCGATTGGTAGAATGATTATAGATCTTGTTGCAGATATATATAGTTGATGAATTTGGTTGTTTAGTGTAGATTTGTATGCGAAGAAAGTGAATGTGAGTAAAGCAGAAATCTAAGGTACGAATGAGAGCAGAACAGTAAGAAGAACAAAGCAAGGATGAAATGTGTAAAATATGTTTTTGTACTCAACTGGAATTGAAATTCCTGCATTATAAGTAGATGCTATCATCAGTTCATATCTCTATTTTTCATTTGTAATATTGTCTTAGGCAGTGAGCCTTCATTTGAGTAGTGAGCTCTAGGCAGTGAGCCCGAATGCATGTGCATTCCCATTTTATATCAATACTTTTAACAGGGTATTAATTTTTGTGGGTTAATCCCCACCGTGGTTTTTCCCTTAACCGGGTTTCCATGTCAAATTCTTGGTGTCAAATGTGTCATTTCATGTTTTCTACTCATATGCTATTGTTCAAAGGATGAATTGTTTATATCATTGATTTAATCTTAAGTTGTAAAAAGAAATAACATTAGAGAAAAGGAAAGAAGAGTGACAACTGATTCACCCCCCCTCTCAGTTGTTCAGACCTATTCCAACAATTGGTATCAGAGCTAAGTTCCTTAGAAAATCCTAACAGCTTAAGGAAAAGATCTTGGAAGAAGTTTTCAATGGGTTCACTAAGAGATCTTCAATTAGCCCTAGAAGAGATTGCTCAATCTAGAACAGAAATTAGTAATCTAAGAGGTGAACTTAAAGATGTTGATGACACCATTGAGGTGTTAAAAGATAAATTAAACAAATTCTTGCAAAGAAAAAAGGAGGTACTTCTACAGCTATCTAGTTTACCTGAAGAAAATGGCTTGAATGAAGATTTGGAAGAAAAAACAAAGGAATGTGAGAAGCTCTCCAAAGAAGTTGTTGTGTTGAAAATTGAAATGGACTGGGGTAATGAGGCAAACAAATGAAAGTGAAGACAGGAAGAAAATTGAAGATCTGAAACAAAAACTAAAAGAAAGATCTGAAGAATGTTACTTGAACTAGATGGAATAGCTAGCCATCTAGAGTCTGATCTACAAGAAAGCAGAGACCCTGAGATAGAACTTGAAAGGCAATTAGTCACTCTCAGACATGACCTAGATATTGAAAATGACTATAAGGAGAAGTTCAAAATAAGTTTAGCAAGACTTGAAGCACTACTTGAAGGATAGAAAAGGGCTGATGACAAGCATGGTCTTGGATATGAGACAGGTGAAAGCTCCAGATCCGGACAGAAAAATTTTTAGTCTAAGAATGAGAGAAACAGATTTAGAAAATCTCAGGTGAGACAGCCAAATGCTCAAAGACATCCATCATTCAATGGAAATTGTTTCAACTACAACAAATTTGGTCACAGAGCTACTCAGTGCAGAAGCATAGTAAATCCAAGAGGTCCATCCTTCTCCGGTCAATGCTTCAAGTGTAATAGGTATGGTCATAGATCAAATGAATGCAGAAGTATGCAAATGAATAATTCCAATAACAGAAGAATTAGCAATTCTTTCAATGGTTACTGCTTTGTTTGCAATGTGTTTGGACATATGTCTAATCAATGCAGATCAAGAGAAAACCAGGCCTATAAGAAAAGAAATATTATATGCTTCAACTGCAATAAATCTGGTCATATTGCAAGACTCTGCAGAAGTAAAGACAATGGAAGAAGAGGTCCGGTAAATAGAAAACTGGATGAACAAAGACAAGACAAAGGCAAGGAGAAAATTGATACAAATGAGACTTAGGATGAATCAAACAAGATATGGGTCAGGAAAATCACTATGAATTACAGGAATGGATCCACACCACAATCTGGTGCCAACAATTCCTCTAGGAATTAAGCTGGAAGTCTTGGCTCAGGCGGAGCGGCATTACAAAACAAATTCCCCCAGCCAGCAAGTAAGTGCCTAGATCTGGCATAGTAAGAAAAGAGATCTTGGATTGTTCCAGACCATGTGAAAAGGTTTCCTAAAGAAAAGAGATGGCAGATTGCAGAGCAATACATGAAAAACTCTCAAAATAGAACAACCAGATGTGCTAGGGTAGAGCATTTATTACAAAGGTAAATTAGGTGATGTGAATCTTAAAAGGGTCATTCACTCCTCATTTTAAACACTTTGCATCAAAAAGAAAGAAGTGGACAAGCCTAGACTGAGAATTCTCAAAATTCGGAAGGGAGAAAAGGATTTCCAAGAAAAAACCCCAATCTGCGTGGCAAGGTATTTTCTATTTTCTACAAAATCTTTTGAGTTTTCAATTTTTGCAAATGGCTACTCCTCTAGTGGTAGATGATACTGAAAGGCCTTGTCCCAAGTTCAAGAAGCATCCATTTAAATATGTAGAAGTTGAGCCATTAGGTGCATTTTTTTGAGTTCCGTACGGGGTTTTACATGTTGAAGGTATTAGGGCTTACATTCACTACAATATAGAGGAATTTGGAAATCTGAGATTATTGGATTTATTTGAAAACCACTTGAAGGATGACAATCACAAATTGAGGCCATAATATAAAACCCTAGAAAACAAACACTTCATACAAGTTATTGAATTCCCATCCTTTGATGAAAGAGAATGGATTAGGTATATATTGAGTCGAATACATGATGAGTTTATGTGGTTGTTGAATCCGTTCAAGATTACAAAAGATATAATCTGAATTGTGACTAGACTGAATGCAACCTGTGGGCAACCCATGCTTAAGGATGTGAAAAATCAAACAGTAACTGATGCAACTGGAGCAAAATTTGCAGAAGAGCTATGACTATCAATGACATCACTGATCTAAATGTCAAGTTTGCTTCGATGGTAGTTGGGTATAAGATCTACCACTCCAACAAAGAGAACTCGGCCTCTGGAATAGCCATCTATGCCGCATATCAGATGATAAAGGAAAATGTAGATTATGACTTTTGTGAGCTTCTACAAAACCAACTACTAGAGAACCTGAGCAAAATCAAAAAGGATAAGAAAAATCCCTTCAAGTATGGTTCCCTGGTGATATGTATCTTTTTATACTTCATGAATGAGGTTCCGAGAGTTCCGGGTATACAATGGACATCTGACAGACCAGTGGCATGGCAAATAAGGGATCTTCTTCACAGTCTTGATGATTCCCAGACACAAAAAATTTCTATTTGGGGTTACTTCAAGAACTTCCAGAATTTGATGCATGCAAGAGAAAGAATTCCTAGTTCAGTTGTTGAAAAGTATGAAAATGAAATATGTTTCATGGTAGACACAGATAAATGTTTGATGGAAGTTGTAGAACCAAGGACAGTGTGGATAATGCCAATGGGCTATGAAATGGATGAGGAAATTTTGGGCATGTATGCTCAACATCTCCTAAGAAAACCTAAAGACACCTCTATTGAAAAGTTTGGAACATACAAGGAACTAAGCCTAAAGCTGCATGTGGAACTTAGATAGCCGGAAACAAAAAGAAAGGTACATAAGCCAGTAGAGACACTGCATAGCATTGATAGGAGTTGTCATTGATGGAAATTAAAATTGTCCCACACCTCTGCAGTACAATATCTGATCATACTGGAAGTCAGAACAATAATCTATCTAAGTCCGGGAGCCTAGAACAGAGTTATAGCAGAGTCTGGTATTTTGGTCCAAATCTCTTGGTGGAAAGACATGGTATGTTGTAGATCCAAGGTTGTTGACATCATTGCAAATACATTCTAAATCCAGAATTTTATCATTAGGTGATGAAGGAATCAAATGTTATTAGCATTTGTGTATCGGGTTTCAATCTGATAGAGCAGACAAAAGAAGAATAGGTAAACCTTGCTGAAGATCTTGTTTCTGGATGAATGTAAGTTGATTATTGGACAAATGGTGGCATTCAGTAACTATGGCTGACATGAATAACAATTTGCAAGAGTAAGTTTTTGTCTGCACTCCAAGTTATGCATAGATCTAGCTGACAGGGCTGAGCATTATTAAGTGTTCTAAGTACTATTGAAGCCGACTAGTAGAATGATTATAGATCTTGTTGCTGCTATATATATAGTCGATGAATTCAATTTTTTAGTGTGGGTGTGTATGCGAAGAAGTGAATGTGAGTAGAGCAAAAATCTAAGGTGCGAATGAGAGCAGAACAGTAAGAAGAACAAAGCAAGGATGAAATGTGTAAAATTAGTTTTTGTACTTAACCGAAACTAAAATTCCTGCATAAGTAGATGCTATCATCAGTTCATATCTTTGTTTTTCATTTGTAATATTGTCTTAGGTAGTGAGCCTTCATTTGAGCAGTGAGCTCTGGGCAGTGAGCCCGAATGCATGTGCATTCCCATTTTATATCAATACTTTTAACAGGGTATTAATTTTTGTGGGTTAATCCCCATCGTGGTTTTTCCCTTAACCGAGTTTCTGTGTAAAATTCTTGGTGTCAAATGTGTCATTTCATGTTTTCTACTCATATGCTATTGTTCAAATGATGAATTGTTTATATCATTGATTTAATCTTAAGTTGTAAAAAAAAATAATAGTAGAAAAAGGAAAGAAGAGTGACAATTGATTCACCCCCCTCTCAGTTGTCCGGACCTATTCCAACACCATTTGCCTTGTATTTTGTTTTGAAAATCCATTTGTAGCCAATGGATTTCTTTCCTTTAGGTAGATCGACAAGTTCCCATGTATGATTCTGTATCAAGGAATTATACTCTACATCCATGGCCTTCATCCACTAAGGTTGACTTAGTACCTCTTGAACTGTGTCAGGTTCGGTGCTGTCAATAGCTAAACTCATGAGTGCAAGATTTACTTCATTTCTTGTCTAAATTCTTGTTCTGACTCCTAAAGAAGTATCTGGAAGAGTGTGCAAGTGGGAGTCCTTGATGGTTCTTTGGACCCACTTTAGACATTGATGTTGGTACTACTAATGTGAAGAATTATGTTCTAGATGGCCCATATCAATGGACAATTCTCCTTGCAACTCATCTTCTTCGTGAGAGAATTCTTCATGCTCATCATCTAACTATGAGAGAAATCTATGACAGTTGGTAGGCTTTGGCTCCTCTTTGTGTGTCAATGAGTCAAATGATGACTCATTACATACCACATCTGAAGTTTCATAAATCTTCTGTGTCTTAGGATCTATGAGATGATATGCTTTGGAGGTAGTATTGTACCCCAAAAAGATACATTGGAGTGTCTTTGGATCAATCTTCTTCCTCTTGCTAGTTGGGACATGCATATATACTATACAACCAAATACTCTAAGATGAGAAATTGATATGACCACTCCATACCTCTTTTGGTGTCTTGTATTGTAAAATCTTTGTGGGTGCCCTATTGAGAAGATACATAGTTGTTTGTATTGCTTCTGCCCAAAACCAATCCTCCAACTTAGCTATGGAAATCATACATCAAGCCATCTCCATGGCAGTCTGATTGTGATGTTCTGCAATTCCATTCTACTTGGGCGTATAGGGAGAAGTCAGGTGCTGTTTGATTCCATGATGCTTTAGAAATGCCACGAACTTTTTAGATGTGAATTCCCCCCATTGATCTGAGTGAAGGAAAAGAAGAGACTGGCCTGTCTGCTTTACAACTCATTGGTCGAAGTTCTAAAAGTTTGCAAAGGCTTCACTCTTCTACTTGAGAAAGTACACCCATGTCTTGCGAGAGAAGTCATCTACTAATAATTGCAAGTAATGGAACCCTGAAAATGAGGCAGGAAGGGGTCCGCACAGATCGGTATGCACAACCGTAAGGTGGTCCTTAGCATGGAAGGTACTTGGCTTGAACAGATCCTTATGTTGTTTACCTACAAGACATCCAACACATATATAAAAAGAATTAGAAAGTTGAGGAAATCCTCTTACCATTTCCTTATAACTGAGTTGATACAGGGAGCTGATAGAAAGGTGCCCATATCAGTAATGCCAGAGAGCAATAGATTCAGTCGTAGAGGAAGATAGAGCAACTACAGAGGATGAGAAGACATCTAGTGTAAATAATCTATCCTTTATAAAAGATCTAGAAAGTACATCATACCTTTTCTTGAGATCAAACAGGTTTTGATGTCTTCCTTGACCTAGAACTCCACTTCAAGCTTATGATTCAAAAGTTGGGTGAGAGACAAGAGATTCATTGTCAAGCCAAGAACATAAAGTACCTTTGTGAGGGTACAATTGGTTGTCCCAAGAGGAATAATGACTTTTCCAATTCCTTCTGCAACATACTCCTTATTGTTTTGCGATTCGAACCCTATCTCTAGTGGGTTGATCAGTCAATGTATCAAACAGCTCGTGATTACCTATCATATGCTTGCTAGCACTAGAGTCTATCAACCAAATATCCCTCGTTGGTTGCAAGATTTGGGAGACTAGAAGGGTAAGTGCACAAAGATGAGGGACCAAAATGGGGTCTTAAGTTGCCACTTTTTTTCTAAAATCAGGAAACATTGATGTTGAATGAGAAATTGAAGATATCTACACTCAAAATTTGAAGATGGAACAAAAACAAGAGTTGTAGTGCTCTGAATCTAGTTTCTAAACTACTAATTTTTTTCAAAAATGGTTGAGATTTAAGGGGTTCAAAAAGGAAGAGAACACAAATTGGTCTTGTTTTTTCTCAAAAAAAATATAACACAGCGTCTAGTGTGCTCCCCCTAAAATGTTAACTTTTTTTTAGTATTTCAATAATCACTCTGGTGAGAAATTAGGTAACACCATGTAGTTTATCCCTAATTTTTCTGATAATTTTTTAATGAATAATTGATTTTTTAGTAATTTTTAAAGTGGACACATCCTGAAAAACAAAAATTTGAGTGTGCTCCCCCCTAAAATGTTTGAAAACTAATCAAAAATTGATTTTTTTTTTGAATTCGTGTAGAATGGAGTCTAGTTTCTAAAAATATAACTTATTTCAATTTTTGATGAACGGTTAAAAAAAAGTCAAAAATACTAGAGACTGATTTTTGACAAAAACTATACACACTAACAAAAAAAATTCAAGATGAAACACTAAACGTACTCAAAATGTGAAAAAAATTATATGGTTAGATAGCTAACAGAGAGCTTAAGATTATGGTGGTATTTTTTTGAGTTTTCATTGAAAAAAGTGTCATCCTGATGGGAAGCACACTCTAGATTATCTCCAGATTTTGCTAAAAACTGATAAAAACACGTCAAACAAAGCTGAGCATAACATGAGTGCGTTATAACGTGCTCGTGTTATGATGAGCATAACTGGCAATACACATGCCAATTGCATTTTCTTGAAAGTTTCTAAAGCCTTTTCCACAAATCCATTTTTTGCATATCTTGCAATCATTGCATTCCATTATAGAACATCTCTTTGAGGTGTTACGTCTTACAATTGACATGCCTTGTCTATGCTTCCACACTTTACATACATGTCTACAAGGGCAACTGCACTTCCTATTATCTCTCTCTATTTCTCTCCCCTCTCTACATCCTACCCTTTCTCTGATTCTTTGCTTCCCTCCCCTCTCTACCTCCCACCTTCTCTCTCACTCTATTCTTCCCTCCCCTATCTACCTTCTATTGTCTCTCTCATGTGTCCTTTACTTAAATATGCATCACATTCACTCATGTGTCCTTTACTTAAATCCAAATCATGGAGGAAAAATATTATCTTTTTCTCATACTTAGGTTGGCTGGAATGACACATACTTTTTACATTTTTCTGAAAATTTTAGTAGTGCTTCATTGAAATATCCAATTTTCACCAAACTATTTTTAAATGTTTTTAAAAAAAAGTAGTAGCCCATAAACTACATTCAATTTATTACAACTTTTATTACTACCTTATTTCTAGATTGTGCAGATAACTCATTCAAATTTTTACATGAAGTTACTTAAGTCTATTTTTCACATTTACATTACCACTTAGGGGAAGTGTTTGGCCCATCATGATCCTGCACTAACCCTCCTACCCTCTTTCTGAGTCTTTGCTTCCCTTGCCTCTCTACCTCCTACCTTCTCTCTCACTCTCTTCTCCCCCTCCCTCTATACCTCTTACCCTCTCTCTCACTTTCTACTTCCCTCCCCTGTGTACCTCCTACCCTCTCTCTCAGTCTCTACTTCCCTCCCCTGTCTACCTCCTACCCTCTCTCTCTCTTCTTCCTTGCCCTGTCTACCTCCTACGGTCCTCTCCCACTCTCTACTTCCATCCTGTCTCTACCTCCTATCCTCTCTCTCACTCTCTACTACCCTCCTTTCTCTACCTCTCCTCCTCATTCTTCTCATCTAATGAAATTTCATAAATTATCTTTTTTCCATTTCATTGAATCCTAATTTATATCCTCATCCATCTTTACATGTCCTATTTTTCTTACATTTCCATGTTCTTTGTCGACAAGGGAGAGTGAGAGGGAGGAAAAGGGAGAGAGGATGGAGATGGAGGGGAGAGAAACCTGGGAGAGATACCTGGTGATAGGGAGAGAGACATAGAGAGTCCTAGTTTTCTTGTTTTAGAGAGAGAGAGGGTGGGTTAGGTTTATGAGTTTAGGGTTGCTTAAGTTTAGGGTTTAGGGCTCTCTCTCTCTCTCTCTCTCTCTCTCTCTCTCTCTCTCTCTCTCTCTCTCTCTCTCTCTCTCTCGATCTCTTTCGATCCCCTCTCTCTAACTCTACCTTTCTATCTCTCTCCCTCATTATTTGATGTTTACATGAGTTTAGGGCTTCTCAAGTAAATATGGTTTAGGTTTTAGGGTAAGGGTTTAGGGGAATTATTTAGGCTTTAGGGGTTTAGGGATGCTTGAGTTTAGGGTTTAGGGTCTAGGGGTTAGGGTTAAGATTTACGGGTTAGGGGTTTAGGTTGCTTGAGTTTAGGGGTTAGGGTTTAGGGTTTAGGGTTTAGAGAGAGATAGAGCGAGGGGACCAATAGAGATTGGGAGAGATAGGGAGATAGAGGTTTAGGGTTACTTCCAGGTTTTATGGTTTAGGGACCTTAGGGGTTTTGGGGTTTAGGCTTGCTCATTTTTAGGGTTTAGGGGTTAGGGGTTAGGGTTTAGGGACATTATTTAGTGTTTAGGGTTTATGGTTTAGGGGTTAGGGGTTAAGGTTTAGAGGTTTAGGTAGAGAGGTGAATAGGGAGATATAGAGGAGACCGAGCTTGGGAGAGATATCTCTGTCTCCTCTATATCTCTCTCTAACTATAACCTTTGCTTCCAGGTTTTATGGTTTAGGGACCTTAGGGGTTTAGGGTTGCTGGATTTTAGGGTTTAGGGTTTGGGGTTAGGGGCATTATTAAGGGTTTAGGGTTTATGGTTTAGAGGTTTAGGTTTATGGTTTAGGTAGAGGGGAGAATAGGGATCCCTATCTCTATCTCTCTGGACATAGGGATCCCTATCTCTACCTCTTAATCTATCCCTTGCTCCCTCTCCCTCCTCCTTTTTATCTCTCTCCCCATCCTTCTACCTCTTGAAATCTCTCTCCCTATGTCTCTAGACATCTCTTGATCTCTTTCCCTATCAAACCATCTATCCTCATAACCCCATCTCTTAATATACCCCTCTCTACCTCTCTCTTTGTATTTCCCTATCTATCTCTCCCTTGCTAGATGTATCTCCCTATATCTCCCCTCTCTATATATGTATCTCTATCTTTCTCCCTCTATAGACCCCTTTCGCTATCTCGATCCCCATCTCTCCCTTTCCCCATCTCTATCTCCACCTATCCTCTCTATCTCCATGTCCCTCTCTATCTCTCCATGTCTCTCGATCCCTCTTTATATATAGGATAGAGAAATGAAGAGAGAGGGAGAGAGAGACTCTCTCATGTAGATACAAGGTTACCTTTATGTTATCATGCTTCCCATAACACGCTCGCATTATTGGAAGCCTGGAAAATGGTAAAAAAGCATGTGGGATCCGTGTTTCAGACCCCACATGCCTATTATTCCTGCTTTTCACAAGTATATCAGACAAAAAAACACTTTTCATTTTGGTTGACTAATTGAGAATCATTTTTATATGAATCCACCACCTTTTTTTGTTTTTTCAACGTAGAAGAAGTGATTTTTCATGTTTTTGGAGAAAATTTGATTATTTAAACTAAAAGTTTCATGTTTCATGTGTGATTTTGTTTCAAAGCTAATTACCATTGATATATAGATTTAATTTGATGATATATGTTTGTTTTTTACATAAATTTTACTAATCCTATTCTAGAATTATATAGAATTCATAATCAAACTTGAGAAAAACAAGAATTTGAGGATTTTGAAGCCATCTTTTAGAGAATTGGTCAATTGCAATATCAAATTCTAAGGTATGTTCAATTTGAATTCACATATATATATGTTCTTATGCTCTTTATGTCTTTATGTCTTTATGTTTTTTATGTTCTTTATGTTCTTTTCGACATATATGTGTCTAGGTATATCAATTAGTTCAGTCAAAGAGACTCCAAATTCTTTATGTTTCCACCTTGTTTCGGCCCTTCATGCCTTTATTTCACCTATTTTCAGCTATACAAGAGAAAAACATTATCAAATACTTCATAAAATAATTTTAGTGAACAACTGTTTGTCATACTCATATTCGAGTGTATACATGGAGCCAAAATTGATTTTGGAAGACTCTTAATTTTTTTCCTAGGATGACATAAGATGATACAAAGGGAGTTACAAGGAGATAAAACACTGAAAAGGAGGTTTTCATGAGTGTAGGACAGTCATGTAAGTCTATATAACAGTCCACTATCATAGTCTATATATAACCCTGTTGCCATGTATGATCCTCCTTGCATTTGAAGGTCATTTTACAATGCTATGAAAGTTATAATTTATTACAAAGTGGTCCTTCTTATTGCATCTATGTACAATGAAATTCATACATTTATACATTGTTTACAATGAATGTGTAAAGAGTTCTCTTTCTACAACTATGCACATGCTACAGCTGAGATAAGAGTTTGTGCACAATACAATAATGAAAACCATCACTATTATGCTACAACATGCTACAAGTCATCTATGTTACATGCTACAACATTTATGTTACTATGGAACACAAATGTGCATGCTTACAACACCCAAAACATGTCATCGTGCTAGCTCTTACATTCTCTATTTTCCTTATCCTTTCTTGACCTCCAAGTGGCCATACTTCTCATACTCACCCATAGTGAGTGAAACGTACTACTTGCTTTCTCTACAAGTGAAAAACTCAATCCATAGGAAAAACTTGGAGTGCTAATCAAATGCCCCTACAAAAGAAAGCAACTCACACTTATCTCCTTTGAAAATCAAGTAAATACTCTATCCAAGTATCATTACATACTAACATCATTGAATGTTGATGTAGACTCATGTGAGAGTTGTTCTCTCATTGAATGTTGATGCTTTTTTTTCCTTTCTGGTTGCTTACTCTTGCATTTGTCATTTGGGTGAATCTCTAGATGAAGCTTCCAACACTTGTCATAACAATATCCTCTAACCTTGAAATAAGACCAATAGTTGTTATCTTTGTACATACTCAAATCAACTTGTTTGTTATCTTCTTTGAGATTGTTTTGGCCTTTCTCTTCCCTTAGTTTTGAAGAGTTGCTTCTTTTCCCATCCTTGATATGGAAAATATGCTCCTTAGTGGTGTTTGCTTTGTGCTCCTTCCATGCATTAAGTCTCCATCACACAACTAGAGTTCAGACTTTCATATGAACTAGATGAGGCATCTAACAAGATTATGTTCACCAACTAGAACCAGCTAAACCACTCTTCAAGTCACAAGGATCCCCTCTTAGCAACCAATCTGCCCAAGCCCTCAAATCCTAGTAGCCCTACTTAAGGGGTTTTTCTGACTTATTTTCACCATAAGATTTCAAACACAAACTTCAATGAATGTTTAGAATACCCATTACCAAGTTGCATAATATATATTGAACTCAATATAGACTCCTTTGGACAAGATGCCTCAAAACTGATCTTATTTGTTGTCCTAAAGAGTTAATTAGGCCTATATTACAAAGGAACTTGCCTTCAAACTTTCCATAGACCCCTAAACTCAATAAATAGTCCTTATTTAGGTTACCAAACTCCCAAATCCACACTCACATTCAAGTGGCATGATCATTTATGATGCATACACAAGAAGGAATTCAAAGCATTGATACCATATTTCACAAATCAACTCAACCATAAACCAAAATCCCGCAATGGCCCAACTAGGTGCTTAAGGGCATCATAAGGCATAAGGGCTCCAAGATATTCCCCAACCCTAACACAAGCATACACCATGTCAATATAATATATTCAAACCAATTTTGTCACTTTTAGTGCCTGGAAACATTAACCAATGTTTGATCCACAAATCACTCCTTAAGGCCTAGTAGCTTTCCAAACTTGAAAAATGTGCAGAACTTTGTGTAAACTCAGCCAACCCACAAACCAAAAAGTATTTAGACACCCATTATGGAGTAGAACAACATATCAAAATATTTCATGCCCTTGTTTCAGGAAAATGTGAGTTCTATGACTGGCCCTCTCTAGAAATAGGCCTAATTTGGTCCCATTAACAAAGCAAGTACCCTAGGATCATTCAATAACCACTCCAAACCCAAAAACAATAGATCTATATGTCACAAAACTTCAAATTCCACCATTGGTTAGTATAGCCATGCTCATCTAGCATGCAAACTAGAAAACCTTTCATTTCTTCACAAATAAGGGGGTTTTAATGAAAATCTCATATCCACTCCAACCCAGAACAAACTAACACTTGATTCACCTTTAAATGGGCCTGCATATGCTATAGGAACACTTACTTGGCCAGGTTGCATTCAAATTCACAAAGAACCACTATTTAGCCGCCCTTTCCACTTGGAAAATGCATGAAAACATGATATAACGAGTTACAACAGAAAAATAGTGTATAACTTATTATTTCTTCCTCCAAGTTTGTCCTCCTCTCTTCTATTCAAACTAGATTCAAGTGTATATGTGTGTTCAAATGCATACTCCATGACTTATGTATGTTCAAGTTATCTTGATATGAGGTATCTTATTCAAAAGTTTGTAAAACCTTGTTATTCATTTTGACTATGCTATTCATTGTCATTATAAAATTTCTAATGATCATTGTCTTATTCTTCATGCTTGTAGAAATCATCATCATGCCAAGGAAACAAGCAAAGACTCTAACACCAGAAGAGCATGAAGCTGAGAATGAGAGGAAAAGAGAAAGAATGAGGTGAATTCGAGAAAGTAGAAAATTGTCAACCATACAAGAAGATATTCCACCATTGTCAATTGAAGAGGAACGTGACACGTCTAACGAAGCTAAGAAAGAGATGGAATTGGCGGCACAAAGGGAATGAATTCAAAACCTCTGTGCAATGAGAAAAGTGAATCTCCAAGTTGGAGGCACTCCGTCGTCCACAGGTCAAGTTGAAGGAACACCATCATTATCTTCTCAAATTGGAGACACTCCATCTTTCACAGGTGAAGTAGAAAACACATCTACATTTTCTTCTCAAGTTGGTCACACGCCATCATTCAAACCTCAAGTTGAAGGTATGTCATTTTCAACCTTTTCACCTCTAATCGAAGGTATGTCATCTATCCCATCTCAAGTAAATATTGAAGAAATTCCTAATGTTCAGTCTACTTTACCAAATAAAACGCCTCCTAGAATTTTGCATAGGAGGCCTAAGTTTCTAATTGATATTGATGAGAATGTATTGGAGCCCATGCAGGATAAGATTCCCATGTGCACTTGCTAAAGATATGTAAATAAAATATGGAAATTATTCTTTGAGAATTTAAATGAAATCAGAAGATGTCAACTCTTTGTTGAACTGATGAGAAATCTGAAATTCAGGCCCACTATGAAGATTCTTGGCCTAAGTACATCGAATGCATCAAGTGAAAATCAATTGTCAAGAATCTAATGAGTGCATATGAGAGTGTGGGTTCCACCTCACACACCAAGGATAGTAATGTCACACAACGTGTCATTACATCAACAATCATAAGCCAACAAACAAAAAAAAATCACCTTATTAGAAAGACAAGTCAAGCATTGAAAATAAATAGAAAAACTCTAATGAGAGCCATTGGAAGATGTCAAAGAGTTGAGGATCCAAGCACTAATGAATTGTGGGCATTCTCTGGGAGACTCCCACAAAAAGACAAAGTTGTTGTCGAAGCTTTGAGATCACTGATTGAAGACTTTTGCAAGAATTACGCAAGGGTATCTCCAAATCAAAGGGATGTTGTAAGAAGGAGAATCGGTAGTCGAAACCATGAGCCACATCTAAAGCATTTTTTGGATATGACTCAAACAGAGTTTTTTGGTAAATTTCTAGAGAAGTATCCTCAAATTAAAATTTCTCAAAGATATTTTGAAATGCTAAAACCTTTCTTTGTCAAAATAAATCACACACGCACTACTTGTTGTTGTAGATTACATATTGAATTTTCTAACCATTCTGATGTTTATCGGTCTATCTGTTTAGATTTGCATACTAACAATGTTTTACAGGATTGTGGCATACATACCCCACCAACTACCTCAAGAGACTTCATATCAATGATTTTATGTGATAGAGAGGAATGTCAATTATTCTACAGGAAATTATGTTTAAATGGCACATGTCAGCTTTGTGGTGGCTTGCAACATATGCCAATATGTGAACATAAGGAAATAACACATGTGGTTGGAAACGAACTAGTAGAGTTTGACAAGTATAAAACAGTGGCATACAATACAAGAGATGGTAAAGAAGCAAAGAGGTGTGAATATGTTATTCAAAAGATTCCAGTGTATCAGTTTATGCCTATATTTTGTGACAACATAGTGTATGAGCATGTAAGACATGCCCATAGAGCTTGATGGTTGGACTTGCAATTCAAGTTATGCAAGGACACATTTCCAGTTGGTAGCATTGTTTCAATCATCGACTTTGCAGAGAACTACTGTCTACAGCCACAGTGTGAGGTGCAATCCTAATATTATAACTCGACATAGGTTTCTATATTTGTGCACATCGCATTCATTCATGTGAATGATAGTATAGAGGATGACAAAAAGATCATAAGGGAGTATCATTTTTATATAAGCGATGATCGCACGCATTCTGCAGAGTTCGTGCAAGGTTGTTTTTAGGTGTTCTACAATGATCTAGCTAGAAGGGGCATATCATTCAGTCAGCATATCATATGGTCAAATAATTGTGCATCACAATTCAAGAACTCATGGAATTTCTATTGGCTGAGCAGGAGGCATAATATTATAAGTGTTCAGCATATGTGGAACTTTTGTGAGGTCGGGCATGGAAAGGGGGAGCATGATGGTGTAGGAGCATGTATCAAAAGAGCCATAGCATGAGAACAATTAAAGTACAAAGACAATGCAACGCTAATAGATGTAAAATCGATCATCGAGTGGTGTAATGCTTCGATGGGTCTAGGTAATCAAGGTAAGTCTTCAGTTTGTAGATTTTTTTGGTTAATAGATGATACTAACATTGCGCCATATGAGGACTATTGTACACTGACAGGATCAAGTGAGCTACACTCTATCAAAAGCTCAATTGCAGGTTCATGGAGTATAAATACGCGAAAGATGGCGTGCTTTTGTTTTGCATGTATAATTCAAGCCTGGAATGAGTGCGAGTCAAGGGAGTGGGTTGATGAATGGAAGTTTAGTTATCTTTGCCCACTTGACATGTATCAACCCCCGACAGCACTAGGATTGACAGAGATGGAATCCTCAGTTGACTTTGACCACATATCAGATCTAGTTAAACCAGGTAATATATCTACTTGCATAGTTAAATTTGAAATTCCTAATGTTATCTTAAACTTTGTAGTATTTTTGTAATGTTGTGGAAATTTCATCTAATTTCCTGCACATATCATTGTATGGCATGTTTATGCAGTTATTGCAGATGAAGATAATGAAGAGGGAACATATTATTACTTGTGTCATTGTGTTAAGGCCAAAAATAAATTGGAGGCCCCAGTTACAGATGGAGGAAACATCGAATACCCTACAGGCTCAGTGGTTGTTACTGGAACATGGCTTAGAAGGTACCCACATAAGAGTCTTAATGTTTGACTATTTGAGGACTTTGACACACATCGGAAGATTCTTCATTACTCCAACCTTGTCGTGGCAACCAATGTTCATTTGATACAATATCGAGGTAGACCTTTGAACAAGACCTTGTGGAAGGTGTGTGACTCTTACCATGAGGCCATACTTGACACAATAAAGAGTAGAGAAGACCTAGATGGTTCGTTGGATTAATTTGTAAGTATGCGTAAAACTTTCCTAGATGGTTACATGTACTTTGTTTTGTATATAAATAGTAGTATGAATTGCTTCCCTCCAATATATTTATGTTTAGTCAATTTTGCTTTTTGATGCTTCTCACAGGAGGTCACAACTCTAGTCTGTCCAACTATGGATAGAGAAGCTTGAGAAAAGATGATGGAGAGTGATCATAAGATGGTGGTAATTGATTGATTACATAAGTGATGTTATATATTTCATGTACATTTCATTTGATTTGTTTCATGAGGTTAGATCTAAGTAATGGATAAAGTTGATCCTAATTGGTCTTAATCCTGTTCACTCATGTTTCACTCATGTCATATCAAGATTCATGTCAAAGGGTTTGGATGTTAGTTCATAACATTCATGTTTATCATGTTACAATAGTAGGACATAGTTGTCTATGTCATTGGTTCATGCCATTGGATCATTGGATTTTGGTTGTTCTTCTTCATCATAAAATGTCATGCTTTCTGGAGTTAGATTGGGTTGTGGTTCTTCCTCATGATAGGTGTTAGGTCTCAAAAATGTAGGTTGCGAATCCTAAGAGGATGCCAGACTCTATGATCAGATTGGCAACATTTTTGAACTAACGAAACGGAGTTAACCTGTAGGGTTGATGACTCCCTGCACTTCAGGTTCTGCTAGACCTAGGCAGGTGAACCTTAATAGCTAAAGCAGACTAAATGGATATGTTTGATTTGATGGATCTATCCACAGTGGCAAAGGGTATGGAATAGATGAGAGCTTGCTATTTAATTCTATTTCTAATATCTGAAAGATGATTGGTATAAATTGTATAAACAATATCAAGGTAAATTTTATAACTATGCTCAACTAATGGAAGGGTTTTGGATAAAACTAAATGATGAATCGAGATAAGACCAGTGCCTTATTGTGTAAATAGAGTCAAATAAAAATCTAAAACCAGTGGTTTATATTGGGCAATAACTCTAACTGTTTAGCACAATACTTTGGTTTATAACTTGTATAAACGTGCAGGGAAATGATTGACAAACTCTTCTTAATAATCCAATTGACACAATCAAGTTTTTTGTTATTCACCAGAAGGAATTTTAATCCTTTCTTGAAGGAACCAATTAAATGAACTATGCAAGAATAGCAGATAATATCAACTTGGAGACAGAATGCCAATCCTAATTATGTGGTTCTTCTTAGTGATCCAAATCAATACTTCCATATTACTGTGACTGACTAGAAGGATTTTAATTCCTCTTTAAGGAAACTAATTAATCAAATCACACAAGTACAGCAAATGTGCATTGACAAACTGAATATATACTTGATATACAAATTTGAATAATAAAGAAATACTGAATTGGGGACAACCAAATAACTGAATAATTTCAACAAACAATTGATGCAAGTATAAAACCACATAATCAAAGATCTTCTATTAACTTATTCAATATAATGCTTGCAACATGGTCTTTTTACAGTATAATTTATGTTATGTACATTATGAAAGTTTCTGATGGGATGGAATAGATGAAAACTAATCCTACTTGTGAAGATTTTCCTAATCTATCTCCTACTAATCCCTTTGCTTGATGATTTTATCTGGCATATATAGTTTGTGATTTTAGGGTCACAACCTTTTATTTCTTCCATTACAACCTTTGGTATATCTTTTCTTTTAGTTCATTGCCTTTGGCAAATTAAAATATTTTAATCTTCACCTTTGTATCTCAGCAAAATTAATTTCAATTAGTTATAATCCTTCTTTAGCTGGCAACTTTATTTCAACCCAATCAGAAAATGCTCTCCGAATAAAATGATTATTCATTTTATAACCCCTCAATGAAAATCTTTCACTTGTATTTTCAGACATTGAAAATATTCATTAGGTAGAACACTTACCTATTCAGTTAATTCTTCCCAAAAATATTTCATCTCCATTATACGAAATCTTTACTTTGTAGGTTCATTATGTCTTTCTGTGAAAATATTTTATTGTTCTTTATTGTTAATGAAAACCTATTTTCTCTTCTCCAAATAATTTTATCCCTTCAAAATTTCTTCTTTCATTATAACCTTCTCCGTTTAAATAATTTACTCCTTAGGAAAATAATTTTCATGCTCCGATTGATTTTGCAATAATTCTTTACCTTTGGGTTTATATAATTCATGTGCTTTTGTTTTCATTATATCGGGAGACTCGAAAATACTCACTCCATATTAAAAAACTCCTCTCGATAATTATTTTAATATTCTTTCACTTTCTTTTGATTTTGGCAATATGCAGCTTTCGGACCCACTTCATTGATATTTTGGAGAGACACTGTGAAATTTACCCGATGTCAGAGTGGTCTTTATCACCATCGGCATAACATAGACCATCATTGTAAAATTAACATGTCATCCTGATACTTTTGGTCTCTTTGATATGTTTCACCCATCGCTCTATTCATCAGAAAGATTCTTCCCAAAATACTTCTCAGGTTTTCTTTATCGGAGTAGCTTTTATTGTCGGTGAGATCTATAAGGTCCATCCCGATTATATATGTCTTCCCGATGCAATTGTATTTAACTTCATCAGTGAGACCAGGTATTTATCCTTCTGAAAAATCTATTTGTATGATCTCTTCTATCGGTATGTTTTGGAAATTTCGTCCCGCTTTCATTCCTCTTACCGATGGTAGAATGTTTAGAGTTTTTTATTTTAAGGTTTCTTCAGAAATACTACACCATTTTAGGGTTCACACCTAGCTTTATGTACATGAGAAGGGATTTGAAATCCATGCTTCAAAGCATTCATTCCATTATTCTCTATGCAAATGTTTTGAATGGGCACAAGACAAACAAGCTTATGGGTCCACATTCCAATTTTGATCTCTGCATTATAATCTGCTGCATCTGAAACCATGCACTCAAATTTTGTTTAACATTTCTCTATATTCTCAGCTTGAAAATAAACCCTTATGTTTAAAAAATCTTTGTCTTTCACCAACCTTATTTTCCGAACAAGCATTTCCAGATATTTGATGCATGCCTTTCCATTGCAGGGGTCCGCATTATTTTTGAAAGTGATATCTTTCTTATCTCTTGAGCCAAGACGGTCTTCATAACACGGGAAGAGAGAAACCCAGGAGCATCCATTATATTTGCACCATAGGCAATTAAACAATCTCGCTCCATTTCTCTTAATCCTCCTTCACGACCTCTTCCCACAGTGGGTTATCGTGTCAATGCCACCCTATACCAGAACTTGGATGTAGATCACTTGAAATTAGTTTTAGCAAGGTAATACCATTTGGACCAACCGTGGAAAGTTGACTGTCAAGATCGCTACCAAAATTTAGTTTTTTGAAAAAGTGAACCCCCGGGTAGCCAAATGATGCATCACTGAAACTGATGACAGGAGTACTCAGACTATCTCCAGTGGTTGGAAATTCAAACTTGTAGTCTGGATCGTTGACAATAGTATTTACATAACCAACACAATCCAATGCCTTATTTCTTCATTGAACAAGCGATGCTCTTTTAGTATTGTTAATGAAAGCCCGCATATGAGCCCTTTTATGCTTATTTGATTCAAAAAGCTTTTTGTTGGTTACGGAGATGCTAATCTTGAATTCTCTACTTATCTGCCAAAAATCCCTCACATTGTAATAATGACTTCTACCTCCACATAAATGCAAAAATAACCTTTGTTCATATCTTCTCACAAATTGTGTGTGTGGGTTATTGATATAGCTGCATAATACTTCTTGCCACCCCTCTAATTTGAGATCTCTAGATCCTTTGTATGCAAACTCTGCTCTTTCAGTTGGTCTATCTAGTTTTTCTGGTCGGATTAGATTGTAAACCAAGCGAAAAGTATTTTCTAATAGAAGCCTGTGGAAATCCACAAACAGATCATTCTGATGTGCTTTGCCATAAGAATACAAGAAATAGGGAACAAAGTTACCAACCAGAAATTCTCACCTTACTATTAATAGGGCCCCACAGGTTGCTCGAGAAGTTATGGGTGGCCCCGATTCCAAATTTGTGGGTGTCTTGAAAACATGCACCGGCTGTTGCAGAATATCCTTAAGATAATTGACAAAATGTTGTCTTAAAATAGTGAATGCCCAATCTAACTAGGATGCAAAATCACTTTTTTCAGGATCATCAGTAGAAGACGGAGAACCCATTCCTGAAGATGGTGGTGTTCCCTGAGCAATAGCAAAATCTTGAGTGTCTGTGCCAGCCCCAATTTTAGTCAATGACTGATTACTACCTGGTTGGTGCCAATTTCTGAGCATTAGTGTAAAGAACATGAAAATGAGGATGAGCACCTCTCCAAAGGATGATCGTGTCTTAGCCACAAAGTGAGTACTCAAATTTAGTTCATCCAACATCATTTTCACAAATTTTTCCAAATCTAAACTTTTAGGTGTTAAATTTTTTGTGAAAGGTCCCCCTACAGCAGAAGACAACCAATAAAAAAAGTTACATGAGTGGAATAGCACGTGAGCCTAGAGTTGACTTCATCCATCCCTTTATCTCTTCCATTAACTCACTAAGAAGCAAATAATTTACTGCATGTTTTGCAGTAGAAAGAGCAACTACTTTTGTATCAGTTGTAGTAACAAGAAAATCTCTGCTTTCATTTTTTTCCATCAAGGGATCCAATGGAGGTGAATTGTGTAAACTGATTTCAGTAGCCACTTGAAATAAACTTTCCTCACTCATTTCATCCATGGAAAACTGGATCTCGCTCCCATCTGCAGCAACTGATTCTACTTCAATTGGAATTGCTGACATTGGATGATCTCTTGTATGAGGCTGTGGAAGCCTGTGTGAATCCATTACCTTATAGCAGGCTTCACATAGATCAAAATCTGCTCAAACACTACAATGCCAATGTCGCCTGAGAATGGGGATAGTTGTGCAACCATCGCAGCAATATTGTACATATGATGTATTGGTGTTTTCTTCCATCATCCCCTAGCCATTGCCTCCAGTTGCACTGCTTATGTCTGAAGGAAATGCCAAAGATCTGTTATTCTCTATCACATCATTTGTTGCCAATATTGTCTACTTTGGGAAGGGAACTTGAAGCAACCTGGAAGACATGGCCAAACTGTAGGATGTCTGAACTGCCTCATAAGGGGCAAATAGAAGACTTTTTAGTAATGCAACAACAGGTGCAATAGTAGAACCTGTTGTTGTACTATCATTGCCATGCAGTGCAAGGCATTCTTCTTTGATGGCAACTGAGATAAGTGAGACACTATAAGAATGCATACGGCCCCCGTCGTCTTGCTTCTTACCTTTATATATTCAAAATTTGAATTGACTCATAGAGCAAGATTACTAGGAAGAGTCCAAGGCATAGTGGTCCATGCCAAAAGAGCTCCACCATCCATGGAGGCTTCGATACCAGTGTGTGGTTCCTCCAAGTATTGTATGTAGATGTCGGTCAATAGTAAGCAAATCTTTGCAACATTTCAATGAGATATTCATGCCTCAGACACATGTGCTTGGTGTATCTTCTGAGTGATGCAGTCAGATTGTTCATTATGGAAACCTAAAAATTTTGCAAAATTTGATGTGAAATTTTAGGTCTAACAATAGGATTTAGTTCATGTCTTCATGCTTCTTTTTCCTTCATGTCTTCATTGTTCTCATTGTCTTCATGCTTTTAGGAGTTAGATTGGGTTGTGGTTCTTCCTCATGTTTGGAAATGTGCTAGGAGTGACATTTTGCATTCCATAGCTCGTGAGGCCGAACGGACTTCTCCAACACATTGAGGTGGGTGAGTAAATGCTAGGGGAGGTCTTGTTTCATGTGCCAAGCATCACATTCATTCGGGGCAGCAGGCTACCAACAAAATCCCTTAAGCTCCCTAAGATGAAAAAATTGCCAAACTTTGACGGGATAGTTCTTAGAATTCTTGGCAGTTGGGAACGTTTTGTTTGTACCTACAGGTGCATGTGGAGTCCATCCACAATAACTTCTCTCAGTTTCCTTCAACTCTAGTCCATTTGACCGTGTTGAAATCATAAGCATTCTTGCAAAATGCTTCAGTTTCATGCAGTGGAAAGGTGCTAGGAGTGACATTTTGCATTCCATAGCTTGGCGGTCCGAACGGACTTCGCCAACACGTCGGGGTGGGTAGGTAAATGCCAAAGGAGGTCTCATTTCGTGTGCCAAGCATCGCATTCGTTCGAGGCAACAAGCTACCGACAAAGTCCCTTAAGCTCCCTAAGATGAAAAAATTGCCAAACTTTGACGGGATATTTCTCAGAATTCATGGTAGCTAGGAAGATTTTGTTTGGACCTACAGGTGCATGTGGGGTCTGTCCACAATAACCTCTCTCGGTTTCATTCAACTCCCGTCCGTTTGACCGTGCCAAAATCAAACGTATTCTTGCAAAATGCTTCAGTTTCATGCAGTGGAAAGGTGCTAGGAGTGACATTTTGCATTCCATAGCTCGTGGGTCTGAACAGACTTTGCAAATACATCAGTGTGGGTGAGTAAATGCCAGGGGAGGTCTCATTTCGTGTGTCAAGCGTCGCATTCATTCGGGGCAGCAGGCTATCGATAAAGTCCCTTAAGCTCCCTAAGACGAAAAAACTGCCAAACTTTGACGGGATAGTTCTCAGAATTCGTTGCAGCTGGGAACATTTCGTTTGGACCTATAGGCACATGTGGAGTCTATCCACAATAACCTCTCTCATTTCGTTCAACTCCAGTCCATTTGACCGTGCCGAAATCAAACGCATTCTTACAAAATGCTTCAGTTTCATGTAGTGGAAAGGTTGCCAAGTGCCATATTTTTTGTTCTGCTCATCGTGGGGCCGAATGGACTATGAAAACATGTTGGGGTGGGTGGGTAAATTCTAGGGGAGGTCTCATTTCATGTGCTAAGCATCCCAGTCATTTTGGCCTGCAAGCTACCGAGACCTAACACTTTTCGAGTTTACCGGTAGCTTGCAGCCCAGAACGACTGAGACACTTGGCGCATGAAATGAGAAATCCCCTAGAATTTACCCACCCACCCTGATGTGTTGGCATAGTCCATCTAGTCCCATGATGAGCAGAACAAAAAATATTGCACCTGACAACCTTTCTACAGCATGAAACGAAAGCATTTTGCAAGAATGTGTTTGATTTTGACATGATCAAACGGACTGGAGTGGAATGAAATCGAGAGAAGTTATTGTGGATGAACTCCATTTACACCTATAGGTCCAAATGGAATGTTCCCATCTACCACAAATTATGAGAACTATCCCGTCAAAGTTTGGCAGTTTTTTCGTCTTAGGGAGCTTAAGGGACTTTATCAGTAGCCTACTACCCCAAATGAATGCGATGATTGGCACACAAAAAGAGACTTCCCTTGGCATTTACCCATACACCCAAATGTATTGGCTAAGACCATTCAGCCCCACAAGCTATGGAATACAAAATGTCACTCCTAGCACCTTTCCACAGCATGAAACTGAAGCATTTTGCAAGAATGTGCTTGATTGTGGCATGGTCAAATGGATAGGAGTTGAATGAAACTGAGAGGTTATTGTAGACGGACCCCACATCCACCTGTAGGTCCAAATAGAATGTTCCCATCTGCCACAAATTTCAAGAACTGTCCCGTCAAAGTTTGGCAATTTTTTCATCTTAGGGAGTGCTTAAGGGACTTTACCGGTAGCCTGTTGCCCTAAATGAATGCGATGCTTGGCACATAAAATGAGACCTCCCTTGGCATTTACCCACCCACCCTGACACATTGACGAAGTCCGTTCGGACCCATGAGCTATGGAATGCAAAATGTCACTCCTAGCACCTTTCCACAGCATGAAACTGAAGCATTTTGCAAGAATGTGTTTGATTTCGGCACAATCAAACAGACTAGAGTTGAATGAAACTGAGAGAGATTATTGTGGATGGACTCCACATGCAACTATAGGTCCAAACGGAAAGTTCCCAGCTACCATGAATTCTAAGAACTGTCCTGTCAAAGTTTGGCAATTTTTTCGTCTTAGGGATCTTAAGGGACTTTATCGGTAGCCTGCTGCCCCGAACGAATGTGACATTTGGCACATGAAATGAGACCTCCCCTAGCATTTACCCATCCACCCCAATGTGTTGGCAAAATCCGTTCGGACCCACGAGCTATGGAATGCAAAATGTCACTCCTAGCACCTTTCCACAGCATGAAACTAAAGCATTTTGCAAGAATGCATTTGATTTCGGCACGGTCAAACAGACTGGAGTTGAACAAAACTGAGAGAGGTTATTGTGGATGGACTCCACGTGCACCTATAGGTCTAAACAGAATGTTCCTAGCAACCACAAATTCTGAGAACTGTTCCGTCAAAGTTTGGCATTTTTTTTCGTCTTAGGGATCTTAAGGGACTTTGCCGGTAGCCCGTTGCCCCAAACAAATGCGATGCTTGGTACATGAAATGAGACCTCCCCTGGCATTTACCCACCCACCCCAATGTGTTGGCAAAGTTTGTTCGGCCCCATGAGCTACGGAATGCAAAATGTCACTCCTAGCACCTTTCCACGACATGAAACTGAAGCATTTTGCAAGAATGCATCTGATTTTGGCACGATCAAACGGACTGGAGTTGAATGAAACTGAGAGAGGTTATTGTGGATGGACTCCACATGCACCTATAGGTTCAAACAAAATGTTCCCAACTACCACAAATTTTGAGAACTGTCCCGTCAAAGTTTGGCAATTTTTTCATCTTAGGGAGCTTAAGGGGCTTTGTCGATAGCCTACTGCCCTGACCAAATGCGACACTTGGCACACAAAACAAGACCTTGGTGTGTGTGAAGGTTTTTATACATGTTAACAATAGTTCCAATTGATCATAATTGACTTTCAACCTGTTTGATCGTTGGGTAACCTCCTTATTACATGATTTGTTAAGTTGACAAAGCAATTTCTTACCACTACTTGCATTATTAGACTTTTTGTTTGACAACAACATAAAACATGACTCCAAATACAAATGGCATTGGTCATTGGACCTTATTACATGCAAATTGATGACACAAGACCATCAACTCATCCTATGATGTCCTAGGACCTTGTTATGACATGCTCCTAGCCAAGATTGGCTATGGCTAAGGTGCTCCTGCACCATGAAATATGTTTCCATGGTGTTGAGTCATCCTCCTTACCTACTACATCACCCTTGTAGACATGTATACAAAGTGTGGAAGCATAGACAAGGCACATGAACTATTTGGCATGATGCCCCAAAGAAATTTCACCTCATTAAATGCAATGATTGCAAGATATGAACAAAATGGATTTTTTGATAAGGCATTAGCAACTTTCAAGAAAATGCGATTGGCGGGTGTAAAGAAAAATTCCACAACCTTAGCCAGTATCCTCCTTGCCTATGCCAAATTAGACATCCATCAAAAGGATAAAACATATGGGAATTTTGTTAGATGTTGTAGTTGCAACTACCCTCAGAGACATGTATGCAAAGTGTGGAAGCATAGACAAGACACGTGAACTATTTGGCATGATGCCCCAAAGAAATGTCACCTCATTGAATGCAATGATTGCAAGATATGAACAAAATGGATTTTTTGATAAGGCATTAGCAACTTTCAAGCAAATGCGATTGGCGAGTGTAAAGAAAAATTCCACAACCTTAGCCAGTATCCTCCTTGCCTATGCCAAAATGGACATCCATCAAAAGGATAAAACATATGGGAATTTTGTTAGATGTTGTAGTTGCAACTGCCCTCAGAGACATGTATGCAAAGTGTGGAAGCATAGACAAGGCACGTGAACTATTTGACATGATGCCTTAAAGAAATGTCACCTCATGGAATACAATGATTGCAAGATATGAACAAAATGGATTTACTGATAAGCCTTTAGAAAGTTCCAAGAAAATGCAATTGGCAAGTGTAAATCCAAATTCCAAAACCTTAGAAATGGTATGTTTGGAGCACAGGATAGACATCCATCAAAGCATAAAGGATATAGGAAATTTGTCAAATGTCGTAGTTGTAAGTACCCTGCAAGACATGTATGCAACTTGTGTGGAAGCATATATAACGAACATGAACTGTTAGACGCGATGCCTCAAAGAAATGTTGTCTCATGGAATGCAATGATTACAAGATATGCACGAAATGGATTTTTTATAAGGCTTTAAAAACTCTCAAGCAAATGCACAAAAATAAATTTCAACCATTTACACAAATTTTGGCACATCTAAAACCAAATTGCACAACCTTAACCAACTTCCTCCTTGCCTATGCTATAATGGGATCTAGAGAACATGGTGTGGACAACCATCAAAGCATAAATGATACAGGAATTTTCTCACATGTATTGTATTTGCAAAGTTGCCCTTGTAGACATGTATGGAAAGTATGGAAGCATAGACAAGGCACGTGAACTATTTAAAATGATGCCTCAAAGAAATGCATAGTCAGACAGAATTCAATGATTGCAAGATATGCACAAAATGGATTATTTGAAAACGATTCATAAACTTTCAAGCAAATGCAATTGGTACTTGTAAAACCAAATTCCTGTAACAATAATTGATTATCATATTAAATATTTAATATAAATTGTCATATATACATAATGTCATGAACATAACATCTAGTTTATATAAAAAGCCATATAGGCGTGTCCAAACAAAGCTATATACGCAAATATACAAAAATATACATCGGATTAACATATAAAAGTATGTATACAAAGCCATCTAGGCATACAAAAAAGTTCCCCAAAACTAGTTTCCTATGGACTTTTAGGAAATAATCAGTGGCCCTTCTTTGACTATGAAGATGGAGAGCCAGTCAGTGACACATCCTCTCTCTGCTGTCGAGTAGACCTCTTGGAATAAAGTTCATCCAGCTGCACCTTTTAATACAAACAAACAATATGCGCATTAGTATAAAAAATGTATTCAAAATATATAACATCACATATGTAATTGATCACTTATTGCCAACTGATGATCGCTCTCCATCATCTTGACTCTCTCTTCGTCCATAGTTGGATGGACTGGAGTTTTGACCTCCTGTTGGAAGCATCAAGAAGCAAAATTGACTAAACATAAATATTATTTATGTACATCAAATGGCATGAGATAAAAAAGAAATACAAAATTATGATATTTTCATGTTATTGGCTCATACCTCAATCAAAGGATTTGCAGACATCATGGCTGCATCAATGCCTATCTACACTGACTCATAAAGATGAGAAGTCTCCACTATATTCAGAATCTAAAAATCAAGTTCAAGATTATTAAAACAAAATAAATATATAACATTATTTTTAAAATGCATAATGATTAGAAATGGTTAAATTTACCTCAGTAAAAGTGGTGGTTTAGCATCCAGGAGACCAAGGAAACCATGGAGGTGCTAGTGACTATTGAAATCATAAAATCAAGTCACAAAATAATATTACCATTGACATATCTACAATAATTACGAATATGTGATAAATTACATACCTGCTGACTTGACCTCTGCTCATAAGCCACCAATGGATGGCTAATAGAGGCGGGATGAAGACTCTGACCCTGGAATTTCATTGCGCAAACAATTACATCCATTATTTTTTACTTATAATATAGATAATCATATTAAATTAATTACAAATTTTAAATAACAATATACTAAATCAAGATGAAACTTGTAACAAATTACCTGAGAGTCAATACCAAATGTATGTTGTAAGAGATCATCACTGAGAACAAGATCATCCAATATGTCCTGCCCCTGTGTCGTAGAGTCATGTCGTGCCTCCTACATCCCATAATCACATAGGTTCCCACGTGTACTGCACAAATGTGGGGACACATGATGCCTACTACTCTCACCCTCATCGCCCTGGGTAAAATCATCGGCATGTTGTGATAGAGTTTGGGTGAAAGTAGTTAGTGAATGTAAAGTCTCTAGCTCAACACTCTCCTTCAAAGCCAAAGGGAGTGACCTACGTTCTAGCCTCCCTTGAGGTATAGGCACATGTTGTTCATCTCGCTGAGCCCTGGGTCTATCTTGGGAGAGCCACCACCTCTACCCTAGAAATCATGAATATCAAAATAATTTGAAATCTTGTTGAGGACGAACTCGCAATAGAGTTTCCTCAAAAAATATTATGGTACCTCATCATTATTGCATGGCCTCTCATCGAAGACCATGTACCATCTATCCCAAAAGTTTTGGTATATGTCTACATTCCTACACCAATGTATAGGAAATCATTTGCAAGTTTCCTCTAATATTTGGCTGGTTTTGGGATTAGTAAATTGTGCACATAATTGAGATTTTGTAATTGTTTCCTTCTTCACTTGTTCATATGACAACTTGTCGGCATAATATTGCCGACTCCTCTTCCTATAGTCTTGGAAATCGGTGATTTGTTTCATCACCAAATCCATGTGGGAAACAATCTCATGTAGTGATTTTGCAAGTGCCCTCCTATGCTCAGTGGTTCCACTTGGATTGTTTAGGGTTTGAATAATAGTTTCAAGATGTTTCTTATTTTCTTCTATTATCCCTAAGTAGTGTTCTTGATTATCCCTTACATGAAAAGGAGGTGAAGGAGGTGAAGGAGGGTTTGGAGGGTTTTGGGGGTTGTTTTCACCCTCCTCAACTGGATTTAGATTTTCTACTTCTCCAATAACTATAAATGCAATATAAACATAAATCAAACATTGCAAAACTAAAAAATTGTTCTAATACTAACAAAATTAGACAAACCCTACCTTCTTCCTGTGCTGGAGCCTCCAAATTTGCACGACGATGTCTTTGGTGGTGAGGTGGCATTGTGAATTTCTTGTTTTCTCATGTGCACTTGATTGAATCTCCTTTTCTTCAATGCAATCACGTTTTGCTTAGGTTTCTTTGTTGCTGTCAAGAGAAAAGCCGCAAGTGAATGTGCAAAAAATGTTTCTTTTTGCTTTTATCAAAAGCAAAACGCGAGCACATTATAACACGCTCATGTTTTGCTTTAAATTTGGAGATGGTGGCAACTTTTTGGTCCCCCATCTCCTTGCATTTACCCAGAACAAGATTCTAATGGGCATCGCAATTGGATGTTTCTGGTTCATCCTCATTTGAAGCATCATCTTGTTGGGTCGCGACATATCCTTTGTGCTTCCATCGGCAATGACATATTTTTGATTGCTAAGAATCATTGCAACCAGATGTGCCTTCTTTACTAGAATTGCCTTGAGTTAAGGCATTATACCAAAAACTAATAGTGTCGTGCATGTTTATATTGCAGATGTGACACCATCTATTCACCTTCTAATACTTCTACTATTGTTGTTGTGATTACTTTTGTGGTTTCTTTTGTGGGGGTCCATTATGAAACTTTTGATCACTGTATTGTCTTGAGATCAGTGCCTTGTCCTCAAAATCATCTTGTACAGACTGGATGGCTTCTTCTTGTTGAAGGAAATCCAACAGTTCTTCAAACAACACTGTCTACTTTGTGATGTTTAGTGTCATGACAAAAGTCTTGAACTAGGAAGGAAGAGCTCTTAGAGTGATCAGGACTAATAGTTTATCCTCCACCTTCTCACTAAGCACTACAAGTTCTTCTCGTAGTTCATATAATCGATGCAAGAACTCCTCTACTTTCTTGCCAACTTTCATATTGAGTGTATGAAGTTTGGACTAGAGATGGAGGATCATTGTTTGGTTCTTTACCTGATAGATAGTGGACAAAGCGTCCCAAGCCACCTTTGATGTTTTCACATCTCGAACATTAGGTTGAACTTCTTCAAAGATGTTGAATGTGATCAACATCAATGCTTTCGCATCGGCTTTATCAAACTTCTTCTACTCATCAAGGTTAGTTGGACACGACACAACACCAGTAACGATCCACCATAATTCTTCAAATTGGAGAATTGTACGCATCTTTGTTTTCTAGGCTACATAATTGGGCCCTTTTAAGAGTTGAGCATCCAAGAGAAGCAGCTTTGGTGCTGACATGATTACACCACAAAAACAACTATCTATTCCACAAAACAAAATATTTATTATTGATATTTTTTCAATACATGTTTTTTCAAGAATCATGAGAAGCTCAGAGCTGAGCTAGTTAGGCTTGTGCAGTGAGATGGGGATACTTGGGAGGGCATTCTAGCTCATCTTCATCATCTGCATCATAACCTTCTTCAAGCTTGGCTCAAATCTTCCTTGCTTAGTAGCACACGTCAAACAGGAAATAGTCTAATAGCCCTTGTCTAAGTAATTCATCTAATTGAAGATTATCAGTGTTTTGAAGAGCAACTAGTAGGGAAAATAGAAGCTGGTGCTCTCTGGGACTTCATTAACTCCTTATTGTTGCTCATCTACATAATTTCTCACAACACTGTTGCCATCGGGCACAATCGACATTCACCACTGGCAAGTTTATTGCAAATCCACATACCCTCAAACTTCTCTCTTTTCAACCTCTTTGAGTTTTAGACTAGTTTTTGGAGACATTTCTTGTTGCAAGGCTTGGACAACATCTACTTCCCACACAATGAACTCTACAGCATCCTCAAATCCACAGATAGTGCCACAAATGGCGTGGAGAATGGAAAGACTTCCCAGATCCATGTGAGGTTGAAGATAGCTCAAAGGATATCCTTTGAAACTCTTCAAGCCATCATGTATTCTCCTCAATGCACCGCCTAGGTCCCTATACATGCACACAAATGCGGGCGCCAGAAACCCATGGCCTCTAGGATCTATGCCTCAACGAAATGCATAGGCACAAAAATAGTTTTCTTGCTCTAATACCATTTAATGGAGAGAGCAAGAAGAAGATAGTTAAATGAAGTATTTGATGATTTATTCAATGAAGCTACAAGGTATATAAAGAAATGACATACAATTATTGTAACTCTATCTACAATCTGGTCTTCATAACTAGTAGAACTAATCAGCAATAATTGGCACAATGTAATACATAATATTTTATGCTAACAATAAGTTGGATTGTATAGAATAAACAAACAACTAGAAGATGTGCAGAACATAATTCCAAGCATTCTTCAATAATCCATAAACCCATAAACAATCCAAAAATCTCATAAATTCTCATGAAAAGATACCTTACAAAATCATCACAAATGTGTTTTATAGTTCAAAACCAACTAATCATGATGAACATTCGTATCAACAAATGTGACAAGAATAACCTGTTAAATTTATCAAAGACTCATAGAATGCTTGAGGTGTCACTTGGACTGATGTACAAATTACACTATTAATTCATTCTTTGATGATTATGGTGCCCTTTCATTACCCTTGAAAGGAAATTTAATTTGGAATTGTCCACAGTAGTCCCGGGGCACATGGAGCTCACCAACCATGCCATCAGGCTTTGCAATGATCATTAATGGTGGCCTAGAGAGTTATTGAAGTGTCTTGTCATGAATTGAATATCTAATTGGTTGGTAAGGAAAAATCATAAAACCCTAACAAGTCAAGCCTTTGCCATATGATCTTCTTCTTTATAATCGGGGGTATCAAACTCCCCACAACTCTGAAAAACATATAGCAGACACTAGTGGGAAAGGCCAAGCTATCAGGCATTAGAAATCAAGACATTACCACACAATCCTCTTCTTTTGACCAGGACTGTTGACCAACTTCCCAATCTTTGAAGTTCACAATGTACTAAGACAAAGTAAAGTGGTTGGGCTTCGACAATTGGGACCATGTTAAACATTTGTCCTTTTTTGGGTAGTAGAACCAACAACTCCCTAATCTCTTAATTCCAAAAAAGTATAAAGGCAAGATAAAATTGTAAAGGAAGGGAAAAACAAGCAGATTTACGCAATCGGATCATCACCGAACACCCCTCACCTTTATTAGGAACAAGTACCCATCCAAACTCCAAAGTCCATGTTGGTTCCCAACCCATTAAAATCTAAAATCCTATGAGTTCTTGCCCAAATCCATAAATATCCCATTGTTGTGCCTCTATTTTCCTTGGCCTATTTTTCTCATCGATTATATTCGATTTGAGATATTATAAATGGGCCCCCACCCTAAGTAAAATTCCTCAAAAGATCCTTTAGGGCCTAAGTGTTGAAAACCCCTTGAAAATCCTATGGAACCATTTGTCTGACCTTGTGACACCTTTGGGACTCTTCAAAGTTTTCTAAATGTCACTAAGTGTTTCCTTTCCAACAAGTTCGCCATTTTGTGAACCCATAGAAAGGTCGATTACTTTCCTTTTCAGCAGGTTCACAAACTCGTGAACCTACCAAAAGTCTTCCTGGGTTTTTTTTGGATGAAAGACCAAAAGTATGAAGGGAAGAAAGAAAATTAAAAAGGAAACAAAGGAAAGAAGTTGTGTTTTGACGTTTCAGTAGGTTCACCTTTGTGTCCAAAACATCTAACTTAGTTAGGATCTACTATTATTTTATCTAAATCGGACAACCTAGAGCTTGCCAAGTAGAGGGAGGGTTTTCTTTTTTTTTTGTAGGAATCTTTTGCAAGAAGCAAGCTTCTAAAAAATATGTCATTCCATTGGGTATAGAAGGTTTAAACCTATAAGGATCAATTGTAAACAAGCCTATATTGGGCTTTATCTCCAAAGGTAAGGTTTTTATTTCTTTGGCACATTTCCTAAGATCATAAACAACTTGTAAAGGTTTGTTTTTTTTAGCTCTTTTTCTTTGTGTATTTTTTATTTTAAAAAAAAGTGCTCACAACCCTTTGTGTAAGCAGCGACCCACATCAAAGGGGCTTACACAAAGGGTTTGTTCCATTTTCGGTTTAGAATTTTTAATTTAAAAAGAAAAGAAAAGGAAAGGAATTTTTTTTTGCAATTAGCCCTCAAGGGTTATTCAATGGCCCCCATCCCGGTTTAAGCAATTTTATAGAAATGGGCATATCTTTTTCTCGTTTATCCATTTTTTGCAATCTTACAAGCATTGGAAAGTGAGTTCTATAAGCTTCCATATGATATAATTTTTTCTACATATTGTGTCATTTGTGCATGTTTTAAATAGATTTCATGGGACTTCTATGTGCACCTCTATGAAGACTCGTAATTGCACTAATTATAAAGTGTCATATTCTACTTGTCAAGGAGAGTTTATGCAATCACACATTGTAAACATGCACTAATGATAAAGTGTCAATTGATCTATTTTAGGGGAAGGGTGTTATTGCAATTTGCACTTCAACTCTCTTTTACTCTATCTTGAAATTACACTATGAACACAACTAAAGGATTGTAAAATTAATAAAGAAGATTTACAACTAATTCTAAACGTGCTAACTAAACTTGGTTCTAAATATTCAATTTTTGTTTATATCTTTCATACCCATTGAATGTCTATGGGAGCCTCATATGTTGCACCTACTTTTGATGCATTTTTTTTAATCTTATAATCCAACTTATATCCACCACTTATATCCACTAATCCACCCTCCCTAACTAATAATGGACTCACATCTTATGTCCTAAACAATAAACATCCCATTGCACATCGCATGCTCCAAAACATGAATTATCATGGCAAAGGCTTAGGCCTTCATGAACAAGGTATTTTGGAGCCCATCCATGTCAAACTTCCTCCACGATCACATGGCCTTGGCTATATATCCCAAGGAAAACAATCTCAAGATGTTGGTACCACTTCCATACCTTCCAAATCCACTTCTTTCCATCCTAAACCCCATGCATCCCATCATACCACTAAAACATATGTCTCTATCCCTCCTCCATCATCATACAAATCTCAAAAGCATGTGACCATACACATTCCTCCATCCACTCTTCCTCCACTCCTCCCAATGCCTAATATCCCCATCCTTAAATCCCCTCATCCATTTATCCATAAGTCCATTAATCCCTCCATCCACACATCTTGTTCCCTTAAATTCCCCATAATTCCTAATCATGATCAATGAATGCACACATCAACCAAACATGAAGCTATCACAACCCCCATCGAATTCCAAAGTAAAAGTTTGGATGCCTCCCCATATAAAGCAAAAACTCCATTAAAGCCTAAGAATGATCATGCCACAAGGAATCAATTTCTAACATCCAAGCAAAATCTCACACCCCAAAAAGTGAAAGTAAAAACAAAAATGTTGTGGGTCCCCAAAGAAAAAGAACTTAATCCAAATGAAGCATTCACAATTCAAAAATCCCAAAAATCTCATTCCCTATCACAAAATCCTACAATTCCTAAGAACATTTGGATCCCAAAATTACTCAATCGACAATCTCATATGAAACTATCTCCATTACTCCCATCTCACCCTTCCAATCAAAAGATTCAAAATCCAATTCGGTGTGTGAAAACATTGGTCTTGATTCCCACGACAATCCCACATACCTCCATCTCCCCATCTTCTATCTACTATCCCACATATTTCCCCCATCATATCCATATGGTCCATGCTTTTGCATAATCCACATCATAATTAACTATCCTTCCCTGCATAATCCACTATCTACCTTCTCCATCTCCCTCTCATGCAATCCTCTACCAACATCCATGCACAAAATGACACTTGACATGATCCATGTGCAACACCCCTCTATAATGGGACATTATCATCTTTCATGGAACTAGATGCTTGAGCCCCACCCTCTTCCAAATTCCTCCTATCCATATTCCCCTGTCCCATCCAAAAATTAAAAAAAATCAAAAAATAAAAAAAAAAAAGAAAAAATCAAAATATTAAAGAGAAATCCCTTCGTTCAATGGTGAAAACCACCTCGGTGGCACTTTGGATAAGTACCATGATGAAAACCTGGCAAACATGCGTCATGTTTAAATTCCTTGTCTATGTGTCTTACACTTGGGGGCATGCTGTCTCATCTATCCCATCCTATTATTTTCCTCCTATCCTACCATCGTCATCCATCATATCCTCATACCTACCTATGCCATTTGCCTATCCATATATCCATCTTTCATTCCTCCTTTTGATCTTGATACAGACATGGGGGCAAAATGTTGAAAAATTCTTTGGACATCTCTTGATCTACCTCATCCTTTCTATCCAATCCTATCATCTTATCATCATAAGCTTCATCATGTAAAATTCTAAGCATTATACCTAGAGTGGGGCATGTTATTCCTATGCAACATAATCCTTGGAGATCACATCCTGAATTCTTCTGTCCATCTATCCTTTATGCATTTCCCATATATTATCCACTATTACTCATCTTTCTACCAATCCATCCATTTTATACTTCCTAGATCCCTCCCATCCGCTATTGCCCATCTGTCTACCTATTCATGATTTTCCCTTGTCATTGGTATCTAGCATCTAGGATATCTAGACTACAATTCAATGTCATCCCACAACATTTCCAAAAACCAAAAAAAAATCAAAACATTTCCGAAAAATCCAAAAAAATTACAACATTTCCAAAAATCCCAAAAAAATCAAAACATTCCCAAAAATCCAAAAAAATCAAAACATTCCAAAACTCCAAAAAAAAATTCAATATTCCCAAAAATACAAAAAAATCAAATATACAAAAAATCCAAGCAATAAATCCAAATGCAAGTCATCCTTAATCTATACCAATCTAGTCAAAGGAATCAACCCAAATCATCCAATCGCATCCTTGGTCTTGATTCTAATCTTGTTGTCAACCAAATCAATCAATCATTATCATCATCATCATCAATGGGATATATCGTTCCCCGCAATGACAACACTATCTCAATCAATCAATCAATCAATTATCAGTTTACAGCTTGGCAGGGGCAATACCTTGTTTGTTTTTGAATCAAGCAGAAACATTCATTCAACGCACTGTACCTTAACCAAAATCACCTATCCAATCATTTTATCAATTGCCACATCATTCGATCTCAAACAATCATCATCCAACCTCACCTAGGGATATATCATTCCCATCATCAAGCGCCTATCCAAACATCACTTAAACTCTTTGCCAAGTGATACATTGGTTGTGTGACTTGTGTTGTCATTTGGTCTTTTGTTTTTAATTTTATCTTTTATATCTCCTTTTGCTTTATCAAATCCACCTAGATCCATTTATATCTTGGTACATTACAATTAGCAAAGAATGGGGCATAGCATTTTGCGTGTCTGTTGGATATTCTTATCACTATAGTTAATATTCATATCTTGTGTCTAGACAAGATTGTATTACGCTATGTATAAGGATACTCCTTTTGTTTGCAGTGTCAAGTCTGTGCAAAGGATATAAAGTCACTCTAGTTCCTTATACCTTGGTGCATAATATCCTCTTGATATATCAAATAAGGACTACTCTACACATTATACCAGCATAACTATATCTTCTCTATCCACTATATCCATTATGACCTATCTTTATCCACTATCTTTTTCACCTATCTCTTTCACCTCAACAATCTATCCATTCCTAACCTTTAACCTTATCCATCCTTTCTCTTGCATCCATTTCTTTATCCAATCTCTTTTCATCCATATTGAGGGCATACTTGTGTTCTCCTAACCTGCCTATCCTCTCGAGGGGGCATCCCATCCTTACTTCATTCCTCCTCATCACTCCTTCAAGTGGTTGGGATGTCCTTTTCCCTTCATCCATACATTTTCTTCTTTGAAATGATGTTACTTCTCTTAGTCACAACATTATATCAAAGAGGGGAAAAATGTAGACACCTAAAACTAACCATGTCTTACAACATTGCCTTTTGACATCCCCTTGCATCCTCTTGCAACAATTAGTGACAACTTGTCCTAGGTCCCCTTTCATGACCACTTACATCATTCCCATTAGTTAAATAAACTACATTTGTTTAACTAAATCCCTCTTATCCTTTTGTCCTCCATTTGCACCAAATTAAATAAATCTTTTTTATTTAATCTTGTTTTCCTCCTTCATCCATTATCACACGGCCTTGGCTATATACCCCAAGGAAAACAATCTCAAGATGTTGGTACCACTTCCATACCTTCCAAATCCACTTCTTTCCATCCTAAACCCCATGCATCTCATCATACCGCTAAAACATATGTCTCTATCCCTCCTCCATCATCATACAAATGTCAAAAGCATGTGACCAAACACCTTCCTCCATCCACTCTTCCTCCACTCCTCCCAATACCTAATATCCCCATCCTTAAATCCCCTCATCCATTTATCCATAAGTCCACTAATCCCTCCATCCACGCATCTTGTTTCCTTAAATTCCCCATAATTCCTAATCATGATCAATGAATGCACACATCAACCAAACATGAAGCTATCACAACCCCTATCAGATTCAAAAGTAAAAGTTTGGATGCCTCCCCATATAAAGCAAAAACTCCATTAAAGCCTAAGAATGATCATGCCACAAGGAATCAATTTCTAACATCCAAGCAAAATCTCACACCTCAAAAAGTGAAAGCAAAAACAAAAATGTTGTGGGTCCCCAAAGAAAAAGCACTTAATCCAAATGAAGCATTCACAATTCAAAAATCTCAAAAATCTCGTTCCCTATCACAGAATCCTACAATTCCTAAGAATATTTGGGTCCCAAAATTACTCAATCGGCAATCTCATATGAAACTATCTCCATTACTCCCATCTCACCCTTCTAATCAAAAGCTTCGGAATCCAATTCGGTGTGTGAAAACATTGGTCTTGATTCCCACGACAATCCTACATACCTCCATCTCCCCATCTTCTATCTACTATCCCACATATTTCCCCCATCATATCCATATGGTCCATGCTTTTGCATAATCCACATCATAATTAACTATCCTTCCCTGCATAATCCACTATCTACCTTCTCCATCTCCCTCTCATGCAATCCTCTACCAACATCCATGCACAAAATGACACTTGACATGATCCATGTGCAACACCCCTTTATAATGGGACATTATCATCTTTCATGGAACTAGATGCTTGAGCCCCACCCTCTTCCAAATTCCTCCTATCCATATTCCCCTGTTCCATCCAAAAAAAATTTAAAAAATGAAAAATAAAATAAAAGAAAAGAAAAAATCAAGATCTAAATGTGAATCTAGATCTAAATTGATGGCAATTCTAGAATCTGTATATGTTATGTGCAAACCTGTGAAGTGAGTGGGTCCTTCGTGTGTGGTTGTGTTATCGTTTTGCATTATATTTTAATTATTTTGATGTGTATTTGTTGCATTTATGAAATATCAAATTCTTTGAATAGAAATATAACTAATTGCACCTTAGTGGGAAAGTTTATTGAAGTATTTTATTACTAGGGGAAGAAAATTGAATTGTATTTAATGATCCTTTCGAAATAAAATATTAGCTTTGAAAATATCAAATTTAATTAAAATTTGTGTATTACCTTATTGAATCATTAGCATGGGAAATATTAAATATAAGCTAATTATTATGCATTAGCTTTAATTTTATGATTGTGCAAGGAAAGTTATTTGTTGGATTAAAGAAAAGATTTATTTCAAATGCTTTTAGTTTGGAAAATATCTTATTTATAAAAAGCTCATTTTATTGGAATATCTCTGGAGTGGGAAATATACAAGAAAGAATAGGTTTTTTTTAAGGAGGCACTTCTTGTATTTTGCTTGAAACCCTCTCTTTACTCCATTGGAATAGAATTTTTGGAAGATTGAAAGGGAAGGGATTGGGATTGCTTTAGCGTGGAATTGGCTTGGTGTGGAATTGCTCGTGTGTGGCAAGGATTGTGTGTGAGTCCACTCTTCAAAGGAGCTTTTCTTCCATTGACTCAAATCTTTGTTTGGGAAGGTATTTCTATCCTTTTTGTCGTACTTGAAATAAATTTCCTTCAGTTGCCATGTCCACAATATGTGGATGCATATGGCCTCCATATTGTAGAAATGATTTAGCTTAGTTTCTTAGTTTATTTTGCATAATTTAAATTTTAAAAATATGCAATTTGGAGCCAAGGTTATGGAAAATTTTCTTTGAATCCCTTTTGAGTTAATAATGTTGTAGTTGTACCTACTTTTGATGCATTTTTTGATCTTATAATCCAAGATCAAGAAGAAATGATTCAAATGAGCATCATGAATTCTTCTAAGACACATGCATTAATGGATAATAAACCTAAGGGACAAATAGAATTAGAGGATCTTGAACATAAACAAACTTGAAGAAAAAGCCAATTAGGTCTTAGGCTATCTATTGCACAAGGTTGACTATGGAATTGAAAGTGAAATCCTACCACACAGCCAGGAGAAAGGGGTAACCCACCCTTCACCTTCACTTCCCAAAGGTATAAAGTTCTTTGGGGCTTAGCCAAGAGTGACAAGATTTACAACTCCCAATGAGGGTGTCTTTTGATTTAGCCTTGGTTGAGGTCGTCCCTTGGAGTGGTGTGTCTCCAAGCAGGCCTCCTAGATAGGGTTTACAAAAGCAAACCAAGTGAGCTATCACTTGATTCACACTCACAGTTGTTAATTGACCCTTTAGAAATGAAATGTGTGGAAGACAATTCAAGCACTTGTTTGTTTTAAAGTCCAAATCTAAATGTGATGAAAGACACTAGTTTGTTTTAGCCCAATTTTTTGATGTGAATTTGCAAATAATTGTTCATTTTATACCTAAAATCCAAATGTGTTTGCAAACAATGATTAGAAGATGAGAAATGAAATGATTGCACCTGATTATTCACTATCTAGTTTGCTATAGATGTTGATGCCAATGTTGCTCCAGCTCCTTAGATGCCCTTACAAGTCACCAATTCCAAAAGGAAACAAGTAAACTTGCAAAGAAGATGATTACATGAAAAAGATGAAATCTAAAAATTCTGATTAAAATGATCTGATACAAGAGAATAGATTACATAATCAGAAAGTTCAGGAGATTCTAAGCAATTTAAAAAAAAGATTCGCTGAAAAACAATCAAAATTGCTCAAGTTATTCTCAAATGAAGTTTGCAATGAACCAGAACTTTGACTGATAAAAAAGCCTAAAAAATGGTATAGTCACTTGATAAAACTTGCTCTACTATGTAGTTCATCCTCCTAGCTTTCCAATGAGTCCTTGTTTGTGCGATTTGGCCACCGTATGTGAAAGTTATGATAGAAATACCAAGATGCACAATGATAGCTACCAAAAGCAAATTACAGTTGCCAGATGCGATTTACTGTTGATTAGAAGCGACCATTACTTTACCACAGGTGAGCCCTTGCAGATCAAATGTGACTTTAAAAACACCAGATGCGAACGCTGTAGGCTTATAAGCGATGAAGAAAAGCCAAAAGCGCCCTATTTCGGCCTACAAGTGACCTATATCTATAAAATGAAAGATGCAACAGAAACCCTAGTTCTGTAGAAGGTGATTACTGTTAGACTGAAAGCAATTCATTTATACCAAAAGTGGGTACTTTCAAGATAAAAGTGATTCAAATCATGCCAAAGGCGATGTCTGTCCGGATAAAAGCGATCCACAAAAGCACTATAGGTGGCTGATTTAAGTGCATAAGCGACGCGGATATGCAAAAAATGGCAGATTTTTGCTCAAAAGTGATGCAAAAAAGGATGGAAGCGATAGATAATAGCTCATATGTGACCAACAAAAGACCAAAAGTGATGCATAATAACCCAAAAGTGATCTGGAGAGTTTCAGGAGACGGAATGCAAATGTTAACCATAAGCGACCAAGTTTACCATATGCGATCACTTTTTGTTCAAAAGCGAGCACTGTGTTGGTTTTTCTTCTGAATCAGCATCAGGGTTTGCCAGTTCCTATGCACATGCAGATTCAGCCAACTAATACAGGTTCCCAACATTAATTACACAGTATCAAAAAAATGGCGCTCAACGCATTGAATGCGGCAGGTAGAAGAGGGGACAGAAGAGGTTCTCGAGCCACGAGCCGCCAGCTGTGGATGTACAACTCCAATCAGGTACCAGATCCATCCACACCATCGCCCATACCCCTGCAACAATCGCCATTAATGGCGCACCAACCCGCGGCCTTGGGAAATGCAGAATACTGTGCGTCGCAACCGTTTCCCGCCAAGACACATCATCATGATATTTGAAAATATGCAGGGTCGAAATATCCCACATGCACCCCGCAGCAACCTTTTCAACACTTTATATACTAGGTCGCGAGCATATATGATGTCGGTGCTTTTGCTCCTGACGACACTAGTATAAGACCTTCATCATCCTCATCCTCCAGCAGCATGATATCCTGTCGCTCGAAAAATCACCCTGACGTCAGCATCATATCACAATATAACCTGCATGATAATCCCCTTCATTGGCACAACCTGATGCATCGGAGGAAAATCCTCCTGCTTATCCGATACCAAATGTCTGGCTGATGAACATCCTGATGACATCACCGTCATATTCGCAAATATCGGGAGATCTTGATGACGTCACCACACATCGGCATCAGGATGATATTCGGAAGATAACCGGATATTTAGAAATATCATCCTGATGCACAATTATCATGTTGCATTGTAGCTCCGCTATAAGATCAAGGTGATATATGAATATGACAGATATTTGAAATGATCACCCCCATTGGACAATGCATGAAGCCGACAGGCAGATATCTCCCTTTGGAAATATCATGATGCAGACAGGCAGAAAAGCGGATATCACCCTGACCAAAAATCCTGATGAAGTGATAAAACAACATCAGGATGATCTTGACTAAGATCACCCGATGTTCAAATGTGATGACCCCGATGAATATTGGGTCACGCTTAGGACTTTGCAGCAACATCATCAGGATGATCTTAACCAAGATCACCCGATGTTAAAATATCACTCCGACGAAAGATCATGCAAACAGAAAATATGATGACCCTCGCAAGCAACATCAGGGTGACAACCAGAAATATGATGATGATGACCTCCTCCAAAGAAAATATGATGCTGATGCTGAAACATGCTGAGGAGGTCCAAGGACTTAGAACCTTTTTTGGATTTTTTGGGAAGGTGCCTGCATGTTTATATGCTTGAAAACTGACTGCTCATGCAGGCACCAACACACTGTTTGTTTAAAAGCGAGCTAGATTTGACAATAAGCGACTGCTGTTTGCTCAAAGGCGAGCTAATTTAGCCTAGGCGACTGTTGTTTGATCAAAGGCGACCTGAATTACCAGAGGCGGATTTCTGCAGACCGATTGTTGTTTTCTTCACCAAATGCTCCATTTTTCATCAAATTTAGCCAAATTTGTACTCAAAATTTATGGAAACGGCCTCCTGGATGCAATGGTGAGGTTAGATTTGGGCTAAGAGATTATCTACATATATTTTTAGCTAAATCTTTGCAAACTAGGGTTAGAAAAATGTAAATTTTTGCTACAAAAGCTTGCAAAAATGAAAGATTAGCGCTCCACGAGATCTAAACTTCATAAAAACAACTCAAACAAGAGAGGTTAATCAAGGACCTGAGTCCCACTGGGCGTGCCAAATGTAGTTAGGGTAAAATTGCAAATCAGGGCAAATCAATAAACGGCAATGATAAAAACCCTAGCAATGCACAATGAAGCACAAGACAATATGAAAATCAAAATAACAAATATAAATGTAAACCGATCTCCACGCTATGCTTGATTTATCTCCATTGCTCTTCTCCACCTCGCATGAGCATGCAAGATTTTGAAGGATTATTGTTGAAAAAATGTTGGGTACTCACTTCTGCAGCATAACGTTGATAAGGATGCAAAGGCTCTAATGATATTTCAACAGCATGTGGATACTTGAGGACCAATGCATGCTAATGGCTTATGAGGGGGTTGATTTATAGAATTGGCTTGGTTCAAATGGATGGCTAGGATCAATTAGGGCTTTAGATTAAATGGATGAATAGGATTAAGTTAGGTTTCCTTGCACATTAAGAAATTGTAGTCAATTGACATGTGGCAAGGGAAGATAAGGCTTAGGTGTGTTTGTGTAGATAAATACTAAAATTAGGTCCCAATAGTTGTGCATGTGAAAGATTTGAATGAAAGTTGTATAACAACACATGATTGACTGGACAAGTGTTGGAATGTGATAAAAGATGAGTGTTTAATTCAAATAAAATATTTGAATTAGTTGAGATATGAGTTGGATATTAATTAAATAAATAAAATTTATTTAATTAATTAGATAAATGAATAGGATGGGATAAGATATGATGTGGAAATTAATTAAATAAATAAAATTTATTTAATTAATTGGGATGGGGATAAGATAAATGGGATTATGCATGTGAAATTAATTAAATAAATAAATTTATTTAATTAATTGGCTAAGTAGGATAAAGATGAGGATTTTAATTAAATAAATAAAATTTATTTAATTAATTGGCTTAATGGATAAATGGGATTAAGAGTGGGATTTAGGACAAAAATGGCTTATGATGTTTAGGATAATGTTTTAACAAGGTGTTGTAGGACATGGACAAAGTTGGGACAATTTTGGGTGTCTACACACATCCCTGCAAGAAACATGTTAGTGTCTACAACATCATGATAAACAACAACATCAATGCATATGATTAACCACACAAAGAGCCAAGGTTATACAAAGAATTCAGAGTTCGAGGATAACCTTGGGGCTATATCATGAAGCTCTCCGAATCGAGTACCGCTAAGGCCGGATTCAAAGGCAAACAAAGGTGCACAAAGCAGCAGTATTGTTAAGGTTTGTAAATGCGATAGAAACATCATGAAATTCACTACACAGAAAGCACGAGTGCTTCCACTAGCCAAGTGTTCAATAAAATATACCACCCCATCATCATATTAGGAAATAAGTCCATTTGTTAATTTCTCTCGAAAGGGACACTAGGCCTGCATCAATATAAATGTTTGTCGTCAGCCGCCCGCTAGGTGGAAACACTAGAGGAAGGGAAACAATAAATAAGAGAGGAGAAACAAGTGTCTTAGGGACAGTCATGTAGGAGGGTACCCCCAGGTCACCAACCGCGACGCTATGTTCGTAAGACACAACACTCAATAATGAAATCAAAGAGAGATAATTTAGAAGAATGATGATACAAATAGAAGGTCACAACAGAGGCGGTCTCCTGGTATCCTGAACCTTATGAGAGAATCTGAGGTCATTCTAGGAGGCCTAAACAATACATAACACATCACGGGGGAAGCACATCACGAGAGAGATAAAGGGTTAGAGATACTTACCTATAGGATCTTCCAATATAACCTTTGTCAATAATTAAATCGATGTCATTTTTCCATGGGTTAGGTGAATTATTAACTTCTTCTATTAGAACAATTATTGGATCATAGTTCATATAGTTATCTTTAGCCTCATAAGGTCTATTAAGAGAGTTTTCATGCTCATCATACTCAATGTATTGTGTTAAGTCTTCTGCTACCCAAGGGTATGTATCCATGAGAGATGTGTCATATCGAGACATGAAATTAATTAGCATGATATGCATTATTCCTTGAACAACATCAATACCCTCTTGTCCTTCTTTTATCAATTTTATTATGTTGTGAATCATGGGTATAGCTTCTTTAGCTATCCTCCCGGTTTGCACATATTCTTGGAATTCAACTAGGTATTTATCAAGTTTGTTTATTTGCTCATATGTTATCACATCAATAGGGACCTCAAAATAATGAATTATTTGTTCTTCTATTGTATGAGGCATGATGTCTTTCAAAAAGTGTGTTCCTTCTATTGTGTCGTTGACTTCTTCATTTTGGACCAACATACCCTCATGGGAAGAAGCATTTTTGAAAGAATGATTAGAGGACAAGTTTATATCATCATCACATGGATCATGTATTGAATGCATGGGAAAAGTGCTATCACCATCATATTTTTCATTTCTACTCATGGAGAATAACTTAGTTAAGCTTTCTAATGTCGTAGGATGTTCACTCATGAGGGTTAAAAATTGGTCAAAATCAAGATATTTGATAAATGCATACAAAGATACCATTGAAAAATGACATGAAGGTGCCATTTCAATGTTTTCAATGTAAAATCATATTTTAAAAGTTTTTCCAAAAGTATGTCAAAGATAAGTGCGAAGTGATATACCTAAAATAGCCTCAAATGTTTGATTTTTTATACTCTTTTCAATGCCAATGAATGAAACAAAGGATGTTGTAAGGATTTTAGTCAAGGGAAGCAAGTTATATGTCTAATATTAGTCCAAAATAGAAATATAATTACTCTCAACACACTCTTGATGCAAATCCAGGATAATACCACGTCAAAATATAGTGAAAATATGTCAAAATAGGCACTCTTTTCACCAAAATTCAATGCAAAAGAGCATAAGAAAGGGTCTTGTGAGGAAAATGATGATGAAAAGAAAATAATATCAGTAATAACAACCACTTTATGCAAAAATAACCAACACAACACGCTTTTAGTGCCACTTAAGCTAAAACCCTAGTGAAAATATAGCAGAAATATGCTATTTATCACAGTTTTTCAATTCCAAGACCTAGCAAAGGAGGTGTTGTAATGAATCTCAGGAGGTGCAGAAAAAAATAACAATGATATCAGTCACCTCCATAAAATTGATCAGAACATGCTTGGAGTGCAAACTAGGTCAAACCCTAGGGCAAAAATAGCTAAAATGTGTAGTTTTTCATCAAAATTTCACTACAAGAGCCCGTTAAAAGTGTGTTGTGAAGATTTTTATGAGGGGAAGAAAATTATTACCCTGATAAAATAAAATTAATGTAAAAATACCTTTCACAACACACCTATGGTGCAAGTTTGGAGAGTTGATAAGGCCAAATTTAGTGAAAATCGTTGTTTTCGAAGCCCTAGGTTTGAAATCTTGCGACAAAATGCTATGTGAATGTTTTGGAGTCTGATTTATGATAAAATTGACCTACTCTCAAATATAAAAATGATTTTCAAGCTTGAACATGCAAAATGCCCATGCAAATTTAATGAAAATGCATCAAAATTGCTAGTTTTTATTGAAATTTTCTATGCAAAATTGTAATTATTTTAAATCTAAATGCAAATTTACACTAAAATAAAAGACTACATCCAAATGTTAATTTGAATGAGACTCTAAGATCAATATAAAAATCTAAGAAATTTTTTTTGCCTACTAACCCTAAATATTGGAATTACTAGGTTATATAAAATTGTCAAAATTTCCACAAAACCCTAACAATTAAATGATGAAAATGTAATGAAAATTTCTAATTTTTTTGGATTTTTATGTAGTTTATATCAGATCTGATGTAAAAATCATGAATTAGGAAAATTTAGAAAGAATTGATGCAATTTAATAAGCCAAACAATGCAATTTTTTTGTATTTTCCAAAATTTTCATTTTTTTTGAATTTTCCTCAATGCAATAAAATGAATGACTATATGAATGAATGAAATTAATCTAAATCTGAAGACAGACATTCAACAAGTTGCAATTTAAGTCCAAAAACATGGGTTCACCAAAATGTTTAGGGGAAAATTGAATTTGTTAATGTTCTAGATTTTAGATGTTTAAATCTGCCTCTCCACTATACATTCAAGGATCTAGGGTCGAGTGACGAGCACTATCATACCCTAGGTCACTTACAGATGTAGGAAAACTTGGATTAGGGAATTTAAGTGTTAATTTTCTTTCTCTTATGCCCAATTAACCATTAAAACCCTAATTATGCAAATACGACAACAAATTGAAGAATGACAGAAAAACTCTTGCAGACAGGAGTAAAATACCAAATTACAGAATACCTATTTTTGGGGTTCTGAAGCAGAACAGTCGGGGACACTGGAGCGGGCGCCCAAGTACAAGGTACCAGTTTCTTTGCAGAATCTAGACCTCCTTCTGACATTGATCAGTCCTATAACTTCTATTTTCTAAAACTCAGATGCGGAAGACACTAGAGTGAGCACCCAAGTCTTGGAAGTGCTCCTGTGTCCTTTTCTTCAGATCTTGAATCCTTGATGCCTGCCAATCTTTCCTGCAACTCCACTTTTTCCAAATGTGACACCTATATCCTGTAATCATAAGACTTGGTTTAGGGGTTGTGGTGTTTAGAGGTTTGCCTCAGTCAAACCCCGAAGAACACTTAAGTCTCTGAACACCGTTGTCAGATAAAGAGTGCATGCCCTTGTAAGGTAGATCCAAAAACTAAATGAATCAATGATGAAATACAATATTATGTCACCTTGTAGTGAAGCTCTCATGGGAGGAAGATGCTCTTCATTCCATGAGGAAATTGATGCTCAAATCTGTAAATATCAACACACAAGTCTGCTCTTGCAACACAATAGAAATCCTTGAATCACCTTGAGAACACTTGAACATCACCATTGCCATCTAGTTTCTAAATGAATGTCCAAGCATGCTTATATATGCAACTACAAGCACTCCTGCCAAGATTTTAAAAATCAAAACTTACCATGTCAGCAAAAGGACAAAATAATGGTCATAAACTGACACCTAGAAATTAGGGCTGCCCCAAAATAGGGCAGGACTAGGGTGTAGGTACCCAAGTCCTCCCCCTATTTTGGGCAGGGTATAGCTCAAGGGGTCCACCTAGGTCCAATTTGCCATGGAACCCAGGTCTCATTCCATCGGGATGCCAAAATATGAACTAAGATGTCCTAAATGCATACTAAAGACCCAAGAGCTAAACCTTATGAGGGAAAATCCCCCAAGGGGATATTTTCTGATGTTACAGAATGAATGTGATGTGCACAAATATAGAAACCTGTGTGGAGTTGTAATATTGTGATTGCACCTTACACTGTAGCTGTAGACTATAGTTCTCTACAAATTTGACGACTGAAACAATTGGTTTATATATCTTTTCGTGGTAGTCTCCTCGAGAATGCCTATAATTCATTGGCATTGGTGTCCTCAATTCTTTGGTGCCTTCTAATGGCTCTTGATAAAGTTTTCCTATTAATTTCAATGCTTGACTTATCTTTCTAATGAGATGAGCTTTCCTTATTTGAGTACTTACTATAGTCGATGAAATGACATGCTGTGTTGCATTACTATCTTTTGTGTGTGAGGTGTTACCCACACTCTCATATGCACTCATTAGATTCTTGACAATAAATTTTTCACTTGAAGCCTCTAATGTTCTCAACCCAAGAATCTTCATAATGGACCTATACTTTATACTTCACATCATTTCAATGAATAGTTGACATCTTGTGGTCTCATTTAACTTTTCAAAGAATAATCTCCAAATCTTATGAGCATATCTTCTACAAGTGTGTTTTAGAATATTACATTCCAATGGATGCAAAATATTCTCATCAATATTAATCAAATACTTTGGCTTTCTATGCAAAATTCTAGGTGGTGTTAAGATAGATAAATTCATCTCAACATTAGGAATTTCATCAATATTTAAATGAGATGGGCTAGATGGCATACCTTCGATCAAAGATTGAATAGATGACATACCTTGAGGTTGAGGTGGGAATGATGGCATACCTCCTTCCTCACATGTGATTGGTGATGTACTCTCAACTTGAGATGCGGTAGATGGTGTCCCTACATGTTAACTTCCGGTAAAGGACGTGTATCCAACTACAGTATTCAAAACTCTCATAGCACGAGGTTTTTACATTCGTTCCCTTTGTGTCGCTAATACCATATCTCTTTTTCATGGTTGCGGTTCTTCTTCAATTAGCATGTCTTCATTTATCGTGTCCAATTTCCTCTTCTCATGAAGTCCCCCCATAGTTGCTACTTTATTTACATTCTTTGCTTCTATCTCTTCCTGTGTTGGTTTAATTCTTGATCGTTTCCTCAGCATGATAGAGAATTTATCTGTAGCATGATAAAGAGACAAATATTAGTTCCTAAGAAATGAATCCATACAAATAACTAAAATATATGCCATTCAACCCTTCATACAAAATAGGTATAAAGCATACAAAGCATTATTGCAAGCATACAAAGCATTATTGTAGGCATACAAAGCATTATTGCACAATGTTATTGAAGTCATACAAAGCATTATGGTACAAAGTTCACTTCAGTCCTATGAGGATAAGGACAAAGGAGAGTCACCTATTGAGGCTACAAGTGAACAGTACATGGGACTTCATGTTGACTACAAGGTTTAAGATGTGGGGGAGGCCTTGGTGCTAGTGGCATCAAACTACCTACACTTACTTGCAAATAGAGATCATCTCCTCACACATGAAGATTCAGCTTGCAGCCATGGGACAGAATTTAGGACACATGATACACTTGATTTTCACTTGGAGACGTCTTGTGGGCCAGCACTTGTTGATAACCATCTAATCATGAAAGGAGAGATGATTGAGATTGTGGGAGACATCACACTACGGCATGAGGTAAGGACTGATTTTCTAATGTGTGACAACAGTCCATTATCTTCACATTATCATGTTATGACAACCAAGAGGATCAACCTTAAGGCTTATGATTTTCATGGAGACACTCATGTTGAACTTTGCACTTTGCTGTGACTGAACTATCTTGAGACCCTATATCAATTCCATGGCAATATGACTGATTTGTAGTATTTAACTTGACAAGATAATAGTATTTCATTATGCTTAAGGGATTGTATATTTATATGTTGTAAGGATTTATTCTTGTATATATTGACATCATGGTATGTTAAGGTTGTTTAATCCATTATTGTACATACTTATTAAAGAGCCCAAGTGTAGAAAATATGCATGGCACCATGTGAGATTGTAGGTTGCTTTCTTGATTGTGATTGTGTCTATTTTAATTAATATTGACCTTTGAGATATCTTTTATTATGTAAACCATGAATTGATTTAAAACATAGTCTATTATAAGGACATTTGTGTGTGATGACTAAGCTCTTTGGGTAGTAAAAACTATGATGAACTATAAATGCAAAATGTAAGACATGCATGCAAAATGTGGAAGCATAGACAAGGCAGATGAACTATAAAATAAAAAAAGTGAGACTAATATAAACACAAAATATGTAAACCGTACAAGTAATATAAACATGTATGATAAAGCATGATAAAGTAATTCAAATAGAATTAAAGAAAATGTAAATAACATGCATGTAAAGACTTGACATACCTAAAAAATGAAGATTTGAATGTAGAGAGTACCCAATTATGTAGTGTTTTTTCTTCTTGCATCAAACTCCTCAACAATTTGAGTTTTCACCACTTGCTTCCTTTTCAACGTTAAATTAAATAACACTCAAATAGAATTAGTAACAACAATACTATTAACCAATATATAATGTTAAATTCCTACAATTCAATCGCAATTAACATTGCAACACTACAAAAATTGAAACGTGAATTGATATATATCAAATTCAATGTGAAAACTATGTTATTTCCTCCTTCTTAAGTTGGCAAAGTAGAAAAAGGTGGTGGAAAGTTCATGCAAAGGTGGTAGGAGTGGGTGTAAAAAGTTGGGGGGCCAAAAGGTGGCTAATTTTTTTTTTAAACTTGTAAGACATAACGCAAGCGTGTTATAACATGAGCATGTTTTGTTTTAGTATTTAAAAAAAACCTACATTGAGGCTCATTCATTTCATTTTCTTGCACCTGCAATCTGCAAACCCTAAGGAGTGCACTTGTGTTATTGGAGACCAGTTTTGACACCAAATTCTCGCTGATTCATTGCCAAAATGCCGCCACGACATCGGAGAGACCAAAGGAGTGAGTTGTATTTGTTTTTTAATGTGAATTTGTTTCTAAATAGGTAGGTTTAAGTTGATTTTTTATGTAAATTTCCTTAATTGACAGGAATTGATAATGTACCTCCTCCTCCTGCTCCTCCTCCTCCTCCTCCTGAAAATCCACAAAATATTAAATCACTTGAACATGAAATACCTATTGAAGAACAACCCCAACAACAAACACCTCCATTCATTCCTCAACATGCCCCTAGAACACAAGAAAATCTAATGGGGCAAATTGAAAATAATAAAAAAATAAATTAAGGACATAATTGCAAGGTTGAAAGATCCTACAACTTCAAACTCGCATAGATCCACACTTGCTCAATCTCTTGAATCTATGTTATCAAATGTAGATTCAATTAGCAAGCAAATATCTAGTTGGGCAGAAAAGAGGAGAGAATTTAGAGAGTACTATGTAGACAAGTTGTCATATGAGCAAGTAAAAAATGAACAAATTATAAAATTGGACTTGTGTTCCATTTTTACAGACCCATGAACAAATCAACCACTACCCCTTACATGCAAGAGGTTCCCTATCCATTGGTGCAACAACCAAGCGATAAGGGACAATTTTGGGCAAAGGTGGTGGATGGTTTTTGACCATCCTCCATGCAACAATAATGAGGTCCCGCAATACTTTTTGAGGAAACTCTACTACGAGTTTGTAAAAAACAAAGTGCTAAACTATTTTGATATGCGGGACTTCCAGGGTAGAGGTGGCGGATCAACGCAGGATAGACCAAGGGCACATGTTGACCCACAGCGGCCAGCGAGATGGGCACTTGCTATACCAACCCATGAGCATGTGTCTATCCCTTTCATTGTGAAGGAGAGTGCTGAGGTCGAGACACTTCAGTCCATTAGTGCCTTGACCCAGAGCATCATAGAGTAGGCCAGTCCTGTAGCACAGTGTGGGCCGATGGAGAGTTTGAGGAGTAGGGTTCCACCTGATACTTGTCAGGCCTGTGGGTTAGCCTATGGTTATGACCCCATGGATAGTCAGGACGTAGGTACGTAGGCTACATCTGCAGCTGAGCAGATGGTGATGACAAATACCCTCTTGAGTGAGACTTTCAGCCTTGATACTCAGGTAAATGTTTGCAAGTTCATTGAATTTAATTTATTAAATTTTATTTTTGAACTGCAAGATTAACTAATTTAGTTTGATGATTTTAATGAAATTTCAGGGTCATAGCATTGATGTAGTTTTCAATGGTTCTCCACCTGCATATTACACTACGACATCTACTATCGGGGTATGTAACTAGTAAACAATTATAAATATTACATGTGAATAGCATCATTGTATGAATGGTATTCTAATATCTAATTTTGGATGTTGAATAGGTTAATATTGGAGATTTCACAACAACACCTGCCTGTGGTAGCAGACTTCAAAGCTTCACGGAGGTAATAAAATAAACAATTTAATTAATGAATTATACTTACTAGATTTTTGTATTTTATATTCATATCGTTGGTTACATTTCATTGCACATCTTTCAAACTCAAAGCATTACTAGACATTGCATACTAATAACTAGATGTTGATAGATGACAAAATTCCAGTTACAATATAGTTATTTGAAAAAATGCCTCAAAGAAATGTGGTCTCATGGAATGCCATGACAAGCAGATGCATAAACAAGGACATCACCATGAAACCACATTTCTTTGAGGCATCTTTTCAAACAACTCACTGCCTTTTCTATGCTACCACATTTTCCATATATGTCTACCACAACTTGTTGATCCCCTCCACACTATTCTTTGACAAATTCTCTCTAATAAACTCATCCAATTACCACCAATTAGACCCCAAGACATGATACCAGAGAGGGGTATGAGCCTATGACATCTTATATAGCATATGATTGACTCCAACATCATCTAGGTCCCTCCTTTGTTGACTCTAAAATTCCCCATGATGGTAATGTCTTCACCATTTCTCATAGCCCATAACAACTAGTTGTTATAAACATGATATTTCCACAGTCCATGATTTGCAAGAATGAGCTTCTGGTAAAGACTGCGTGTTGCTTTTTTTGGATCAACATTTCGAATCACACTCCGTGATTCATCATCAAGATGAGAAGAGGAGAATAAGTGAGTTGCAATTGCAGAAAGAGTTCCTTAAAAAGAGAGAGTAGGGGTTGTGGGCGCAGAGTTTAACAAGAGGAAAAGAGAATAAAAAACAGCTAAAATTAGGAGAGTGAAGAAAAGCCTAAGAGTGGAGACAAAGGAAAATGCAAGGAGGATGGAGAGAGGACATTAATCTCAAAAAATATAATTACCTACGAGAACTAAAAGAAAAGGAAAACCAAAAAAGAAGAAGACCTCAATTAAGACAAAAAAAGAAATCATATAAGACAAAAATAAATAAGTTAAGATTAACAAATTTGAGTGCGCACATATATATATATATATATATATATATATATATATATATATATATATATATATATATATATATATATATATATATATATATATATATATATATGTATGAGAAAATAATATGAGTGTACTATATAGTACACTTATAGTACACTCATATTGTGGGTCCCCAAAGAAAAATCACTTAATCCAAATGAAGCATTCACAATTCAAAAATCTCAAAAATCTCGTTCCCTATCACAAAATCCTACAATTCCTAAGAATATTTGGGTCCCAAAATTACTCAATCGGCAATCTCATATGAAACTATCTCCATTACTCCCATCTCACCCTTCTAATCAAAAGCTTTAGAATCCAATTCGGTGTGTGAAAACATTGGTCTTGATTCCCACAACAATCCCACATACCTCCATCTCCCCATCTTCTATCTACTATCCCACATATTTCCCACATCATATCCATATGGTCCATGCTTTTGCATAATCCACATCATAATTAACTATCTTTCCCTGCATAATCCACTATCTACCTTCTCCATCTCCCTCTCATGCAATCCTCTACCAACATCCATGCACAAAATGACACTTGACATGATCCATGTGTAACACCCCTTTATAATGGGACATTATCATCTTTCATGGAACTAGATGCTTGAGCCCCACCCTCTTCCAAATTCCTCCTATCCATATTCCCCTGTTCCATCCAAAAAAAATTTAAAAAATGAAAAATAAAATAAAAGAAAAGAAAAAATCAAAATAGTAAAGAGAAATCCCTTCATTCAATGGTGAAAACCACCTTGGTGGCACTTTGGATAAGTACCATGATGAAAACCTGGCAAACATGCGTCATGTTTAGATTCCTTGTCTATGTGTCTTACACTTGGGGGCATGTTGTCTCATCTATCCCATCCTAGTATTTTCCTCCTATCCTACCATCGTCATCCATCATATCCTCATACCTACCTATGCCATTTGCCTATCCACATATCCATCTTTCATTCCTCCTTTTGATCTTGATACAGACATGGGGGCAAAATGTTGAAAAATTCTTTGGACATCTCTTGATCTACCTCATCCTTTCTATCCAATCCTATCATCTTATTGTCATAAGCTTCATCATGTAAAATTCTAAGCATTATACCTAGAGTGGGGCATGTTATTCCTACGCGACATAATCCTTGGAGATCACATACTGAATTCTTCTGTCCATCTATCCTTTATGTATTTCCCATATATTATCCACTATTACCCATCTTTCTACCAATCCATCCATTTTACACTTCCTAGATCCCTCCCATCCGTCTACCTATTCATGATTTTCCCTTGTCATTGGTATCTAGCATCTACGATATCTAGATTACAATTCAATGTCATCCCACAACATTTCCAAAAATCCAAGAAAAATCAAAACATTTCCCAAAAATCCAAAAAAATTACAATATTTCCAAAAATCCCAAAAAAATAAAAAAAATTCCCAAAAATCCAAAAAATCAACATTCCCAAAAATCCAAAAAAATCAAACATTCCAAAACTCCAAAAAAAATTCAATATTCCCAAAAATACAAAAAAATCAAATATACAAAAAATCCAAGCAATAAATCCAAATGCAAGTCATCCTTAATCTTTACCAATCTAGTCAAAGGAATCAGCCCAAATCATCCAATCACATCCTTGGTCTTGATTCTAATCTTGTTGTCAACCAAATCAATCAATCATTATCATCATCATCATCAATGGGATGTATCATTCCCCGCAATGACAACACTATCTCAATCAATCAATCAATCAATTATCAGTTTACAGCTTGACAAGGGCAATACCTTGTTTGTTTTTGAATCAAGCAAAAACATTCATTCAATGCATTGTACCTTAACCAAAATCACATATCCAATCACTTTATCAATTGCCACATCATTCGATCTCAAAAAATCATCATCCAACCTCACCTAGGGATATATCATTCCCATCATCAAGTGCCTATCCAAACATCACTTAAACTCTTTGGCAAGTGATACAATGGTTGTGTGACTTGTGTTGTCATTTGGTCTTTTGTTTTTAATTTTATCTTTTATATCTCCTTCTTTTGCTTTATCAAATCTACCTAGATCCATTTATATCTTGGTACGTTACGATTAGCAAAGAATGGGGCATAGCATTTTGCGTGTCTGTTGGATATTCTTATCACTATAGTTAATATTCATATCTTGTGTCTAGACAAGGTTGTATTATGCTATGTATAAGGATACTCCTTTTGTTTGCAGTGTCAAGTCTGTGCAAAGGATATAAAGTCGCTCTGGTTCCCTATACCTTGGTGCATAATATCCTCTTGATATATCAAATAAGGACTACTCTACACATTATACCAGCATAACTATATCTTCTCTATCCACTATATCCATTATGACCTATCTTTATCCACTATCTTTTTCACCTATCTCTTTCACCTCAACAATCTATCCATTCCTAACCTTTAACTTTATCCATCCTTTCTCTTGCATCCATTTCTTTATCCAATCTCTTTTCATCCATATTGAGAGCATACTCGTGTTCTCCTAACCCGCCTATCCTCTCGAGGGGGCATCCCATCCTTACTTCATTCCTCCTCATCACTCCTTCAAGTGGTTAGGACGTCCTTTTCCCTCCATCCATACATTTTCTTCTATGAAATGATGTTACTTCTCTTAGTCACAACATTATATCAAAGAGGGGCAAAATGTAGACACATAAAACTAACCATGTCTTACAACATTGCCTTTCGACATCCCCTTGCATCCTCTTGCAATAGTTAGTGACAACTTGTCCTAGGTCCCCTTTCATGACCACTTACATCATTCCCATTAGTTAAATAAACTACATTTATTTAACTAAATCCCTCTTATCCTTTTGTCCTCCATTTGCACCAAATTAAATAAATCTTTTTTATTTAATCTTGTTTTCCTCCTTCATCTGATTTAAATAAATTAAATATTTATTTAAATCCTACATGTCTCATAATTTAAATAATTTTATTATTTAAATTATTTATCCCCAAGTTCACATTCCTATTTTTGACCTCATTAATTGTGCATCATAAGCACTTCCTCTTCAAAATCAATTAGAAATCCTATTTATTCCCACTCCTATCCTAATTTTAATCACATGTCATCCTCATTTAAAGTGCGTCATAAGCACTAGAATTGACTTTCACTCCTATCTGTCCACATCATCCCTCACCCTTCTAATCTTGGCCATCCATTTTATTCCCTCTCCTTCTATAAATCAAACTTCCATTTTCATTTCAAACCCTCACACTCTCTCACCAAATTTCCATACGCACGCATATCTCTCATTTCTCATTTATCTCATATCATTTTCTGGTTATGCTAGTTGTGTGAGCATCCCACAAATACATCCACAGGACAAATCAATGGAGCTTGAGTGCACTCTATTCTGTCCTATCACAAATATTATTTTGTGCAAGGTTTGAAGGTATATTTTTATTGTTTATCTGTATGTTATTGTCTTGCATAATTTTTGAGTTTCACTACCTTTATCTTAGTTCAACTGAGTTAACTTGTAATGCCTCTAATGTTTGTGCCTTGTATGTCTATTGACTTTTGTTTTGGTTTTGCTACTGCGATCAGTGATGATATTTTATATTGTCATCAATGTGTTCTCACAAAGGTTTTGTATTGGCATTTAGATTTCTAACTATGTATTATGGGATGCGTATGTTATGCCTTTATATGTTTGGACTATTTTATTGTTTCAACTTTAATGTTTTCACTATATATTGTATAGGTGTAATTATTATGTTTGATTTGGCATTCTAGGTTACTATTGATTTTTGCATCTCTATGTCTAGGTAATGTTCATCATAGATGATTCCTTCTAGATGTGATACTTTATTGATTCATATTGATATAATGCTGTGTGCATTTCTTTGACTATTCTCTATGGTGCAGGTATGCTTGATGTTTCACCTAAGTGTGGAGGTATAGGGTTTTCCTTAATGGTGGTTAATTTGGAGATAGTTGTATTGGGTAAAACGTGGTTTTTAACCTCTATCTCACTCGATTTGAATGTGAGATGAGTCTTGTGAATCCCAATGTGAATCTAGATCTAAATTGATGGCAATTCTAGAATCTGTATATGTTATGTGCAAACCTGTGAAGTGAGTGGGTCCTTCGTGTGTGGTTGTGTTATCGTTTTGCATTATATTTTAATTATTTTGATGTGTATTTGTTGCATTTATGAAATATCAAATTCTTTGAATAGAAATATAACTAATTGCACCTTAGTAGGAAAGTTTATTGAAGTATTTTATTACTAGGGGAAGAAAATTGAATTGTATTTAATGATCCTTTCGAAATAAAATATTAGCTTTGAAAATATCAAATTTAATTAAAATTTGTGTATTACCTTATTAAATCATTAGCATGGGAAATATTAAATATAAGCTAATTATTATGCATTAGCTTTAATTTTATGATTGTGCAAGGAAAGTTATTTGTTGGATTAAAGAAAAGATTTATTTCAAATGCTTTTAGTTTGGAAAATATCTTATTTATAAAAAGCTCATTTTATTGGAATATCTCTGGAGTGGGAAATATACAAGAAAGAATAGGTTTTTTTTAAGGAGGCACTTCTTGTATTTTGCTTGAAACCCTCTCTTTACTCCATTGGAATAGAATTTTTGGAAGATTGAAAGGGAAGGGATTGGGATTGCTTTAGCGTGGAATTGGCTTGGTGTGGAATTGCTCGTGTGTGGCAAGGATTGTGTGTGAGTCCACTCTTCAAAGGAGCTTTTCTTCCATTGACTCAAATCTTTGTTTGGGAAGGTATTTCTATCCTTTTTGTCGTACTTGAAATAAATTTCCTTCAGTTGCCATGTCCACAATATGTGGATGCATATGGCCTCCATATTGTAGAAATGATTTAGCTTAGTTTCTTAGTTTATTTTGCATAATTTAAATTTTAAAAATATGCAATTTGGAGCCAAGGTTATGGAAAATTTTCTTTGAATCCCTTTTGAGTTAATAATGTTGTAGTTGTACCTACTTTTGATGCATTTTTTGATCTTATAATCCAAGATCAAGAAGAAATGATTCAAATGAGCATCATGAATTCTTCTAAGACACATGCATTAATGGATAATAAACCTAAGGGACAAATAGAATTAGAGGATCTTGAACATAAACAAACTTGAAGAAAAAGAAAAAGCCATAGAAAGATAACACACAATCTTCATCAAAATCATATTCTGAATCATCTTCCTCAAAAGGGGATTCATCTAAGAAATAAAATCCGTCATATGCATATTGCAAAAGAATAGGGCATGATGAACATAAATATTATTCAAAATAGATTGATTATCTAAAGAATCTTCTTAAGAAGAAGAATATGAAATTGCCTTTGACTTTGTCATAAGATTCATCATCTTCTAAGTTTGAAGATCATAAAGTTAAGGCACTTGTTGTAAGGGATTCTAGTTCAATGAAATGGAACCTTGACTCTGGAACTTTCCATCATATGGTTCCACCACAAGATATGTTTTCTTCATTTGAGACTTTTTCTATCTCGTATTCTAATAGGTAACAACACTTCTATGAGTATTTATGGGAATGGGTTTGTTGACATAGGTGAGGGATCATTTAATGATATCTTTTGTGTATCTTTCTTATCAACTAATCTCTTATCCATGTATTAGATTACACATAGTGTGAGAGGTAAAAGTTGTTGAATTTCCACCTGATTCTGTGGTTACTCAAGATTCGTAGAGTAGTGGTATTATTGTAGTTGGGGAGGTAGATGATTATTCTAGACTATATGCTTTCTCACGTTTTGCTTCTAATAGTCCTTCAATAGATGTTCATACTTAAGCATCTAGTGTGAATAATTTTCAAGATGTGCAATATGGTCAACTAGACCTCTAAGTCCTTCAATATTATTTTGTCTTCATTAGCATAGGATGCATCACATCTTAGGAGCTACCTAGTCTCTCTCTTCTAGAGAGTTTCTATATTACCTTCTTTAGGGGTATCATTATACGCGGGTACCTAACATGGCCTAGTTTCCAAGACTCGTTTCTCTTTTTCTCACTTCCTCCTAAGTTGCAATTATGGGGGTGTTGCTGAAATAGCTATTTCACCTTGGATATATCTCTATCTTAAGTGTGATATTATACCTATTTAACAAGTTATTTATTTATTCTCACAGGTAGGTAGCTAATAATGACATGTGTACATCTTGACTTGAGGTACATACGTGCCACCACTACTTGGTCAATCCTCGATTGATGGTAGTTAGGTTCCACCTTTGTTTAAACAAGGCTACCTCTATCTCAGTTAGACTAATTTAACTTGTACTACCTTTGGCTTTTGTACCTTGTATGTCTGTTGGATTCTTTTTTGGTTTCATTGTTGTTATCAGCAGTGATGTTTTATATTGCCATCAATGTGTTCTTGATGAGGTTTTGTATTAGCATTTAGATTTATAACTATGTATTATGGGATGCATATATTATGCCTTTATACATTTGGACTATTTCAATGTTTCATCTTCACAATTTTACCTATTTATTATATAGGTGTAACTATTATATTTGATTTGGTATTTTAGGTTACTATTGATTTTGTATCTCTCTTAGATGAGATCAAGGATCCAAGTCCCATGGCTCTCAGCCTCTAGGAAATAGGGATAATGAAGTCCACGGTTGGTCTCAACCTTTTTGGCCACCATCCACCTCTTCTCATGGGTGTGGTGCTCCTAGTTGGCCAAATTTTGGCAAGATTCCTTACCTAGAGCTGGGAATTTCTCCTGTTCGTGCTCAAACCTACAAATGGCTCTCTTGAGGAAGAGGGTGCTCTCACTGGATAGGAGCCTATTGATGACACTTCGGTCCTTGGTGATGTTTGGGGAAAACCGGATGATAAAGACCCCCTCCTACTGGTGTTGCTTTAGCTACTTAATGCTTTTTATGATGTTTGGGCTTGGCCTTTTGTTAACTTTTGTCTTTATTTTGGACTATGTCTCGCATAGACTTTGAGAGTGTGCCTTTTTACCACCTATCCTTTTTTTTTTGTGAATATTGTACTATTATCTTTTTAGTTTTTAAAAACTGATAAAGGCTTTATTCATCAAAAAAACTAAGTCAGTTGTAAAAGAAACCTATAATACCAATGCTTTTATTAGGGCAAATATGTCGCACTGTACATCTCTTTCGTTTTGACACCTTATGTTTCTTATCACTATTATCTTTAACGCCTCATTTTTTTACTAAGTCTAGTATGTAAAGAACTATCAAATGGATTCTTCTAGCCACTAAGAGAGTTAGTTGAAATGAAGGAGGAGATTATAGTTTTGATGTTAAAGAAGCATCCCTTTATTTCCCTTTAGTCAAATGATGACATCTAAATATACAAGCTTCTCTAATATATAATCCTGATACTAAAAGAAAATTTTCATAAACTACCCTAAATCCCTAAGGAGAAAATAAAATTTCAATATCCCATGCATTAATACTTCTTGACTACATCGAAATTTCAATGTATTACACACCAGTTTACCATCATGATTTCACACTGAATTGTTCACTCACCATTCTTCATTGTTAAGGATATGATCCGGGAATTGACAATGAGATTTGTTGTTATCACGATCATCATTATTGTATTCGAATTTTTAAAATAAATAAATGTCAGCCGTTCTAGAGAAAGTCACATTTCCGTTATTTTTTAGGAAAGCAGCTAAGGAAATAGTGCAAGTGTAAAACAATTAGAAGAGAAGGAAGATCTAGGAACTAAATCCTTCCCAGATTGTGAAGACATTGACCATATATTGTCCTTACCATATTCCTTCGATTAGTCCTTTATGTCTTTGTCTGGAAAGATGTGCAGATATCCTTAATTATTAACTTGCTTGCATGGGATCATTACGAGGATGTGTTTCTTTTTGGGGTTTACTGAGAGCGGATGAGATAGGAATGGGAATTAAGATCTTGATGGCAAATAGAGACGAATGTTGAAATAATTGGGAAATCTAGGTAATCTTGGTGAGGTTGTTAACAAGCTTTTCTTGGATTCACCCACCACCTTTGGTTGTCCTTTCCACTGCTCCTCTTTCTTTATAATCCTCTCTCATTCTCACAGAGTCATGCCCAAATACAATTGTAATTGCAAAGCAATTCTAGCTTTCTATGCCAGAGAAAAATAGTAGCACTAGCCATCAATCTATCGTCTACACGTAGAGATTAAACGATTTGCTTTTAGATGTATAGATGTATTGAATCTCATTCTAAGAAACATGCATTATAAGGCTGGTGCTGTATTGTGGTCCCATAAAGTATTTTAGTTTCGCTGAACCCATGTTTGACATTGGAGGTAGAGTTAAACTAGAAATTGTTATTTGATCAGAAAAGGAGTGAAAGTGTAGGTGTAGAGTGTAGAGATATCTAGAGCAGAATGGCTGCGTTAGAGGGCGAAAGAGGGTTAGGGTTGACATGGACGGGAAGCCTGCGTTCTGGGAGCACCAGATTGTTTGGAAGATCAGACAGTGTTTTTGGATCCAAACATCAACAGCAAGAGAATGATGAGGAGGCGCTCAAATGGGCGGCTTTAGAGAAACTTCCCACATATGATCGCATAAGAACATCCATTTTCAAACAGACTGAGGGAGATGATGAGATTCTTCACCAAATAGATGTAAGAAATATGGAGTTGGGGACACGACAACAATTGCTTGACAGGCTTGTAAAGGCTGCCGACCAAGACAATGAACCCTTTTTGCATAAACTTCGGGAAAGGATTGACAGGTACAGCTACTTGTTGTTTTCTATTCAAATGTGAAACACTATTTAGAATATGGGTATAATCGGTTTGTTTGTTTGTTGTAACTTGTAATCAGGGTGGGGGTTACTTTGCCTGAGATAGAGGTCCGTTTCCAGAACCTCAATGTGGATGTTGATGCATACATTGGAAGCAGGGCATTGCCTACGCTCTTCAACTATACAGCTAATATGGCTGAGGTATTGACCAATGAATAAATCCATATTTTTGATGCTCTACTAGTATTCACTGTAGATATCTGATGTTTGGGGATTTCTCTTTCTCTTTGTCAGAGTCTTTTGGAGTCACTTCATTTGTATAAGAGCAATAAGAAAACCATGACGATTCTGAAGGATGTGAGCGGTGTCATAAAGCCTGGCAGGTGAAGATATACCCCTTGATGCAATGTTGAAATAACTTGTTAAAAAATGCACCAGTAGAGCTTAACGAATTGACATTATGCAGAATGACACTTCTTTTGGGTCCGCCCGGTGCTGGAAAGACTACTCTTCTCTTAGCTCTTACAGGAAAACTGGACGCAACACTAAGGGTTAGTCAATCTCTCTAGACTCTAGCTCCAGCCAAATTTGTCTTTCATAAGATTGCCATAAATTATAAACCCAAAGAGAAAATGAATTGAATCAAATGATGTGAATGTTTCAGGTGAAAGGAGAAGTAACGTACAACGGACATAGGATGGATGAATTTGTGGCGCAGAGAACGTCTGCTTATATTAGTCAGCATGATTTGCACATTGGAGAAATGACTGTGAGAGAGACCCTCGACTTCTCGGCTCGATGCCAAGGAGTAGCTGAAAGATATGGTAACTATTGTTCTATATACCGAATAATAATAATTGCCTAAGAGGATAAAAGCTTATTAATATATTGGTTGCACAATGCAGATGTGCTAAGTGAACTTTCGAGACGAGAGAAGGAGCAGGGGATCAAACCAGACCCCGACATTGATATCTTCATGAAGGTACTTGATAATACAATTCACTTGCCTAGCCTAAGATAATAATTCTTTGTAATTCCACTCGCCTCACGACAAGGAGTTGTTGAATTTTTTCCCTAGGCTGCAGCTATGGAGGGACAGAAGTCCAGTATGCTAACAGACTATGTTTTGAAGGTGAGATGATTGTAGATCAATAGGCTTCTAGAATACAATGACTCCATTTTGAATGTATATTTATATTTAAAAAATATATCTAAAGTACATCGAGAGATATCCTTTTTGAGGCACCTAATATTAGGATTAGTGATACAATGACTCCATTTCGAACATAGAAGAATAACCAGAATTAGCCATGATTGTGCGCAGATTTTGGGGTTAGACATATGCGGGGATACGTTGGTGGGAGACAATATGACGAGAGGGATATCTGGAGGTCAAAAGAAAAGAGTGACAACTGGGGAGATGATTGTTGGACCTGCAAAGGCATTTTTCATGGACGAGATCTCAACTGGTCTGGACAGCTCTACAACATTTCAGATTGTGCAATGCTTGCGACAAATTGTTCACGTGTACAATACAACAATGGTGATTTCGCTCTTGCAACCTGCTCCAGAAACCTTTGATCTCTTCGATGATATCATTTTACTTTCAGAAGGGCAACTTCTATACCAGGGCCCCCGAGAGTCAATAGTGCAATTCTTCGAGTCCATGGGTTTTGCTTGCCCCGAAAGAAAAGGTGTTGCAGATTTCCTGCAAGAGGTATACTCTTACTCTTCTTCTTCTCCTTGCTATGTTAACTTGAACGAACATATGCAGTACAGAATTTCACTAGTTTTTTCATGCACAGGTAACATCTAGAAAAGATCAAGAGCAGTACTGGATTAGAAAAAGCCAGATATACCATTACGTCCCTGTGAAGGAGTTCGCAGATGCATTTCAATCCTTTAAAGTTGGTGTAGACCTAAATTCGCAACTGGCCGTTCCATATGATAAAAGTAAAAGCCATCCCGCAGCTCTTACAACCAAAGAGTATGGTTTGGGCAAGATGGAGCTTATTAAAGCTTGCATTGACAGAGAGATTTTGCTGATGAAGAGAAGCTCCTTCATTTATATATTTAAGCTCTTCCAAGTAAGTCCAATATTAGGTTATTACTGTACTGTATTTTTCAGCATACATTAGTACCATAATTTTTCCCTAAATTGTCTTGATGTTGATGACAGATTACAACGATTGCCTTGATTACGCTCACGGTTTTCTTCCGCACAGAAATGAGTGCTGGAAGTATAGAGGGCGGGGAAACTTACTTCGGGGCTCTGTTTTTTACGTTGGTTAACATCATGTTCAACGGATTTGTAGAGCTGTCTATGACGATGATTCGCCTTCCGGTGTTCTACAAGCAGAGAGATTCTAAGATGTATCCGGCCTGGGCTTACTCACTTCCCACATGGGTAATGAGAGTCCCTCTGTCACTTATGGAGTCTTCCATTTGGGTCATTCTTACCTACTATACCATTGGCTTTGACCCAAATCCAAACAGGTATTCAATTTGGCCAGTGCAATCAATTCCTCATCCAATGTGATTCCAACATTTAATCCATTCCATTTCCTGACGCAGGTTTTTTCGCCAGTTTTTCCTCTTATTCATCCTCCACCAAATGTCTCTGTCGCTTTTTCGTTTCATTGCTGCAGTCGGACGAAGTCAGATTGTGGCAAACACATTTGGATCATTTGCACTTCTGCTTATATTAGTTCTTGGCGGATTCATTGTATCCAGAGGTGCCATACCATTTTCAGCAAAATATCACTTGACATATACAAAAAACTAGAACGACTAATCGAGACTTTGAAATAATTTAACATTCATTGCGGATCTTGTGTCTGCAGGTGATATTAAGCCCTGGTGGATATGGGGTTATTGGGTATCTCCTCTCATGTATCCTCAAAATGCCATTGCAGTGCTTGAATTTCAAGCACCCCGTTGGCAAAAGGTTAGGATCGGAACTGAATTGAAATTTAAAATTTATGCAATCCAGGAGCATTGATGTTGTTAAAATTTTATGATAATGTTATGTTGGTTATTTTTGCAGCCCGGAGAAAACATTGGTAGAGAATTGTTGGAATCTCGTGGATTGTTTGCTGAAAGCTACTGGTATTGGATGTCCCTTGGAGTGCTGGCAGGATATGCTATTATGTTCAATTTGCTCTACACTCTGGCATTGGCATATCTAGATCGTAAGTTGAATTTTTTAAATCTCCACTCCCCCTTTCTCTGTTTATTTAATTACCTAACTAATGGGTAATTCAAATAATTCAAGCTATCTCTCCACGTAAATCACTATATATGATTGTCACTTGTGAAGCTCTTGGGAGACCTCAAGCATTGATTCCAGAAGAAGGCGTAGAGGAAAACCATGCAGATAGAATGGGGGAAAGTAGACAGACTCCACAAGAAATGAAAACTATTTCCTCAGTTGGAAGTAAGTTTGTTTCAATTTTGTGAAGGATCAGATGTTTTTCTTTGTTTGAATCAAATTTGGATTGGGATGTTCACAGTTGTGGGGAATATTAGTAATGTTTCCATGGTATTTGATCACAGGAGGTAAGAAGGGAATGGTGTTGCCTTTCCAACCTTTGGCAATGGCATTCGAAAATGTCAGTTACTTCGTCGACATGCCTGCAGTATGCTCTCTCCCCTCCCATCCCTCATAGATTGTATTTCTTGGCTAAAACTAATCATAACTAGAGAAAGTGAAACTGAGTCAAGTTGGATATGATATATGTAGGAAATGAAGCAGCAGGGAGTTACAGAGGATAGACTCCAGCTATTGCGTGAAGTGAGTGGGTCCTTTCGGCCTGGCGTGCTCACTTGTTTGATGGGGGTGAGTGGTGCTGGGAAGACAACATTGATGGATGTTCTTGCCGGAAGGAAAACAGGGGGATACATTGAAGGATCCATCACTATCTCTGGCTATCCAAAGCAACAAGAGACTTTTGCTCGCATTTCTGGTTATTGTGAGCAGAATGACATCCATTCTCCCTATGTTACGGTTTACGAGTCCCTCGTTTATTCTGCTTGGCTTCGTCTTCCAAAGGAGGTTGATCCTCAAGCAAGAAAGGTATATATAACGTGTATTAGCTTGTAATTGCACTTTCCTCCTCCCTCCCTTAATTTTCTAAGTCTGAATACAATGTGGGTGAGCTTTATTAAAATGAAGTAAAGTGTTGTAATAATTTTCTGGAATGTATATTGCAGATGTTTGTAGATGAAGTGATGGAGCTGGTTGAGTTAAACAATCTGAGAGAATCACTGGTTGGGCTCCCTGGAGTGAACGGTCTTTCCACAGAACAACGCAAGAGACTGACAATTGCAGTTGAATTGGTGGCAAATCCTTCCATCATTTTCATGGACGAGCCAACATCAGGTTTGGATGCAAGAGCTGCTGCCATTGTTATGAGAGCTGTGCGTAACACTGTGGATACAGGAAGAACTGTCGTCTGCACCATTCACCAGCCCAGCATTGATATTTTTGAAGCCTTTGATGAGGTGGGTAAATTACCCAAATTATACTTGTATCATCAATTTTCTATTGAGTAGGTAGTAATTAAATGAATGTGAATCGCTGCAGCTTGTGTTGATGAAGCGTGGAGGGCAGATGATATACGTGGGACCTCTTGGTCGCCACTCTCAAACTCTAATTGACTACTTCCAGTCAACAAAAGGAGTTCCTTACATCACACCGGGATACAACCCTGCCACATGGATGCTTGAAGCAAGCTCTGTAGGTGCAGAAATGCGTTTGGGAGTAGATTTTGCAGAAATATATCGATCCTCATCCCTCTACAAGTAGGAATTCTCATGTGAAATTTCAGTTGAACTAAAAACAAAATAGAATCTAGGTATAAACTGATACAAAGATTAAAAACCAAGTATTTAACAATGGAATCTAAATATTAATGGTCTGTGCAGGCAAAACCAAGTCTTGATAAAGGAAATTAGCACACCTACTCCAGGCTCTCAAGATTTATATTTTGAGTCTCAATTTTCACAGCCTTTTTCCATTCAAGTAATAGCGTGTCTATGGAAACAACACCTCTCATATTGGAGAAATCCACAGTACAATGTTGTCAGACTCTTCTTTACTCTCGTATGTGCTTTGTTGTTCGGCACCATCTTTTGGAAAATGGGGAGTAAGATGTAAGTTGCACATGTGCTTTCAAGTTGTTTACATGCCTACAATTTTAAAATTTGGTATTGATTTTTACTTGGAAATTATGATGATTTGGGCCATAATAAACATATGCAGAAAGAAGCAACAAGATGTGTTCAATGCAATGGGATCAATGTTTTCAGCAATTGTGTTCATCGGAGTGAACAATGCTACTTCTATTCAACCTGTGGTAGAAGTTGAGAGAACCGTTTTCTATCGAGAAAAAGCAGCAGGGATGTACTCACCTCTTCCTTATGCTTTCGCTCAAGTAAGGAATAATCATTCTTTCTCTCTCCAATCACAATGTAGACTATACAACAATACTTTAGTAAAGAATATTGGAAAAACGAAATAGCATTTCTTGTTTATTTTATTGATATTTTAATGAGAGACAAATGGTGGGCTTCATGTTGCAGATATTGATTGAGCTACCTTATGTATTTATCCAGTCAGTGATGTATGGGTTGATAGTGTATGCAATGATCGATTTTAACTGGGTCGCAACCAAATTCTTTTGGTTCTTCTTTTTCATGTTTTTCACTTTCTTGTACCACACATATTACGGGATGATGACTGTAGCTCTCACTCCAAATGCCACCACTGCTGCAATTGTCTCCTCTGCCTTTTATGGCATCTGGATGCTTTTTTCTGGATTTCTAATTCCCCGCCCCGTAAGTAGTTCAAATATGATATTAGCTGCTTCTCTTTTTTATTAAACTTTGTTCTTGTTATTATAGGAAAAAGGCTCTTTCAACTGAATATATGTATATATGAGATGAGTGGTGTTATGTAATTGAATGCAGAAAATCCCAGTGTGGTGGAGATGGTACTATTGGGCATGCCCCTATGCATGGACTTTATATGGCTTGATTACATCACAATACGGGGACATCACCCATCTCATGGCCAAAGCAGGAAAGGAGGAATCACAACCGCTGGACCAATTCCTAGAGAGCTACTTCGGATTTAAGCATGACTTCTTGGGACCCGTTGCAATTGTTATTGTGGGTTTTGTACTTCTCTTTGCCTTCGTCTTCGCCTGGGCCATCAAGAGCATTAACTTTCAGTCTAGATGACCATTCACAATCCATCCCAATCCCATCTCACGTGCCAAATTATATAATTAAAACAAAAAATTAATGTATTTCCTCATGCCATCCAAACACTACTAGAATCTAGAGTTTAGTTAGAAATCTTAGGAATTCTTTATTTAAAGATGCAAGTCTATTGCTTACCCAAAAAACAGATGGAAGTGCCAACTAAATTGTAGTTTATCACCCGCCTTAATATAAATATTAAAAAAATGTTTTCAATCCAATATTTTTATTATATAATTTTTTTACATGCTCAATTATTTTGTAATGACCAATTTCTTTCTAAAAATTATCCAAATTTAGTCTGTCTTTCTAAATGATCACTCATCCAACATATATTATTGTGTTAAATGATACTTATATAACTTAGAGGGACATCTAACGTCCTCTTTACAACTCAACTAGTTATTGGGTCAATGCGTTGTGCCGTTAAATTTAACTCTTCTGCATTCTAGAGAGGGCACATCATCCTTCCTAATGACATTACTTTGACAATTTGAGCAACTAAAATGCAATCTAAAAATCAATTCTTTGTTCTTGTTGTATGGAGTCAAGCATCTTACACGTCTTCTCCTACAAATGGTAAATTATATATAAATTCATCAATTCTTCTTCAATCCTAATAGAATCAAACTACCATTCACATATAAGAGAAAAGATGATCCTCATAATCTACTACATCGATGGCATAATCATACCCTCTTGTCCCCCCTAAAGAGGGATCTCACGGAGAATCTACCTAATTGTTAATGATGGTCAAATGTTGAAGCTACATATAAGGTTGAATGATAAGTTGACCACCCTAAGCTCTACACAATGTGCTTGTCCTCTATTTTTTTAGAATAATTGGAAGAAAATTTGTCATGAAGGGAAAAACAATACATTAACCATTATTTTTCTAATTCCACCACATGCACAACCCATTTTTTCAAGCAACTTTGCACAAATTCCTTTTGCTTTCCCTACAAATTCTCAAGTCTTAGAAGAAATAAACACACATTAATAATTATAACATTTTCCTCAACATTATCACTATGAATATGATCCTAAACATAATCACTTTCAATATATGATGAAAAAACAAGATTGACATTAACTTGATTAACATGATGAATAACACGTCTTGCATCAACACAGGCATGCTCGCTAGTAATGAAAAATTAGAAGATCATGAGTAAAGGTAAAAAACATCAACAACATAAAAATAATAAAACCGTAAGTAGTGTAACATGACATGATTTGCATTTTGAAAGATAAAAAATGAACCTCTCTTATGTTGAAAAATGTGGTGAACAATAATAGTGAAAGTCTAAACTTAAAGTGTACACAAATCTGATTAACCCAATTAGAGGTACGTGTGATTAACCATTAAAACTAAAATAGAACATTATAGAAAAGAATCTGTAACAACAATAAGAAATCAAAAAACACATATGACACTGAATATATGTGAAGAAACCCTTTTATAATAAAACTCCACCACCAAAGAGATACTAAGATTGTATTAATCAAGTAGAAACAAGTACATCAATATGGTACAACTCGTATAATCTTCTTTAGTCTGACAACATTGTTGCAACATGAAAGTATTTGCACAATAAACATACCTCCTTCATACCAAGCTCTCAATATATAGACTTAACAAGGCTTAGAAAATAACCATAAAATAATACCATGGTAAAAATTTTCATTCAATTAGAAAATAGAAAATAACTCCTCTTAGATACTGACACTCAGATTCTATCATAAAATTCCACTAAATACACTTTCTATTTTCTAGGTAGTCCATGAGTGCACTAAATGCATTTTCATTGTCTATTTTGAGAAAGATGCTCCATAACTCTCAATCATTCACTTCCTTTTCTAACCTCCCTTATTTAATTCCATTACAACAATATCCCACATAATCCAAACAATACTAATAAAATAATATCCCTCAACCTCTCATGGACATCAAAGTTGCCCATTCCAAGGAAGTTGAAGACATAATATTATACATTAGGATTGTAATTTAATATCGCATTATCTTAACATTATCCCACTCGATATTATACGTTGCAATGACCAAAACATAAAGCATGAAATGAATCAAGTACATGATACAAGTCCCATGGTCTCCCTAAACCAAGAGAACTTATCCATGCTCATTACTTTTGTAAGTGAATCTGCAACATTATCTTAAGTCTCAATGTTCTAAATCGTGATCTTACCACTCTTTAATATCTTGTGAACAAAGTGACATTGAACTTTAATATGTTTCATACAAGCATGGTACATGGGATTCTTGGCCAAACAAATAGTACTCTGATGGTCACATTTGACCTGCACTTCACTGCTCATGGAGAGAGCGAGAAGAAGATAAACGAATGAAGTATTTGATATTTTATCCAATGAAGCTACAAGGTATATAAAGCAAGACATGCAGTTACCTTGTAACTGTATCTACAATGGTCTACATAACTGGAAGAACTAATCAGCACAATGTAATAGATAATAGCATATGCTAACATTCCCCTCTTATTACATTATTTTTGCAAATGTAACCCCTAAACAAACCAAATTTAACCTTACCAAGAGACTTGGCAAGTATAGATCTGCTACCTTAGAATTTGTGGGGCAGTACTAGAGCTGGATGTGGTGGTTCAAGACTTGGTCCCGAATGTAATGATAATCGACCTCAATATGCTTGGTTTGTTCATGAAAAATTGGATTCTTCACAAGTTTCAACACACCTTGGTTGTCGCAATAAAGAATAGGTCGATGCTTTTCAAGTATGTCCATGTCAACCAGAATGCGATGTAACCAAATTGCTTCGCACACAACTCCTTGTGCGACATTATATTAAGCCTCAGTGGATGAGAGAGCAACAACAGTTTGCTTCTTACTAATCCACGAGATAGGTCTAGATCTGAGATGAAAAACAAATCCTGAAGTTGATTTACTGTCATCAACAAATCCTGCATAATCTGAGTCAGTATATCCCTTCAAGAAGAACTAAGTGTTCTTCTTGTATTCTAGACCATAATTAGTTGTGACTTCTCAAAACATGCTTTGTTGCAATCCAATGACACTTCTTTGGCTCCTGCATAAATCGTGAAAGATAGATGACAACAAAACTTAAGTTTGGTCTAGTGTAAGTCAAGTAAAAGCTGACTTTAGAGAGTTGTATCTACTTGAGGTGAATCCTAGAATTGAGAGAGTTGTAAACCTTTTTCTTTTGGGGTGGACGCATGCTTACAATTGGGCATTCCATACTTTTCTAGGAGTGTCTTGGCATATTTCATTTGGGAGATAAAAATGTGATTCTTCTTTTGCCATATCTCCAAGCCAAGACAATAGTGAAGAAGCCCCAAATCTCTCATGTCAATGGATTGCTTGAGATCATTCTTTACATCATCGACAAGATTGTCTAAGCTTCCTGTGAGCACAAGATCATCCACATACAAAACTAGAATGGCAATCTCTGTGCCAAACCTCTTAATATACAAATTGGAGTCTAAGTGGCTATGAGTGAATCCATGTTGCAACAGGTGACCATCGATTTTAATGTACCATGTCGTGGGAGTTTGCTTAAGTCCATAAATTGACTTGATGACATGACATACCTTGTGAGGATGATGTTCATAAATAAAACCTTCTGGTTGTGTCATGTATACTTATTCTTTTATATCACCATTTAAGAAAGCACTCTTGACGTCCATCTGTTGAAGTTTCCATCCTTTATGCACTGCCAATGCACAAACAACTCTGATTTTTTTGATCATCACAGTGGGTGCAAATGTCTCTTCATAATCAATGCCCTCCTGTTGAGCATATCCCTTTGCAACAAATCGTGCTTTGTATTTTTTGATAGATCCATCTGTTGGCAAGAGACACTGCATATCATTGATAGGAGTTGTCATTGATGGCAACTAAGATTGTCCCACACATTCGCAGTATAGTATCTAATCATACCGGAAGTCAAAACAATAATCTATCTAAGTTCAGGAGCCTGGAATAGAGTATATAGCAGAGTCTGGTATTTTGGTCCGGATCTCTCTAATGGAAAGACATGGTATGTTGCGGATCCAAGGTTGTTGACAGCATTGCAAATACACTCTAAATCCATAATTTTGTCATCCGGTGATGAAGGAATCAAATGTTATTAGCATCTGTGTATCGGGTTTTAGTCTGACAGAGCAGACAAAAGAAGAATAGGTAAACCTTGCCTAAGATCTTGTTTCCGGATGAATGGAAGTTGCTTGTTGGACAAATGGTGGCATTTAGTAACTATGGCCGACATGAATAATGATTTACAAGAGTAAGTTTTTGTCAGCACTCCAAGTTATGCATAGATCTAGCCGATAGGGCTGAGCATTCTTAAGTGTTCTAAGTACTGTTGAAGCCGATTGGTAGAATGATTATAGATCTTGTTGCAGATATATATAGTTGATGAATTTGGTTGTTTAGTGTAGATTTGTATGCGAAGAAAGTGAATGTGAGTAAAGCAGAAATCTAAGGTACGAATGAGAGCAGAACAGTAAGAAGAACAAAGCAAGGATGAAATGTGTAAAATATGTTTTTGTACTCAACTGGAATTGAAATTCCTGCATTATAAGTAGATGCTATCATCAGTTCATATCTCTATTTTTCATTTGTAATATTGTCTTAGGCAGTGAGCCTTCATTTGAGTAGTGAGCTCTAGGCAGTGAGCCCGAATGCATGTGCATTCCCATTTTATATCAATACTTTTAACAGGGTATTAATTTTTGTGGGTTAATCCCCACCGTGGTTTTTCCCTTAACCGGGTTTCCATGTCAAATTCTTGGTGTCAAATGTGTCATTTCATGTTTTCTACTCATATGCTATTGTTCAAAGGATGAATTGTTTATATCATTGATTTAATCTTAAGTTGTAAAAAGAAATAACATTAGAGAAAAGGAAAGAAGAGTGACAACTGATTCACCCCCCCTCTCAGTTGTTCAGACCTATTCCAACAATTGGTATCAGAGCTAAGTTCCTTAGAAAATCCTAACAGCTTAAGGAAAAGATCTTGGAAGAAGTTTTCAATGGGTTCACTAAGAGATCTTCAATTAGCCCTAGAAGAGATTGCTCAATCTAGAACATAAATTAGTAATCTAAGAGGTGAACTTAAAGATGTTGATGACACCATTGAGGTGTTAAAAGATAAATTAAACAAATTCTTGCAAAGAAAAAAGGAGGTACTTCTACAGCTATCTAGTTTACCTGAAGAAAATGGCTTGAATGAAGATTTGGAAGAAAAAACAAAGGAATGTGAGAAGCTCTCCAAAGAAGTTGTTGTGTTGAAAATTGAAATGGACTGGGGTAATGAGGCAAACCAATGAAAGTGAAGACAGGAAGAAAATTGAAGATCTGAAACAAAAACTAAAAGAAAGATCTGAAGAATGTTACTTGAACTAGATGGAATAGCTAGCCATCTAGAGTCTGATCTACAAGAAAGCAGAGACCGTGAGATAGAACTTGAAAGGCAATTAGTCACTCTCAGACATGACCTAGATATTGAAAATGAATATAAGGAGAAGTTCAAAATAAGTTTAGCAAGACTTGAAGCACTACTTGAAGGATAGAAAAGGGCTGATGACAAGCATGGTCTTGGATATGAGACAGGTGAAAGCTCCAGATCCGGACAGAAAAATTTTTAGTCTAAGAATGAGAGAAACAGATTTAGAAAACCTCAGGTGAGACAGCCAAATGCTCAAAGACATCCATCATTCAATGGAAATTGTTTCAACTACAACAAATTTGGTCACAGAGCTACTCAGTGCAGAAGCATAGTAAATCCAAGAGGTCCATCCTTCTCCGGTCAATGCTTCAAGTGTAACAGGTATGGTCATAGATCAAATGAATGCAGAAGTATGCAAATGAATAATTCCAATAACAGAAGAATTAGCAATTCTTTCAATGGTTACTGCTTTGTTTGCAATGTGTTTGGACATATGTCTAATCAATGCAGATCAAGAGAAAACCAGGCCTATAAGAAAAGAAATATTATATGCTTCAACTGCAATAAATCTGGTCATATTGCAAGACTCTGCAGAAGTAAAGACAATGGAAGAAGAGGTCCAGTAAATAGAAAACTGGATGAACAAAGACAAGACAAAGGCAAGGAGAAAATTGATACAAATGAGACTTAGGATGAATCAAACAAGATATGGGTCAGGAAAATCACTATGACTTACAGGAATGGATCCACACCACAATCTGGTGCCAACAATTCCTCTAGGAATTAAGCTGGAAGTCTTGGCTCAGGCGGAGCGGCATTACAAAACAAATTCCCCCAGCCAGCAAGTAAGTGCCTAGATCTGGCATAGTAAGAAAAGAGATCTTGGATTGTTCCAGACCATGTGAAAAGGTTTCCTAAAGAAAAGAGATGGCAGATTGCAGAGCAATACATGAAAAACTCTCAAAATAGAACAACCAGATGTGCTAGGGCAGAGCATTTATTACAAAGGTAAATTAGGTGATGTGAATCTTAAAAGGGTCATTCACTCCTCATTTTAAACACTTTGCATCAAAAAGAAAGAAGTGGACAAGCCTAGACTGAGAATTCTCAAAAGTTGGAAGCGAGAAAAGGATTTCCAAGAAGAAACCCCAATCTGCGTGGCAAGGTATTTTCTGTTTTCTACAAAATCTTTTGAGTTTTCAATTTTTGCAAATGGTTACTCCTCTAGTGGTAGATGTTACTGAAAGGCCTTGTCCCAAGTTATAGAAGCATCCATTTAAATCTGTAGAGGTTGAGCCATTAGGTGCATTTTCTGGAGTTCCATACGGGGTTTTACATGTTGAAGATATTAGGGCTTCCATTCACTGCAATATAGAGGAATTTGGAAATCTAAGATTACTGGATTTATTTGAAAACCACTTGAAGGATGATAATCACAAATTGAAGCTGGAATATAAAACCCTAGAAAACAAACAATTCATACAAGTTATTGAATTTCCATCCTTTGATGAAAGTGAATGGGTTAGGTATATATTGAGTCGGATACATGATGAGTTTATGTGGTTGTTGAAGCTGTTCAAGATTACAAAAGATATAATCCAAATTGTGACTGGACTGAATGCAATCGGTGGGCAACCCATGCTTAAGGCTGTGAAAAATCAAACAGTAACTAATGCAACCAGAGCAAAATTTGACAGAAGAGCTATGACTATCAATGACATCACTGATCTAGATGTCAAGTTTGCTTCGATGGTAGTTGGGTATAAGATCTACCACTCCAACAGGCAGAACTCAGTCTCTCGAACATCCATCTATGCCGCATATCAGATGATAAAGGAAAATGTGGATTATGACTTATGTGAGCTTCTACAAAACCAACTACTAGAGAACCTGAGCAAAATCAAAAAGGATAAGAAAAATTCCTTCAAGTATGGTTCCCTGGGGATATGTATCTTTTTATACTTCATGAGTGAGGTTCCGAGAGTTCCGGGTATACAATGGACATCTGACAGACTAGTGGCATGGCAAATTAGGGATCTTCTTCACAATCTTGGTGATTCCCAGACACAAAAAATTGCTATTTGGGGTTACTTCAAGAACTTCCAAAATTTGATGCATGCAAGAGAAAGAATTCCTAGTTCAGTTGTTGAAAAGTATGAAAATGAAATATGTTTCATGGTAGACACAGATAAATGTTTGATGGAAGCTGTAGAACCAAGGAGGGTGTGGATAATGCCCATGGGCTATGAAGTGGATGAGGAAATTCTAGAAATGTATGCTCAACATCTCCTGAGAAAACCTAAAGACACCTCTGTTGAAAAGTTTGGAACATACAAGGAACTGAGCCTAAAGCTGTATGTGGAACTTAGATAGCCAGAAACAAAAAGAAAGGTACACAAGTAGAGACGCTGCATAGCATTGATAGGAGTTGTCATTGATGGAAACTAAGATTGTCCCACACCTCCACAGTACAGTATTTGATCATACCAAAAGTCAGAACAATAATCTAAGTCCGGGATCCTGGAACATAGTATATAGCAGAGTCCGGTATTTTGGTCCGGATCTCTCCGGTGGAAAGACATGGTATGTTTTGGATCCAAGGTTGTTGACAGCATTGCAAATACACTCTAAAGCCACAATTTTGTCATCCGGTGATGAAGGAATCAAATGTTATTAGCATCTATGTATCGGGTTTCGGTCTGACAGAGCAGACAAAAGAAGAACAGGTAAACCTTGCTGAAGATCTTGTTTCCGGATGAATGGAAGTTGATTGTTGGACAAATGGTGGCATTCAGTAACTATGGTTGACATGAATAACAATTTGCAAGAGTAAGTTTTTGTTTGCACTCCAAGTTATGCATAGATCTAGCCGACAGGGCTGAGAATTATTAAGTGTTCTAAGTACTGTTGAAGCCGATTGGTAGAATGATTATAGATCTTCTTGCTGATATTGTTGGATCTAGGGCATACAACTGAGGGGGGGGGTGAATCAGTTGTATAAAACTTCTTGTTCTTTCAAACACTTGATTCTTCGTTGTTAGTTAGCAGCATATCAATTAATCATCCATGAAAGCATAATACATAAACACAAGAGCAGAGAAACATCAACACATTGAACACCAAGATTTTGACGTGGAAAACCCGGTTAAGGGAAAAACCACGGGGTGATTAACCCAAGAATTATTCTCTGTTAGAAGAATAAAGAAGAATGAATGGCACATGCCAGTTAGGGCTCACTGCCCGAGCACACTGCTCACAAAGAGGCCCACTGCCTACAAGGAGACACACTGTCTACAAAGTGATAAAAATCACAGTCTTGAACTGGAGAATGACATCTCTACCATGTCTGGATCAGTTCCATTTAAGCCCAAAAAAAAAACTCTGCTCTGCCTTTCGCACTTCTCTTCGCTATGCCACACTTATCCACACAAGACCACCACTCGAAATGAACTCACAGACCGTTATTTATACAAGACATCGACTTAGGAACAAACATCTAAGTCGGCAAACAATCATAAGAGTAACCGCAAGATGAATAACACATCCGGTCGGCCACCACAAGAACATTCGCAGGATGAACAACTCATCCGGTCGGCTAAACAGAGCAAGAACTTCATCCGGAAGAATAACTTCAATTTCGGGCTCTACTATCAATGCGGATCAACAACACAACCTCAACACGATCCAGAAAACTTCACAAGCCTGCCTGAATGACCGGATACATCTGCACGTCCTTTACTTGCTGGAATCTCTTGTCTTCCTCATCCGGAACTTCAAGAACACAGTCTGTCGCCACTGTAGAAGGTACTTCTGGACCTTCAAATCATACATTATCAATGCGGACCAACAACACAACCTCAACATGATCCAAGAACCTTCACAAGCCTGCCTAAATGACCAGGTACGTCCGCATTTCCTTTACTTACTGAAATCTCTTATTCTCCTTATCCGGAACTTCAAGAACACAGTCTGTCGCACTGTCATAATGCAAGAGGTACTTCCGGACCTCCAAATCATACACAGCTCGAGATGGCACATCACAAGGACATCCCAAACACTCTTTCCAATCCGCAGATTAGGATTGTACAATTCTAGACCTCACCGGACCTTTCTGTGATCCTCTGTCACCTCTAAGCACTTGCCGGAACCGGTTCCACACAGACAGCCATAACTTCTTCAGGTCTTCATGCGGACCTCTGAAAACTTGACTGAAGCATCTCAAGACTCATATCTGCAAACCCTTTAATCCGCATCCTCTGGTTCTCAACCTATCCAATATATTTGCCTTCTTCTCATCACTGTTCTTCACTGTTCCTGACTGAGGCTAATTTTCTCAATATCCTCAACACACAGCTCATCCAATCCTTCTTGTCAATGTAATATGAGTATGTTGACATCAATGACAACACTGGTTCACCTCATACTTGCAACAATCTCCCCCTTTGTCATTGATGGCAACATATGATGTGAAAAACCATCAAGACAAGAACTTCTCCTTTCTGTCACAACTCCCCCTATGAACAACAACTTTTCACATGTCTTCTCTTCCTTTACTGCTCCCCCTTTGATCATTAACCACTTGTTTTTCACATGTCTTCTCTCCCCCTTTGACATCAATGGCAAAGGGCTCATACTTGCAATTCTAATACATCAGAATCATACCAGCTGCTCCCCCTTAGTAGCAGCTCCCCATCATCAATCCGGATCACAAGATATGACTGTGATATCCACCGGATTGATGCACATCAGTGCATCCTAGTTCATCACCGGAGGGGCCATGACCCCTAACTTCTCCCGGAGATATTCAAAAGAGTCCTTGGGAAGAGGTTTTGTAAAGATATCTGCAATCTGATCCTTGGAGGGAACATACTCCAATCTGACTTCTTCCTTGTTTACTTGTTCTCTCAAAAAGTGAAACTTGATAGATATGTGCTTAGTCTTAGAATGCAATACCGGATTCTTAGAAATATTAATTGCACTTGAATTATCACAAAAAATTGTGATAGGCTCCTCATATTCAACTTTAATGTCTCTTAGCATCTGCTTCATCCATAAAATTTGAGTGCAACTACCTGCTGCTGCAATGTATTCTGCTTCAGTTGTAGACAGAGATATTGCATCTTGTTTCTTGCTTAACCAAGAAACCAATCTCTTTCCCAAAAAGAATGCTCTACCACTAGTGCTCTTCCGGTCATCCACATCTCCTGCCCAATCTGCATCTGTGTAAGCATGAAGAGAGAAATCCGGATCTCTAGGGTACCATAGACCATACTCAACTGTTCCTTTCAAGTACCTAAAAATTCTTTTGATTTCCATAACATGAGATTCTCTAGGATCAGCCTGGAATCTTGCCACAAGACCAACAGCCTGCATTATATCTGGTCTAGTTTGAGTGAGATACAACAATCCACCAATCATTGATCTATACTTTGTCTGATCTGCCTTTGGAGAATCATCATCTTTGCTTAACTTACATCCGGTTGCCATAGGAGTGTTCATAGGCTTTGAGTCTTCCATACCAAATTTCCTTAACAATTCTTTCACATATTTGGTCTGAGAAATGAAGATCCCTTCTTTTGTTTGAGTAATTTGCAGACCCAAGAAGAAATTCATTTCACCAAGCATAGACATTTCAAACTCACTTTTCATCTGATTTGCAAAAGTTTTGCACATACTATCTCTTCCTCCAAAAATGATATCATCCACAAACACTTCAACAATCAAAATGTTTTCATGATCAATTTTGAAATATAAGTTACTGTCAGCAGTACCTTTGTTGAATCCAATCTGCACAAGATGCTTATCCAACCTTTCATACCAAGCTCTTGGGGCTTGCTTCAATCCATACAAAGCTTTCTTCAACTTGCAGACCATATCATCATTATCAGACAATTGAAATCCATCCGGTTGTTCAATGTAGACTTCTTCTTCCAGATCACCATTTAGGAAGGCAGACTTGACATCCATCTGATATACCTTGAAGTCTTTGAAGGCAGCAAATGCAAGAAGTAATCTGACTGCTTCAATTCTTGCCACCGGAGCAAAAGTCTCTTCAAAGTCAATTCCTTCTATTTGAGAGTAGCCTTTGCAGACCAATCTAGCTTTGTTTCTGATTACTTCACCAGCTTCATTTAGTTTGTTCCGGAAGACCCACTTGGTTCCAATTACATTCCTGTCTCTAGGTCTGGGAACAAGATCCCAAGTATGATTTTTCTCAATTTGCATCAATTCATCTTCCATTGCTTTGGTCCAGTTTTCATCATTGCAGGCTTCATTTATTGTTTTAGGTTCAATCTTTGAAATCAGACAACATTCATCCTAATTTTGAGCAACATTCCTTCTAGTTTGTACACCTTTGCTTTTGTCACCTATGATCTGATCTTCAGAGTGGTTCAGTCTTACATACCTTGGAATTTTGGGAGTATCCTGCACTGCTGCTTCTTGATCAGGCTCATTCAAACCTATCTCTTCTTCCTGATTTACCGGATCAGGCTGACTCTGTCTCACCGGAGAGGATTGAGGTCCTTGAACACTGTCTTGGTCATCTTCATCAAACTCATAAAATCTTGAAGGCTTCTCAATTCCTTCATCAACTTTCACATTGGTGCTTTCTATCATCTTCCTCAATCTCTTATTGTAACACCGGTATGCTTTGCTTTGAGTGGAGTAACCCAAGAAAATTCCTTCATCACTTCTAGCATCAAACTTTCCTAGATCTTCATCTCTTTTAATATAACACTTGCTACCAAATACTCTGAAATATTTCACAGTAGGAGTGATGCCAAACCAGAGTTCATAGGGGGTCTTACCGGTGTTGTTTCTGATTTGAACTCGATTGAGAGTGAAGACTGCAGTGCTGATAGCTTCCTTCCAAAACATTTGAGGAACATTTGCTTCCAACATCATTGTCTTGGCAGCTTCCTGGATGGTCCGGTTCTTTCTCTCAACTACTCCATTCTGCTGTGGAGTCCTAGGAGCAGACAACTGTCTCCTTATACCCTGCTTCTCACAAAAGTCAATGAACTCACCAGATGTAGATTCACCACCTCTATCAGACCTTAGACACTTTAGTTTCAATCCGGTTTGATTCTCTACCATAGCTTTGAAGATTTTGAACTTCTCAAATGCTTCTGATTTTTCTTTTAGAAAGGTAACCCACATCATCTGGGAATGATCATCAATTAACAACATGAAATATCTATCACCTTGCAGACTCTTGATTCTTGTCAGACCACAGAGATCAGTATGTACTAATTCCAACAATCCGGTAGAAGACTCATCTTTGCTTTTGAAAGAGACTCTGCTTTGTTTACCTAGCTGACATTCTTTGCACAAACTATTTGTAGGTTTCATCAATTTTGGAAGATCTCTTACGGCCTGAGTATTGCTTATCTTGATGATGTTATCAAAATTTACATGGCACATTCTTCTATGCCATAACCAACTCTGATCAATTTGAGCAAACAAACAACTTTTATTTGAACCAATCAGATGAAAGATATTACCTTTTGTCTGAGTACCAGATGCAATTTCAGTTCTGGAGCTTGTAAAGATTCTGCATTTTCCATTCTTGAACCGGAGATCATAGCCTTTGTCCACTAACTGACCAACACTAAGAAGATTGTGCTTCAATCCTTCAACATATAGTACGTTACCTGTTTTGCTCTTTCCATCAAAGGAAATAGTTCCCCTGCCTCTGATTCTGCCAGCAGAATTGTCACCAAACTTTACCATTCCTCCTTCATACCTTTCCAAATTCAAGAACTTATTCTTGTCACCAGTCATATGGTGAGAACATCCACTGTTAATAACCCAATCATCCTTTTCTTCCACTTGAGCAGCCAAAGCTTTTTCAACAACTTTGTGATTGACAGATTCAGAGAGTATTGAATCTTCTTCCTTGATGGCAATAAACACCCACTCATTTTCAGATTTGCTTCCTAGTTCTGATTCATCATCTGTTACTCCTTCATTGTCATCTTCTTCATGAACATAATAGCAATTCTTTTGAAACCTTTGTCTGTTAGTATTAGACCTTGCAGATCTTTCCAGACATCTTGAAGCAAAATGACCAATCTTATTGCAGTTGAAACACTTAAAGGGCAGTTTTCCTTCATACTTACCGGATCCTCTTGGCAGTCTCTTTGCAATGAGGGCTTCAAGTTGAGCTGTTTCTGCTTCTTCTTCTTCCATGTCTCTTCTTGCTTGATCATACCATGACATTTTCCTTGATGAGTTTTCTCCCGGATCAAATCTCTGTTTGCCTTTCACATAGGCACTAGCTTTGAAAGCAGATTCAGTCTTGGGAGGATCATCTCCAAACTCGATCATTTCAAATGCAGCTAGTTTGCCAGCCAGTTGTTCTCTTGTGACAGTTGTGTGGGCTCTGAATTCATCAATGGCAGCAACCTTGATTTTGTAGGCAGCAGGAAGGGATCTTAGGATTTTGCAGACAATCTCATTTTCATCTAGAGTTCCACCAGCATTTCTGATTCCACATACCAGCTCATTCACTCTTGGCATAAAGGTAGTGATGTTTTCATCATCTCTCATCTTCAATCTTTCAAATTTCCCTTTCAGACTTTGCAACCTTGCACTTTTGACAAACTCATCTCCTTCATACAGAAGTTCCAGTTTAGTCAGGATCTCATATGCAGTTGGTAGGTCAATAACATTTGAGAGATCTGAGTCATTCAATGCGCTTAGAAGAGCTTCCTTGGTCCGCAGATTGTTTTCTGCTTCTGTGATTTCATTCAGAGTTGTCGGGCCACCTTGTGGAGGTACATATGGTTTTGAGACCATAGCCAAGTATGCTTTTCCCATACATTCCAAGTGACACTTCATGCGACCTTTCCAGAGAGTGAAGTTGGTTCCATCGAACTTCGGACTATCCTTCTTGTATGACGACATCCTGGATCTCCTCAAGCGGTTAAGCTCCTTTCAGAGGAACTTAGCTCTGATACCAATTGTTGGATCTAGGGCCTACAACTGAGGGGGGGGGTGAATCAGTTGTATAAAACTTCTTGTTCTTTCAAACACTTGATTCTTCGTTGTTAGTTAGCAGCATATCAATTAATCATCCATGAAAGCATAATACATAAACACAAGAGTAGAGAAACATCAACACATTGAACACCAAGATTTTGACGTGGAAAACCCGGTTAAGGGAAAAACCACGGGGTGATTAACCCAAGAATTATTCTCTGTTAGAAGAATAAAGAAGAATGAATGGCACATGCCAGTTAGGGCTCACTGCCCGAGCACACTACTCACAAAGAGGCCCACTGCCTACAAGGAGACACACTGTCTACAAAGTGATAAAAATCACAGTCTTGAACTGGAGAATGACATCTCTACCATGTCTGGATCAGTTCCATTTAAGCCCAAAAAAAAACTCTGCTCTGCCTTTCGCACTTCTCTTTGCTATGCCACACTTATCCACACAAGACCACCACTCGAAATGAACTCACAGACCGTTATTTATATAAGACATCGACTTAGGAACAAACATCTAAGTCAGCAAACAATCATAAGAGTATCCGTAAGATGAATAACACATCCGGTCGGCCACCACAAGAACATTCGCAGGATGAACAACTCATCCGGTCGGCTAAACAGAGCAAGAACTTCATCCGGAAGAATAACTTCAATTTTGGGCTCTACTATCAATGCGGATCAACAACACAACCTCAACACGATCCAGAAAACTTCACAAGCCTGCCTAAATGACTGGATACATCCGCACGTCCTTTACTTGCTGGAATCTCTTGTCTTCCTCATCCGGAACTTCAAGAACACAGTCTGTCGCCACTGTAGAAGGTACTTCCGGACCTTCAAATCATACATTATCAATGCGGACCAACAACACAACCTCAACATGATCCAAGAACCTTCACAAGCCTGCCTGAATGACTAGGTACGTCCGCATTTCCTTTACTTACTGAAATCTCTTATTCTCCTTATCCGGAACTTCAAGAACACAGTCTGTCGCCACTGTCATAATGCAAGAGGTACTTCCGGACCTCCAAATCATACACAGCTCGAGATGGCACATCACAAGGACATCCCAAACACTCTTTCCAATCCGCAGATTAGGATTGTACAATTTCGGACCTCACCGGACCTTTCTGTGATCCTCTGTCACCTCTAAGCACTTGCCAGAACCGGTTCCACACAGACAGCCATAACTTCTTCAGGTCTTCATGCGGACCTCTAAAAACTTGACTGAAGCATCTCAAGACTCATATCTGTAAACCCTTTAATCCGCATCCTCCGGTTCTCAACCTATCCAATATATTTGCCTTCTTCTCATCACTGTTCTTCACTGTTCCTGACTGAGGCTAATTTTCTCAATATCCTCAACACACAGCTCATCCAATCCTTCTTGTCAATGTAATATGAGTATGTTGACATCAATGACAACACTGGTTCACCTCATACTTGCAACAGATATATATAGCCAATGAATTTGATTGTTTAGTGTGGGTGTGTATGCAAAGAAAGTGAATGTGAGTAGAGCAGAGCAGAACAATAAGAAGAACAAAGCAAGGATGAAATGTGTAAAATTAGTTTTTGTACTCAACCGGAACTGAAATTCCTACATAAGTAGATGCTATCATCAGTTCATATCTCCATTTTTCATTTGTAATATTATCTTATGTAGTGAGCCTTCATTTGAACAGTGAGCTCTGGGTAGTGAGCTTGAATGCATGTGCATTCCCATTTTGTATCAATACTTTTAACAGGGTATTAATTTTTGTGGGTTAATCCCCCACCGTGGTTTTTCCCTTAATTGGGTTTCCATGTCAAATTCTTGGTGTCAAATGTGTCATTTCATGTTTTCTACTCATATGCTACTGTTCAAATGATGAATTGTTTATATCATTGATTTAATCTTAAGTTGTAAAAAGAAATAACAGTAGAAAAAGGAAAGAAGAGTGACAAGTGATTCACCCCCCCTCTCAATTGTCCAAACCTATTCCAACACCATCTACCTTGAATTTTATTTTGAAAATCCTTTTGCAGCCAATGGATTTCTTTCCTTTAGGCAGATCGACAAGTTCCCATGTATGATTCTGTATCAGGGAATTATACTCTGCATCCATGGCCTTCTTCCACTGAGGTTGACTTAGTGTCTCTTGAACTATGTCAGGTTCGGTGTTGTCAATAACTAAACTCATGAGTGCAAGATTTACTTCATTTCTTGTCTAAATTCTTGTTCTGACTCCTAAAGAAGTATCTGGAAGAGTGTACAGGTGGGAGTCCTTGATGGTTCTTTGGTCCCACTTTAGACATTGATGTTCCTACTACTAATGTGAAGAATTATGTTCTAGATGGCCTATATCAATGGACAATTCTCCTTGCAACTCATCTTCTTTGTGAGAGGATTCTTCATGCTCATCATCTAACTGTGAGAGCAATCTATGACAAGTGGTAGGCTTTGGCTCCTCTTTGTGTGTCAATGAGTCAAATGATGACTCATCACATACCACATCTCAAGTTTCATAAATCTTCTGTCTTAGGATCTATGAGATGATATGCTTTGGAGGTAGTACTGTACCCCAAAAAGATACATTGGAGTGTCTTTGGATCAATCTTCTTCCTCTTGTTAGTTGGGACATGCATATATGCTATACAACCAAATACTCTAAGATGATAAATTGATATGACCACTCCATACCTCTTCCAGTGTCTTGTATTGTAAAATCTTTGTGGGTTCCCTATTGAGAAGATACATAGTTGTCTGTATTGCTTCTTCCCAAAACCAATCCTCCAACTTAGCTATGGAAATCATGCATCGAGCCATCTCCATGGCAGTCTAATTGTGATGTTCTACAATTCCATCCTACTGGGGCATATAGGGAGAAGTTAGGTGCTGTTTGATTCCATTATGCTTTAGAAATGCCACGAACTCTTTTGATGTGAATTCCCCCCATCGATCTGAGTGAAGGAGAAGAAGAGACTGGTCTGTCTGCTTTACAACTCATTGGTGGAAGTTTTGAAAGTTTGCAAAGGCTTCACTCTTCTCCTCGAGAAAGTACACCCATGTATTGTGAGAGAAGTCATCCACTAATAATTGCAAGTAATGGAACCCTAAAAATGAGGCAGGAAGGGGTCTGTACAGATCGGTATGCACAACCGTAAGGTGGTCCTTGGCATGGAAGGTACTTGGCTTGAACAGATCCTTATGTTGTTTACCTACAAGACATCCAGGACATATAGGAAAAGAATTAGAAAGTTGAGGAAATCCTCTTACCATTTCCTTATAACTGAGTTGATACAGGGAGCTGATAGAAAGGTGCCCATATCGGTAATGCCAGAGAGCAATAAATTCAGTTGTAGAGGAAGATAGAGCAACTGCAGAGGATGAGAAGACATCTAGTGCAAATAATCTATCCTTCATAAAAGATCTAGAAAGTACATCGTACCTTCTCTTGAGATCAAACAGGTTTTGATGTCTTCCTTGACCTAGAACTCCACTTTAAGCTTATGATTCAAAAGTTGGGTGACATACAAGAGATTCATTGTCAAGCCAGGAACATAGAGTATCTTTGTGAGCGTACAACTGCTTGTCCCAAGTAATGGAACCCTGAAAATGAGGCAGGAAGGGGTCCGCATAGATCGGTATGCACAACCGTAAGGTGGTCCTTGGCATGGAAGGTACTTGGCTTGAATAGATCCTTATGTTGTTTACCTGCAAGACATCCAGGACATATAGAAAAAGAATTAGAAAGTTGATGAAATCCTCTTACCATTTCATTATAACTGAGTTGATACAGGGAGCTGATAGAAAGGTGCCCATATCGGTAATGCTCGAGAGCAATAGATTCAGTCGTAGAGGAAGATAGAGCAACTGTAGAGGATGAGAAGACATCTAGTGCAAATAATCTATCCTTCATCAAAGATCTAGAAAGTACATCGTACCTTCTCTTGAGATCAAACAATTTTTGATGTCTTCCTTGACCTAAAACTCCACTTTAAGCTTATGATTCAAAAGTTGGGTGACACACAATAGATTCATTGTCAAGCCAGGAACATAGAGTACATTTATGAGGGTACAACTGCTTGTCCCAAGAGGAATAATGACTTTTCCAATTCCTTCTACAACATACTCCTTATTGTTTTGCAATCCGAACCCTATCTCTAGTGGGTTGATCAGTCAATGTATCAAACAGCTCGTGATTGCCTATCATATGCTTGCTAGCACTAGAGTCTATCAACCAAATATCCCTCATTGGTTGCAATATTTAGGAGACTAGAAGGGTAAGTGCACAAAGATGAGGGACCAAAATGGGGTCTTAAGTTGCCACTTTTTTTTCTGAAATCAGGAAACATTGATGTTGGATGAGAAATTGAAGATATCTACACTCAAAATTTGAAGATGGAACAAAAACAAGAGTTGTAGTGCTCTGAATCTAGTTTCTAATCTACTAATTTTTTCCAAAAATGGTTGAGATTTAAGGGGTTCAAAAAGGAGGAGCACACAAATTGGTCTTGTTTTTCTAAAAAAAACATAACATAGCGTCTAGTGTGCTCCCCCTAAAATATTAATTTAGTATTTCAATAATTGCTCCAATGAGAAATTAGGTAACACCATGTAGTTTATCCTTGATTTTTTTGATAAATTTTTAATGAATAATTGATTTTTTAGTAATTTTTAAAGTGGACACATCCTGAAAAATAAAAATTTGAGTGTTCCCCCCTAAAATATTTGAAAACTAATTGAAAATCAAAAAAAAAAATTTCAATCCGTGTAGAATGGAGTCTAGTTTCTAAAAATATAACTTATTTCAATTTTCGATGAACAGTTTTTAAAAAAGTCAAAAATACTAGAGACTGGTTTTTGACAAAAACTGGACACACTAACAAAAGAAATTCAAGATGAAACACTAAATGTATTCAAAATGTGAAAAAAATTATATGGTTAGATAGCTAACAGAGAGCTTAAGATTATGGTGGTATTTTTTTTTAGTTTTCATTGAAAAAAGTGTCATCCTGATGGGAAGCACACTCCAAATTATCTCCAGATTTTGCTAAAAAGTGATAAAATACATCAAACAAAGCTAAGCATAACACAAGCGCATTATAATGCACTCACGTTATGATGAGCATAACTAGCAATACACATGCCAATTACATTTGCTTGAAAGTTTCTAAAGCCTTTTCAACAAATCCATTTTTTGCATATCTTGCAATCATTGCATTCCATTATAGAACATCTCTTTGAGATGTTATGTCTGACAATTGACATGCCTTGTCTATGCTTCCACACTTTACATACATGTCTACAAGGGTAGCTGCACTTCCTATTGTCTCTCTCTATTTCTCTCCCCTCTCTACATCCTACCCTTTCTCTGAGTCTTTGCTTCACTCCCCTCTCTACCTCCCACCTTCTCTCTCACTCTCTTCTTCCCTCCCCTATCTACCTTCTACTGTCTCTCTCACTCTCTAGTTCCCTCTCCTATCTACCTGACTACCCTCTTTCTGAGTCTTTGCTTCCCTTACCTCTCTACCTCATACCTTCTCTCTCACTCTCTTCTCCCCCTCCCTCTGTACCTCTTACCTTCTCTCTCACTTTCTACTTCCCTCCCCTGTCTACCTCCTACCCTTTGTCTCAGTCTCTACTTCCCTCCCCTGTCTACCTCCTACCCTCTCTCTCTTCTTCCTTGCCCTGTCTACCTCCTACGGTCCTCTCCCACTCTCTACTTCCATCTTGTCTCTACCTCCTATCCTCTCTCTCACTCTCTACTACCCTCCTTTCTCTACCTCTCCTCCTCATTCTTCTCATCCAATGAAATTTCATAAATTATCTTGTTTCCATTTCATTGAATCCCAATTTATATCCTCATCCATCTTTACATGTCATATTTTTCTTACATGTCCATGTTCTTTGTCAACAAGGGAGAGTGAGAGGGAGGAAAAGGGAGAGAGGATGGAGATGGAGGGGAGAGATACCTGTTGGTAGGGAGAGAGAGAGAGAGAGAGGGTGGGTCAGGATTATGAGTTTAGGGTTGCTTAAGTTTAGGGTTTAGGGGAATCATTTAGGGTTTAGGAGTTTAGGGCTGCTCAAGTTTAGGGTTTAGGGTTTTGGGTTAGGGTTTAGGGGTTTATGGTTGCTTAGGTTTATGGTTTAGGGTTTAGGTGTTAGGGATTTAGGGTTGCTCAAGTTTAGGTTTTAGGGGTTAGGGTTTAGGGAGAGAGATTGTGAGGGGATCGATAGATATTGGGAGAGATCTAGGGAGATAAAGGTTTAGAGTTGCTTCCAGGGTTTATGGTTTAGAGGTTTGGGGTTTAGGGTTGCTCAGTTTTAGGGTTTAGGGGTTAAGGGTTAGGGTTTAGTGGCATTATTTAGGGTAACTTAAGGTTTATGTTTTAGGGGTAGGGGTTAAGGTTTAGAGGTTTATGTTAGGGTTTAGAGAGAGAGGACCGATAGGGAGATATAGAGGAGACCAAGGGGAGACATAGGGAGATAGAGGGTGAGGGACATGGCTAGAGACATAGGCAGAGAGATTGAGAGGTGGAGGGATGATAGAGACAAGGAGATAGGGTTTAGGGTTGATCAGATTTAGGGTTGATCAGGTTTAGGGTTTAGGGGTTAGGAGTTTAGAGAGGGAGAGATATGGAGATAGAGGGTGAGGGACATGGCTAGAGACATAGCCAAAGAGATTGAGAGGTAGAGAGATGATAGAGACAAGGAGATAGGGGTTTAGGGTTGATCAGGTTTAGAGTTTAGGGGTTAGGATTTTAGAGAGGGAGAGATAGTGAGATAGAGGGTGATGGACATGGCCAAAGGCATAGGCAGAGAGATTGAGAGGTAGAGGGATGATAGAGACAAGGAGATAAGGGTTTAGGGTTGATTAGGCTTAGGGTTTATGGTTGGTATATATGATGTATAGAATGGTGTAAATGACTAACATATTGGCCCCTATGATGTTTTGATGGCTCCTGTGGCTGGCAGAGGGTAGAATGACACCTGTGACTGGCTAGGTGTAGAATGATGTTTGTGATTGATAGGTAGGTGCTACTAAGGAGCATATTGGCACATACGATATACAAAATGGTGCAAATGACTAACATATTGGCACTATGATCTTCTAATGGCTCCTGGTGAGGTATTTGTTTGATTTTGATTATTTTTGGGATCATTTTAGATGGAGCTTAGATTGATTTGGGATGGAGTTGGGATGAAATGGATTGGTTTAGGGATGATGAGAGGTGAAAAGGACTAGATTAGGAACGATTTGGGAATGATTAGAATGGTTTTAGGGATGGTCTGAAGTGGTTTAGCGCTGATTAGGGAATGATTAGAATGATTTAGGAATAGTTTAGGGATGGTATTTGAGATGAAATCCAGGTTGATTGGAAAATGATTAGGGATGAAGTTAAATTGATTTGGATGTGATTTGGGATGGTGTAGGGCTGATTTTTCTAATCTATCTCATACTAATCCCTTTGCTTGATGATTTTATCTAGCATACATAGTTTGTGATTTTAGGGTCACAACCTTTTATTTCTTCCGTTGCAACCTTTGGTATATCTTTTCTTTTAGTTAATTGCCTTTGGCAAATTAAAATATTTTAATCTTCACCTTTGTATCTCAGCAAAATTAATTGTAATTAGTTATAATCCTTCTTTAGCTGGCAACTTTATTTCAACCCAATCAGAAAATGCTCTCCGAATAAAATGATTATTCATTTTATAACCCCTCAGTGAAAATGTTTCACTTGTATTTTCACATATTGAAAATATTCATTAGGTAGAACACTTACCTATTCAGTTAATTCTTCCCAAAAATATTTCATCTCCATTATACAAAATCTTTACTTTGTAGGTTCATTATGTCTTTCTGTGAAAATATTTTATTGTTCTTTATTGTTAATGAAAACCTATTTTCCCTTCTCCAAATAATTTTATCACTTCAAAATTTCTTCTTTCATTATAACCTTCTCCGTTTAAATAATTTACTCCTTAGGAAAATAATTTTCATGCTCTGATTGATTTTGCAATAATTCTTTACCTTTGGGTTTATATAATTCATGTGCTTTTGTTTTCGTTATATCGGGGGACTCGAAAATACTCACTCCATATTAAAAAACTCCTCCCGATAATAATTTTAATATTCTTTCACTTTCTTTTGATTTTGGCAATATGCAGCTTTCGGACCCACTTCATTGATATTTTGGAGAGACACTGTGAAATTTACCCGATGTCAGAGTGGTCTTTATCACCATCAGCATAACATAGACCATCGTTGTAAGATTAACATGTCATCTTGATACTTTTGGTCTCTCCAATATGTTTCACCCATCGCTCTATTCATCGGCAAGATTCTTCCCGAAATACTTCTCAGGTTTTCTTTATCGGAGTAGCTTTCATTGTTGGTGAGATCTATAAGATCCATCTCGATTATGTATGTCTTCCTGATCCAATTGTATTTAACTTCATCAGTGAGACTAGGTGTTTATCCTTCTGAAAAATTTATCTGTATGATCTCTTCTATCGGTATGTTTTGGAAATTTCGTCCCGCTTTCATTTCTCTTGCCGATGGTAGAATGTTTAGAGTTTTTTATTTTAGGGTTTCTTCAGCAATACTACACCATTTTATGGTTCGCACCTGGCTTTATGTACATGAGAAGGGATTTCAAATCCATGCTTCAAAGCATTCATTCCATTGTTCTCTGCGTGAATGTTTTGAATGGGCACAAGACAAGCAAGCTTACGGGTCCACGTTCCAATTTTGATCTCTGCATTATAATCTGCTGCATCTAAAACCATGCACTCAAATTTTGTTTAACATTTCTCTATATTCTCAGCTTGAAAATAAACCCTTATGTTTAAAAAATCTTTGTCTTTCGCCACCCTTATTTTCCGAACAAGCATTTCCAGATATTTGATGCATGCCTTTCCATTGCAAGGGTTCGCATTGTTTTTTAAAGTGATATCTTTCTTATCTCTTGAGCCAAGACATTCTTCATAACACGGGAAGAGAGAAACCCAGGAGCATCCAATTATATTTACACCATAGGCAATTAAACAATCTCACTCCATTTCTCTTAATCCTCCTTCACGACCTCTTCCCACAGTGGGTTATCGTGTCAATGCCACCCTATACCAGAACTTGACTGTAGATCACCTGAAATTAGTTTTAGCAAGGTAATACCATTTGGACCAACCGTTGAAAGTTGACTGTCAAGATCGCTACCAAAATTTAGTTTTTTGAAAAAGTGAACCCCCGGGTAGCCAAATGACGCATCACTGAAACTAATGACAGGAGTACTCGGACTATCTCCAGTGGTTGGAAATTCAAACTTGTAGTCTGGATCGTTGATAATAGTATTTACATAACCAACATGATCCAATGCCTTATTTCTTCATTGAACAAGTGATGCTATTTTAGTATTGTTAATGAATGCCCACATATGAGCCCTTTTACACTTATTTGATTCAAAAAGCTTTTTGTTGGTTACGGAGATGCTAATCTTGAATTCTCTACTTATCTGCCAAGAATCCCTCACATTGTAATAATGGCTTCTACTTCCACATAAATGCAAAAATAACTTTTGTGCATATCTTCTCACAAATTGTGTGTGTGGGTTACTGATATAGCTACATAATACTTCTTGCCACCCATCTAATTTGAGATCTCCAGATCCTTTGTATGCAAACTCTGCTCTTTTAGTTGGTCTATTTGATTTTTTTGGTCAGATCAGATTGTAAACCAAGAAAAAACTATTTTCTAGTAGAAGCCTGTGGAAATCCACAAACAGATCATTCTGATGTGCTTTGGCATAAGAATATGAGAAATAGGGAACAAAGTTGCCAGCTAGAAATTCTCGCCTTACTATTAATAGGGCCCCATAGGCTGCTCGAGAAGTTATGGTTGGCCCTGATTCTAAATTTGTGGGTGTCTTAAAAACATGCACCGGCTATTGCAAAATATCCATAAGATAATTGACAAAATGTTGTCTTAAAACAGTGAATGCCTGATCTAACCAGGATGCAAAATCACTTTTTTTAGGATCATCATTAGAAGACGGAGAACCCATCCCTGAAGATGGTGGTGTTCCCTGAGCAATAGCAGAATCTTGGGTATCTATGCTAGCCCCAGTTTTAGTCAATGACTTATTACTACCTGGTTGGTGCCAATTTCTGAGCATTAGTGTAAAGAACATGAAAATGACGATGAGCACCTCTCCAAAGGATGATCATGTCTTAGCCACAAAGTGAGTACTCAAATTTAGTTCATCCAACATCATTTTCACAAATTTTTCCAAATCTAAACTTTCAGGTGTTAAATTTTTTGTGAAAGGTCCACCTACAGTAGAAGACAACTAATAAAAAAGTTGAATGAGTGGAATAGGATGTGAGCCTAGAGTTGACTTCATCCATCCCTTTATCTCTTCCATTAACTCACTAAGAAGCAAATAATTTACTGCACATTTTGTAGCAGAAAGAGCAACTACTTTTGTATCAGTTGTAGTAACAAGGAAATCTCTGCTTTCATTTGTTTCCATCGGGGGATCCAATGGAGGTGAATTGTGTAAACTGATTTCAGTAGCCACTTGCAATAAACTTTCCTCACTCATTTCATCCATGGAAAACTGGATCTCGCTCCCATCTGCAGCAACTGAATCTACTTCAATTAGAATTTGCTACATTGGATGATCTCTCGTATGAGGCTGTGGAAGCCTGTGTGAATCCATTACCTTATAGCAGGCTTCACATAGATCAAAATCTAGGCAAACATTACAATGCCAATGTCACCTGAGAATGGGGACAGTTGAGCAACCATCACAGCAATATTGTACATATGATGTATTGGTGTCTTCTTCCATCATCCCCTGGCCATTGCCTCTAGTTGCACCGCTTATGTATGAAGGAAATGCCAAAGATCTGTTATTCTCTATCACATCATCTATTGCCAATATTGTCTGCTTTGGGAAGGGAACTTGAAGCAACCTGGAAGACATGGCCAAACTGCAGGATGTCTGAACCGCCTCATAAGGGGCTAATAGAAGACTTTTTAGTAATGCAATAGCAGGTACAATAGTAGAACCTGTTGATGTACTATCATTGCCATGCAGTGCAAAGCATTCTTCTTTGATGGCAACTAAGATAAGTGAGACACTGTAAGAATGCATACGGCCCCCGTCGTCTTGCTTCTTACCTTTATATATTCAAAATTTGAATTAACTCATAGAGCAAGATTACTAGGAAGAGTCCAAGGCATAGTGGTCCATGCCAAAAGAGCTCCACTATCCATGGAGGCTTCGATACCAGTGTGTGGTTCCTCCAAGTATTGTATGTAGATGACAGTCGATAGTAAGCAAATCTTTGCAACATTTCAATGAGATATTCATGCCTCAAACAAATGTGCTTGGTGTATCTTCTGAGTGATGCAGTCAGATTGTTCATTATGGAAACCTAAATTTTTTGCAAAATTTGATGTGAAATTTTAGGTCTAACAATAGGATTTAGTTCATGTCTTCATGCTTCTTTATCCTCCATGTCTTAGGAGTTAGATTGGGTTGTGGTTCTTCCTCATGTTTGGAAAGGTGCTAGGAGTGACATTTTGCATTCCATAGCTCATGAGGCCGAATGGACTTTTCCAACACGTCAAGGTGGGCGAGTAAATGCTAGGGGAGGTCTTGTTTCATGTGCCAAGCGTCGCATTCGTTCGAGGCAGTAGGCTACCAGTAAAGTCCCTTAAGCTCCCTAAGATGAAAAATTGCCAAACTTTGACGGGATAGTTCTCAGAATTCGTGGTAGTTGGGAACATTCTGTTTGGACCTACAGGTGCACATGGAGTCCATCCACAATAACCTCTCTCGGTTTCCTTCAACTCCAGTCCGTTTGACCGTGCCGAAATCAAACGCATTCTTGCAAAATGCTTCAGTTTCATGCAGTGGAAAGGTGCTAGGAGTGACATTTTGCATTCCATAGCTCGTGGGTTTGAATAGACTTTGCCAACACGTCGGGGTGGGCAAGTAAATGCTAGGGGAGGTCTTGTTTCGTGTACCAAGCATCTCATTCATTCAGGGCAACAGGCTACCGGCAAAGTCCCTTAAGCTCCCTGAGATGAAAAAATTGCCAAACTTTGACAGGATAGTTCTCAGAATTCATGGTAGCTGGGAACATTTTGTTTGGACCTATAGGTGCACGTGGGGTCTTTCCACAATAACCTCTCTTGGTTTCATTCAACTTTAGTCCATTTGACCGTGCCGAAATCAAACACATTCTTGCAAAATGCTTCAGTTTCATGCAGTGGAAAGGTGCTAGGAGTGACATTTTGCATTCCATAGCTCGTGGGTCCGAACGGACTTCACCAATTAGTCAGGGTGGGTGGGTAAATGCTAGGGGAGGTCTTGTTTTGTGTGCCAAGCATCGCATTTGTTCAAGCAGCAGGCTATTGGCAAAGTCCCTTAAGCTCCCTAAGACGAAAAACTGCCAAACTTTGACGGGACAGTTCTCAGAATTTGTGGTATCTAGGAACATTCTGTTTGCACTATAGGTGCACATGGAGTCTGTCCACAATAACCTCTCTCAGTTTCGTTCAACTCCAATCCGTTTGACCGTGCCGAAATCAAACGTATTCTTGTAAAATGCTTTAGTTTCATGCAATGGAAAGGTTGCCAGGTGCCATATTTTTTGTTCTACTCATCATGGGGCTGAATGGACTACGCAAACATGTTGGGGTGGGTGGGTAAATACTAGGGGAGGTCTCGTTTCATGTGCCAAGTGTCCCAGTCATTCTGGCCTGCAAGCTACCGAGACCTAACACTTTTCAAGTTTACCGGTAGCTTGCAGCCCAGAATGACTGAGACACTTGGCGCATGAAACAAGACCTCCCCTAGAATTTACCCACCCACCCTGACGTGTTGGCACAATCCATTTGGCCCCATGATGAGTAGAACAAAAAATATGGCACCTGGCAACCTTTCCACAACATGAAACTGAAGCATTTTGCAAGAATGCGTTTGATTTCGACACGATCAAACGGACTGGAGTGGAATGAAACTGAGAGAGGTTATTGTGGATAGATTCCACGTGCACCTATAGGTCCAAATGGAACATTTCCAACTACCACGAATTCCAAGAACTGTCCCGTCAAAGTTTGGTAATTTTTTCATCTTAGGGAGCTTAAGGGACTTTGTCGGTAGCCTACTGCCCCGAATGAATGTGACGCTTGGCAAACAAAACAAGACTTCCCCTAGCATTTACCCACCCACCCTGATGCATTGGCAAAGACCGTTCAGTCCCATGAGCTATGGAATGCAAAATGTCACTCCTAGCACCTTTCCACTGCATGAAACTGAAGCATTTTGCAAGAATGCGTTTGATTCTGGCATGGTCAAACGGATAGGATTTGAACGAAACTAAGAGAGGTTATTGTAGACGGACCCCACATCCACCTGTAGGTCCAAACGAAACATTCCCAGCTATCACAAATTTGGAGAACTGTCCCGTCAAAGTTTGGCAATTTTTTCATCTTAGGGAGTGCTTAAGGGACTTTGCCGGTAGCCTGCTGCCCCGAATGAATGCGACGCTTGGCACACAAAATGAGACCTCCCCTAGCATTTACCCACCCACCCTGACACGTTGATGAAGTCCGTTTGGACCCACGAGCTATCGAATGCAAAATGTCACTCCTAGCACCTTTCCACAGCATGAAACTGAAGCATTTTGCAAGAATGCATTTGATTTCGGCACGATCAAACGGACTAGAGTTGAACAAAACTGAGAGAGGTTGTTGTGGATGGACTCCATGTACACCTATAAGTCCAAACAGAAAGTTCCCATCTACCACAAATTCTGAGAACTGTCCCGTCAAAGTTTGGCAATTTTTTTGTCTTAGGGATCTTAAGGGACTTTGCTGGTAGCCTGCTGCCCCGAACGAATGTGACGCTTGGCACACAAAACGAGACCTCCCCTAGCATTTACCCACCCACCCCGACATGTTGACGAAGTCCGTTCAGACCCACGAGCTATGGAATACAAAATGTCACTTCTAGCACCTTTCCACAGCATGAAACTGAAGCATTTTGCAAGAATGTGTTTGATTTCAACACGGTCAAATGGACTAGAGTTGAACGAAACCGAGAGAGGTTATTGTGGATGAACTCCACATACACCTATAGGTCAAAACAGAACATTCCCAATTGCCATGAATTCTGAGAACTGTCTCGTCAAAGTTTGGCAATTTTTTCGTCTTAGGGATCTTAAGGGACTTTGCCGGTAGCCCGCTGCCCCGAACGAATGCGACGCTTGGCACACGAAACAAGACCTCCCCTGGTATTTACCCACCCACCCCAACGTGTTGGAGAAGTCCGTTCGGCCCCACGAGATATAGAATGCAAAATGCCACTCCTAGCACCTTTCCATAGCATGAAACTGAAGCATTTTGTAAGAATGTGTTTGATTTCGGCACAATCAAACGGACTGGAGTTGAATGAAACTAAGAGAGGTTATTGTGGATGGACTCCACGTGCACCTGTAGGTCCAAACAGAATGTTCCCAACGACCACAAATTTTGAGAACTGTCTCGTCAAAGTTTGGCAGTTTTTTCATCTTAGGGAGCTTAAGGGACTTTGTCGGTAGCCTACTACCCCGAACAAATGCGATGCTTGGCACACGAAATGAGACCTTGGTGTGTGTGAAGGTTTTTATACATGTTAGCAATAGTTCTAGTTGATCATAATTGACTGTCAACTTGTTTGATCATTGGGTAACCTCCTTATTAGATGATTTGTTAAGTTGACAAAGCAATTTCTTACCACTACTTGCATTATTAGACTTTTTGTTTGACAACAACATAAAACATGACTCCAAATACAAATGACATTCGTCATTTGACCTTATTACATTCAAAATGATGACACAAGACCATCAACTTGTCCTATGATGTCCTAGGACCTTGTTATGACATGCTCCTAGCCAAGATTGGCTATGGCTAAGGTGCTCCTGCACCATGAAATATGTTTCCATGGTGTTGAGTCATCCTCCTTACCTACTACATCACCCTTGTAGACATGTATGCAAAGTGTGGAAGCATAGACAAGGCACGTGAACTGTTTGGCATGATGCCCCAAAGAAATGTCACCTCATTGAATGCAATGATTACAAGATATGAACAAAATGGATTTTTTGATAAGGCATTAGCAACTTTCAAGCAAATGCGATTGGCAGGTGTAAAGAAAAATTCCACAGCCTTAGCCAGTATCCTCCTCGTCTATGCCAAAAAGCACATCCATCAAAAGGATAAAACATATGGGAAATTTGTTAGATGTTGTAGTTGCAACTACCCTTAGAGACATGTATGCAAAGTGTGGAAGCATAGACAAGACACATGAACTATTTGGCATGATGCCCCAAAGAAATGTCACCTCATTGAATGCAATGATTGCAAGATATGAACAAAATGGATTTTTTGATAAGGCATTAGCAACTTTCAAGCAAATGTTATTGGCAGGTGTAAAGTAAAATTCCACAACCTTAGCCAGTATCCTCCTTACCTATGCCAAAATGGACATCCATCAAAAGGATAAAACATATGGGAATGTTGTTAGATGTTGTAGTTGCAACTGCCCTCAGAGACATGTATGCAAAGTATGGAAGCATAGACAAGGCACATGAACTATTTGACATGATGCCTTAAAGAAATGTCGCCTCATGGAATACAATGATTGCAAGATATGAACAAAATGGATTTACTAATAAGCCTTTAGAAAGTTCCAAGAAAATGCAATTGGCAAGTGTAAATCCAAATTCCAAAACCTTAGAAATGGTATGTTTGGAGCACAATATAGACATCCATCAAAGCATAAAGGATATAGGAATTTTGTCAAATGTCGTAGTTGTAAGTACCCTGCAAGACATGTATGTAACTTGTGTGGAAGCATATATAACAAACATGAACTGTTAGACGCGATGCCTCAAAGAAATGTTGTCTCATGGAATGCAATGATTGCAAGATATGCACGAAATGGATTTTTTATAAGGCTTTAAAAACTCTCAAGCAAATGCACAAAAATAAATTTCAACCATTTACACAAATTTTGGCACATCTAAAACCAAATTGCACAACCTTAACCAACTTCCTCCTTGCCTATGCTATAATGGGATCTAGAGAACATGGTGTGGACAACCATCAAAGCATAATGATATAGGAATTTTCTCACATGTATTGTATTTGTAAAGTTGCCCTTGTAGACATGTATGGAAAGTATGGAAGCATAGACAAGGCACGTGAACTATTTAAAATGATGCCTCAAAGAAATGCATAGTCGGACAGAATTCAATGATTGCAAGATATGCACAAAATGGATTATTTGAAAATGATTCATAAACTTTCAAGCAAATGCAATTGGCACTTGTAAAACCAAATTCCTGTAACAATAATTGATTATCATATTAAATATTTAATATAAATTGTCATGTATACATAATGTCATGAACATAACATCTAGTTTATATAAAAAGCCATATAGGTGTGTCCAAACAAAGCTATATAGGCAAATATACAAAAATATACAATAGATTAACATACAAAAGTATGTATACAAAGCCATCTAAGCATACAAAAAAGTTCCCAAAAACTAGTTTCCTATGGACTTTTAGGAAATAATCGGTGGCCCTTCTTTGACTGTGAAGATGGAGTCCAGTCAGTGACACATCCTCTCTCTACTGTCGAGTAGACCTCTTGGAATAAAGTTCATCCAGCTGCACCTTTTAATACAAACAAACAATATGCGCATTAGTATAAAAAATGTATTCAAAATATATAACATCACATAAGTAATTGATCACTTACCACCAACTGATGATCGCTCTCCATCATCTTGACTCTCTCTTCATCCGTAGTTGGATGGACTGGAGTTTTGACCTCCTGTGAGAAGCATCAAGAAGCAAAATTGACTAAACATAGATATTATTTATGTACATCAAATGGCATGAGATAAAAAAGAAATACAAATTTATGATATTTTCATGTTATTGGCTCATACCTTAGTCAAAGGATTTGCAGACATCATGGCTGCATCAATGCCTATCTGCGCTGACTCACGAAGATGAGGAGGAGTCTCCACTATATTCAGCATCTGAAAATCAAGTTCAAAATTATTAAAACAAAATAAATACATAACATTATTTTTGAAATGCATAATGATTAGAAATGGTTAAATTTACCTCAGTAAAAGTGGTAGTTTGGCGTCCAGGAGACCAAGGAAACCATGGAGGTGTTGGTGACTATTGAAATCATCAAATCAAGTCACAAAATAATATTACCATTGACATATCTACAATAATTACAAATATGTGATAAATTACATACCTGCTGACTTGACCTCCGCTCATAAGCCGCCAATGGATGGCTAATAGAGGCAGGATGAAGACTCTGACCCTGGAATTTCATTGCGCAAACAATTACATACAATATTTTTTACTTATAATATAGATAATCATATTAAATTAATTACAAATTTTAAATAACAATATACTAAATCAAGATGAAACTTGTAACAAATTACCTGAGAGTCAATACCAAATGTATGTTGTAAGAGATCGTCACTGAGAACAAGATCATCCAATATGTCCTGCCCCTATGTCATAGAGTCCTGTCGTGCCTCCTGTATCCCATAATCACATAGGTTCCCACGTGTACTGCACAAATGTGGGGACACATGACACCTACTACTCTCACCCTCATCGCCCTAGGTAAAATCATCTGCATGTTGTGATAGAGTTTAGGTGAGAGTAGTCAATGAATGTAAAGTCTCCAGCTCAACACTCTCCTTCAAAGCTAAAGGGAGTGATCTACGTTCTAGCCTCCCTCAAGGTATAGACACATGTTCATCTCGCTGAGCCCTGGGTCTATCTTGGGCAGAGCCACCACCTCTACCCTAGAAATCATGAATATCAAAATAATTCAAAATCTTGTTGAGGACGAACTCGTAATAGAGTTTCCTCAAAAAATATTGTGGTACCTCATCATTATTGCATGGCCTCTCGTCGAAGACCATGTACCATCTATCCCAAAAGTTTTGGTATATGTCTACATTCCTACACCAATGTATAGGAAATCGTTTGCAAGTTTCCTCTAATGTTTGGTTGGTCTTGGGATTAGTAAATTGTGCACATAATTGAGATTTTGTAATTTTTTCCTTCTTCACTTGTTCATATGACAACTTGTCGGCATAATATTGCCGACTCCTCTCCCTATAGTCTTGGAAATCGGTGATTTGTTTCATCACCAAATCCATGTGGGAAACAATCTCCTGTAGTGATTTTGCAAGTGCCCTCCTATGCTCAGTGGTTCCACTTGGATTGTTTAGGGTTTGAATAATAGTTTCAAGATGTTTCTTGTTTTCTTCTATTATCCCTAAGTAATGTTCTTGATTATCCCTTACATGAAAAGGAGGTGAAGGAGGGTTTGGAGGGTTTTGGGGGTTGTTTTCACCCTCCTCAACTGGATTTAGATTTTCTGCTTCTCCAATAACTATAAATGCAATATAAACATAAATCAAACATTGCAAAACTAAAAAATTGTTCTAAAACTAACAAAAGCAGACAAACCCTACCTTCTTCCTATGCTGGAGCCTCCAAATTTACATGACGATGTCTTTGGCGGTGAGGTGGCATTGTGAATTTCTTGTTTTCTCACGTGCACTTGATTGAATCTCCTTTTCTTCAATGCAATCACATTTAGCTTAGGTTTCTTTGCTGCTGTCAAGAGAAAAGCCACAGGTGAATGTGCAGAAAATGTTTTTTTTTTTGCTTTTATCAAAAGCAGAAGGTGAGTGCGTTATAACGCGCTCGTGTTTTGCTTTAAATTTGGAGATGGTGATGACTTTTTGGTCCCCCATGTCCTTGCATTTATCCAAAACAAGATTCTAATGGGTGTCACAATTGGATGTTTCTGGTTCATCCTCATTTGATGCATCATCTTGTTGGGTCATGACATATCCTTTGTGCTTCCATCGGCAATGACATATTTTTGATTGCTAAGAATCATTGCAACCAGATGTGCCTTCTTTACTAGAATTGCCTTGAGTCAAGGCATTATACCAACAACTGATAGTGTCGTGCGTGTTTGTATTGTAGATGTGACACCATCTATTCACCTTCTAATACTTCTACTATTGTTGTTGTGATTGCTTTTGTGGTTTCTTTTGTGGGGGTCCATTATGAAACTTTTGACCACTGTATTATCTTGAGATCAGTGCCTTGTCCTCAAAATCATCTTGTACAGACTGGATGGCTTCTTCTTGTTGAACGAAATCCAACAGTTCTTCAAACAACACCATCTACTTTGTGATGTTTAGTGTCATGATAAAAGTCTTGAACTAAGAAGGAAGAGCTCTTAGAGTGATCGGGACTAATAGTTTATCCTCCACCTTCTCACTAAGCACTACAAGTTCTTCTCATAGTTCATATAATCGATGCAAGAACTCCTCTACTTTCTCGCTAACTTTCATACTAAGTGTTTGAAGTTTGGACTAGAGATGGAGGATCATTGTTTGGTTCTTTACCTGATAGATAGTGGACAGAGCATCCCAAGCCACCTTTGATGTTTTCGCATCTCAAACATTGGGTTGAACTTCTTCAAAGATGCTGAATGTGATCAACATCAATGCTTTCACATTGGCTTTATCAAACTTCTTCTACTCATCAAGGTTAGTTGGACATGACACAACACCAGTAACAATCCCCCATAATTCTTCAAATTGGAGAATTGTACGCATATTTGTTTTCTAGGCTGCATAATTGGGCCCTTTTAAGAGTTGAGCATCCGAGAGAAGCAGCTTTGGTGCTGACATGATTACACCACAAAAACAAATATCTATTCCACAAAACAAAATATTTATTATTGATATTTTTTCAATACATGTTTTTTCAAGAATCATGAGAAGCTCAGAGTTGAGCTAGTTAGGCTTGTGCAGTGAGATGGGGATGGTTGGGAGGGCATTCTAGCTCATCTTCATCATCTACATCATAACCTTCTTCAAGTTTGGCTCAAATCTTCCTTGCTTAGTAGCGCACGTCAAACAGGAAATAGTCTAATAGCCCTTGACTAAGTAATTCATCTAATTGAAGATTACCAGTGTTTTGAAGAGCAACTAGTAGGGAAAAATAGAAGTTGGTGCTCTCTGGGACTTCATTAACTCTTTATTGTTGCTCATCTGCATGATTTCTCACAACACTATTGCCATCGGGCATAATCGACATTCACCACTGGAAAGTTTATTGCTCTTAGGGAACGCACAGGCATGCTTCAAATCCACATACCCTCAAACTTCTCTCTTTTCAACCTCTTCGAGTTTTAGACTAGTTTTTGGAGACATTTCTTGTTGCAAGGCTTGGACAACATCTACTTCCCACACAATGAACTCTACAGCATCCTCAAATCTACAGATAGTGCCACAAATGGCATGGAGAATGGAAAGACTTCCCATATCCATGTGAGGTTGAAGACAACTCAAAGGATAGCATTTGAAACTCTTCAAGCCATCATGTATTCTCCTCAATGCACTGCCTAGGTCCCTATACATGCACACAAATGTGGGCACCAGAAACCCATGGCCTCTAGGATCTATGCCTCAACAAAATGCATAGGCACAAAAATAGTTTTCCTGCTCTGATACCAGTTAATGGAGAGAGAAAGAAGAAGATAGTTGAATGAAGTATTTGATGATTTATTCAATGAAGCTACAAGGTATATAAAGCAATGACATACAATTATCTTGTAACTCTATCTACAATGTGGTCTTCATAACTGGTAGAACTAATCAGTAGTAACTGGCACAATGTAATACATAATATTTTATGCTAACAATAAGTTGGCTTGTATAGAATAAACAAACAACTAGAAGATGTGCAGAACATAATTCCAAGCATTCTTCAATTATCCATAAACCCATAAAAAATCCGAAAATCTCATAAATTCTCATGAAAAGATACCTTACAAAATCATCACAGATGTGTTTTACAGTTCAAAACCAACTAATCATGATGAACATTCATATCAACAAATGTGACAAGAATAACCTGTTCAATTTATCAAAGACTCACAGAATGCTTGAGGTGTCACTTGGAATGATGTACAAACTGCACTATTAATTCATTCTTTGATGATTATGGTGCCCTTTCATTACCCTTGAAAGGAAATTTAATTTGGAATTGTCCATAGTAGTCCCGAGGCGCATGGAGCTCACCAACCATGCCATCAGGCTTTGGAATGATCATTAATGGTGGCCTAGAGAGTTGTTGAAGTGTCTTGTCATGAGTTGAATATCTAATTGGTTGGTAAGGAAAAACCGTCAGACCCTAACAAGTCAAGCCTTTGTCATATGATCTTCTTCTTTATAATCAGGGGTATCAAACTCCCCACAACTGTGAAAAACATATAGCAGACACTAGTGGGAAAGGCCAAGCTATCAGGCTTTGGAAATCAAGACATTACCACACAATCCTCTTCTTTTGACCAGGAGTGTTGACCAACTTCCCAATCTTTGAAGTTCGCAATGTACTAAGACAAAGTATAGTGGTTGGGCTTCGACAATTGGGACCATGTTAAACATTTGTCCTTTTTTGGGTAGTAGAACCAACAACTCCCTAATCTCTGAATTCCAAAGAAGTATAAAGGCAAGGTAAAATTGTCAAGCTTTGACAATTGGGAACTAAATGAACCACTTTCCTTAGAACCTGGGAATGAGACTCCCCGCAACTCCGATGAAGTGTAAAGGAAGGGAAAAACAAGCAGGTTTCGGCAATCAGATCATCACTGAACACCCCTCACCTTTATTAGGAACAAGTACCCATCCAAACTCCAAAGTCTATGTTGGTTCCCAACCCATTAAAATCTAAAATCCTATGAGTTCTTGCCCAAATCCATAAATATCCCATTGTTGTGCCTCTATTTTCCTTGGCCTATTTTTCCCATCGATTATATTCGATCTGAGATATTATAAATGGGTCACCACCCTAAGTAAAATTCCTCAGAAGATCCTTTAGGGCCTAATTGTTGAAAACCCCTTGAAAATCCTGTGGAACCATTTGTCTGACCTTGTGATGCCTTTGGGACTCTTCAAAGTTTTCTAAATGTCGCTAAGTGTTTCCTTTCCAACAGGTTTGCCATTTTGTGAACCCACAGAAAGGTCGATTACTTTCCTTTTTGGCAGGTTCACAAAGTCGTGAACCTACCAAAAATCTTCGTGGGTTTTTTTTGGCTGAAAGACCAAAAGTATGAAGGGAAGAAAGAAAAATGGAAAGGAAACAAAGGAAAGAAGTTGTGTTTTGATGTTTTAGCAGGTTCACCTTTATGTCCAAAACATCTAACTTAGTTAGGATCTACTATTATTTTATCTAAATCAGACAACCTAGAGCTTGCCAACTAGAGGGAGGGTTTTCTTTTTTTTTTGTAGGAATTTTTTGCAAGAAGCAAGCTTCTAAAAAATAGGTCATTCCATTGGGTATAGAAGGTTTAAACCTATAAGGATCAATTGTAAACAAGCCTATATTGGGCTTTATCTCCAAAGGCAAGGTTTTTATTTCTTTGGCTCATTTCCTAAGATCATAAACAACTTGTAAAGGTTTGATTTTTTTTTAGCTCTTTTTCTTTGTGTATTTTTTATTTTAAAAAAAAGTGCTCACAACCCTTTATGTAAGCAGCGACCCACATCAAAGGGGCTTACACAAAGGGTTTGTTCCATTTTAAGTTTAAAATTTTTAATTTAAAAAGAAAAGAAAAGGAAAGGAATTTTTTTTTTGCAATTAGCCCTCAAGGGTTATTCAATGGCCCCCATCCTGCTTTAAGGAATTTTATAGAAATGGGCATATCTTTTTCTCGTTTATCCATTTTTTTCAATCTTACAAGCATTGGAAAGTGAGTTCTATATGCTTCCATATGATGTAATTTTTTCTACATATTGTGCCATTTGTGCATGTTTTAAATAGATTTCTTGGGACTTCTATGTGCACCTCTATGAAGACTTGTAATTGCACTAATTATAAAGTGTCATATTCTAGTTGTCAAGGAGAGTTTATGCAATCACACATTGTAAACATGCACAATGATAAAGTGCCAATTGATCTATTTTGGGGGAAGGGTGTTATTGCAATTTGCACTTCAACTCTCTTTTACTCTATCTTGAAATTACACTATGAACACAACTAAAGGATTGCAAAATTAATAAAGAATATTTACAACTAATTCTAAACATGCTAACTAAACTTGGTTCTAAATATTCAATTTTTGTTTATATCTTTCATACCCATTGAATGTCTGTGGGAGCCTCATATGTTGCACCTACTTTTGATGCATTTTTTTATCTTATAATCCAAGAGCAAGAAAAATTTATTCAAATGGGCATCTTGAATTCTTTTAAGCCACATGCATTAATGGCTAATAAACCTAAGGGACAGATAGAATTAGAGGATCCTAAACAGAAATAAAATTGAAGAAAAAGAAAAAGCCACAGAAAGATAACACACAATCTTCATCAAAATCATATTCTAAATAATATTCCTCAAAAGAGGATTCAATTAAGAAATAAAATCCCTCATGTGCATATTGCAAAAGAATAGGCATGGTGAACATCGATATTATTCAAATAGACTTATGTGCTAAAGAATCTTCTTAAGAAGAGTAATGTGAAATTGCCTTCAACTTTGTAATAAGATTTATCATCTTCTAAGTTGGAGGATCATAAGGGTAAGGTACATGTTGTTGTTAAGGATTCTAGTTCTAAGAAATAGATCCTTGAATCAAGAGCTTCACATTATATGGTTCCACCATAAGATATATTTTATTCATTTGAGACTTGTTATATGTCTCATATTCTAATATGAGTGTTTGTGTGAGAAGGTCTATTAACATACGTGAAGGATCATTTAATAATGTCCTTTGTGTACCTTTCTTTTCAACTAATATCTTATCCTTGTATCAGATTACACATAGTGGGAGAGGTAAAAGTTGTTTCAAATTTACACTTGATTATGTAGTTATTCAAGATTTGTAGAGCAATGGCATTGTTGGAGTTGGGGAGGAAGAGCTAATTATTCTATACTATATGATTTCTCATATTTTTCTCTTGATACTCCTTCAATAGATGTTCATACTTAAGATTCTAGTTACACCTCAATCCCATATGTCATCCCCATCAATTTTATACCAACCTAGAGTCCAACCACATATCAAGCTAATCCTCCCTAAACCTATCCCACTTCCTCCAATATCAACCAATATCCACATCAATCCATACCTCAAGGTCATCCAACTATTTGTTCAAACATTTCACCTCACCCCAAAATCTACCTACAAGGCTATCAAGATCCTTTACAACAAGAACATGCTATTCCTAGTTGTCCTTTGAATCAAAATACAACATCCATAAGTCCTTCTCATGCTATATTTGACAAGAGAAACACCAATCCTTATGCATCCCATGTGTATCCATCATCATTGAACCACATGCTTATCCAAGAGCCTTAAAGTCAATGTCCTTCTACCCCACTAATTCCTCCAATTCTTCCATCACAATGTTCTCCCACCTCACAAAACCCTTCAATCCCTTCATCACCATGTTCCTCCAACCTTCTACTAAAGGATTCATTGGAGAAACTTGTACAATGATTGGTCAAAGCAAATTTGATTTAGCTACGACCAATAAAACCATTTGGAGAAAACCAAGTTAAACCCAATTGGTATAATGAAAATGATTATTTTCCATACCATAGGGTTAAGGGCCATATGATATTCAATTCTTACACACTTAAGAGAGTACTCCAAAACCTCAAAAATTGTGGTAAGATTTTGCTCAATGATCCAAATCCTAATCCATCCCCTCCTATTATCCATCCACCTAACCACAATCCCAATCCTAATCCGTCCCCTCCTATTATCCATCCACCTAACCACAATCCCAATCCTAATCCATCCCCTCTGATTATCCATTCTCCCGATCCCAATCTTAATCCTACAACATCCACTATTATTATCCACCCATTATATTGTCCATCTACCCATACACTTATGAAGGATGTGATCCAATGGCTATTAGCAAGGAAACAACCACCTCCATGTAATCAAATGCCTATCCTTGAACCTATCCAACAACCTTTAATCAATATGATTATTCCTCCAAACCCATCTTATAGTCCACAGTCCATCAAGCCTCTTCAAGATCCCCTTACCATGAGTTCAAGTCAAGATCATCTAGAGCCTATCAAGCCTATCCAAGAGTCTCCTAATTCCATCCAAACCCAAGAGCTATGTCGAGAGTCTAGTCTAAAGCATGTGGAAACATCAACCCCTCATCCTAATCAAGATCTAAACACCCTATCTAATTCCATTCTCGATTCCATTCCATCATATGATCAACCTATCCATAACCTATATCTTTTCTATGATCAATATATTATTTATGACCAAGACCCTATCCATGAGCAAGAAATCCAAATTCCTCCTATCCCTAATTCACTTAATCCCATCCATAATCCTAACACTTCCAACACTAGTCCTATCCATCCTCCAACTAGTCCTATCCATCGTTCAACAATATCCACTTCCCTTGATGAGCCACTTGGTCCCCAAGAAAACATAGATAATCGACTTCTTAATGAGCATAATTTTGATCAAGATCCTTGGGTAAGTGCAAAAAGTTGGGGGGCCAAAAAGTGGCCAAATTTTTTTCAAAAAAAATAATACATAACACAAGCGCATTATAACGTGCTCGCGTTATGGTTTGGTAATGACGAGCCCAAGGCTCGGCAAAACCAAACCATAACGCACTTGCGTTATAACGTGAGTGCATTATGACTAATTATATATAAAAAAGAGCATTTCTGCTCATTTCATTTCTTTATTTTCCTCTACACCCACGGCCTACAAACCCTAAGAAGCGCGCTCGCGTTTTGAAAGACTCAATTCAACACCAAAATCTTACCAATTCGTTGCCAAAATGCTGCCACAACGTCGAGCGGGCCAAAGGAGGGAGTTTTATTTTTTTTTTGTTTGAATTTGTTTCTAAATAGGTAGGTTTGAGTTGATTTTTGATGTAAATTTTGTTAATTGTTAGGAAATGTTAATGCACCTCCTCCTCCTCCTCAAAATCCACAAAATCCTGAAGAGGAAATACCTGTCGAAGAACAACCCAAACAACAAACTCCTCCATCCATTCCTTGACATGCCCCTGGAACACAAGAAAATCTAATGGGGCAAATTGAAAACAATAAAAAAGAAATTGAAGACATAATTGCAAGGTTGAAATATCCTTCCACTTCAACCTTGCATAGGTCCACGCTTGCTCAATCTCTTGAATCTATGTTATCAAATGTAGATTCAATTAGCAAGCAAATATCTAGTTGGTCAGATAAGAGGAGAGAGTTTAGAGACTATTATACAGACAAGCTATCATATGAAGATGTGAAAAAATTATAAATTACAAAATTAGACTTGTGTTCCATTTTCACAAACCCACAAACAAATCAACCTCCACCCATTACATGCAAGAGGTTCCCTAGCCATTGGTACAACAACCAAGCGATAAGGGACAATTTTGGGCAGCGGTGGTGGATGGTTTTTGACCATCCTCCATGCAATAATAATGAGGTCCCATAATACTTTTTAAGGAAACTCTACTGCGAGTTTGTCCTCAATAAAGTGCCAAACTATTTTGATATGCGAGACTTCCAGGGTAGAGGTGGGGGGTCAGCACAAGATAGACCAGGGGCACGTGTTGACCCACAGCGGCCAGTGAGATGAGTAATTAGCAGACCAGCCCATGAGCATGTTTCTATCCCTTCCATTGTGAAGGAGAGTGTTGAGGTCGATACACTTCAATCCATTAGTGCCTTGACCCAGAGCATCATAGAGCATGCCAGTCCTGCAGCACAGCGTGGGTTGGGAGATAGTGCGAGGAGTAGGGTCCCACCCCATGCTTGTCAGACTTGCGGGTCAGCGTATTGTTATGACCCCATGGATAGTCAAGACGCAGGTGCACAGGCTACATCTGCAGCTGAGCAGATGGTGATGACAGATACCCTCCTAAGTGAGACTTTCAGCCTTGATACTCAGGTAAATATTAGCAAGTTTATTGAATTTAATTTATTAAATTTTATTTTTGAAATGCAAGATTAACTAATTTAGTTTGATGATTTTAATGAAATTTCAGGGTCATAGCGTTGATGCAGTTTTTAGTGGTTCTCCACCTGCATATTACACTACATCATCTACTGTCGAGGTATGTAACTAGTAAACAATTATAAATATTACATGTGAATAGCATCGTTATATGAAAGGTATTCTAATATCTGATTTTGGATGTTGAATAGGTTAATATTGGAGATTTCAGGGCAACACCTACCAATGGTGGTGGACTTTAAAGCTTCACACAGGTAATAAAATAAATAGTTTAATGAATGAATTGTACTTACTAGATTTTTGTATGTGACTTGTGTGCTTTATTGTGTGTACTTCCATGTTTAGATGAACGTGTGTGTATGTTAGGAGCATGATTTGCATCACTATTATAGTTTTCGTAATTGAATAATGTTGTTTTATTTCCAGATGATGCAGGCTGCGGAGACACCTCCCGATGTTCATAGGGCAATGGAGCATGGTGTGACCTCTGTGATTCATAGCTCCATGCCATTGACAGGGGTATGAGGCAGATTAGTAAATTTCAATTTACATTCATTGTTATAGTTATTTTTTTTTGAAAAATCAAAACATTATTGATTTGAAGTTTAATTTCTATTTGGATGGTTTCTATAGGACATGACATCACCACAGCCTATTCCTGCTACTGAGGCAAGTGAGGAAACAGATTATATGGTAGCGGTAAGTGATTATTTTGTTAAATGTTTCATTTTTTATGAAATGTAATTTCTATATATTAATGTCTATACTTTTTATTGTAACAGCTAAAGATGCAGGAAGAACTAAATAGGAGGAGCAGCCCTCGGGTTCATAGTAGACCACCCACATACGCGTCTCCATCCCCTAGAAGATCAAAGGCTGCCCATGATCTATTCTCTTCACCAGCCAGAGGGGAATGACTTTTTATTGTGTTCCTTTGTTGTATGCCTATATGGCATTTGTGGACATATATTTTTTATTGCATATAGTTGACATTGTATGCCTATATGGCATTCTTGTAAGCCTATATGGCTATTTTGTATATATATTATACTTATATCTACAGATATTGATGTATGCCTATATGGATATTTGGTTAATACAAATCTTTTTTATTGATGGCGTCCATACTTGCATTATAAATCCACGTTTGAATGGATATTTGTAGATGGCTACTTCAAATATTTAAAGTCCAATTGTATTACATAGGATGTTTGTTGATCCAATAAGCTAGCTATTGTTATTCAAGTATCACCTAAACCTCATTTTGGAACTAAAAGATAAAAGTTGTATTTAAAAAAAATGAATCATCATGTTGAACAAAAAATATTCATATTCTTTATGAGTTGCTCAATTGAAAATATTCAAATGAGTATGCTGATCCATATTCTTTATGAGTTGGTCAATTGAAAATATTTCTTAATTTCTTGTTATTATACCATATTGGGATGCAAAGAGTATGTTTGTTGTTTTGAATAAGATAGTCAAAATCATATTTTTATGAGCACCTGATGACCATTGTGGTTATTAAATGTAATTCCTCTTACATATAAGGCGAGGTTATGAGATTACATTGAGTCTTACCTAATTTTAGTATGCAACATAACATTGGGGCTATAGGCTTCCATAATTCATCAACAATCAAGGTTCAAGGTTGTCATTGAAGCCAAAGGGTCAAGGTTGTTTGTCATTGATGTCAAAGTTGATGCCATGATGTTGATAAGGTGATACAGTGATTCAAGGTAGGTGATGGTCATGAGGTGCATGATGTTGTGAATATGGTTTTCATGATAAAGTCTCTCAATTCATTTTGATGTTGCACAAGACAAACATGGTTCATATGATGCAAGGTTCATGTTCATGGTGGATGTGGTTTTGTGCATGCAAGGTTTTGTTGTGAATATGGTTTTCATGATAAGGTCTATCTTGAAAGGTTGATATGATGCAAGGTTCATATTCATGGTGGATGTGGTTTAGTTCTTGCAATAAGAAGTTAGAGAAGACACAATCTTTCATAATCATAATCTTATTGATAGTTAGGGTTTGCATATTGGGCATTAAACCCTAAAAAGAATCTACTGTTCTTAAGACTTTAAAACCCTCAATTGCTTGTCGTGTGTAAAGTGCACTTTTGTTTTAATTTAATATTAACTTATAATTAGAAGTTACTATCACTTAAATCAACCTACTAAAGGGTCTCAAAGTCATTAGTTCACCAGCCCTTCAACCTAACTCAACCGGCGTCTCTGGTAAACTCTCATAAGCTCGAGTGCCATATCATAATTAAAGGTCATATTTAATTGATATGAGGGCAGGAAAAAGGATTGGATCAAACACATCAAACTGAGCATCATACCTCTAGGCGCATTTTTGCATCTCTCTAAACTATCCATTTTGGCACCTTGATGTAAAGTAAAGTCTAAACTTAGTGAAGATTGCACCTAGAAAGATATCACCTTGGATATGCGCCTAGAGTCATCCTAGGTCATCCATTTGCGCCTAAGGGTCAATATAACATAATATAACTTAGGAAAACTTTGAAAATCATCAAAAGAAGCCTAGGCACCATTTCTTGTCTCCACCATCCATTTTGTGCGCCTAGAGGAAAATGAACTTCAAATCACTTCCAACTGTAGCGCCTAGTGTTAGAACCTTCAAAATGACTAAATCTTACCAAAGGAAGTCTAGGTGCCTATTGTCACTTGGATCATCATGAATGAGTACCTAAGTGGAAGGAGAATAAACATCTTGTAAGGAGGCGCACTTTTGTGTCTAAATAACCTCATTTTGGCACCTTGAAGGAAGATGTTCTAAATCCTAAGATGTAGCGCCTAAGTGTAAAATGGTCTCCTATAGGTTTGAACAAGTGATTGAAGCCATCAAATTGCCAAGAAATGAGCTAAGTATACTAAGGTGCCTTTTCTTGTCTAAACTATCCATTTTGGTGCCTGGGAGGAAGGAGATTCAACATCATGAATCAAGGCGCCCTTGCCATCAAAACAACCTCACATTGGTGCCTTGGAGGAAATTAACTTAAAACTACAAGTCTTAAGAGTTTTTTCATGTTTTGATGATGTCTTTTGAGAACAATTATAATGATTGAAGGATGAGGTGGGTAAAAAGTCTTCATCTAGCTTAGGCACCCATTCAACTCTGAACAACCTTACATTTGCGCCTAAGATGAAGGGGACTTTCTTAAATATTTAAGCATTGATTAACAAACATGAAAACCTTAGGCGCAATTTTCAACTCATTTTACCTTTGATGAGCGCTTAACTTGGAGAGAACACCTATTAGCATCAAGGTGCTATTTCATGCTCAGAACATCACATATCAACGCCTAAACATGAGGAAGCTTAAACTATGAAATCTGATGTTACTTTGATTCAAAAATGAAGAAAATAAGCCAAAGAATCTAGGCGCATATTGTCACTTGAGCAACCTTCAACTAGCGCCTAGTCTTGTGAAGGAGGCAAGAATCAGGGATAAAAGACCTCACCTTGTTTGAAAGTGTTGAAAGGTTAAGGAATGGGCTAAGTTCATCTAGGTGCACTTTGACTCCTTGCACACCTAAATGAGCGCCCAGGAAGAAATTAATATGCCAGTACAATGTAGCTCGGACTATTTCGGCATGTTTGGGTGTAAAACAGGACCATGCCTAGCCTAAACCTACCCATCCAGATGCATTGGAACTGTCATTTTGGCCACACAAGGAGAAGAACAAAAGTTACCCCCCTTTGCAACTTTACACTGCCTCCTTCTGACGATTTTTGGGGCAGCAGAAAACCTTTCACCACGGGCAAATGCCTCAGAGATATAAAAAATTGAGAGGTTATTGTAGAGGCACTCTACGTGATCACATTTCCTCATACGGAATGTTTCTAAGTGACACGGTTTTTGAGTAACATCTCGTCAAAGATTGCTGCCTTTTTGCACTTTGGACTTGTTGTGACCTAATCACACATCGCTCCATTGCAAATGGGGACACCCCTTTTTTTGATGCTTTGCATGAAGTTTTGATGATGTCTTAGAGCTATTTCATGATGAAGTCAGTGGTGTTTGAGTCTTAGAGCCCCTTGATGACTTGATCTTGATGTTTGAGATCCTGAAAATGACTAAGTCTGGTATCCTGATCCTGAAGATCCTAAAAATTGATTAAGTCTGAAATCTGGTGGATCCTCAAAAATCTAGAATCTGCATGTTAAATCCAGTGGATCTGAGACCTATCTCAAACATATCTAAACTTATACTTAAATATATTTTTCAATATACCTGACCTTGAGGACTTTTGGTTTTGGGTGCGAATTTGCTTGAAGACCTTAGGCGCATTTTCCCACTTGCAAAGACCCAAAAGTGTGCCTTAGGTGGAGACTCATATGTGCACCTAGAAGAAAATCAACTTTCAACCACTCCAAAAGATGGCGCCTTGATTGGAATTGATATAAGAGACCTTCAACATCAAGGAATTCAACAAAGGAATGATCCAAGAGTTTTAGGCACCTTTTTCATGTTCAAATGATCATCAGATAGCGCCTTGAGTTGAAGGTGCCCATTCCTTGTTGCTCCTGTCAGTTTTAGGCACCTTGATGTGGGATGGAGTTTAAATCATTATTGAAGGCGCCTAAGGATGAGGTGGTCTCACAGGGGTATAATCAAGTGTTGAAGAGCCTTAAAGATGTCAACAATGAGCAAATTCAAGTCTAGGTGCCCTTCATGCATTAAACTAACTCAAAGTTACACCTTAGGATGAAAGAGCATGATATGTTTAAACTAACTCCAATCCTGATGTTTGAGATCCTGAAAATGACGAAGTCTGGTAGCCTGAAATCCTGAAACACTAAAAAATTGACTAAGTCTGAAATCTGGTGGATCCTCCAAATTCTATAATCTACATGTTAAATCTGGTGGATTTGAGACCTATCTCAAACATCCTGAAAGGTATATTAAATCTGGTGGATTTGAGACTTATACTTAAATATATTTTTCAATATACCTTACGCTTTGAGACTTCCACTGCTAGGCGTGAATTCACTCTAGGAGGCTAGGTGCATTTTTTCACTTCTACAAACATCATTTTTTACGCCTAAGGTGGAGACTTCAATATGCGCCTAGAGGAAAATCAACTTTCAAACACTCTAAAAGATGGTGCCTTTAATGGAGTTGCCAAAAGACCTTAATTTGACATATTGTGAGCAAGGCGCCTATTCATGTTGAAACCAATGACAAATTGCGCCTTGTTAGAAGTCATTCTAGAGTCATCCTAGAAGAAGGTGCCTATTTCAATTCATTTCACCTTGTGTAAGGCGCCTTAGAGAGAGCTAAATCTTGGAGATTAGGTGCCTATTCCTACTTAAGTCATCAAGTTTGAGCGCCTAGAAAATGGAGGGTTGGAGAGACAACATTTTTTGGCGCCTTGAGAGCATAGTGTTTGTAATCACCTAAATGAGCGCCTAAAGAGGAAATGGTCCCATAAGGATGTAAGGTGCCCTTTTGCATATGGAAGATCATTGAAACCATCAAAGTGCCAAAGAACAAGCTAAGACATGTGAAGGCACACTTTTCACCCATTCTGGCGCCTTGGGAGAAAGTACATGAAATTGCATCTAGGGACATCATTGTGTGGGCGCCTAGGTGAGGGAAGTTCTTCTAAGACCTTCACAAGTGTTTAAAGCATGAAAACCACTAAGTATAAAGCCAAAATGGTAAGGCGCCCTTTTACCTCCATGTCAACCTAAATTGGCGCCTTGAAGAAAATCATTCAAAACCATGTTTAAAAGTGGGCACTTGAAAGATTGAAGTCATTCAAGACATGTCTCATCATTTAAAATTGCAAAATTGCAAGTATAAAGACATTTAAGTTAGGCGCTACTTTCCACTAAAATCAACTATTTTGGCGCCTAAGGGAGACATTGCATTGAAAGGTACCTTTTGAATGAATCTCTTAAGGGAGGTTGTTTTCTTTAAGCCCTTACAATTGTTTGAAATTATTTTAAGTTATGAATGTGGGACTAACTTGTGTTAGGCGCCCTTTGCTCCTCTTTTCACCTAGATTTGTGCCTAGGGTGTTGAATGCTTAAAACATGTTTCTTATATGCTATATTATGCAAGGTTATCAATTGTTTGATATATTGTTTCTCTTGTCTTGTAGGAACATCAACAAACCTAAGGAGCAAGTGCTTGGAGTCACCTTCATCCAAGGAGTGAAGTCAAGAAATTGTCATTGCAAGAAGAAGCATCATGCTCGCCACCTTGGAAGATCACTTCAAGATCATCATCAAGTTGCATCATTGAGAGAAGGAGTGTTGATGAAGACAAGGAATCATCTGAAGGACAAGCACCTGAGTTACCTTCAAATTGTAGAGGAAACATCAATGACATCATGTTAAGATCATCATCATTTTAAGTGCACTACTTCATCTTCAATAGCATCATGTCAGAGATACTTCATCTATTCAACTTCAAGTTTCATTCAACCTTCAAGTCCAAGAGAGATCTCCTACTCCTATTCATGAATGAAGCATCATCATCTACAGGTAAGATAGCAACATCGTAATCATCTCCTACTACTCTACATGAAGATGCATCAAGGAAGATCATCAACTTACCTACAAGAAGAATGAACATCACAGTGTTAGTCAAATGAGCTACAAACATCATACATATCCTACTTACAATGAACAAGGCAAGATCAACAAGATACATCTCAAGTGTTCATCATCAAAGCAATCACATCAAAGACATCATACAAAGATGATACAATTTGGGAATATGCTGAGGTGGCATCTACGTGGCATGTACCTATTATCATTCAATCATAATCAGCTACATCATATGACTACATTCAATGTATCATTTAATAAAAGAAGCTAAAGGGATGCCTATGTGGAAGATGTTTTAAATGATTTCATCTTATCCTTATCACATTAGAAAACGTGCCTTCATTGCCTCTCTCTTTGGTACTAAAAATAGCAGTTGTTGTAACTACCTACTGAGGTGGCATGATCTAAGCCCTTGGCTATATGAAATAATCTTAGCCATTCATTGTAATCTGGACACTATATAAAGGCCTTGTTGCCTCATTTGTAATATATAGTTTTTGTAGGAGTAGAATAGGAGAGACTCTCAAAATTCCCTGAGAGGACTTGGAGTTGTTGTAAATATTTCTCAAGATTAATGCAAGGACATTGGAGTTCACTTGGTGTTTAAGTCTTGTCTTGTGGAATGGCATGATTTCTTGTATCTTGAATTGAACGAAGAGATGTTTCAAATAGATTAGAAGTAGATTAAAAGCTCTTTGTTGTAATGTATGTTGTATTGAATATTTGATCAACTCCTGGCTCATGCTTTTAATATTCATCACTGGTGAAGTGTTGTGTAAAGCTAGTCTGAGCCTTATCATTTGCTTAAGTTTGATTGTGGATGCTTGTTTGAGCTGCGCTATTCAATGGGTGCTTGTATGAGCCTTCATGATTTGAAAACCATTCGCATAACCTTAGGAGATTGCACCAACTTCATGTAGTTGTAGGCATCCTTGGCGAAGTGGAGTTAGGTTAATTTAGGAGTTTGTCTATTCTTACATCATCATTGCTTCATTGACCTTAGATTAGCTTTCTAAACCCTTATCTTTTCTATTTCTTTGTTATTGGGACCTTGTATATAAATCATCCACACTGAAGGAGAGATAAGCTAAATGAAAGATGAAGAAGTCTAATGTAAGTCCCTTTGTGATTATCAGCAAGATCACATGTAATCACTGAGTTAACCCATCATGAATCATAAATAAGGAACCTTGGAGTTACTTCACTAGATCACATAGTTTAGCCTTTGAAGAGATTTATTCAAGAGAGAGTGGGATACTCTAGTATTTTACTCTATTGTTGACTTGTCTAAAAATAATCATCAACAAAACTCTTTAGGGATATCATCAGTACAATGTAGCTCGGACTGTTTCGACATGTTTGGGTGAAAACAAGACCATGCCTAGCATAAATGTGCCCATACGGACGCGTTGGAATAGTCAGTTTGGTCACATCAGGAGCAAGACGAAAGTTACACCCCTTTGCAACTTTACACTGCCTCCTAACGATTTTTGGGGCAGCAGAAAACCTTTCACCATGGGCAAATGCCTCAGAGATATAAAAAACTGAGAGAGGTTATTGTAGAGGCACTCTATGTGATCATGTTTCCTTAGACAGAATGTTTCTAAGTGACACAGTTTTTGAGTAACATCTTGTCAAAGATTGCTGCCTTTTTGCACTTTGGACTCTTCAGGGATATCGTCAGTACAATGTAGCTTGGACTGTTTCGACATGTTTGGGTGAAAAATAGGACCATGCCTAGTGTAAATGTACCCATCTGGATGCGTTGGAACAGTCAGTTTGGTCGCATTAGGAGCAGGATGAAAGTTACACCCCTTTGCAACTTTACACTGCCTCCTTCTGACGATTTTTGGGGCAGAAGAAAACCTTTCACCACAGGCAAATGCCTCAGAGATATAAAAAACTGAGAGAGGTTATTGTAGAGGCACTCTATGTGATCGTCTTGCCTCCGACAGAATGTTCTAAGTGACATAGTTTTTGAGTAACATCTCGTCAAAGATTGTTGCCTTTTTGCACTGTGGACTCTTCAGGGATATTGTCAGTACAATGTAGCTCGGACTGTTTCAACATGTTTGGGTGAAAAAAAGGACCATTTCTAGTGTAAATGTACCCATCCAGACGCGTTGGAACAATCATTTTGGTCGCATCAAGAGCAAGACGAAAGTTACACCCCTTTGCAACTTTACACTGCCTCCTTCTGACGATTTTTGGGGTAGCAAAAAACCTTTCACCACGGGAAAATGCCTCAAAGATATACAAAATTGAGAGAGATTATTGTAGAGGCACTCTACGTGATCGTGTTTCCTCAGACGGAATGTTTCTAAGTGACACAGTTTTCGAGTAACATCTCGTCAAAGATTGCTGCCTTTTTGCACTTTGGACTCTTCAGGGATATCATTGGTACAATGTAGCTTGGATTGTTTCGACATGTTTGGGTGAAAAATAGGACCATGCCTAGCGTAAATGTACCCATCCAGACACATTGGAATAGTTAGTTTGGTCACATCAGGAGCAGGATGAAAGTTACACCCCTTTGCAACTTTACACTGCCTCCTTCTGACGATTTTTGGGGCAGCAGAAAACCTTTCACCACGGGCAAATGCCTCAGAGATATAAAAAACTGAGAGAGGTTATTGTAGAGGAACTCTACGTGATCATGTTGCCTCAAACATAATGTTTCTAAGTGACACAGTTTTTGAGTAACATCTTATCAAAGATTGTTGTCTTTTTGCACTTTAGACTCTTCAAGGATATCGTCAGTACAATGTAGCTCAGACTGTTTCAACATGTTTGGGTGAAAAACATGACCATGCCTAGCCTAAATGTACCCATCTAAATGTGTTGGAACTATTAGTTTGGTTGCATCAGGAGCAGGACACCAAAAATGCAAAAGTTTCTTTATGCAACTTGACAACATTGACACTTTTTTGCAATAGGACTCAAAGACTCAAACTAACCCCAAATGACTCAAAGTGACTTAAAAATAAATGAAATGGTCTTAGAAGACCTTATTACATACAATTGACTCAATCAAAACAAAATTTCATTTTTTGACCCCTCTAGTTAGAAACCAAGACACCTAGAGACACCTATATTTTATACATTACCTAGATTTTATACATTATTCTCAAGATCAACTTCATCCGTCACTTAGGTCTAACCCCATGAAGCATAACATGATGATGTAAAAATATGTATATGTGTAAAAATGCAACAGGAAATAAAAAAAGACAAACCTTACAAATTAATGTGCATACTTACAACTCAATGTAACATGACTTTACAAAATTAATGTGAATACTTACAAATTAATCCAATGAACCATCCGGGTCTGCTCTACTCTTTATTGTGTCAAGTATTGCTTCATGGTCAGACTCACGCACCTTCCACAAGATTTTGTTCAAAGGTCTACCCCTATATTGTATCAAATGAACATTGGATGCCACGCAAGGTTCGAGTAATGAAGAATCTTCTGATCCGTGTCAAAGTTCTAAAACAGCCAAACATTAACACTCTTATGTGGGTACCTTCTAAGCCATGTTCCAGTAATAACCATTGAGCCTGTAGGGTATTCGATATTTTCTCCATCTGTAATTGGGGCCTCCAATTTCTTTTTGGCCTCAACACAACGACATAAGTAATAATATGTTCCCTCTTCATTATCTTCATCTGCAATAACTGCATATACGTGCCTTACATTGATATGTGTAGCAAATTAGATGAAATTAGTCAACATTACAAAAACACTACAAAGTAAGATGACATTAGGAATTTTAAAAACTATGCAAATAGATATATTACCTGGTTGAACTAGATCTAATATGTGGTCAAAGTCAACTGATGATTCCATCTATGTTAGTTCCATATGATATGCTGACTAAACGATATGCCCCTTCTAGCCAAATCATTGTAGAACACCTAAAAGCAACCTTGCATGAACTCCGTAGAATGTGTGCGATCATCACTAATATAGAAATTATACTCCCTTATGATCTTTCTGTCATCCTCTGTATTGTCATTCGCATGAATGAATGTGATGTGCACAAATATAGAAACCTGTGTGGAGTTGTAATATTGTGATTGCACCTCATGCTGTGGCTGTAGACTGTAGTTCTCTGCAAAGTCAACAATTGAAACAATGCTACCAACCGAAAATGTGTCCTTGCCTAACTTGAATTGCAAGTCCAACCATCAAGCTCTATGGGCATGTCTTGCATACTCATACACTATGTTGTCACAAAATATAGGCATAAACTGATATACTGAAATCTTTTCAATAACCAATTCACACCTTTTTGCTTCTTTACCATCTTTTGTATTGTATGTCATTGTTTTATACTTGCCAAACTCTACTAGTTCATTTCCAACCGCATGTGTTCTTTCCATATGTTCACATATTGGCAAATGTTGCAAGCCACCACAACGATGACATGTGCCATCCAAGCATAACTTCTTGTAGAATATTTGACCTTCCTCTCTTTCACATAAAATTCTTGATATGAAGTCTCTTGAAGATGTTGGTGGGGCACATATGGCACAACCCTGCAAAACATTGTTAGTATGCATATCTAAACATATAGACCTATAAACATCAAAATGGTTAGAAAATTCAATATGTAATCTACAACAACAAGTAGTGCGTACAAATTGTCTCCTCTGCCTTTTATGGCATCTGGATGCTTTTTTCTAGATTTCTAATTCCCCGCCCCGTAAGTAGTTCAAATATGATATTAGCTGCTTCTCTTTTTTATTAAATTTTGTTCTTGTTATTATAGGAAAAAGGCTCTTTCAACTGAATATATGTATATATGAGATGAGTGGTGTTATGTAATTGAATGCAGAAAATCCCAGTGTGGTGGAAATGGTACTATTGGGCACACCCCTATGCATGGAATTTATATGTCTTGATTACATCACAATACGGGGACATCATCCATCTCAAGGCCAAAGCAGGAAAGGAGGAATCACAACCGCTGGACCAATTCCTAGAGAGCTACTTTGGATTTAAGCATGACTTCTTGGGACCCGTTGCAATTGTTATTGTGGGTTTTGTACTTCTCTTTGCCTTCGTCTTCGCCTGGGCCATCAGGAGCATTAACTTTCAGTCTAGATGACCATTCACAATCCATCCCAATCCCATCTCACATGCCAAATTATATAATTAAAACAAAAAAATAATGTATTTCCTCATTCCATCCAAACACTACCAGTTCATAGAGTTTAGTTAGAAATCTTAGGAATTCTTTACCAATTCATAGAGTTTAGTTAGAAATCTTAGGAATTCTTTATTTAAAGATGCAAGTCTATGCTTACCAAAAGAAAAACTTTAAAAAGCCACCAAATAGATGGAAGTGCCATCTGAATTGTTGTTTCTACATATGTTTCAGTATTGGTATTATGATGTATTGTTACCACCCAACTTAATATAAATATTAAAAAAAATGTTTTCAATCCAGTATTTTTATTATATAATTTTTTTACATGCTCAATTATTTTGTAATGACCAATTTTTTTCTAAAATGATCCAAATTTTGTCTATCTTTTTAAATGATCACTCATCTAACATATATTATTATGTTAAATGATACTTATAAATCGAACAAATAAATTTTGTAACATCTAAAGAGAAAATATTGATATACATGTCAAATAAAACAATCACAATTATAGAATAACATCACATAATACATTTGAATAATTGTAACTTTCTCATTGATAAGTGATGAGACATTGCTTCTATTTATATATGCCTCATCAGGTCACACAAGATTAGGCCTACCCATTCAACTTCTAACCCCTAGATATAATATAAATGCAAGGCACACATTTACATATTTAAGTTACATAAGCAAGGTGCACATAATTTTCAATGATATGATTCTGATGTTGGTATCTTAGAGCCTAACATCTAACATCCTCTTTACAACTCAACTACCTATTGGGTCAATGTGGTGTGTCATTAAATTTAACTCTTCTAAGTTCAAGAGAGGCCACATCATCCTTCCTAATGCCATTACTTTGACAATCTGAGCAATTAGAATGCAATCTAAAAATCAATTCTTTGTCCTTGTTGTATGGAGTTAAGCATCTTACACATCTTGTCCTACAAATGGTAAATCATATGTAAATTCATCAATTCTTGTTCAATCCTAATAGAATCAAACTACCATTCATACATAAGAGAAAAATATGGTCCTAATAATATACTAAATTGATGGCATAATCATACCCCTCTTGTCCCTCCTAAAGAGGGATCTCACATGAAGAATCTACCTAATTGCTAATGACGGTCAAATGTTGAAGCTACATATAACAATGTGCTTGTCCTCTATTTTTTTAAATTAACTGGAAGAAAATTTGTCATGAAAGGAAGAACAATACATTAACCATTATTTTTCTAATTCCACCACATGCACAACCCATTTTTCAAGCAACTTTGCACCAGTTCCTTTTTCTTTCTCTACAAATTCTCAAGTCTTAGAAGAAATAAACACACATTATAACATGTTCCTCAACATTATCACTATGAATATGATCCTAAACCTAATCACTTTCAATATATATGATAAAAAACAAGATTGACATTAACTTGATTAACATGATGAATAACACATGACTGGCATCAACACATGCATGCTCACTAGTAATGAAAAATTAAAAGATCACAAGTAAAGGTTAAAAAACATCAACAACATAAAAAATAATAAAAATGCAAGCAATGTAACATGACATTATTTGCATTTTGAAAGATAAAAAATGAACTTCCCTTATGTTGAAAAACTTGGTGAACAATAATAATGAAAGTCTAAACTTAAAGTGTACAAATCTGATTAACCTGATCAGAAGTACATGTGATTAACCATTAAAAATGAAATAGAACATAGAAAAGAAGGTGTAACAACAATAAGAAACCAACAAACACATATGACATTGGATATACATGAAGAAACCCTTTTAGAATAAAACTCCACCACCAAAGAGATACTAAGATTGTATTAATCAAGTAGAAACAAGTACATCAATACAACTTGTATAATCTACTTTAGTCTGACAACATTCTTGCAACATGAAAGTATTTGCACAATAACCATACCTCTTTCATACCAAGCCCTCAATATATAGACTTAACAAGGCTTAGAAAATAACCATAAAATAATACCATGGGCCCAAACATGGTCTCAAAATACCATGGTAAAAATTTTAATGAACTACATGAGAGTGGTCTCCAAAATAGAAAATAACTCCTTTTAGATACTGACGCGTCATATATTCTATCATAAAATTCCACTAAACCCACTTTCTATTTTCTAGGCACTAAATGCATTGCCATTGTCTATTTTGAGAAAGATGTTCCATAACTCTCAATCTTTGACTTCCTTTTCTAACCTCCCTTATTTAATTCCTTTACAACAAAATCTCACATAATCCAAAGAATACTAATAAAATAATATCTCAAAACTTTCATGGACGTCAAAGTTACCCATTCCAAGGAAGTTGGAGACCCAACATTATACATTAGGATTACAATTTAATATCACATTATCCTAACATTATCCCACTTGATATTATACGTTGCAATGACAAAGACATAAAGCATGAAATGAATCAAGTACAAGATACAAGTCCCATGGTCTCATTGCATGAAGAGAACTTATCCATGCTCACTGGTTTTGTAAGTGAATCTACAACATTATCTTGAGTGTCAATGGTATAAATAACAACCCTACCACTCTCTAATATCTTGTGAACAAAGTGATATCAGACATCAATATGCTTCATAAGATCATGGTACATAGGATTCTTAGCCAAACAAATGGTATTATGATGGTCACATGGGTAAAATTTTAGAGTTGTGTCACACTTTAGGCTAATTAAATAGTTTTGAGCGGAAGGTTTCCGGTCGATAGGTACTCACCCAACATAATTCTGCCCAGAACTACGTGGCACAAACATGGACAAGGGTATCCGGGTGGAAATGTTACGACCGATAGTTTACCAGGGACATGGTTTTGCGAGAAAAATTTTTTTAAAAAAAAAGGTAAAATGTCATTTTCACCTGGATTCGAGTCACCAGAAAAGCTTCTGCCTAGAGCCCGCAACCCCACAGAGCTGCCTGCTGACTACTCATCAGCCCAGGTATGATTTTTCAACCTTTTTTTAATATTTTTTTCTTAATAAAATTGTAATAAAATATTATTGTTTAGTTTTTGTTTAAATAAATTTATGTACACATGTAAATTTTTTTTAAATTTAAACCAAACTAAAACCTTACAAATAAAGTAAAACTGAATAAACCAAACTAAAACTGTAAAACCCAAACTAAAACCATAAAAATCAAACTAAAACCTTAAAAAACCAAACTAAAACCCTAAAAACCATACTAGAATTCTAGATTTCAAAACAAACCCTATTTCACACCTTTCAAAATCATATGTGGTGATTTTGAATCACTCCAAAAATTTTACATCAACTTACTTGGCAAGGCCCTTGCTTATAAATAAGGTTTCATTTCCATGTCATACAAAATGATGCCGCATCAGTATGTTTTTTGTTGAGGGCTCCAAAAATACCCAAAAAAAAGTCCATGGACCAATAAGTGTGCATTAAGTCATGTTTTGTTGGTGCGTTGATGTGGCATCGCATGATTGGTTACTTTTTAGATGTAAAGACCACATTTCATTTAGTTATAGGTACTTTTAGTCAACACTAACAACCTTAAAGTCACAACTACTAATTCTAAGCTTTTAAAAATATTCCACCTTAAATCCACAAATACTATCACCACTAGGGAGAGAATCCAATTGATGAGCATATTCCAATAGATGTGATAGTTTTTGTGGATTGAAAGTCCAATATTTTTAACAAAGTTTTAGATTTTTAAAAAGACTTGGACTTGAAAGATTTTAAATTCGAGGGCGTGATTAGGTGAGCAAATATGAGCTCACCAATAGTTTCGAGCCACAAGACTTGGGACAAGGGATTCAAAAATGACATGTTTACAAATAGTCTGCAAATGACAAGTGGTGCCTCATAGACAATATTTTGAACACACACATAGTGAACATGAAGCTTTAACACTAGAAAGTTGAATCTTCAAGATTCCCATGTACTAACATAGTTTTAAGATCCATTTTCTCTATTTAAAATTCACAAGCAACAACAATAGAAAGTAGGAATCTAATGTAAGACAATTTAGTAATAGGAGATAAAATTCCACCAAAATCAACTCCCTCTCTAGGTATAGTTGTAACATCCCAACTGGAATATTAAATAAAATAAATTTACAATAAATGCAAAAATCTCATTTCTTTTTTTTCCTCCCTGAAAAGCACACTAAGTTTGAACTTAAGTTCAAGCTCTAATTTCCCAATTGCTTGCGGCCTCTTCCTTGAAATGCCTTCATTATAGGCTTGAGAAGTTGCCGCTCCTCCCACTCCTCATAGAATCTAGGAGGAGCACAATGAGAGAGTGGCCTCTTATTTACTAATAGCATTATCCTTTATATCTATATTACAAAGACATTCGACCATAGTTGTTGAATAAAACAAACTATAAGTTTAGACTAGGTTTTTAAATAAAAAAGGAGTTTAACCATGATTTAACTAATTATAGATGTCAATAATGCATTCTAAGTGCTTAGATATGCATTTGACGAAAAGATATCAATGACAATACCCTGTCGAATAGAATTACACAATAGGGCTCTTGACTTGGTCGATGAATCAACGACTAAGAAGAAAAAGAATATGAAAACCAAAAAGGCATACCGACACATAACAACTGCTAAGTGTGTGTGTGATTCTCCAATGACACATTAATCATTTTTTACTCGCAATCTATCACCCTCTCCCTGGTGATGCTCTCTCTCCTCATCTTGGAGAGTAAAACATTATTCCTGCATCCACCTCAGTCACACAATGGTAGTTAGTCCATTTCATCATTTAATCATGTGCATAATATTTATGTCACAAATATTTCTTCTTTGCATATAAACTAATATAAATCAAATGCATTCTCTATTCTAACACAACATTACTTTCTTGATAATAATTTCACTGACTATCTATCTATCTACTTGAAATAAAATGGTAAGTATGTTTGTTTAAGAATGGGGTGTAACATATCTCCCCCTTAGAGATCATTGTCCTTGATGATTGTGTCCATAACAAAATAAATATAACAATTATGTTCTTTTACATCAATTTTGCATAAAAAGATATGGAAAATTTTGATAATTTAATCATTGTAATCCTCCCAGGTAGCATTTTCCTCTAAATATTGGTCCCATTGGACCTTGCACTGAGTAACCTCTCTGTTACATAGGCAGAGCTTGCATACCTCGAGCACTTTGAGAGGCTCGATCATGACCACCCCTGGGTCATGTACCTAAAGAGCATTCCAATCAAGTATATGATTAGATTTTGATATATATTTGTTCAAGTAAGATACATGGAAAAAATCATGCATTCTAGAAAGAGATGGTGGTAAAGCTATCTTGTAAGCAACCAGATTAACCATTTCTAGGACTTCAAAAGGTCCCACATATCTAGGTGCTAGTTTGGAAAACTTTCCAAACATAATTGGGCTCTTCTATGGTTTGACTCTCAAGAGAACTTTATCTCCTACTGAAAATTGTCGGGGTGTACGCTTGGCATCAGCATAGCTTTTCTATCTATCATTTTCTTCTGCCTATCTTTTCTTGATTAGCTTTACTTGCTCTTCCATTTCTAATAGCATTCCTGGCCCAAGGCAAATCATATCTTCTAGCTTATCCCAGCTTATAGGAGTTTGACACTTTTTGCCATACAATGCTTTGAATGGAGCCATCTTAATTACAGAATGATAAGAATTATTGTATGCAAATTCAACTAGTGGAAGCTACTCTCCCCACTTATACTGCTAATCCATGCAATACATCCTCAACAAAGCCTCCAGTATTTAATTAACGCTCTCAGTTTGACCATTTGTCTCTAGATGATAGGTTGAGCTTATATTCAATTGTGTCCTTAATGCTGAAAACAAGATCTGCCAAAACCTTGAAGTTATCCAAGCATCTCTATCTGAGATTATCTTTTCAGGGATTCCATGCAATCTAAAAACTCCTTGCATGAATTTCTTGGCTAAAATGGGTGCTCCATCTGTAAGGTTACCAGATATAAAATGTGTAAGGAAGCTAAGGTAGCGGAACAACTTCCTACACTAATCTTGAGGGGAGAGATATGTAGAACTTTACAGATCTTTACAACAGTTATAGAAATAAACACAAATAGCAATCTTACCATAACATAGTAATTACGTGGGGAAACCCTTTCAGGAGAAAAAATCCCAAACTCCAAAGCCGCCCAATATATTATTTAGGAGTCAAGAAGATTACAATATACTTGCAAAGCAATCTTTCACAGGAGTATAACCAACCAGAGATCTGGAGGCAACTTAACATATATAAGACTCTTTCACCCAACCTCCATCTCAAACACCTAATATATAGGAGATACAATACAGTAAACCGTCAGTGGTAATTACAAAACCATGAGTCAAAAACCACCCAAACATAGTGCCCAAATTATCTCCAATCAAAGATGCCATGTGATGTGCCAAATCACACACCAACATGTGTAACTCTCCCCTTTATAGCTCTTCTAAGTGTCCAACACATTTTCACATTTCCCAAAATGGGAGGCCCAACTTCTTGATGTAATATAACTTTTGATCTGGGTATCTAATTAACAAACCATTTCATGCATCGAAAAGCTCATGAAGAGATCTATCAAGCTATAACCCGCTTCACTAGTTATGACAACTTTTAGGACATTTAGGGACCTCTAAAGTGTGCCTCAAATGTAAGTTTGAAACCTTTTCTGGGAGTTTCAAAAAATGGAAACTTTAATATCTTGCAATCCAGGCATGATCTTGAGTCAAAACTCATCCAAGATGTTTACTTGGCAGTTCCACACCTTTTGGGAAAATTTTGGGTCCATCCAAGCTCAAACGTAGAGTTGCTAAAAATAGTAAGCCCTGCCATTTTTAGCCCCTTTTAGAAAATTTGAAAGTTCTAAACCATCCTTCAAGATAAAAGGGTATTCGAAAAGACCAAAATTAGGAAGAATAGTAACCTTTTGTAGTTGCAAGGTTGAGACACCTTTCCTAGCATTCTCCCACTTGTCGAACACCTTCAAGAGCAAAGGGAGTATCAACACCATGATTTAATTGCTAGGGGCCGAGAGGCACATAGACTCTAAACACCATCTGAACTTCTTTGTGCTCACATGATTAGTTAATGAATCTGCAACATTCATCAAAGTCTCTACCTTAACTAGCTTCACCCTACTATCCTTGACCATATCTCTAACAAAATGATATTGTACATCAATGTGTTTAATCCTAGCATGAAATGTCAGGTTCTTAGCTAGGAAGATCGCACTCTGAATGTCACAATAAATTGTCACTGCACCTTATTTTATTCTGATATCTGAACACAGTCTCTTAATCCAAATGGCTTCTTTACAAGCATGAGTAGCTATCATATACTCAGCTTTAGTAGTGGACAAAGCAACCACAGCTTGTCACTTACTCATCCAACTAATTGCACCACCAAATAAAGTAAATACATAAACACCAGTGGATTGTCTGCTATCAACATCACCTGCCTAGTCTGAATCCACAAAACCATGAATATCAAGGGAATGCATGTCTCCTATCAAATTACTATGATAACATAATGAATACTCTAAGGTGCCCTGCAAATATCTAAAGACTCTTTTAACTGCATCCCAATGAACTCTACCAGGATTAGACATATATCTGGAAATAACTCCTACTGCTCAGGAAATGTCTGGTCTAGTACAGACCATAGCATACATCAAACTTTCGACTGCACTCTGGTAAGGCACTCTGCTCATGTCTTCCATATTTGATGAGGATATTGGACATTATGAAGTAGATAACTTCATTCTAATTGTAAAAGGAACACATAATGGTCTACAATCCCGCATGTTAAACCTCTATCAAACTGAATTGACATACTTACTCTGGCCAAGCCATAGTTTTCTATTCACTCTATCTCTTCTTATTTCCATCCCAAGAATGTGTTTAGCTGCACCAAGATCTTTCATTTCAAATTTAGCTACAATTTGAGACTTTAGTTCTAAAATCATTCATTTCCCTTTACTAATAAATAACATATCATCAACAATAATGCAATAAACAAGAAACGATCACCATCAGATTTATAATAAACACAGTGATTAGATTTAGAATGCTCAAATCCCAAACTCAACACATATGTATCAAATTTCTAGTACCACATTCTAAGACTTTGTTTGAGGTCATACAAGGAATTCTTCAATTTACAAACTAAATTACTTTTACCTTTCACCATATGCTGCTCTAGCTATGTTATATAACTATCCTCCTCCAAATCACCATGAAGGAAAGTCATTTTCACATCCATTTTCTCAACCTCTAGATCATAAGCAACAACAATAGAAAGCAAGAATCTAATGGACGTCATTTTTGCAACAGGAGAAAATATCTCACCATAATCAACACCCTCAACCTGAGAGTAACCTTTCACAACCAACCGTGCTTTGTACTTCTCAATACTTCCATCTGAACCAATCTTTTTCTTGAACACACATTTGCAACCAACAAGTTTTCATCCTTCAAGCAATGTCACTAGGTCCCATGTATCATTCTTTTTCAAAGTTGTCATTTCTTCATCCATAGCAATCTTCCAAGACACTGCATCATTCATACCTAATGCCTCTTCTATAGATCTAGGTTCATCTATGTTAGTATTCAAAGCAAAAATACATCTCCAGTCATCAGGTGATTACCTTTCAGGTGGTTGTCTATGCCTTGTAGACCTTTGAAAAAGCTGAGTTGGAGGTTCTTCCTCCTCTTCTGAAGATTCAAAGCTAGATGAGCTCTCCTCAACTTCTTCTCTATTTAGGGGCGTCGATTCAACTTTCTTGGGCATAGAAGGGAGTTGAATCACATCTTTCTGTTCACTTTGTTATGGCTGCAATGTAACAGAAGAAGACTTAGTTTCTCTAAAAATAACACTTCTACTATATATTACCTTTTGTGCAACAAGGTCCCACAACTTTTATCCTTTCACACCATAACTATACCCGATGAAGATACATTTCGCATCCTTGTTCTCCAACATTGTTCACTTCTCCTTTGGCACATGTGCATATGCCTCGACCATGCCTCCATAGGTGTTTTATCAACAAGAGATGATGTAGGAGACCTGTTAATTAGGTAGCGAGCAGTGGCAATAGCTTCAGCCCAAAATCTTTGTTCTAGACTAGCACCACTAAGCATACTCCTAGCCTTCTCCATCAGTGTCCTATTCATTCTTTCTGCAACTCCATTTTGTTGTGGAGAATACGAATTTGTCTTTTGTCTCTGAATGCCACAATCTTTACAAAATCCATCAAAATCATTAGAGAAAAATTCACCGCCATTGTCAGTCCTCAAACATTTTATTTTCTTTCCAATTTTCAACTCAACCATTGATTTAAATTCTTTAAATCGACTAAAAACTTTAGATTTACTCTTTAGAAAATATACCCATGTCCTTTTGTTGTAATCATCAATAAAAAACATAATATGTGGAATTTTCAATGGAAGGAACATCTACAAGACCAAACACATTAGAATGAATAAGATCCAATGTACACCACAAGATTTATGAGAACTCGAGTAAAACTAAATGCAGTTTTGTTTACCATAAATGTAATGCTCACAGAAATCAAAATCAAGATTACAATCAATCAACCCTTCAATAAGGTTTTAATTTTTAAGGGTCCTTATATCCTTTTATCCTATGTGGCCTAATCTCTAGTGCCATAACATAGTCTTCTCTACAAACAATTTTGATTCATAAGAAAGAGCACCCTTACGTACCCAAAATCCATGACCATCCACTAAAAATGAAACCCTCTCCTTTTCCAATGAAGTAGTTACAGATTTACTTTTCACAGAAGCACTATTGCACTTAACAATGTATGCATCAAGCTTATACAATGTGATAAATCTAACACCTCTAGCGATCACCATAGCACCTCTAACCATCTTGCATCCTGTATCAGAAAATACTACCTGCACACCCACATCTATTAGCTTGCTCACAGATGATAAATTTCGTTCTAATCTAGGGATATGCAACACAACATTAATCCTTTTTATTCTACCATCAGGAATCTGATTTTAACTTTACCATGACAAACAATATTTAAATGAGAATCATCACCCAAGTACACCTTACCTCCATCAAATTCTTCATATTCAAAAAACTAATCTCTATTAGGGCTCATATGGAAAGATGCACCTAAGTCAATTAACCATGTATCATTACCTGCATGAGTAGCCAAAGCTGTAATGAACGCACCACCATCTTCCTTCTCAGGCTCAGAATCATAATCAAATTTCTTCTTTTTCTTCTTCTTTTCTTCTTTACACTCCTTACGGAAGTGTCCAGTCTTACCACAATTCTAGCAAATAACTTTGGACTTTCTAGGAGATTTGGATCTCCCCTTGGACTTGGATTTGTCACACTTCTCGCTCTTCTTTCCTTTTTCTTTAGATCTTCCACGAACACTTAGGGCTTCTTTGGCATTAATGGATACCTTCCTCCTCATTTATTTAGAAAGCAAAGAACCCACGACATCTTCAAATTTCAAGATAACAGAAGTACTCCTAATTGCCATAACAAGAGAATCCCAAGAATTGAGCAAAGAACAAAACAAGATCTGACATCTCTCCTCCTCATCCATTTTTACACCAACTAATGCTAATTGAGCCACCAACATATTGAATGCTTCTAGGTGGTCTAAAATTCATCCATCCTCTTCCATTCTCAAGGAGTACAATTTCTTCCTCAAGAAAATCTTGTTCACTAGAGGTTTGGCTTGATATATTTCACTAAGTTTCTTCCATAGTTTCTTTGCAGAGGTCTCTTCATGGATATTGATTAAAATAGAGTTTGTTAGGCACAATCTAATTAGACCCTTGGCTTTACGATTCATAATATCATATTCAACAACCAAAGTAGCATCTGTAGGCCTTGAAACTTTGTCATCAATAGCATCCCACAAATCTCGATCAATTAATAGATCCTCCATCTTTAGCTTCCACATCTCAAAATTGTTACCAGAAAATTTTTCTACCTCTATTCTCCTTGATGTGCTCGCCATATAAAAATCCCTGCAACAAGATCATAAAGTATCTTCTGCACAAGCTCCCACTCAAAACTGGATTAGTTCAAAAAACCCAACAACCCACAATTGAAACAAAAGGTGATCAAGCTCTGATACCACTTGTAAGGAAGCTAAAGTAGAGGAACAACTTCCTACACTAATCTTGAGGGGAGAGATATGCAAACTTTTTTAGATCTTTACAACAGTTACAGAAATAAACACAAATACCAATCATACCATAACACAGTAATTACATGGGGAAACCCTTTCGGGAGAAAAAACCCCACACTCCAAAGCCGCCCAATATATTATTCAGGAATCAAGAAGATTACAATATACTTGAAGAGTAAGCTTTCATAGGAGTATAACCAACCATAGATTCAGAGGCAACTCAACATCTATAAGAATCTTTCACCCAACCTCCATCTCAAGCTCCTGATATATAGGAGATACAATACAGTAAACTTTTAGCGGTAATTACAAAACCATGAGCCAAAAACCACCCAAAAGTGGCGTCTAAATTATCTCTAATCAAAGATGCCTTGTGATGTGTCAAATCACACACCAACACATGTAACTCTCCCCTTTACATCTCTTTTAAGTGTCCAATACGTTTTCACATTTCCCAAAATTGGAGGCCCAACTTCCAGAGGTCATAACTTTTGATTCAAGTGTTTGATTAACGAACCGTTTGATGCGTCGGAAAGCTTGTGAAGAGATCTATCAAGTTATAACTTGATTTTCTGGTTACAACAACTTTTGAGGCATTTAGGGAGCTCTAAGTGCCTCAAATTTGAGTTCAAAACTTTTTTCAGGAGTTTCAAACAATGAAAACTTTAATATCTTGCAATCCAGGCATGATCTTGAGTCGAAACTCACCCCAGATGTTTACTTGGAAGTTCTGCACCTTTTGAGAAAATTTTGGGTCCATTCAAACTCAAATGTAGAGTTACTAAAAATAGTAAGCCTTGCCATTTTTAGCCCCTTTTATAAACTTTGAAAGTTCTAAACCATCCTTCAAGATAAAGGGTATTCGAAAAGACCAAAATTGGGAAGAATAGTAACCTTTTGTAGTTGCAAGGTTAACCTTTTGTAGTTACAAGGTTGAGACACCTTTCCTAACAAAATGGGCTACCTTAGAAATTTTATCCACTAATACAAGAATAGCATCATGCTTATGATGTTACATAGGCAATCCCTGGATAAAATCTAGACTGATTACTTGCCACTTCCATTCAAGGATATCATGAGGATACAAGAGTCATGTCGGGTGCTGGTGTTCAGCCTTAACTCGCTAACATTCAAGACACCCTACCACAAATCTTGCGGCATCATTCTTCATTCCTTTCCAAAAATATAAGGGTTTCACATTAGCCAATAATTTTGTCACTCTATGGTGACCTGAATATGGTGCAAAATGCACTTCTTTCCACATAGTACTTCTTAAATCTCCCCGATTTGGAACATAAATTTAATTACTGTACATCAATAATCCATCAAGTTTAAAATAAAATCCATCATACCTTGTGTCTTGAGGATTTTCTGTTAGAGATTTCAGAATCTGCTCATAATATTCATCTCTGACTAAATTCTTCAATACCTGAGCTCAGAAATTGGAGTGTATTGACACTATTGTTATAATATGCCTTCTACGACTTAAGGCATCAACCACTCTATTTTCTTTACCCTTAATATAATTAATCTCAAAATCATAGTCAAAGATAAGCTCTAACCATCTTCTCTGTCAGGCATTAAGGTTTGGTTGCATGAACATATACTTCAAACCTTGATTGTCAGATTTTAGTTCAAATTGCTTTCCTAACAAATAATGCCTCCAAACTTGGAGAGCATGTAGAATTGTTGCTAATTCCAGATCATGAGGAGAATAATTCTGCTCATAGGGTTGCAACTTTCTAGATTTGTAAGCCACAACTTGGTCTTCTTGTATTAGCACTCCTCCCAACCCTTCTCCTGAAGCATCGATCACAACAACAAAACAACCATCTGGGTCTGGTACTCTAAGAATTGGTGTCGAGGTCAATTTTCTTTTGAGAATATTGAAGGATTCTTCACACTTATCTGACCATTCAAATTGTTTTCCTTTCCTTTACAAGGCAGTGATGGGATGGGCAATTTTAGAGAAGTTTAAAACGAACTTTCTATAATATCCTACTAATCCCATAAAGCTACGTACTTCATGAACATTTTTAGGAATGGGCCACTCTAGAATAGCCTTTATCTTTGAGCGATCCACATCAATTCCCTTAGTCGATATGATGTGGCCTAAGTACTACACTTCTTTCTAAAAGAAAGTGCATTTGGATAGTTTTCCAAAAAGCTTGTGCTCTCTAAGACATTGCAGAATGATCTGCAAATGCTAAAGGTGTTCCTCCTCATTGTGCAAATAAATTAGAATATCATCTAAAAACACCAGAACAAATTTATCCTAGAAATCACTAAAAACATTATTCATCAAATTAGTGAAGGTTGATGGGGCATTGGTCAAACCGAAAGGTAAGATTGTGAACTCGTAATGCCCATTACCTCTTTCGGAAGGCTATATTATGAATGTCCTCATCTTTCAGCCTCAACTGATGATAACCTGACTTTAGGTTAATCTTTTAAAATACAGTTGCGCCATGCATATGGTCAAAGAGATCATCTATGCATGGTAGAGGATACTTTTTCTTAATTGTTTCTTTGTTAAACATATGATAGTCTATACAAAGGCATAGAGTTTCGTCTTTCTTCTTGACAAAGATCACTGGTGCTCCCTAAGGTGGCACACTGGGTCTAATCAACCCTTTTGATAACAATTCTTGAAGTTGAGCTTTCAGATCCATCAATTCAGTGGTAGTCATCCGATAAGGTGCTTTGGACACCAGTTCAAAATCTAGATAATATCAATTGAAAAATCAAAAACCCTTTTCAGGGGCAGACCTAGAAGGTCTTCAGGAAATACATCTTGAAAGTCATGAAGATAAGGGTATGCCTCTATAGAAGTTTCCTTAGATTTCCCCTTCCCTTCTTATTTTACCTCATCCATCTTAACTACAAACATCTAACAACCATTCTGCTTTGCTCTTTTAAATTGCATTACGAAAATTTATCTGGTTTTCATTTCACACTGAAATCCTTAGATAAGGACAGCATTACCAACATCATCTAAGCATTCTACTATTTTGGAGAAACAATAAACTTTTTCCCTATGTTGCCATAGCCATTTCATTCCTAAGATGACATCATAAGACCCTAGAGGTGCTACTTACAGATTGACCTCTGTAGAAAAAGTGGACCTAAGGTTAATATGGCTTCAAACAAACATTACTCTACATGAGCTCTTGACTGGTTTGCAAACTCTAATGTCCACAAATTTGCCATGAAACCAACCTTCCTAGACATCTTATTAAGTATACTAGGGTTCACAAACTTTTCAGTTGCTTCTGTGTCTATAAGAATAGAAATTGGGGTTCCAAAAAGTGTACCTGAAGTTTCAATAGGAATAACCTAATACTCATCTTGGTGATTATCTAAAGCATCTTGAATTCTTTGTTGGAAGGTTGTTTGCTATGAAGGTAAAAGATTGCCACGATATGAATTTCCTTGGCTCTTAGTGGAGCATTGGTTAGCATAGTGATCTCCTCCACACATAAAACACCCTCTAGGAGGACCTTTCTTTCTAGAAGATCGATTGGGATTATCATCATTCTTTTTAGGATTAAAATCCCTGTTTCCATCCCTATGTTCACTTATGTTATATCTGGAACTTTTACCATGGTTTTTGTCTCTAGTTTCCTGAATTTTGCTTCTCTTTTTGAAAGATGTCAAAGAACGACTCTAGTAAAATTTCTTTCAAGATTTTTCGTGATATGTTGAGATGGATTTGAGCTTTTGCTCCTGCTTGATGGCTTTCTCAAAGACTTGATTCATGGTTGTGGGTCCATGGACATCTACTTCTCCACCTATATGAGCATTCAAGCCCATAATAAACTTCCTTAGCCTAAATCTCTCATCCTTATGATATTGTGGCACATACTTCAACAACCTAGTAAATTTTTCCCAGTATTCAGTGACGATCATATCTCCCTAACATAGATTTTGGAAATCTATCAATTTTGTTGGCAACTTGGTATGATGAGGACTAGTTGAGCATGATGTTTGATTAGTGTTGTCATTGATCACAACAAGGATTCAAAAGGGTTGTGGGGTTATAGTAATCCTCACGAAGTTAGATATATAGAGAACTCTAGTCCGTAAAAAGACTTAAGTATTTTGGCTAAGTGTTGACAAAGTACAAAGATGGCAACAAAGAGATAGTATTACGATCAGTATTTGTTCGTAGTTAAAGATCTTGTATTGTGGTTCTGGTGAGTTATTGCTAACCCTTAGTTGATCTTAAATCCAAAGTTTTAGCTCCTGATCATCTCTAGAAGTATAGTGTTAAGAAGCATAAGTCCAGCTTAGTAGAGAACATACTTAAATAGGATAGAATGCTAGTTTGCTTTGGTTCGCATTCCTCTGGTATTGCATATTTTGTTATGCAATTTTGAGGTGTTGTAAACATGTGTTTGAAATCTCTAAATCCAAAGTTGCAAAGTTTGAGGTCCACCAGTAAGGTAGTTAAAATCCTTTGAGTATCGCTATTCGCTTAGACGGTGTTTGACAGTGACATAGTGCAACTTATGATGGTCCGCATTTCATTGCATGATTATATTATGCTATGCAGTTCTGAAGGTAAGCTTGGGGATGTCTAAAGAATCTTAGCTATGATTTTGAGCAAGTTTTGTGGTCCGTATCGAAAGTTGTGTTCTGACAGTTAGAATGAACCTGTGATAGTCTATGTATGAGGCCGACCTGACACTTTGATATGAGTGCGATAAAACCTATTGATTAGATTCATGTTCTAAGTGGTTATATAGTTTGGGCCAACATGTGAAAGGTTGTTTCAAGTGTTGAATTGGTTCGCAAAGTATTTTGGTGAAAGGATTAGGCTAACAAACTACATAAGGCATAACTACACGCTTCATCTTTGTAGGCTGACCTAATTTGAAGATTACAAGTGTTGCGGATATATATATGAGATCCATTTTGGTGTTTGATACAAGTGTGTGTGATTATGAATGTGTGTGTATGTGACATGCGAATATTTGTGATTTTGTAAAGGCGACAAGTGCAGAAAAAGAGAGATCTTATTTTCATGTAAGAACAGAGTTTTGTAGCAGAGCAAATTAGGATGAAGAGTTTTGAGACAACTTTTCTGAGCATCATTGGAGCTGTATCCATGCATTAGTAGATGTAATTTTAGCAGTTCATTTTGGCAGTGAGCCACCCTTCTTTCTCTTTCTTTCTTATGGCAGTGAGCCTGTATGCAGTCAGCATCTTTCTAGATAGACTTGAGTCCTTAAGGGCAGTGAGCCCTAGGTAGTGATCCCTAAGGCAGTGAGCCTCTTTGTAATTTAGTATTGTTACTACATAATATATTGTGAGCTAACACTCACCATGGTTTTTTCCCTTCTTGGGTTTTCCACGTAAAAATCCTAGTGTTCATGTGTTATGTTTTGTGGTTGTTCATTCTATGTTTGATTTGCTTTACTGTTGTTGAATGGGAAAATGGATTAATGGTTTAATAAGTGAATGGTTTAAGAGAATATTGATTCACCACCCCCACCCCCGCCTCTCAGTATTCTGGGTGTTCAACAAATTTATAGTCAAAGTATAGTTAGGGCAACCACCTTTTCCTAAATATGACCATAAATTATTCCCAAGTTAGACTTAAGGAACTCAACCCTAATTCCATTTTCTTATCCATCCACCACATGGATGCTTCTCTTGCTAACTAATATGCTCCCCATACAGCTTTAATGATCTTAGAGTAATTTCTTATCTCAAAATACTTTTCCATCTCTGTTAGCCAAGCCTCGGTTGCATCTCCACTCACAGTTCCATCGAACTTAGGAGGTATAACTTTCTTCATATCTCAGGCTAACTCGTTGGTAAGATGAGTTTTTGCCTCACTGTGAATCAGAGAGTCTTGTTTACTTAATCTTGACTCACTATGAAAATTAAATTCTTCTCTTTGTTTAGAGTGGTGTTCTTGATTATTCTCTCCCCCTCTAACTTCCTATTCTAGGGTTTCCAATCTTTATTTTGTTTCATTTTTAAAACTGACAAGATTTGATCTAATTTTGCCACGGGATTATTTTCAGGATCTAGGCTATCAGGGCTCTTTCCTGGTTGATTTCCAGTATGTTCCATAACAATACTTATCCACACCTAACATTTACATAAAAATTTATCAAAACATTAGAATTTTGATATACTAATCATAAAATTGCAAGTTCATAAATATAGAAACTCAAAGAGGCATCACATATACATTTGTTTATACAAAAAGCCAAAATTTTTACATTATTCTCTTAATAGATTTTTACATCCTTATTCAAAATACAAAACTTTTATGTTTTCACACATAATAAGTGTCTACATACCACTTTCTGACGGAGGAATTTCCTCAGGTTCCTCCTCCCCATCAGAATCAAATAACACAAACTTAGAGGGTGGGTGTACTTGTGAGTACTCAATCAACGCCTCTTTTCCTATTATAAGCGTATCCTGACCACACCTAAAAGGCATATCATAGTGGCAAATAGTTTATCATAGTGGCAAATGGTTTACTAGTCTTAACAATAGTAGGGATTGACAACCGTTCTGCTACCTCAATCCGTTTCCTCCTCTCTAGGCGGATACATTTGAGTGCATCAGCTAGTGTTTCAAAATCAGTGATTCAAGCCCCTTCTGCATAACTCACCGGTTCCTTCATTTTTGACTCAAGAGATGGCTCTTTCCTAATGGTAATCTTAGGCATATCACTAGGTTTTGTTTTCTTGGATCACTTTCTTGTCCTTCTCTTTCCTACCATTTTGGCACAAGAACAAATATTTTAATCATTAGCATATCTTGCCAATCTGTGAAACCTCGCAATGAGCTCCTAGGTCCAAGTGTTGAACCCGGTAGCTCTAATACCATGTGTAACATCCCAACTAGAATATTAAATAAAATAAATGCAAAAATCTCATTTCTTTTTTTTCTCCCTGAAAAGCATGCTAAGTTTGAAGTTAAGAAAGCTCTTTATTTCCCAACTACCTGCGGCCTCTTCTGGGCATGCCTTCATCATAGGCTTGAGAAGTTGCCGCTCCTCCCACTCCTCATAGAATCTAGGAGGAGCACGATGGGAGAGTGGCCTCTCTTATTTATTAATAGCATTAGCATTATCCTTTATATCTATATTAAAAAGACATTCGACCATAGTTGTCAAATAAAACAAACTATAAGTTTAGACTAGGTTTTTAAATAAAAAAGGAGTTTAACCATGATTTAACTAATCATAGATGTCGATAATGCATTCTAAGTACTTATATATGCATTCAACGAAAATATATCAATGACAATACCCGTCGAATAGACTTACAAGTAATAGGGCTCTCGACTTGGTCAACGACTCGATGACTAAGGAGAAAAAGAATATGAAAACCAAAAAGGCATACCAACATATAGCAATTGCTAAGTGTGCGTGTGATTCTCAGACGACACTTTAATCATTGTTTACTCGTGATCTATCACCCTCTCCCTAGTGATGCTCTCTCTCCTCATCTTGGAGAGTAAAACATTGTTCCTACATCCACCTCAGTCGCACAATGGTAGTTAGTCCATTTCATCATTTAATCATGTGCATAATATTTACGTCGCAAACATTTCCTCTTTGAATATAAACTAATATAAATCAAATGCATTCTCTATTCTAACACAACATTACTTTCTTCATAATAATTTCACTGACTATCTATCTGTCTACTTGAAATAAAATGATAAGTATGTTTGTTTAAGAATGGGGTGTAACAATTTCTTCCACTTTACAACAAGCAAATTATGACGATTCATTATTTTTTCAAATGTTTTTAAAAGAAATAAATATAAGTGAAAATGATTACATAATGGCCATCAAATCTACAATCCATAGGCCTACAATCTTTTTAAAAAGAAAACCATCACACATATGGAGTAATAGCTTCACAAAATTATAACCAGAAATATGGAAAGCAAATACAGATGCATAATTTGTTTTGAATGCATATGCCACAGTAATGTATTGTGTCTCTTATATGCAAAAAGTAGATAAGTCAATAACATATGCATTCAAAATAATTCATAAAGATCATGAACAAAATAATATAGATGTTATAAAGATGATACGTAAACTTGGAAATGCATTGCTCAACTTACAACAATTGCCTTCGCAACAAGCTACTCACCTTGTACTCTCTCTTCCACTAAACTACAAATCAAGAAAATATATATTCATTGACACAAGGCCCGATGATGACCGAACATTTATTTTAAAGCTAGTTAAACATTTGAACGAAGAACCAAATGATTCAAAAAATGTAACTTGCAATTCATTAATAGATTATTATCTTGCATGACCTAAAACAATAATGGACATTTGTCTTACACAATTTGTTTCAGAATACAAAAAATATGGTAAGAAATTAGAAGCCAAAACCAAGTCAAATGTTATATGGTTTATCAATTTTAATAAACATATTGACTTGGAGAATCACTATAGAGAGAAATTACTACTTTATGTGCCATTTACAATAAATGAAAACATTCTTTTAAATGGTTTTGAATCATGGCATAATGCTTATTCATATCATGAGAACACAATTAGAGCTAATTGCATTAAATATAATTACAATGTCAACTACACATGGGGTGACATTGACATTGCTATTGCCAAGCTCAAAACTGAAGATGAAGACATTCACAACCAACCCTTTCCTAAAAAACATCCATCACAAGAAGACTAATATAACATAGAATTAGATACATTGAAACACTAAAAATCAACAAACCAAAAAAAACAAGTTCTGGTGTTTTTGAAATTGCCAAACATCCTCATATGATTAACAACACTGAATACTACAAAATGAGGTGAATGTTAAACAAAGAACAACAAGCAATTTTGTAAAAGACCTTGTATTTAAAAAATTGAAAAATAACAAAACTCCATTACACTTGTTCCTAACATGAGGAGCTAGAACTAGAAAAACATTTACTGCAAAAGCCATATACCAAATTCTTATTCACATATACAACAATTTTATTGATAATGATCTAGTAAAACCAAAAGGCATAATGCTTACTTATACAAGAAAAGAAACATACAACATAGGTGGAATGACAATACACTCAACATTTCATATGCCTTTTAACAAGTCAAAATTCATCCCTTTGAATTCTGAAACATTGGCTGCAATGTCAAAGCATTATCAACAACTACGTGTGCTCTTGATAGATGAAATGTCACTAGTAGGTGCAAGATTTTTGGATTATATTGACAAACGATTATGAGATATAATGCAAATGCCTAGTAGCTATTTTGGAAATATTGATACCATTTTTTGTGGTGATCTTTATCAAGTACAACCTGTACAAGATTCTTTAGTATTTGAAAATTCACCAACATCAAATGAATTAATGTTGTACAATTTTTGGAAACAAAATATAAAGTACTATTAGGGTAAAATAGGATCAACAATGAATATGCAATAAACAACATCAAATACCCATAACTCAATAGAATAGTGAAACTAAGAAGATTGAATAAAATGAAGCAATGAATAAAACAATGCAAACCTTCTTTGAATCGAAGCTTCTATTGTTGCCTATCAAGATCGTCCTTGTTTGTATGAAGTAGGCCCTCAGAGAGTGCACTCCTTTATTGTTTTCAAGAATGTCGATAGTGAATGGTTGTGATGATAAATGTGCAATGAAGAGGAGTTTCAAAGCTTTGGGTGATCTCAAGCAAATTGTATTGGGGTGCCAAAGGTGCACTGGTGAATTTCTGCAGAGTAACAATACGAATAGCCTGGATGAATAGAATGGAAGAATGAGGTTTCATTTATAGACTTGGGAGAATGAAGATCAACGGTTGAGACAAAATGAGCAGATCAATGGTTGAGAATGGTTGAGGAATGTGCAACGAATAGAAAGAGGACAAGTGTCCCACTTCCATCATGTAACAGAGTAGTTAACAAAATTGATTGAAGAGTTAATAGAATGGATTGAGGAATTGACAGAATTGATTGATCAGTTACCCGAATAGATTGAGGAGCTGATAGAATTGATTGATTAGTTAACAATTTTGATTGATGAGTTAACTAATTTTGATTAGAGAAGAAATAGGACGTGGGTGAGGGAATATTAGCTAATTAAATATTTGAAATATTTAATTACATGTGCAACATGGTGAGGTGGAAAAGGTGAGGTGGAAAGATGAGGTGGAATTATGAAATTAGGACTTAGGATACAAGAATTTGGATTAATTAAATAAAGTAAGATTATTTAATTATGTGAGACATTAGAAGAATTTAGGGAATTTCATTAAATAAATTGATTTTATTTAATTTAGACTTCAAAAGAAATGTGAATCAAATAAATAAATTTGTTTATTTATTTATTGATAGAAGAATTAGAAGGGAATAAATATTAAGAATATTTATTTAGAATGGATCATGTCATTTTTAGGCGTATACATTTTGGCCCTCTTTGATGCAATGCAGTTTACGGCGTTGCTTCAAAGAATAAATAGTCTGATGGTGATACATGCCCTAGTTTGCCCCTGGTACAAGTTTGACGACAGGATGCCCCCTCGGGAGATTAGACGAGGAGATGGCAAAGGCGTGAGACAGACAATCTCACGATGAAGAAGGTTAGATTTGAAGAAAACAAGATGCATTTCAGAGAAAGGGGAAGAAAACTGGAAGAAAAAACAGGCGTGGGGAGTAGTCACAGTCACCACCTAGCCAAATTAGGGTTTTGCAAGCTATAAATAGGAGCTGGGTCCACAAGACAATTCATTTGCACACTTGTCTTATCTGGATTTGTCTTGGAGAGCTTAGAGCAACTTTGGAGCAGCATGGCAGCTAGAGAGGCGAACATTCCACGTGAGGAGCATCGATTCGAGCGTGTTCGTTGATTCGGTCGGCCAGCAGAGGCAGGACCCCCGGTATGTACCCTGAAAAACTTCCCCTAGGGTCGAGTTAGGTAGCAATAAATGCTAGGAGAAAGTATAGGTACACAGATGCGCTGAAACACAGAACGGCGCATATGCTGCGCGAAATGGTGCATATGTCGCTTTGCAGCACATATGTGAAATGAAACGGTGCATTTGTTAGAGCTGCGCATGCATAGTTTTAGGCAGTGCATACGTTACTTGGCGGCGCATATACAGCATGTTGCGACACCTGCGTGAAAGTTGTGCATACATATAATAGGACGACGCATATATTGATTGTTGTAGCGCTTTTGCCAAAAGTGGTGCATAGGACAAGAAACAGCGCTTTTGTGAAAAAGTGGCACATTTACCACCTGTTGTGGCACATATGCCATAGATAGGCAGACTACTTAGCAAAATTGACCTGATTGGTGTCCTGTTTGACACGTCAATCGATAAGCTATCTCTGAGATTGCAGGAATCTAGTCAAGAGATGTAGTGTGTTGTTTTGATCAATTTGAAATGCTAAGTTAGTTGATATAGTTCTATAGATATGGTGAGTATGGGATTTTTCAGCTTAAGGTTGACACCTTGCTTTGCGTGCTTGCAGGAGGAGATACGGGATACGCTACAGTCTAGGGAGTAGTTCCCTATGCCCTTGTTGCAGAGACATATGCTGACTGAGATAGATAGAGAGGCGCTTGGTGCTATGGGACTGGATTATGTATGCTTCATGCCTAAGGTTCAGATGAACCGCAGATTGCTGACGGCTGCAGTGGAGAGATTCCACAGTGAGGATGGGATTTTCCACCTCCCTACTGGAGAGATGACTATCACCCTGGAGGATGTCTATCGGATTCTACACCTACCTATTGATGACGAGCTTGTGGAGTATGACCCATAGAGAGGTGCGGGACTTGCCGAGTGCAGGCGAGTATTTGATGACCCAGAGTTGGTAGGACAGGTTATCACATGGCACGATATCTATGACTGTTATGACTACTTCCCTGGGATTGTGGCAGGATTGATCGGGGGCATTGTGTGCCCCGACAGGAGATCGCAATGATTCCCCATTGGATGGGGTAGGATCATGGAGAGGATGGTGACAGAGGGCACCTGATATGCATGGGGTGTCTGTGTATTGGCTCACCTATATCACGACATGCACCAGGTAGTATACCACCAGAGCATGAGCCTTTCGACTGGTGTGTCATTATTACAGTTTTGGCTATGGGAGCACATAGCGATCACGAGACCGATTTGTGTTTTCGCTAGACAGAGAGGGGAGCCATATAGCTATGGCTACGTAGGGGTGATTTCCTAGCATAGGCTAGGGAAGCTGGAGTATTGGAGACATGCCTTGGATGGGGTAGATGTGGTTGTCTGGCGACCATATCTAGACTGTGAGCCGTGGGATGATGAGGCAGATGAGTTACCTTACTGCTTTCAGACGAGATGGCTGATAGGACGGACCCGCCACATACTAGAGAGGTAGATTGTCGATAGAGTACTGAGACAGTTCGGCAGGAGGCAGGGTATGCCACAGGGGCAGGCTTACTTTGCACGGACACATGCGGAGAGGGTCAGATGGTGGCCGATGGCATCCTATGAGGAGGCCTTAGCAGAGTTTCGGCAGACACCTTATGTCACCTGGGATATGAGGACGGAGATAGCATATGCAGGGATGATGCAGGATTATGAGGACTGGATTATTGCACACCCCTTTCTGAGATATTCAGGGCCTGGGATGTTGGTGCCTTGCATAGATGAGGCAGACTCAGATGATGAGGGCCAGGTGGGCCAGAGGAGGATGAGGGGGAGGAGAGGAGGACGAGGGGGTGGCCGAGATGGAGGAGATGACGAAGATGATGGAGATGATGGAGGTCGACCTAGACAAAGGAGGAGAGTTGAGTAGACAGTGCCATCACAGGTTACACAGCAGGTGCCACAGCAAGCGCAGATGCCGCCACCCTAGCAGGGACCTTAGCAGTAGATGCCCCAGCCACAGGAGTCAGGACAGGCAGAGGCAACACAGGGGGCAGTGCAGTCAGATGTATACGAGAGGGCCATAGCTAGCCTGAGAGGACAGGTTAGTGAGCTACAGGCACAGCTCAGGAGGGCGGATGCACGGCGGGAGACTGATGCAGCAGTGATTGTAAGGTTGACCTGAGAGAGGGACATGGCAGACGCACGGGTATGAGTTATCCGTGTAGAGCGAGATACCGCAATGGCAGCCCTAGGGACAGATGCAGCAAGCACCTTCTTGGTTGGATAGGTGCACTAGACACAGGCACAACTTGCACAGGCACAGACGCAGTTAGCATAGGTGCAAGCTGAGCTTGCCAGAGCGCACGCTCAGGTTCAGTACTATCGAGGTTTATATCATGGTGTCGTGCCAGTGAGTCAGAGGGCTTCTAGCTACAAGAGCCAGTCTACGGCCTCCCAGAGAGCAGGTCCATTGAGGTCAGGAGCTTCTGTGATGGACCCACAGTAGTCGGGGGTTAGCAGAGGGGGAGACACTGTTGGTAGTGGTGGTCCACAGCAGCAGGGGTAGACTTGTACCACACTTGTACCTTTTGAGACATGTTATCACCATCCATTGGGATGTATTTTTGTATATGACTTTGATTCAGAGACAGATACTATGATATTATACATTTGGACTCATTTTATGATATGTATATGACAATGCAGCTATGTGGCTTGCTCTATATGTTATGAGTTTATGATTCTTTTCTATTGTATGATGTGATGCATATGCAGACTTAGATGTGTTATCTGATGCTATATGAGATGTTATCTAGATGTAACGTTTGATATGATACTATGTGATGTTTATATGATCTAATGCAGTTTTAAATGATTTATCCGATGTGTTTGTAATGTATGTGAGTGCAAATGGTATCTATATGATTATGCAACTTATGTGATGCACTTTATCTATGTTTTTGATTTTTTTTGTTTCGACACTATGTGGTGTTTGCAACAAACTGTATATGGATGACTTAATGCACTCTATTATGTATGCACCTGATTATAATCATGTAAATGACTATCTCATGCGATATGATATGCTATGATATGTTCTATTTTTTGTGACGTCCAAATGTATGCTATCGACACAGAAATAATAGGATGATAGATATAAGATTGAATGACAGAAGAATGATTCGATAGAAGGATTTACAAGCTTCACTTTGTATTGTCACTCTGCATTGTTTGGATCTTTTATTGCATGGGATATGGATGTATGGATGTATAATGGATGCTTTGCTTTTGACATCTTGACGGTGCAAGTATTTTGAAGTGCTTTATTTCATCATTGGGCGATTTTTGTTGGTACTTTTTCTGAAATGTTGTAAGTTAATACAAGCATCTAGGTATAATTGAACCGAGATGACCTAAGTACTGCTTTCATGGATTTTGATTTAGCAAGTTAATACAAGCATCGAGGTATAATTGAACTGAGATGACCTGAGTTTTGCTTGCATGGTAACAGACAAGGATTGCCCCCGTTCATGTTAGACCTTGGATGTCCTCGATGATCTTTTGCCGATCATGTCCTTAGACAAGGCTTCACATTACTAAAGTTTAATCCATAAACAACAAACAAAGCAATAATCATGCCCCCCCATCATGGCATCTCTAGCTTTTGGCATCCTCGAGTAGCATAGAAAGGCATGATAGCAAAAAATCAAGACTCAGTGCTTTAACCATGTTTCCAATCCACAAAACATTTTTGCATTTAGATGTGTTTATTTCTTGCCATAATTTGAGTAAAATCATGTAGAAGGCCTTAGGTGTTTTTCTGCTTTTCTTTGGATAGGTTAATGTCCTGCGTCAGGATTTTTGCTTGAAAAGAGCGGGTTTCGCTTGCGCTTGCTTGCTTGGTGAGAGAAGACTTCCACAATCTTTATTAACGAGACGGACCCTAAGGGACTAACCTAGTGCCTCGGGGGCTCATTATTAAATGGCCTTGCCTACGTGATGACGCAGAGGCAACGTAGTTCAGGGTAAACCCTAACGGACCTAAGACCTAGGCGAGAGAAAGTGGAGACGGACCTAGATGGATAGAAGGACTAGATATGGAACGGATGGGATAGTGGGAGCCTCGGGGGTGCCTTGGAAAATGGCCTTGCCTATGTGACAGTGTAGAGGCAATGTAGTTCACGGACTTGGACCATGGATGAACAGACGAGATACACTATGGCAGGCTCATACTATGGATACGGTATGGGACAAAACCTTGGTTGACAAGGCCACAAAGGGAGAGAGTATCAAGCCATGATAGGTAACTGTCAGGATTTTATTATGGGACGGATATGGGTCGAATGGGACACAAGGAAGAATGGACTCAAGGTGATAGGTTTCCCAAAGATGGAGAATGTGGTTTATCACAAGTAACGCCTGTTTACCAGGTTTTCACCACTTGCTTTTATTTGCATGAAAAGCTAGGAAGTATACATGACACCTGATTGCCAGGTTTTCATCATGATACCTATCCAAGGCACCTATTTGCCAGGTTTTCACCAAAGGATGATTTTTTTGTATTTTTCTGATTTTTTGATTTTTTTTTTGTATTTTTCTGATGTTTTTAATTTTTTTGTATTTTATGCCCCCCTTACATTTTGGGGTTCTCCTAGGTATAGAACCAGTGAAGATGCATGTTGTTGATCGGGTCATCGAATAGCTCACCCTTTGACGTTGCCAACTGATATGCCCCTGATCCGTATGCTGGTACAATTACATAAGGCCCAAGCCAGTTGGGTTCGAACTTGCCTTTCTTTTCTCTGTCTTGTTGGTTGCGAGGATTCTCCTTAAGAATGAGATCTCCAACATTGAAGATTCTTGGGCAAACTCTGTGGTTATAGCTTCTTAACATCATCTGTTGATATGCTTTGAGATGATCAAAAGATTTTTGTCACCTTTCTTCTAGCAATTCTAGTTCTTGTAACCTGGAGACTCTGTATTCTTCATCTGATATGAGACCTTTTAACGACACCCTGAGAAAGGGTAATTTGACCTCAATGGGGAGGATAGCTTCTGAGCCATAGACAAGGGCGTAGGGTGTAGCACTTGTGGGAGTGCATATACTAGTTCTGTAGGCCCACAGAGTGGGATTGAGTTGGATATGCCAATCACGGCCAGCATCATTGACTGTCTTCTTGAGAAGTTTCAAGATGGTCTTGTTGGATGCTTCAGCTTGACCGTTACCTTGGGGGCAGTACGAAGTGGAGAAATGGTGTTGGATTTTGAAACATTCACAGAGTTCTTGGATGTCCTAGTTTTTGAATGGTCTTCCGTTATCCATGATAATGGATGAAGGAATGCCATATCTGCAGATGAGGTAATTCAGGATGAATGAGGAGATTTGTTTACCTATGACGGTGGTGAGGGGAACGACTTCAATCCACTTTGTGAAATACTCAGTGGCAGTTATGATGAATTTGTGGTCGTTGGATGAGGGTGGATGGATCTTTCCCACAAGGTCAAGTCCCCATTGGCAAAAGGGTCAAGGTGTCGTTAAAGGTCTCAACTCTTGAGCTGGTGCATGTATCAGGTTCCCATGTATTTGGCACTGCTTGCACTTCTTGACAAACTGATATGAATCCATTTCCATGTTCGGCCAGTAATAACCCAAATGCATGAGTTTCTTAGCTAAGGACCGCTAGAGTGTGTTCTGTAGATCCCTTCGTGTACGTCTTGCAAGGCGGTTATGGATTCTTCTCATTCTAAACAATGGAGTAGAGTACCATCGAGACCACGTCGGTATAGGGTATCGGCAATGATGGTATAACGAGAGGTTTGGCATATAAAAGTTCATCGTTGGTTAGAAGATAGGTCTGGTGGGAGGATGTTGTCCTTGAGGTAAGTGTAAATCTTACCGTACCAAGATGAATCAGATCCAACTAGAAGGTAGATGGAATGGGTCTCAAGAAGATCATAAGCTGGTTGTCGGATAGTTTCCACTAAGAACTCGTACCATGACTCATTCTCAGGTATTTCCAGGAGAGAGGCAATGGTTGCCATGGCATCTGCTGCTTTGTTCTCGATCCTAGGTATCTGTTCAAAATAGATGATCCCAAAGTGTTCCTTAAAGTCATCGACCATCCACTTGTATGAGATAAGCTTCTCATCTTTGGTTTGGTACTCATCGTTGACTTGATTGGCTATTAGTTGAGAATCACCATAGACATGTAGTTCTTGGATTTTCCACTCAATTGCCATCTTGAGACCAATTACTAAGGCTTCATATTCCGCTATGTTATTGGTGCATGGGAATAACAAACGGTAAGACTTTGGAATTGTGTCACCATGAGGAGTCACAAATAGGATTGCTGCCCCCGATCCATGGTTTGTGTAGGACCCATCGAAGTAGAGTTTCCAAGAATGTGTGGATATGTTGAATAGGGATTCATCCAAAAACTCAAATTGCATCGGTGTGGTGTCCTGTAATGGTGCATCTACTAGTTGATCAGCAATGATCTGTCCCTTGATAGCTTTTCTGTCTACATATTCAATGTCGTATTCGCTTAAGAGCATTACCCATTTAGCTAGGGGACCTGTGAGAGTTGCTTTGCTTAGTAGGTACTTTAGTGGATCTATTTTTGCAATGAGTTTAACTAGATGTGCAAGCATATAATGTCAGAGTTTTTGTGAAGCAAAAACTACCGCAAGACATGATCTTTCTATCTGTGAGTATTGTAATTCATAGCCCACTAATGTTCGGCTGATGTAGTAGACAGCTCTTTCTTTGTTCTCATAATCTTGTTGTGCCAGAAGAGCCCCAAGAGCTGTAGGTGTAGCAGATATGTAGAATATCAGTGGTTTCCCTTGAATTGGGGGCATGAGAATGGGTGGATTCGTAAGATATTCTTTCAGTTTGTTGAATGCCTCTTCACACCTTTCATCCCATCTGAATGGAATGTTCTTGTGCAGGAGATGACTGATTGGTTGGCACTTGTCTACTAGCTGGGATATGAATCTGCGGATTGCTTGTAGCTTGCCCTGTAGTGATCTTAATTGAGTAAGAGTCTTGGGTGGTGGCATGTCCATACTAGCCTTGACTTTGGCGGGGTCCACCTCTATTTCGTTTGCTGACACGATGAAGCCTAGCAGCTTGCCTGAAGTGACTCCGAACACACATTTCTTTGGGTTCAGCTTGACTTGGAATTGGTCTAATCTCTGAAAGACTTTTTCTAATATATCCAAGTGTGATTCCCTTGTGAGCAACTTTGCTAGGATATCATCAACATAGTCCTCCATTGTTACATGCATCATATCATGGAATATAGTCGTCATAGCACGTTGATATGTGGCTTCTGCATTTTTTAGCCCAAATGGCATGACATTCCAGCAGAAAGTGCCCCATGGACAAGTAAAAGCTGTCTTGTGTTGGTCTTATGGTGCTATTCTGATCTGATTATAACTCGAGAATCCATCCATGAGAGACAACATGGTATGCCCTGCGGTTAAGTCGACTATGATATCGATATTTGGCAACGAAAAGTCATCCTTGCGGCATGCTTTGTTTAAATCTCTAAAATCATTGCATAGTCTGACTCGGCCATCAGGTTTGGACACTGGCACAATGTTGGATATCCATTCTGGGTAGTCTATAGCTCTGATGAACCCTACATCGAGTAATTTCTTGAGTTCTTCTTTGACCAATAGCGCTATGTGTGGATGCATCTTTCTCAATTTCTGCTTTACTAGTTTTACTCCTGGATCTAATGGAAGATGATGTAGAATCAAGTTTGGGTCTAGACCTGGCATGCCTGCATATGACCAAGCGAAGCTGCCTCTCTTTTTCTTGAAGAACGGTACAAACCTGGTTTTCTCTGGTGGGGTAAGAGACTTAGCAAAGTGGATAATCTTAGGCTATTCCTCTATTCCAATATTAACAGGCTCTGTCGGTTCCACAACAATCTGTGACTTTTCCTGGTGCATATCATTAGGGAGGGTGTCAAGCCTTCCATCGTCAAGTGCCACAGTTGGGTTTTCACCTTCGGATGCATCCTTTCTTTTTACTATTTTGGGGTTTGACACTGCTGCAAAGCAGTTTTCACCATCAGATCTAGTTTTTACCTTGATATTTTTATGACTGGAAGGCTTGGCACCCTCTCCGAAGTAAGCCATGGTATTAAGTTCAATAGCAAAACCAGCTTTATGATCTCCTTTGGGTAGGTGGTCCCTAAGTTCCATATAGTCAATATAAGCATCATCGTTTTAGAACATAGCTAGTTGGGGAGTTCCTCGTAGATCCCAGTCAATAAGCTCAGGATGCACAAGGGGGAGGGAGTCGGAGGATCGACCTGATTCATTGATAGTGTGAATGGAAATGTTAGGAGCATTGGTAGGGGTGGTGTTCAGGATGGTACTTTCCTCTAAGTTGTTTATTGCGATGGAACTTGAACCTTCCTCGAAAGCCATAATCTCAGAGATGGGCAAATCAGACTCTAGTGGTCTGTTCGGTAGCGTTTGTCCCTCACGGTAGGGGCTAAAAGTTTGGATGGTATCGACCTCCTTGTCGTCATAGGAATGCTCTATTAGCTTATCCCACTCATATTCATTAGAATCTGTGTCGTTGTCCTCTTGAAGTGTATGGGTTATTTCCACAAGACAAGCATTTTCTAGCTTTGCCCTTACCTTTGTATCCTAGACCATTTGCATTTCTAACCAATGAGGATGAAGAAGGTTGAATAGGCTCTATGATTCCTTCTTTTCTAAGGCCGATGGGGCCTTGTCCTTCGTAGCCCATTCTATGTAGAATAGTTTCACCTCGCCCATAGAGTTTTGTTGGGAGCCTAGGCGGTTCTTGTGATGTGCTCTCTTCTTCAGTATAAAGCCATTGTAGGATATCTCTTTCCTCTGATTCATCAGATAAGGTCCCCCATTTTACAAAGGGAGTTGTGGGAGCTATAGAAGGAGCAGATGGCTTTGGAAAATGTTTGGGTTGGCCAAAAGATCTAGGAGACAAAGGCATCTTGGCTAGATTGATGTTGTGCTCTATGGAGTATTCTCCCACTCCGCTTTCTTTTATGGTAATTTTCTGCTCTTTGGGCCTTGAGGAGGAGGCTTCGGCGGTATGATCATGCTGTGGGATAGGGGATATAGATGCTCTATTGTTTGGTATGATGTAATCGGGTTTGGCGAGGAAGGAGTTGCAATGCTAAAAGGGGTCAGGGTCGCCTTGGATGGTGACTTGCTTGCCGTTGTGCGGGAATTCTATGCATTGGTGATAGGTCGAGGGCACAGCTTTCATGGCGTGAATCCATGGTCTCCCTAGAAGGATATTATAAGCAAGCTCCCTATCAAGGACTTGGCACACAACATCTTTTATTACCAGTCCCACTTGTATGGGTAGGACTACTGTTCCCTTTGTAGTTCGCTCTTCTTCATCATATGCTTTAATAGTAATCTTCTTCCTTGGATCAACTGCCTATTCGGAGAACCCCAATGCAAGGACTAGCTTTAACGTGCAAATATTTAAACCGGTCCCCCCATCAATGAGAACCCTCTTGATGCGGTGCTTGTGGATGAAGGCGACAATATGTAGAGGGGTGTTATGAGGTTGAGACACAGAGAGGTCATCTTGCTCGGTAAATGAAATGGAGCTTGAGGAGGTCAGATTAGCTACCATGGCCTAAAACTTTGCTTGGGCCAAGTTAGTGGGGACAGTGGTTTCCACTAAGGCTTTTTCAAGGATCTCTTTATGGGAAGGAGATAGATGCAACAACTCCAAGATAGAAATGTGGGCCGGAGTTTTCTGTAATTGGTCTATGACATTATACTGGTGGAAGTTGTATTGAGAAGGTGACTAGTGCAGGAGCACCCCTTCGCAATAAAGAATAAGTCTAATTATAGTATGTTTTTCATTTATGATGTAATAAGGTCCATTGGACCAATTCCTATGTTTTAAGTCAATCTAGGATTGTGTGTTGATGGTTATAGGTTGTTATGCTAGCTGTCCTCCTAGTCGCTTGGAAGCTCCCAGCCGCTGGGAATCGAGTCTGTACTACTCGAGAGGAGTAGTTATCTATGCCCTAGATCAGTTTGTTTAGACAGTTTTTTCAAAAGAGTTCAGTACAGTTTAGTATTGCATATGAAAACAGAGCAGTGTTGTGCAGTGGGACTATGAAGTCAGATATTTGTATGCATTTCTGATATTGAAATAAAGAAGATTCCATTGTTTCATTTGTCTAATTTTTGATCTATCTGTGTAGTCAATTTTGATTTTGTAGGCAAAATGGATCCATTCATCCATTCCACCGGTTGATTCTCTGAATCGATGGAATGGACATGTACAGTAGTTTAGTTTGCATTCTCATTTTTCTATTTTTACATTTCATGTTTTTGGGATCAAAATATTGCATGTAGTGAGTAAACCTAGCATCCTCATGTGCTAGGGTTTTGAGGGAAGAAACCCATGTCGAGATTGCTAAGTAAGCGGTTGAAGGCATCGGCATGAGAAGACCCATCAGGTTGAGAAAGTTGCATTCAGCTGACAGGGGGCACTTTCACCGATCAGGGTGACAATTGCAAAGTGTCGCCGATGACGGGTATATCGGCGTAAGTCAGGTTATCGGCTGAGCGAAGTTGAAATTCTCTGATGTGAAAAGTCCTACCGATGGTGAGTTGATGGTGAACATATCGGCATGAGATATGCTATCGGCGGAAGAAGTTTGGAAGTTGTTGACAGTAGAATGTCTTACTGAAGACAAAGCGGAGGATGTGCATCAGCGTAAAGTTGGACATCGGAAGAGGAGTTTAAAGTTAGGCCGATAGTCATAGTCTGGCCGATGGTGGTGTGGATGTTCGACGTATCGGGGAGACAATAGAGATCGGTAGAAGACTCAAGGAGTTCACTGATAGTGGGAGTCCCGCCGATAGGTGATAAGGAGTTTGGCGTCGGCGTGAGGTGAAGCATCGGGGAGATACCAAACAAGGTGACCGGTACTGGAGGTAACGGGAACCGAATCAGTAGGTTGGAAATTGTATACATCGTTGTGACAACAGTCATCGGCATAGTGTGGGTTGGAGAATCTGATAGACGAAGTCTTGCCGATAGGCACATAAACGAATACTCATCGGTGTAGGAGTGGGTATCGGTGAGCGAGGAGAATGTTTCGCCGATGGTTCAAGTCATGGTGAAAGTAAGCGGACCGTTCATCGGGGAAGATCGACGGAAGTCTTAGCGAATGAATACTCATCAGTGTAAGTTTGCGCATCGGAAGACAAACAGAAAGCTACGCCGACAGTATTGGGTCTGGGCGATGAACAAAGTGAATGCATATTTCGGTGAGACATTAGAGATATCTTGCCGATATAAACAGTAATAGTCATTTGATGGGTTTTAATGGGTTTTTCACCTAGTGAGTAAGCTTTTACTGCGTTACTCTACATCATAGTGGTATCAGAGCAAAGGAAGGATCTTCAGTAAAAGATAAGAAGATAGCAAGATGTCGAATGGTGAAGAATCATCAGAAATTCTGGCAAGGATGACCAACACTGAGTTGGCAGTTCTGGTAAAGAAGCAGATTGCAGAGAGCATTCATGTAAAGGCCCAGAATCAGGCATTGAAAGATGAGTTGGAGAAGTTGAGGGACAGAGTAGGTTCTGGTAAAGAAGAAGATAGGGAAGAAGAAGAGATCCCTAGGTGGAACGAGGAAGACATTCTTGCATACCAGAGACCCTTGATTAATGCCCTCAAATCCATGGAGAGGAGAACCATGGATGTGAAACTAGATTTGCCAGTGTTTACAGGAAAGATGGATCCTGAGTCGGTGATGGAGTGGATAGACTCCTTAAACAATTTCTTCGAGACAGAGGAGATACCAGAACACTAGAGGGTAAAGATAGCCCAATCAAAAATGAAAGAGGCTGCATTAACTTGGTGGAATTTCATCCAAGATGACAGAGTATAAGAAGGAAAGCGCAGAGTTGCTACATCGAAGAAGATGATGGCTTTAGTGAAAGAAGCCTATGTTCCATTGGATTACAGCATCTAATTGCATAAAAGGAAACAAAATTTGAAGCAGAAGGAGCTAGATGTCATCTCGTATACAAAAGAGTTCATGAAGCTTTGTGTCAAGACAAAGGTAAAAGAGAGTGAGGAAGAAAAGGTAGCCAGATACCTTAATGGATTGAGGTTCAACATTCAAGAAGATTTGAATCTACATAACCCAGATACAGTTCAGAAATGTTTTCAGTTGGCATTGAAAGTGGAAGAGAAGTTAAAGAGAAGACAAGAACAGAACAATAGGGGAAGAGGAAAACAACAAAGAGGTGGAAGAGGTCCTTTCAAAGGCAGAGGACATGGATTTGGATATCAGAGAGAATCCAGTCATGACAACAGCAAGGAAGATAACAGTCAAAACCAGAGAGGAAGTTACAATCAGCAAAAAAACTTCAGAGGCAGAAGACCTTTAAGAGGAAGATCTCAGGGTAGAGGATCTATCAGATGTTATAACTGTAATAAAGAAGGCCATATAGCCAGCAGATGTCCAGAAAAGGCAACAAGCTCAACAGGAGAAAGGAGAACGAATCTGATCCAAGAACCTGATAGTTAAAGTGCAACAAGCTCAAACACTTTCAAAAGTGTGAATGCTCCTAACAATTATGGATATCTAGAGAGTGGAGAATCTCTGATGACGAGAACAATGACTACCATGAAGGTACCTGACAAAGAACCCCTACAAAGAAAGTCTCTTTTCAGAACTACATGCAAGGCAGGAGGTAAGGCATGTAAAGTTTTAATTGATTCTGGTTCTACTAAACATTTTGTATCTGATGAAATGGTAACAAAGCTTAAGCTTAGAAGATTGCCTCACCCATCCCCATTTAAGGTCTCATGGCTTACCCAAGGTCAGCAAACAGTTGTAGAAGAGCAGGCTTGGGTAGAATTTCAGATTGGAGCATATAAAGATAAGTTGTTTGACATTACTAAGATGGATGCTTGCCATCTTTTATTTGGGAGACCATGGTAGTATGATTTGAAGGCACGACATGATGGTGTTAGGAACACCTATACAATCACCAAAGTTGATCCCACGGACAGAGAAGGAGGAGAAATCAAAAGGAAAGGAGGTGAAGGTAATGCTGATGGAAGGAAAACAGTTCATGAAAGAAGTAGTAGCAGAAGGTGCAGTTGCATATGCCCTAATTCCATGTCTGACAGTGAATAGAGAACAGTAGCAAGAAGTCAAGAAAGAGAAGAAGCAGAGGTTCATAGACCCAGCTGTTCAAGAGTTATTGGATAAGTATAAAGGCATCATCTGTGATGGAATGCCAAGATCCTGACCACTTGTAAGGGATATCAGCCATTGCATAGATCTAATCCCAGGATCTACACTTACAAACAAAGCAGCATACAAGCTAACTCTAGAATAGAATGCAGAAGTAGCAAGACAAATTGAGGAATTATTAGACATAGGTCTGATTGGTAAAAGTTTAAGCCCATGTGCAGTACCAGCTGTACTAGCACCAAAGAAAGAAGGCACTTGGAGGCTTTGCACAGATTCCAGGGCTATTAATAAGATCACAATCAGGTATAGGTTTCCAATACCTAGGATAGAGGATTTACTTGACTGTTTGGGAGGTGCTAAGTATTTTACAAAAATAGATCTGAAGAGTGGTTATCATCAGATCAGAATTAGGCCAGGAGATGAATGGAAAACAACATTCAAAACCAATGAAGGGTTGTATGAGTGGAAAGTTATGCCTTTTGGTTTATCTAATGCACCTAGTACTTTTATGAGATTGATGAATGAGGTTTTGAGAGAATTCATGGGAAAGTTTGTCATAGTATATCTAGATGACATTCTGATTTTCAGCAACACAAAGGAAGAACATCTCAGACATATAGATTTGGTTCTCAAGAGGTTACATGAAGAGCAGCGGATGATAAATTTGGACAAATGTTTGTTCATGCAGGAGGAGATCACATATTTGGGTTTTGTCATTTCACAAGGAAAGCTGCAAATGGATAAGGAGAAGGTGAGTGCCATATTGTCTTGGCCAACTCCATGGACTATGAATGATGTCAGAAGTTTCCATGGGTTAGCAACCTTCTACAGAAAGTTTATAAGAGGGTTTAGTCATATTTGTGCACCCATGCTTGATACTATAAAAGGAGGACAAAAGTGCAGATTTGCTTGGACTAAGGAAGCAGAAGATTCCTTTGAAACATTGAAGAAGAAAGTGGCACAACAGCCAGTCCTTGCACTTCCAGATTTTAACAAAAATTTTCAGGTAGAATGTGATGCAAGTCACATGGCAATTGGAGCAGTACTTAGCCAAGAATGTAGGCCAATTGCATTTTTCAGTGAGAAGCTCAATGATGCTAAAAAGAGGTATTCATCATATGATTTGGAAATGTATGCTCTAGTCCAGTCACTCAAGAAATGGAGGCATTACTTGATGCCAAAAGAATTCATAGTATTCACAGATAATCAGGCTTTAAGTTTTATAAACAGCCAGGAAAAGTTAAACCATAGACATATGAAATGGGTAGAAACTTTGCAAGCGTTTACTTTCACACTGAAGCATAAGAAAGGAGTCAAGAATAAGGTAGTAGATGCTTTGAACAGGAGAGCTCTAACAGTCAACCAGATTTAGTTGGAAAGTGTTGGCATTGATTCATTGCAGACCATGTATGATGATGATGAAGATTTTGGAGAGATATATCAGGTATCTACTTCTTTTGGAGATAAATATCATGCTGAGTTCTCTGAATTTCTGATCCAAGATGGATTGCTGTTCAAAGGTGGATAGTTGTGTATTCCAAGGTGTTCTATGAGGTTGAACATCATTAAAGAGAAACATTGTGGAGCTATGGCAGGACATTTTGGTTTAGACAAGACTCTTGATCTTGTTAGAAGACATTATTATTGGCCTAAGTTACAATCAGATGTCAGAAAATTTGTAGAGACATGTGTGATATGTCAGAAAGCAAAAGGAAGATCAACTAATGCAGGGCTATATCAGCCATTACCCATTCCTTCCAGACCATGGGAAAGTATCAGTATGGATTTTGTGTTGGGTTTACCCAAAACCAGAAAAAGGATATGATAGTGTTTTTGTTGTAGTGGACAGATTCAGCAAAATGGCACATTTCTTTCCATGCAAAACCACTCCTGATGCTTCATATATTGTAGATTTGTTTTTCAAAGAAATAGTAAGAATACATGGATTGCCATTAAGCATAGTGTCAGATAGAGATGTGAAGTTTATTGGTCATTTTTGGAGGACTCTTTGGAAGAAACTTGGAACAAATTTGTCTTTCTCATCCGCATATCATCCTCAAATGGATGGACAGACTGAAGTGGTAAACTATTCCTTAGGGCATTTGCTCAGATGTTTGACAAGACAACATGGAGACAAGTGGGATAATATCCTATCTCAAGCAGGCAGAATTTTCCTATAATGATACTGTCAATAGGAGTACAGGGAAATCCCCTTTTCAAATAGTGTATGGTATACATCCAAAAGGTATTTTGGAGCTGAGAGATCTACCTACAGGAGATTCTGTTAGTGCAGATGGTGAAGCTTTTGCAAAAGCCATAAAAGAGGTTCATGATCAAGTAAAGACCCAGCTACAACAAACTACCTTGAAGTATAAAGAATATGTTGATAAAAAAAAGAAAGATGTACAGTTTGCTGTTCGAGATTTGGTATGGGTTCATTTGAAAAAGGAAAGACTTCCTAAAGGTAAATATACCAAACTCATGCAGAGGAAGATTGGACCATGTTAGATTTTGAGAAACCATGGACATAATGCTTATGAGATACAACTTCCTTCTGATCTTGGTTTATCACCTATATTCAATGTATGTGATTTAACTCCATACAAGCCTAATTCGGATGAAGAACAGGACCTACTACAGGATACAGCAGTTGATGACATTCCAAAATATGATCCACCACAGTTGCAAAAGATTTTAGACACAAGAGTGATCAAGAAGACCCAGAACAAAACATATTTGGAATATTTGGTGGCTTGGCAGGGCAAACCTGATTCAGAAGCAGTGTGGATGACTGAAGAATAGATCAACCAACATGGTTCAGACCTACATACTCTCATCTCAAGTGGACTTAAGATTTCTTCTTCTGGGGAGTATGGTGCAGGAGCACCCCTTCGCAATAAAGAATAAGTCTAATTATAGTATGTTTTTCGTTTATGATGTAATAAGGTCCATTGGACCAATTCCTATGTTTTAAGTCAATCTAGGATTGTGTGTTGACAGTTATAGGTTGTTATGCTAGCTATCCTCCCAGCCGCTTGGAAGCTCCCAGCTGCTGGGAATCGAGTCTGTACTACTCGAGAGGAGTAGTTATCTATGCCCTAGATCAGTTTGTTTAGATATAGTTTTTTTCAAAAGAGTTCAGTACAGTTCAGTATTGCATATGAAAACAGAGCAGTTGTGCAGTGGGACTGTGAAGTCAGATATTTGTATGCATTTCTGATATTGAAATAAAGAAGATCATGTTGTTTCATTTGTCTGATTTTTGATCTATCTGTGTAGTCGATTTTGATTTTGTAGGCGAAATGGATCCATTCATCCATTCCACCAGTTGATTCTCTGAATCGGTGGAATGGACATGTACAGTAGTTTAGTTTGCATTCTTGTTTTTCTATTTTTAAATTTCATGTTTTTGGGATTGAAATATTGCATGTAGTGAGTAAACCTAGCATCCTCATGTGCTAGGGTTTTGAGGGAAGAAACCCGTGTCGAGATTGCTAAGTAAGTGGTTGAAGGCATCGACGTGAGAAGACCCATCGGGTTGAGAAAGTTGCATTTAGCTGACAGGGACACTTTCACCGATCAGGGTGACAATTGCAAAGTGTCGCCGACGACGAGTATATCGGCGTAAGTTGGGTTATCAGCCGAGCGAAGTTGAAATTCACCGATGTGAAAAGTCCTACCAATGGCGAGTTGATGGTGAACATATCGGCATGAGATATGCTATCGGCGGAAGAAGTTTGGAAGTTGCTGACAGTAGAATGTCTTACCAAAGACAAAGCGGAGGATGTGCATCGGCGTAAAGTTGGACATCGGAAGAGGAGTTTAAAGTTAGGCTGATAGTCATAGTTTGGCCGACGGTGGTGTGGATGTTCGGCGTATCAGGGAGACAATAGAGATCGGCAGAAGACTCAAGGAGTTCACTGATAGTGGGAGTCCCACCGATAGGCGATAAGGAGTTTGGCATCGGCGTGAGGTGAAGCGTCGAGGAGATACCAAACAAGGTGACTGGTACTAGAGGTAACGAGAACCGAATCAGCAGGTTGGAAATTGTATACATCGTTGTGACAACAGTCATTGGCATAGTGCAGGTTGGAGAATTTGATAGACGAAGTCTTGCCGATAGGCACATAAACGAATACTCATCGGTGTAGGAGTGGGTATCAGTGAGCGAGGAGAATGTTACGCCGATGGTTCAAGTCACGGCAAAAGTAAGCAGACCATTCATCAGGGAAGATCAATGGAAGTCTTAGCAAACGAATACTCATCGGTGTAAGTTTGCGCATCGAAAGACAGACAGAAAGCTATGCCAACAGTATTGGGTCTGGGCAATGAACAAAGTGAATGCATATGTCGGTGAGACATTAGAGATATCTTGCCGATATAAACAGTAATAGTCATTTGATGGGTTTTAAAGGGTTTTTCACCTAGTGAGTAAGCTTTTACTACGTTACTATGCATCAGTGATGACCTTGGAGGGGCGGTATTGAGCATGACTTTACCACTGCGGGTAATGATACTACAACTAGTTCTGTTAGGTCCTGATTGTTGGTTGGGCGTGATGACATTGATTTACGGGGCGTGATGACATTGATTTACGGGACATGCTCAAAAATGCAATTTATGGTATAGTCAAATGGCACACTTGCATAGTTGGCATTACTATTCCCACTATTTTGATTTGGCCTGTTGCGATTGTTGTTGTTGTTGGTATTATTGTTGTATGACCTGTTGTTGTTATTGTTGTTGGTATAGCCATTATTGTTGTTGTTGTTGTATGGCCTGTTGTGATTTAGAAGTGGATCCCTGTAAGCCACATGTGTCTCATTGGAGGTATGCTGTTGGGTTCCTCCTTGATTTTGATCAAGCACATCTTGGATAACATTTTTGAGACGGATACAATTGTTGGTTGTATGCCCCCTTCCTCTATGATATTCACAATAGTCTGTATCCTTCCAATAGGGAGGTTTGACTATAGGCTCATAATCACTTGTTGGTGGTAGAGAAATTTCATTGTTAGCCAACAACTTCCTTAATGCGGATTCTTGAGACTCACCCAGCAGTGTAAACTTTCACCTTGGATTTGAACTGAACCATGGTCTTGGTTCCCTAGAGAATGGTTTGTTGGGTGCAACATTCTTTGCTTCTCCTTTGAGAGTGAATATGGGTTGTTGCTTGGGAGCTGCCACCTTGGCATCCACTACCCCATCGTTTACAACATTCTTATTCTTGGTCCAAAACTTTGATTTGTCCGTCGTGTAGTTAGAGGTAGGTGTGTCCTTGTATAATTTGATTGCCCCCTTGGCGATCATAGCCTTTTCGATGAACAAGCCCATTTCAATGACTTTTGAGAATCATGTAGGGCATTGTATTTGTATTTGATAGCTAAGATCGGTATTGAGGTTATGGACAAACATCTCCAATAGCTGCTTCTCAGGTATATTGTAAGAACACTTACTTGCTAGTTGTCTCCATCGTTGTAGGAAGGTGGCGAATGACTCACCATTCTTTTGTTTGGTGTTGCATAGATCTAGCATAGATATTTCGTGTTCGATATTGTAAGAGAAGTGCGTGATAAATTTGTTGACTAGTTCATCAAAAGTTCTGATGCCTGGTGGAAGCTGTGAGAACCACTCCATAGCTTGGTTGCCTAGAGACCTAGGGAATAGTCTCATTAAGTAAGTCTCATTGTGAGCTACTTCTAAACATGCTACGTTGAATTCCCTTATATGGTCTCTAGGGTCCCCTTTCCCTTTGTACTTCTCAAACTTAGGAACTTCGAATCGATAGGGAAATAGTTTCATGATCAAACTTTTGTCAAAGGGGTACGGTGCAATATCTTCCAAGGAGTAGTTTTTAGTGTTTGTACCCGTCTTGAGGTCTGACATTTGTTGCGTTAGACTCTCAAGTTGTTTCCTCGTGTCTTCCATAGGAGTATTTTGATCCCTGGTTTGTTTACCTTTATCATTTGCGTTTTGGTCTATGGCATTCTTTTCCTTTTCGTGATCATTTTCCATGTTTTCCAGGATTGAGCTTATATCAAAATCTATGGGGAGTTTAATTCCAAGACTAGCAAGATGATAGAAATACTTATGAGGGTCTTCATGGAGCACCTTCTCTATTAGGCGTTGGAATTTCTGATTTTGGATGTTTTCTTGATAATCTTTGTAAGAGATTTCTTCGTCACTATCATGAGGTGTGACAATGCGGTTGGATGAGCTGGCCATTTCAAGTTGCTTTTTGTACTGAGATCTAGTAAGAACCATGCAAGGTGACGTGGGATGAAGTCGATCAGGACTAGAAATTTTGGCAAGGTGTCGACAGAGACTGCTGTGAATAGGATACCTAGGACAAGATTTGGATAAAAGACTTTTTTGCTCAATGATTTCAAATAAGACAGATGATACAAGACGGCAGCCACTAGTAAGGGTACTCGATACCAGTCTTACTATGTAGGGACTAGTTGTGTAACAAACCACTAGCAAAGTTTTGTGACCTACTAGTTTTACTTGAATTCACAATGATACGAAGAAGGGACCTACACTGATCTGATATGGAATATTCTAACTTTGGGACTAGAAAGACCTGATAGAAGGTGGATGGGACGATTGATGAAAGAGAGACTTTTTGGACGAAATGGATGAAAACTGACTACAAGGTAGAACCTGATCTCTTATCTTGGAGCTAAGCTGAAATGGGTGCTCAGAACTGGTAAAATTTTTCCCTTGAAAATTATGCAAGTGCTCACTGTCGTGTATGCGCTGAAACAGACGTGCAGCAGAAATTGACAAATGCGCAGCAAGTCAGGATATATGCGTCGTACTGGTAAAAGGTGTATGGGCAGCAACAGACAGCAAAAGTGTAGTAAGTCTAAACAAATGCGCCGCAAGTTAGCACAGATGCACAGGAATAGAGGATGAATGCGCTGCTCTGGCTTTCCTTAGTGTTTTTGCAATTTTTGGATTTTTTTTGATATTTTTGGTACTTTGGTTGCAAAAAAAGGTCTTCTTGATTTGATTTTCTGAATTAATGGCAAGAAAACACAGCAAACACAAAGAACTTTTATGGTTTTTCTAAATTTTTTTTAGTGGTTTTTCTGACTCTATTTTGGACTAAAAGGAACAAAAGCAAGTACAAAAATCTTAGGCTAGAAATGGATTACAAGGGTTTTTGGCCACTAGAATGAGAGGTGTTTAATGTGGGCAACAGTTCAAGTGGTTATACATGCGGCGGCACTACTCTCCGTTATGGAGTCTCCCAGCCTCAAAGAGTTGCGCCTTAGAGGGTTTTGGGGGAGGTTGGCCATCGGTGTAACATAGCAGCACTTGTTGCAGGAGGTTTTCACCTCAAGCACTTTTATTTTAAGTGGATTGGTAGGGCTTGGCTTTTAGCCTATTTCCACTCAGGTTTGTTCCCACTTGGACAGGCATGCATCCAAGGGTAGGCCCCTCTAAAGGTTAAACAATTGGAATAACAAGTCTAGCATTCTGGTCACCCAGTAAAGGGGAGAGCATAAGCCTATTGTCATTCGAAAAACACAGAAGACACTGATTAATCCAACCCAGTTAAAAGTAGAAAAACTAAATGGGCTAATCTACTTGGGCAAGCACGGAACTTTGAAGTGATTTAGTAAGATAGCAATGGTTCAGTATTTAACCCATAAAGCAATGATGAGTTCAGTTTTAATCCACGTAGCACGATTTGTTAACTTTGAAATGTTGGTCAATCAAGATAGTAGTGGTTCAGTTTTAACCCAGAAAGCAATGATGAGTTTAGTTTTTAATCCACGTAGCATGAATAGTTAACTTTGAAATGTTGGTCAATCGAGATAGCAGTGGTTCAGTTTTTACCTAGAAAGCAATGATGAGTTTAGTTTTATAGCAGATAGCAATAACTTTGAAAAGATAGCAATGTTGCAATGCAAGATAGCAATGATCCAGTTACCTCTTTCCTAATTAAAAAGCTATGTGAGATTTTGCATGAGTATCTGTTTTACTGTCCTTTTAGAGTGTGTAGTGTAAGCTATCAAAATGCAACTATATGAAACTAAACCCGAACCTATCCTGCAAAACAGCTCCAGAGAATACCTGCAAAGATGTCAGCGTTAGCAAAATCTTCTTAAAAAAACCCTAAAATCATCGCCCACTACAGAAGCACCACTTCAGTTACTAAATGCGCAGAAATAGTCAACAGAAGCGCAATAAAAACAAATGCGCTGTAACAGTAATTAAAAGCGCAGTAACAAAGAACAGATGCGCAGGAATAGAGTTTAAAAGCACCGTAAGATTATAAGCACCGGAACAGAGGACAGAAGCGCCGTGGAATTGTTCAAATGCGTCGGATTAGCTTGTGCGATGCCTGTATGGAACCTATCTTAAAAAAAGCTCAGATTTTGATCAAATAAAGGGGCAAGGCCCCACGATGGGCGCCAAAAATGTTAGGGTAAAATAGGATCAATAATGAATATGCAATAAACAACATCAAATACCCATAACTCAATAGAATAGTGAAACTAAGAAGATTGAATAAAATGAAGCAATGAATAAAACAATGCAAACCTTCTTTGAATCGAAGCTTCTATTATTGCCTATCAAGATCATCCTTGTTTGTATGAAGTAGGCCCTCAGAGAGTGTACTCCTTTGCTGTTTTCAAGAATGTCGATAGTGAATGGCTGTGATGATAAATGTGCAATGAAGAGGAGTTTCAAAGCTTTGGGTGATCTCAAGCAAATTGTATTGGGGTGCCAAAGGCGCACTAGTGAATTTCTGCAGAGTAACAATACAAATAGCCTAGATGGATAGAATGGAAGAATGAGGTTTCATTTATAGACTTGGGAGAATGAAGATCAACGGTAGAGACAAAATGAGCAGATCAATGGTTGAGAATGGTTGAGGAATGTGCAACGAATAGAAAGAGGACAAGTGTCCCACTTCCATCATGTAACAGAGTAGTTAACAAAATTGATTGAAGAGTTAATAGAATGGATTGAGGAATTGACAGAATTGATTGATCAGTTACCCGAATAGATTGAGGAGCTGACAGAATTGATTGATTAGTTAACAATTTTGATTGATGAGTTAACTAATTTTGATTAGAGAAGAAATAGGACATGTGGGTGAGGGAATATTAGCTAATTAAATATTTGAAATATTTAATTACATGTGCAACATGGTGAGGTGGAAAAGGTGAGGTGGAAAGATGAGGTGGAACTATGAAATTAGGACTTAGGATAGAAGAATTTGGATTAATTAAATAATGCAGGATTATTTAATTATGTGAGACACTAGAAGAATTTAGGGAATTTAATTAAATAAATTGATTTTATTTAATTTAGACTTCAGAAGAAATGTGAATCAAATAAATAAATTTGTTTATTTATTTATTGATAGAAGAATTAGAAGGGAATAAATATTAAGAATATTTCTTTAGAATGAATCGTGTCATTTTTAGGTGTATACAAGTACTATTCATTCCAAACAACAATTCAACAAAGAAATCAAATTTTTGTCAACATACTCAATAGAATATGCATTGTCTCACAAACAAATGAAGACTTAGAATATCTTAATCAAAATTGCTTCCACTCACCACCCATGGACCAACTGTTCCCTCTTCTATTTTATAGAATAAAAGATGTTGACACACATAATTAAAAAATGCTTACAATTGCACATGGAGAACTAGTCGTATTGAATTCAATTGATGAATATGATGACAATTGTGATGCAATATCATTCCATAATCATTAAATTTACCATCGCATATACTATTGAAACCAGATATGTTAGTTGAAATGTATGTTGGTAATTACGATACACAAGATGGTCTATTCAATGGATCTGATGGAACATTTAAAGGATATATCAAAGCTAATAACTTTGACATTATTTCTATGTTGATGTGAAATGGTTGGTTATGGGAGACTTCAACACGCCTCTCACTAAGAATGAAAAAAGGGGGGGTCCCAATCTTCAGAGGACAATAGAATGGATTTGAGAGAGTTCATTAATGATTAAGCCTTATTTGATGTGGAGCTCCAGGGAGCTAAGTATACTTGGTCTAACCAAAGAGTGGGAGAGGACCTTATTCAAGTTAAGCTAGATTGGGTCGTCATCTCTATGGACTGGTTGAAGGAGTATTCTATTTCCTTAATGACCTAGACTAGATTAGGCTCATACAATTCCCCCATTTCCTTTTCGGTGGATAAAATGGGGAAGAAGAAGAGGTCCACGTTTAGATTTGAAAAGATGTGGCTCAAACATCCTGATTTGCAAAACAAAATTAGGGAATGGTAGCAGATTTATGTTCAAGGTTCGGCTATGTTCAAAGTTCCCAAAAAGTTGGCGAATGTCAAGACCAACATTTAGAAATGGAACAAAAGGTCCTTTGGGCAGATTTTCAAAAATAAGGAAATAATCAAAAGTAAATTGGATGCTATCCAACAACAAATTCAGATGGGTGGTATGGATAGATCTTTACAGGCACAAGAAAATGACCTCTTAGCTAGCCTACATGACATCATCTCCAGGAAAGAATAAAATTCTAGAAACAATGATAGAGGGTGGTCTAGCTTAGTAATGGAGATTGCAATATGAAATTCTTCTATTTATCCACCCTGAAACATAGAATTGCTAATAGGATAAGGATTATTTAGACTAATGACACCGAAATTAAGAGGAGGAGCTTCAAAAGGCGGCCATGGGATTTTACTCTAGCCTGCTAAAAGTGGATCAACTCTCACCCCAGGATGTGGAAGATCAAGTTCTTGAAGTCATTCCTAACATTCTTTTGGTGGAGGATAATAAAAGTTTAACGTGTAGCCTCATGGAGGAAGAAATTCATTTGGTGGTCTTCTCCTGTGAGGGGAACAAGGCCCCGGGTCCTGATGATTTTCCCTCTTTCTTCTTTCAATATTTCTAGAGTATCGTGGCCAAAGATGTGTTGGAGGCCACGAAAGAGTTTTTTGGTAGCAAAAGGTTGCTTAAGGAGCTAAATACTACCTTCCTCATCCTCGTTCCTAAGAAACATGGAGCCAACTCTTTTTTCGACTTCAGGCCAATAAGCTTGTGTAATTCTCTTTATAAAGTTTTCTCTAAGGTTCTTGCTTCTAGACTTCAGGTTATTCTTCTGAAAATTATTTCTTCCCAACAAAGCGGTTTCATGTTGGGCAAATAGATTCCGGACTCTATTATCACAGTGCATGAAAACATCCACTCGTTAGTAGAAAATAAGAAGGAACCTGGTTTTACCTCAAGCTGGACCTCCTAAAGGCTTATGGCAGAGTAAATTGGGGGTTTTTATTGAAGGTTTTATCCAGATTCAATTTCAATAAAAAAAATTGGATTTGGTGTCTCAGATGATCTCCTCTCCCAAGTTTCTAGTGCTCATCAATGGTTCCCCTTCTAGATTTTTTAGCTCTTCTCAGGGAATTAGGTAGGGAGACCTGATCTCCCCATTCTTGTTTATTATTATGGCAAAGGTCTTGGGGAGAAACATTTCGAAGGTTGTCTCTAATGGTATCCTGTAGGATATTTGTCCTTCATGGGCTGGCCATCCTTGTTCTCATCAGCAGTTTGTCGATGATACCATCATTATGGGAGAAGCCTCTATTTCTAAAGCTAGGAAATTTAAGCAAATCCTTTTTAGGCATTAAGAATCCTTAGGTTAGAAGATAAGTTTACCCAAGAGCATGCTATTCTTCATGAATACCCCTAGACTGAGGCAAGATAAAATCACGAAAATTTCCAATGCAAAGTGGAGATTTTGCCTTCTACTTACCTTGGCTTGCCCTTGTATGAGAAAAAGGTCCAGGCTGAATCTTTCTGGTTGGGGCTGGTGGACCGCTTTCATGCCAAACTGGCTGGCTGGAAGGGAGCTTTATTAAGCCAAGCTGGCAAGATTTAGTTGATTAAAGATACTCTTCAGAATATGTCAGTTTATGAGATGAGTCTTTTTAAAATGCCGAATAAATTTATGGAAAAAATCAAGTAGATATAGAGGAAGTTTTTGTGGACTAGCATGGAAGAAAAGAAGAAGATCTCTCTAGTGGCTTGGGACCTTGTGTGTAAGCCTAGAAAGCAGGGAGGCCTCGGTATTAAGAAGATAAAAGAGTTTAACCAAGCATTGATGGCAAAGATTGCTTGGAGATTGATCAACAAGAAGAATGAGTGGACTAACATTTTGAATTAGAAATACCTTGTTGGCCACCAAAACTTTTGTGAGGTCTTAGATCTTGACAAGGAGTCTTTGCCTGTTAGATCTAGCCTTTGGAGAAATATTATGGATAGTAGAAGTTTAATCAAACTTGGCATTAAGTGGAAGGTTGGGAATGGAGCTTCCATACAATTCTAGGAGGATCTTTGGTATGGTGATGTTACTTTGTCTGATCTTGAGTGGCCCAGACCTGTCAAGGAGTTATGCATTAGAAGATTGGGTTAGCGGGTGGCAGATTATATGGAGAACGGGGCTTGGAAGAATATCTCTAAGGTTAACCCTATCCTAACTAACCTCTAGGTTTTCCTATCTCGGTTCCACCTACCTTGTACGCCAATGGATGATGAGTTGATTTGGAAGCTTTCCCCTTTAGGCAACTTCTTGGTGGCTTCTGGGTTTGAGTTATTGATTCCTTTATAGCCCTCCACCCCCTTCTAGGCTAATTTATGGATCCCAACTCTCATTCCTAAAATAAACATGTATTCTTATGGCTCATGGCTTAAAAAGGTTCTTTCCATTGATAACCTTTGCAAATGTGGTGTTGTCATCCCTAACAGGTGTGTCTTGTGTTTGAACCACTCTAAATCTGTGATTCACTTGTTAGTTGGGTGTGATTTCTCTAGGGACATCTAGGGCAAGATCCTCTTTCTTTGGAACTTGGATTGGATGTTCCCCAATTCCTTTAAAGATATGATTGCTCAATGGCATGCCCCCTCTCCAAATTCCTCCCTAAAGTTCCTGTGGGACCTCATTCTCCCCCATGTTGTTTGGGGTGTTTGGAAAGAGAGAAAGAATAGGATATTTCATGAGACCTTGGTGCTTGCTGATGGAATTTCAATGAAGATTATAAGAGCTATCAAGGAAAACTTTATGCAAGGAATAATGGATAAAAACCAGTATGGCCCCAAAGAGGATATCTCAAACTATGATAAACAGGTTTTGATAAATTGGAACTTACAGGGGGATATCTCTATCCCATTTAAGAAGATGAAGAAAGTTAGAGATCAGGTTAGTTGGAAGGCTCCACCTATGGGTTGGGTTAAGGTAAACTTTGACGGGGTGTCCAAGGGGAACCCTGGGCCAGTTGGTAGTGGGGGAGTGTTAAGAGATGAAAAAGGTAGGTTTATTTTAGTTGTGGTGCTCTCGTTGGGTATTCAGTCTAATCACAACGCTGAAGCTACGGTGGCCTACCATAGTATCAAACTTGCCTATTCCAAGGTTATAAGAAAGTGTGGATTGAAGGGGACTCACTTAACATTATAAAATGTCTAAAGGAAATTCAATCTCCTAGTTAGACTATTCAATTGTTAATTAAAGATGCGATCTACATGATCAATTCTTTTGTTGAATCTCACATATCTCATATTTTTCGAGAGGGAAATGGGGTAGTCGATGTCATGGCTAATCAGGGAGTTATTTCTCATACTCTTCAATGATGGGAAAAGGTACTCAGACTTTCCTAATGAAGCTAAGTCCATCATTTCCAATGAAGGCAATTATGAATAAAGCTTCACTTTTAATAAGGGAGTTAATCTCATGATTACTTCCCTGAAGACCACACACTTTCTAGGTGGTTCAAGGACCTTCTCATTCAAAGCCTGTTGGGTTGGGTCTCTATTGTAACAGTTGTATTGGAATTCTAATAGAGACAAATTTGTTGAGACAAATATGGGAGGAGAAAGGAATAGAGTGGAGCCATGTTCATGCAATGGGGTCCGCATAAAACCTCAATTGTGGAAAGTGATGATGGGCGGGGGCTCGTCGTCCCTTTCATAGAGAAGTTGCATGGGTTTGACTCGATCACCACCAATTTGTTTCTCAAAGGTTGGTGAGATAGGAAGGTCAAATTGTATGGGATTGAAACGAAGATTACTGAGGAATTTATCACTCAGATAACTGGTCTTTCGGAGGAGGGTAAAAAGGTGTTTAAAGACCACAGAGCTAGTGAGGAAACTCTTAAGGTTTTCTTTAAAGGGAATGAAAGAAACCAGTTAGTCAATTTCCATTCTAAAGGCTACAAACCTAAGTCTATTAATCCAATTTGGGTGGAGGTTGCTGAGGTGGTGATGCGGTACATCTCCCTGGAAGGAAGGTTTACTACTATCTATATCTATCATTTTATGCTTTTGAATCATTTTAGGCATAAATTGGTAGTCTCCTTCCCCTTTTATTTGTTGTCCTCAATGGAGTTCACCATTAAGGAAAATAAAAGAAACCCTAAACTTCATATTTTGCAGGAGGGGTTGATCCTGTTAATCATGGAGCATATTAAAACCCAAATTCCTAGTGTGGAGGTTAGGAGCAGTACCATGAAGAAAAGAAAAAGTCATATTGTGGATTATTCTATGTCAATTGATGGTGAGATGGGTGAGGAGGAGCAGGACCCTGACTGGGCCAAGGAGGAGTCGGTGGAGGTCCTTTCCACTCCATGATCCTATCAGGCTAAGGAGGGAGACACCTCTAGAAAAATGAAGAGGAGTGATGGCAAAAACACCTCAAAAAACTAGAGCAAGAAGGATCATGATGTTTCTTGGTCAATGGGTTCACCCCTTGAGGAAGATAGGGGTGAGGAGTATACCAAAGAGAAGGGGTCTAAACAAAAAAATGTTAAGAATAAGAAGGGAACTCTTGGCCAGAAAGCTAACGATGACTCTAGAGGAAACCCTGTCAGAGAGCTTTAGAAAGGGAAAAGTAAGGAGAAGTTGAAGAAGGGGCTGGATGAGAGTCCCAAAGGTAAGAAGAAGACTCCAATGGGTACTGTGACCGATGAACCTAGGGTTGGAATTCCTTTTCTGCAGATTCCTAACCCTTCATGTAATTTACCTGGGAATTTTTCTTTTTTACCTTCTTCTACTGTCAATGGGGAGAAACTTTTGGAGGCCCTGGGTATGGTTAAGGAGGCAATGGATAGTCTGCACCGCATGATTGAGTGGTTCTTTATTGAAATCAATAGGATCAACATAAGATTGAGTGTTATGCAAGAGAGGATTGGTAGCAAGGTGGAGATCGATGACAGGCTAGACTCTGAGATCAAACTCACTTGGGAGGCCATTCTTAGGGTGGGTCAGCTAGAGAAGGATTTAGAGGACTACAACCATGACTTTGAGACTCGTCTTGACAAAACTGAGAAATAATTGAAAGAAATTAAGCAAAATTTAGAGAGAATGGTGGAAATTAGCAAATGTACCATCCAAAACAGTGCAAAGGGGATTAGAATTCTCACTGATAAGTTGAAAGAGCTTAGAGAGGAGCACATTGTTAGCAAGGGTGGTCAGAAGGATGAAGGGGGTTTAATGTGCAGAAGACTAGTAGCAGTTGAAAACAAGGGAAGACCAGTGAGCAGGGAGGTCCGAGTTCTCAGACTCGAGGTAGCAAAAAGAAATCTTTTGAAGCAGAGAAGGATGATCTCCTGGGGTTTGTTCAATTGCATGAGGAATTCTACAAACAGGAGTTGGCAGTAGCCTAGACACTCAAGAACATGTGACCATGCTGGTGGTTCTCTGTGGGTTTGCTATTTGTTTTGTTGCTTACTATTTTTGGCAATAGTTGTGGATTGTTCTATCTTTAGGCCTACATTTGTTTTTTGTTTACTATTTTTTTGTGTGCTGGTTGTTATCCAATAATGTTTAATCTTTGGGGCAGCATTTTGTTGTAGGGTTTTGAAGTCCCTTCAAAACTTGTTTTACCCCTTTTATAAAAATCTTTGACATTGTTTGGATAAAATATAATGATCCACAAATTAGACATCAATAAGAAAAAAGGCTAGCACAATGTTATAGCGATTGCATAGACAAAGATTAGAAACCTATACTTTGAATTGCTAAACCTATTCAAAAGCTGTTAAACCAAAAGAAATTTACTATTAGAAAGAAATTTCCAATTCAGCTAGCATATGCTCGCACAATTCATAGATCTCAAGGAATTACAATAGAAGGACTTGCATTTGATCCTTCTAGCATAAACAAACATGGATTAGCATATACAACACTTTCGCGCACAAGAACAATTGAAAAATTATTCTTGTTGAAACCTCTTACACAAAACAATTTCAAAGTAAAGAAAAAAGTAGTCATTTAAATGTCATGTCTACAATCAATTGCAATTTGGCAATTTGAAAACGCACATTTAGAACACATTAATACTGCACACATATTACTATGTACATTGAATACTTGTAACCTACCTCTACATATAGAAGACATACTCAATGATCATGATATAATGTCATCTAATATTTTTTGTTTACAAGTAACACATATTCAATCCTCTATTTTTAACAATCCATTCCAAAATTTCAATTATTTCTCAACATATCACATACATGGTGTAATGATTTTCAAAAAAAAAATTACACGATCTCAAAAACAATTCAACATAAAACAAATAATGTTGAAGCTATAACAATAACAATACCTTTCAATAGTAATTAAATCAACATATCTAATCTATATGTAAGACCTACTACACCATTAATAAAAATCATAGAAATCACCAACCAAGTATTTTCTTGTGTAAATACAAGTGCTACTCTATACATTGTAGGCGATTTCAACATCGACATGTTTATAAATAATAACAAAACAAAACAATTCTCAAATCATATGCAAAACCATAGCATGCACTTTCTACTATGCAATTTACAATCCCTATCTAGACCACTCATTGACCATGTTTGGTGTAATGTACATAGAGAAACATATTGTATTTACAAATCAGAAGCATATTGGAGTGATCATCATGCAATTTTTACAAAGCTTGAAATCATTGATGCAAAATAAATCTAATTGAACATATTTTAAATGTTTGTATTCAATAAAATTACAAAATTTAAATTCAATTAAAATGCAAATAAAAACAATATTAGCCAATACCAAAAGCCAACAAAAATAAAACAATTACTAAAACATATGTACGTGGAAAATATGCAATTTGTATGATATACAACTTGTATTGTAACTACATTGAATTCTACCTACATTTACCTGACTCACCTTATCATTTTTGTCAATAATTTTGTATTGCAATTCTTTTCCCTATTGCACATCATTTTATACTTCCCAATTCAAAAATGGGAACCAACAGAGATAGGAAGATACGATTTTGTGAAGATGGCCCATGTTTTTATGATTGACTATAATGATTTACAATGTGTCATTTAATATACATGCACAAGCATTTTGTATTTACAAATCAAAAGCATCTTGAACCAATCATTCAACTACTTTTATAAAGTTCCAACACAATCATGGCAATAAATATACTTCAACATGTCATTAAAGATATCTAGAGGTAAAAATTGATCACTATTTATTACAAAATTCTATTGTTCATTTATATCAAAATTCTAGCTCCCTGTTATTAGAAAGCACAATTCCTATATTAACATTCCATAATACATATGTTAACATTTGATAATTTTGTTACAGCTAATCATGGAAACTAGAAAAAGATTAGAGAAACAAATGCGTACCAAACAACAACAAACATCCAAAACCTATAAATAACATCTTTTATTCGCACCTATATCATACTAATTCAACTTTCTAGCATTTAGTTGATTCTCTTCTAATCCCTGCATATCAAAAATAAAAAATCTAAATTCAATGTCAATTGAAGATCTAAATGGCTAAAAAGATGGAAACATATTTGAAGGAGATATCATTGTTGTCTATAAAACTACATTAGATAAAAACAACAAAACACATGAAGTGCTTCATGCTAACCTAATAGATGCAAAAGATGAAATGACAATCACCCTAAACTTAACTAGTGACCTTGTCAATCAATATGAAAACAAAATAGTTCTAGGATCAACCATTCACATTTCAGGCTTCCAAATTGCTCCAAAAACAAATTATGATCATGGTGATTGTGATTGCATCCTTAAACAACTATAGCACTATGGAAATCATACCACGAATTTGTCAAGATTACAATTTCATACCAAGTACAACCATCAAACAATTGCTCAGAAGCACAGATGACTATGCTACTGGAACTATAGGTGCATTGGTGGTGGCCACTAAAAAAACAACTTTCCAATATCTGATTGATCTAAAAGATGGAGATTCTGAACTCAACAAAGCACGGGTTAATAATGCTCTCAACTCATCAATTCATTGTATTTTACATCTTTCATTTCCTAATATATTTCTTCCATGAATGAAAATAAATGCTAACTTTCTTGATAAAAAGTAGCTATGAATGCATTCAAATTTGGCACACCATTTCTTCACAATGGAAGACCAAGTCCAATGAAATGAATTTCCAGCTATCCTATTCAAAAACATTGTTAAATGGATAGATGCAAAGGACAACATGTTTCACACATGTCAATCAACATATATTAGTAGACTAAATAATAAAAGAACTTTGGATCAATTAAACACTTTATTAAATCAATATTTGAGGTAACTAATCTCAAACTCTTGAATTTCTTTACTTACTGTATACACCTAAAAATGCCTCGTGTCGAATTAAATAAATATTTTAATATTTATTTTAATTCTTATTTCATCTATCAATTAAATAAATATTCTAATTTATTTAATTGGTTTATTATCCCAAAAAGTAAATAAAAATCAATTTATTTAATTAAAACATCTAAATTCCTCTAATGTCTCATCTAATTAAATAATCCCAAATTATTTAATTAATCATCTATCCTAAGCCTTAAATTCATAAATGCACATCACTTTCCACCTCACTTTACACCTCACCATGTTGCACACATAATTAAATATTTTTAATATTTAATTAGCTAATTACCCTCACCCACATGTCCTATTTATCCTTTAGTCATCCATATTTCTTCTCCACATGTGTCCTATTATTTCTCAATCACCTTTATGCTCAAAGACACTTGTCTTTCTAATTCTAGTTCATCTCTCACATTCCAACAGATCAACAGTCCTTCTTCCACAATCTCCTCAAAGACTTCCACCTTTAACTCACAGGTCATTTGTGAGCACAATGACATGTGGCTCATGGATCCACTTATTCCTCTACCTTGTAAACGTAGTAGGAATATTTCCCATGATTATCTCCCTCAACTCCATCTCAACCGTACACATCACAGATAATTCCTCCAAACGTGGATCTATTGGCACTTGGACTTGGCCTCTCTTAAGCATATAAAAGTAAGGTCCTCACACCCATTTTGCATCCACTCAAGCTTTGGTAATCTTACTCTGAAGAAATCCTACCAGCATGCCTTTGGAAAAGTATCCTCATTGCACTTGCATAATCTCATTATCATCACAATCTTCCAACCATATCTCCATATCTCCATTATCCATCTTCATAGAGTTGCATTGTTAGTTTAATCTTCATTGCATTATCCATCTACAACCATTCTCCTATTGTCATCTTCAACAGCAAGGAAGTACACACCTCTGCGAGCTCAACTCATTCATAAGATCAATATGAGATAGGCAACAATGGAAGCTACGAGGTGAATCGATCTACGAAGATAATATCTTTATTTATTGTATTTGCATCAATTTCATTGGGTTATTGGATATTTAGTTGTTTAAAACTGTTGTTCATAATTTCCTTTAACATTTTTGGCGCCCACCGTGGGGCCTAGCCCCGTTTTTAATCTTCATTTGAGTGTTTTTGTGAAGCTACATGGTCTGGATCAAAGCCTTCACTCTATGCTTTAAGAGTTTAATGTTTCTAGTTTTTGCACGCTCTCTAGTTTTTACTAGTCACGTTTTAATCACGATTTTTTTTTTAGCGGAGGGCATTTTGCCCCGTGCCAAAGTCTAAAAATTTTGTCATTTTTGGTTTGTTCTCTGTATTGTGTGTTTGTTGTGCCCATGAAGAGAAAGGCTGACAGGCCAAAACAGAAATGACAGGAGGTTTAACACCCTCATCATACTAAAGAGGCAAAACAGTTACATTGCATGCATAAAGGCAGCTTGAAGGCACATTACAGAAGGTCGTGAAGGATTTGAGATTAACATTGAGGTCGTAGTCTCCAATTTTGCAAGGCGTGCACTGTGAGATATCTCACACAAATCTCTTCCACACCAGGCCATGGCATATCTCTTCAATATCTCCCACACGCTAGAAGTGTTTGGTTGCAGTCTCTATTCATAGGTCACCATTCACAGTTTGTTGGGAGATCTCAGATATTGTAGTGCTGCATATTCTTTTGGTGGTTGTTTGTGGTTCAGGTTCTTCAACACATTTCTCACGTGGCCTCTTTTTCTATGAACCTTGCTCCAGATTTGGCTGGTCTCTAAGTCTCTGGTGGCTCCTACGTTCCATGTTTGGCTCTATTTTCTTTGGTGTTCGTTGCTCAAGACCTCACACCACTTCGGCCTCTTCCTAGGTCATAAGCATCCTTGTCGGTCTCCTCTGTCAACCTGCAAATAGCCTTGTTGGCCACACCTTTGTAAAGCCCTAGTTTTGGGCAAACTTGGCCGCCCTCAACACTTTTGTTTTACGCTTTACCAGGCCCTGCATTGAGCAACTGGTAGCTTCACATTAGCTTGGGATCAAAATCATTCATCAACATCATTTGTTGTAGGTGTAGAAGCTGGTTTAGTCATTTAGTTGCATCATATCTTCATTTGGATTTAATTAGGAGGAAGTAATTTGACATCTTCATGCAAATTTTCACCTAGATTTAATTAAGAGGAAGTAAATTATATTGTTGCATACAACTTTCGCATAGTCCCAACCTAGGTGGATAAAACTAAACAAATCTTTCATTGCTATCTTACACTACAAACTCGCATCTTGCTTAAATAGGAGAAAGTAACTTGTTTAATTATTCAACAACAATCTTCACAATAGTTTGTTTAGGAGGATAAAATTAACAATCTTTTTCAAAGTTTTTGCTATCTTGTCAATTTCTTGTGCTTGGTAGAGTAAAACACACTTAATTTTAACTCTAGGAGAATAAATAACTAGTGTATTCTATGTTTGAAAATAGTGATAGGACTATGCTCTCCCCTTTTTGGGTGATCAAAATGCTAAACTCATCATTTTATTTGTGTAACCTTTAGAAGAGGCCTACCCTTGGGATTGCATTTCTTCCAAGTGGGACGACCTCGAGCGATAATGGGCTAAAGCCAAGCCACTTCCTAGTCGCTATAAATAAATTGTGTTTGTGATGAAAGTCACAAACAATGGGTGTTGCTATGTTATACCGACAAATGTTACCCATAGTACCCTTATGGTGCATTTAAATCTATTGAGCCCAACCTCTTCAGACTAGGAAGCCTCCATAACGGAGTGAATTGCCGCACATATAACCACCCGAATGGATGCCCACACTAAAAAGCCCATTGTTTTAGAAAGCCAAAAACCCCTATTTGTTGACACAGGAGGTCGGACCTCTGAAGTCGTCCAACGTAATACACTCATTTAGTGTAGAGACAAAAAATCCAACTCTTCGGAGGGATTGTAACTTGGTATGTGTGAGAAGTGTTAGCACTGTAAGGGGGAGCTGGTGCTACCAAGTTACTAACCGCCCCCCTTTATGTAAGTGGATGGAGTAAAATCCAAGTTGGAATTCGACAAATATTGCCCTTGCCATCCTTAGGATTGTACTTGTTTGTTTTTATATTTTATCCAAAATTGTATTAAAAAAAAAAATCATGACAACTTCTTGTTTACTATGTTTTCTAGAAATAACTTGGGTCAAAAACAATACCACAAACTTTAGAGCATCCTAGGAAAACTTGCGTGCAAACAAGCTAAAACTGACAAACTGAAACAAAAAGCAAAATTTCTGTAGTCTTGCACATGCACAACAGAGAGTTGTTCCATACATTTTGAAACAAAAGTGAAACCATTTTTGGATACCCTTTTTTCTCTAGTATACACTTGGAAAATGACTTCGACCTTGCAGACTCACCTTCGTACCATTTTCACAACATCACCTTTGCATTCCACTATCTTGATGTCCAAACCAAACCAAGATTTTCATCTAGGCATTATTAGACTCTACCAAATTCAAACAAAATCTAGTTAGTTTCATAATAGGATCAATCATCCTTCACCTCGAAATTGTGCTAGTGTAATCTTGATAAGAGAATAGTCTATATCAATAGTGGTGATCAACTATCCCTATTTTGACTACCTTTTAGCTCAAGAGCACATTGTTTGGACAACTTAGATCAATATAAAACCTTAGAAAACTCTTACAAAAAATACATCCAACCAAATTCACCCTCAAATCATTTCATACCAAAACATCAAACCAAGTCCACCAAGTCTCACAATCCAACTTCACCCACATCTCAAACTTGCATGGTTCAAACTAGGTCCCAAGTAAAACAAAAGCAAGAAATGGGTTCCATTCACAATAGTGGGCACGATTCTGATGAAGAGGAAATTAACCAAGAGGAAATCCTTAAACACCTCCAAGATCCAAGATTTCAAAAGATAATGGATAGGGTCATTGCCACGGATCCTCATAAATATTTTCTTATGCTAGCTCAACAAAGAGCTAAGTTGCCCTCAGATTTTGATGTCCCAAATCTAAGAGAGAACAATTCCTCAAATGAAGCCGAGTCTTCGAAAAATGGCTCCAAAAATGACAAAGATGCCTCCAAAACTGACAAAGATGATTCTAAATCAGAAAAGGCTAAGGATACACTCAATCCCTTGGACATATTAACAACACAAATCCAAGCCTTGCAAAAACAGTTGGTGGACATACAAAGTGGGACAACCACAAAACACTACTCCCTTGAGGAGATCTTACCTTATCCATTTGATAAATCTTTTCTCATGATACCTTTTCCCTCAAGATTTGAGGTTCCAAAATTTGACAAATATAGAGGAAAAGGAGATCCAAGAGATCATATAAGGGAATTTAGTGTCGCATGTTTAGAAGTCGCACACAACGAAACATATCATATGCGACTATTCCCAAGAAGCTTAGGAGGACAAGATATGGAGTGGTTCTCTTGCCTACCTCCCGGTATCCACACTTTTGATGAACTAGTGGATAAATTTGTCACACATTTCTCATACAATATCAAACATGAAATCTCCATGTTGGACCTTTGTAATAACAAGCAAAAAGGGGGAGAATCCTTCGCCTCTTTCCTACAAAGATGGAGACAACTTGGAAGCAAGTGTCCCTACCCATACCAGAGAAGCAAATGATAATAATGTTTGTTCACATTCTATCCACGAAACTAAGCTATCAAATCCAAATACAATGTCCAACTACTTTTAGTAAGGTCATTGAAATGGGGCTACTCATTGAGAAAGCCTTGATAGCAAAGGGGCAAATCAAACTCTACAAGGACATCCCTAGTTCAAGTAATAACACGGACAAGCCAAGATTTTGGACCAAAAACAAAAACATTGTAAACGATGGGGTTGTTGATGCTAAAAATGTGGTACCAAAACAACCAATCTTTAATCTATCAAATCCACAAAACAACACACCATCAAACAAACTTCAAAATAATGAACCACGATCCACAAACTTTCCTCCTCGTCAAAAGTTCACACCACTAGGGGAATCTCATAACGCTTCCAATGGTGTGGGAGTATGAACCAAAATTTAAACCTTCTTGGTGGAAAGACTTAGACTTAAATGCGAATATCATAGAAGCAAGGGCCACAAAACCAATGACTGCCAAAGACTAAAGAATATCATTCAAGACTTGATTGACCAAAAAGTAATAAAAATTGATGGACACGTATCCAATGATGACCATTTGGCATTCAAGAATCTGCTCCCCAACTACGAGAAGGCAGGTTCTTCAAATCAAAACAATAACAGTGGTAACAATGCCAACTATACAAATGTGTCATATGATTATGTTGTTAACCACATCTCTGAAAGTGACTCACATATAAATGTGATCACTATAAATAAAAAGCCCAATTATAATGTGACCACTCATGGTGGAAAGGTTACTCTCCAAGGGGCTCCGTCCAAACCATCTTCCACATCCAACCAATACAACGTCCTTGACCAACTCCATAAAATACCAGTCCATATATCCATTTTGGAGCTCTTGAGTCTATCTCCATCTCACAAAGCCATCCTCGAAAAGGATCTCTTGGAAACTACCATCCCAACCAATCTAGCTGAAGAGAAATTTTACGCCATGGTAGGTCATCTAACTACACCCCATTTCTTATCCTTCATAGAAAAAGATGATATGTCTATCACCCAACCACACAATACATCCCTCCATATTGAAACCTTCATCCATAAGCATAAAATAAAACGAGTCCTAATAGATGGAGGGGCAAGTTTAAATATCTGCACGTTAAAACTAATCCTTGCATTGGGGTTTTCAGAGAATACCATTGATCCTAAAAATAAAATTACCATCAAGGCTTACGATGAAGAAGAAAGGACATCAAAAGGAACCGTTGTTTTGCCAATCAGAGTGGGACCGGTAGTGAAGGATGTGGTGTGTCAAGTACTTGACATGGAACTAGCATATAATATTCTCCTTGGAAGACCTTGGATACACGCGATGAAGGCTGTGCCATCCACCGACCATCAGTGTATCAAGTTTCCTCATAATGGCCAAGAAATCACTATCTAAGGTGATCCTAATCCATTCCAATATTGCAATTCCATCCAATCTAAGCCCGAATTTGTAATTCCCACCAAGCTTGCATCTCCTCATCCCGTGTTGACCCAACTTCACTACCTTCTACATCCAAGACATCTGAACTCAAACTCAAGCTCAAAGACAAGGGTGTAGGATAATATACCATCACACAATCCTTCTGCCTAGAACAACTACCTATATCCCCCACATCCTATGGAAAACCATCCGTGAACAAACCCAAGTCATTGGAGACTCCGAAAGGTCCTTTTGTTAAATGGGGAAGCCTCGAAGATGAGAGCGATGAGAAGGATATTCTACAATGGCTATATAAGGATGAAGACAGTGAATCCAAACCACAAGACCCTCAATCCCAATTACAAACTGAACAATATGGCCAAGGGTTCTCAATCTTACAAAGAATGGTATATGACGGTCATGGGCCCATAGGATTGAGGAAAGAAGGTATCATCAAACCTATCCAGCCTCCTTCATTAATAGCCTGAGACACTACAAGGCTAGGTTACATAGGCAAAGAAAAGATCAAGGGAAAAGACAAGCACAAAGGAAAAGAAAAAGAAATAGCTACTACTAACTTAGTAGAACAGATTCATCGACTACAAGAATGGAGTGAGACAGACTCAAATGAATATGAATGGGATAGCCTTTCTGAACTATCTTGTGACGAGAAAGATGTTGATGTGGTTCAACAATATAGCTCTACCCATACACCTCATGAGGGATGAAGCTCTAGGTCTAGACCTCTAGAGTTCATTCCTCAAATACCAAAAATGAGTTTCCTGAAGAAAGAATGATGTCACACTTGACAGATCAACTTGAGGAGAGTACCATCATAGACTTTGTAAATACTTACACTAATTTGGACAACTCCTCCATCTTAACCATCACTAACCTCAAACCCGATCAACCCGATGACCCATTACCCTTAGTGCATCCTGAACTCATAGACTGGGATTTGCAAGATGAACCCCTTGAGCTCGATACCTTCCAAAATGATGAGGCCATCATAGATTATCTGGAACTTAGAGATCATCTACCTGCAGGGGATCAAAAAATTGGCTATGCTATAGAACTCAATGACAAGGCTTATTTTGGAGAGAGTGCCAATCCTTTCAATCATAAAAATGTGAAAATAAAAGATAGATCTAATGGTGAAAACCACTCTGCGGCAGTGTTAGATTGTGAAAATAGTAAATAAAATAAAAGATGTATCCGATGGTGAAAACCTCTCTGAGGTGCCGAAGGATGAAAGGCTCGACACTCTTCTCAATTTGACATATCAAGAGAGGTCCTCAATTTTGATTGAACCAGTAGAACCTGTCAGCATTGGCACCGATGACAACCCAAGGATAATCCATATGGCACAATCTTTATCTGCACAAGAAAAGCCTGAATTCACTAAATTCTTCAAGTGGAAATAGATTAACTTTGCTTGGTCATATGCGGATATGCCAGGACTGGATCCAAACCTTATAATGCATCATTTGTCACTAGCTCTAGGAGCTAAGCCAGTCAAACAAAAACTACAGAAGATGCATCTACATATTGCACTCTTAGTGAAGGAAGAATTGAAGAAACTACTAGATGTTGGCTTCATCAGACCAATTGATTACCTAGAGTGGATTTCAAATATAGTTCCTATTTCCAAACCTGATGGAAGGGTTAGACTGTGTAATGACTTCAGAGATCTGAACAAGGCTTGTCCCAAGGATTACTTTCCTCTGCCCAACATTGACATCATTGTAAATCTAACAACAGAGCACACTATGTTGTCACTAATGGATGGATTTTCTAGCTATAATCAAATCAAAATAGTGCCAAAAGATCAACACAAGACTGCATTCACATGTCCATGGGCTACCTATTGTTGGTGTGTCATGCCATTTGGACTGAAAAATGCGGGGGCAACATATCAAAGAGTCATGACTACAATCTTTCATGACATGATGCATGCCACCATCATTGAAGATTATGTAGATGACATTCTAGCCAAGTCAATTACCAGAGAAGGACACCTTCAAGTCTTAGACAAGATCTTCACGAGATTAGAGCAATTCAACGTATGCTTAAATATGAATAAGTGTGTTTTTAGAGTCACATCCGGCAAACTTCTAGGATATATAGTATCAACTAATGGAATTGAGATGGACTCGGCCAAGGTAAAAGTAATCATGGAAATGCCACCACCCAAGAATCTCAGTCAGTTACGGTCTCTACAAGGAAAACTACAGTCCATTAGAAGGTTTATCTCTCAACTGGTAGATAAGTGTCATCCGTTCACACATCTCCTACACAAAAACATTCCTTTCAAATGGGATGACTCATGTGAGCAATCTTTTCAACATCTAAAGGAGTATCTAATGAACCCACCAGTCTTGATGCTGCTAATTCAGGGTAAGCGACTGCTACTCTACATCTCAGCTACACCAATAGCTCTAGGAGCTCTACTAGCACAACAGAACCATGAAGGCAAAGAGCAAGCAATCTACTACATTAGCAGGACACTAGTAGGTTACGAGCTACAATATACACCAATTGAAAGAGCATGTCTTGCTATTGTCTTTGCTTCACAAAAATGGAGACCTTACATGCTCTCACACTCCATCAAACTGGTAGCGAAGATCGATCCATTGAAATACTTGCTCAACAAAGCTACCCTAACAAGAAGAATATCAAAATGGGTCAAGATACTCAGTGAATTTGACATCGAGTATGTAGATAGACGAGCAATAAAGGGGCAAGTGATTGCAGATCAGATGGCAGATGCACCTTTGATAGATGACAACCCATTTAGCTTTGAATTTCCAGATGAGTCTATCTTTAACATCACAACAACAGCTTGGAAACTCTACTTTGATGGATCATATACTCAACATGGGTCCGGAGCAGGTATCTTGTTGGTCACACCTAATGGAGACATAATTCTAAAGTCATACATGCTACTCTTTCCATGCACTAATAATGTGGCCAAATACGAAGCCCTGGTCATTGGCATCAAGCTAGCAGTAGAATGGAAAGTCACATAACTTCATGTGTATGGCGATTCACAACTTGTCATCAACCAGGTGAATGATGACTATCAAACAAAAGATGAGAAGTTAATACCATACAAGCATATGGTAGACGACTTCAAAGAATACTTTGTTGTGATCTCTTTTGAGTAGATACCCAGGCTGGAGAACAAAGCAGTAGACGCCATGGAAACCATTACATCTCTCCTTGATATTCCTAAAAACTAGTCACGTTATGAGTTCTTGGTAGAGCCAGTATCCCATCCTACATACGACACCCCTGAATCCCACATCATATGCCACATAGTAGGATCAGATTCTCCCTTATACAGAAAAGTATATACTTTCTTAAAGAGAACACCCTACCTCCTGATCTATCTAGTAACCAAAAAAGAACCTTCATCCACCAAGCCTCCCGTTATACCATAATCTCTAACACCCTGTATCGACGAGGACTAGATGGTACTCTCCTTAGGTGTCTCGACAGTGAGGAATATCAAACCGCCCTAGGCGAAGTTCACGAAGGTATATACAGAACCCACTCTAGTGGTCCTACTTTGGCTAAGAAACTCATTTGTATGGGATACTACTGGCCAACTATGGAAAAGGACTTCTATCATTTTGTAAAAAGGTGCAAGAAATGCCAAATCCATGGGAACTTAATACATGCACTGACATAAGAGCTGCAGTCGTTAACGACTCCCTAGCCTTTCTGTCAATGGGGACTCGACTTAGTGGGCAAGATACACCCTCCATCATCCAGCGGCCATAAATTCATTAGCACCGCCACTGAGTACTTTACGAAGTGGATCGAAGCCGTACCCCTCGCCAATGTCACAGGCAAACAAATCACATCCTTCATCTTGAATTACATCATTTGCCGCTATGGCATCCTCGTCTCCATTATCACTGATAATGGAAGACCATTAAAAACCAGGATGTCAAAGAACTATGTGACAAATTCCACATCCAACACAACTTTTCCACCCCATATTACCCCCAAGGCAACAACCAAGTGAAGGCATCTAATAAAACCATTTTAAAAATCCTAAAGAAGACTATCAATGATGTTGACTGTGATTGACACATGCAACTAAATCCCACTCTGTGGGCCTACTTTACAAACATCCACACTCCCATAGGTGCAACACCATATTCACTAGTTTATGGTTCTGAAGCCATCTTGCCCATTGAAGTCGAGTTACCATCCTTTCTAGTCTCGTTAAAAGGCCTCATATCAGATGAAGAATATAGGGTTTCCAGACTTCAGGAGTTAGAGCTACTAGAGGAATGAAGACAACATGCCTTTAACCATCTGAAAGCCTATCAACAAAGGATGTCAAGGAGTTATAACCATAGAGTGAAACCCCGAGTCTTTCAAGTTGGTGACCTAGTCCTCAAAGAGAATCCCAGAAATCAGCAAGGCAGGGAGAAGAAAGGCAAATTTGAACCCAACTGGCTTGGCCCCTATGTCATCATTGCTGCCTATGGATTAGGAGCTTATCAACTCGCAACATTAGAAGGTGAACTATTCGATGATCCCATCAATAACATGCATCTTCGCAGGTTCTACACCTAAAACCCAATGCAAGGGATCATGTATAAAAAACAACAAAAAAATAAAAAAAATAGAAAAATAACAAAAAAAATCCTCTGGTGAAAACTTGGTAAATAGACGCCTTGGATAGGTACCATAATGAAAACCTAGCAAACAGGCGTCATGTGTATTTTAACTATCGTGCAAATAAAAGCAAGTGGTGAAAACATGGAAACAGGCACTATTTGTGATAAACTGATCCCTCCATCTCTTAGGACTTCAATCCTCATCTAGTCTTTTCTAACCGCATCCATCAAATCGCATAAAGATACCTATCATGGCTTGTTGTTCGCTCACCCTTATCATCTTGTCCCATTAGTCTATCTATCCAAACCTTCATCCATCTTGTCATCCGTTATAATTCCATCATTGCTACCATTGTCGAACTACGTCGCCTCTGAGCTATCACATAGGCAAGGCCATCATTGATGAGCCCCCGAGGCTTCCCATCCATTCCATCCCTCATCACCCATCCTTTTGTCCATCCATTTCCACCCAATTCCCACCCTCTAGGTCTTAGGTCCACATGGTCTACACCCCGAACTATAATGCCTCTACGTCGTCACGTAGGCAAGGCCATTTATCAATGAGCCCTCAAGGCACTAGGTCAGTCCCTTAGGGCCCATTTCTTCATGTCTATTGTCAATTCATCCATAATAAATCGATCTATTACTTGACTGGGGGCAAATCCTTGACCTAGTTAGTGAATTGAATTTTTGAATGCTACAACTCAGAGGATAACAAATCGGATCATGGTTTTATCACTAGACAACAAGCAACACAAGCAAGATTTAAACATCATCTTGACAAAGAGACATCAAACTAAACCCGACAATGCCAACCTGCCTAAAACTATCAAACATGACTCTATCAGTTATTGCAAAAAAAATATATTTATGGCAAGAAGATTTTTAATGGTTGTTTAAAGTCTTATATCATGATTTTTGTTATTATGTCTTTTTATGCTACTCAAGGATGTCAAAAAACTAGAGGAGCTATGAGGGGGGCATAATTATTTTATTTGTTTGTTGTTTGTGGGTTTATCTTTAGTAATGTGAAGCCTTGTCTAAATACATGATCAACAAAATGATCATCGAGGACATCAGAGGTCTAAACATGAAATAGTTGTCATCCTCGTCTGTTGATACGCAAGCAATACTCAGGTCATCTTGGTTCAATTATACTTCAATGCTTGTATTGACTTGCTAAATCAAAATCCATGTAAGTAATACTCAAGTCATTATGGTTTAATTATACCTAGATGCTTGTATTTTCTTACAACATTTTAAAAGCTCAATGATGAAACAAAGTACTTCAAAAACTTGTACAAGAAGATGACAAAATCCACTATCATACATACCAAATTGTATTTCATTTCATCTATAAGCATTTCATACATATCATTTTCCAAGTGGCTTAAGATCCATTTATCCTTTCTTTATCTACATCTCTTTATCTACTCACCCTTTTCTCTCTTTTCATTTTGAGAACACACCAATTGTCCTCCTGAGGGCGTGTCATCATCATTCATTTTATTTGCTAACTTACCATTATCTTTCCTTGTCACCCTCACTCTTGAGTGACTGGGGCCGCAACAATCATCAATCCAAGCGTCAATCCGATCATCAAATCAATCCAATCAATCCAAGCAATGATCCAAATGCAAGTCCATCCTTAATCTATACGAATCAAGTAAATCAATCTTGTCAAATTATCCAATAGCAATCAGTGGTCTTGATCTTAATCTTGTCGTAAACCAAATCAATCAATCATCATTATCAGTGGGATATGTCTTTCTCGTATCTTTGTGTTGATTTAGGGATATATCATTCCTAGCAATGACAACACTATCATCAGTCATTATCAATTAATCATTGGTTTACATCTTGACAGGGGCAATACCTCATTTGTTCTTGTATCATTTGTGCATACTTGCTTGCTTGCTTATGTGTGTTATCATTTTACCTTGCGTAGCATGTCATTCGACTCTTTCATCCATCTCTTATCTTGCATCCTCAATTTTCTTAGCCATCATTTATCATTCTTGTTCATCGTGAGATCGTCCATCATTTTGTCGTCACATTCTTCCCAACCAATCTCTCGAGGGGGCATCCTATTGTCATTAACCTGTACCAGGGGTAAACTGGGGCATATATCAAAATCATGTAGAAAAATTTTATTCTTTGAAGCAACATGATAAAACACATTGCATCAAAGAGGGGCAAAATGTATACACCTAAAAATGCCTTGTGTCGAATTAAATAAATATTTTAATTCTTATTTCATCTATCAATTAAATAAATATTCTAATTTATTTAATTGGTTCATTATCCCAAAAATTAAATAAAAATTAATTTTTTTAATTAAAACATATAAATTCCTCTAATGTCTCATCTAATTAAATAATCCCAAATTATTTAATTAATCATTTATCCTAAGTCTTAAATTCATAAATCCACATCACTTTCCATCCCACTTTACACCTCACCATGTTGCACACATAATTAAATATTTTTAATATTTAATTAGCTAATTACCCTCACCCACATGTCCTATTTATCCTCTAGTCATCCCTATTTCTTCTCTGCATGTGTCCTATTATTTCTCAATCACCTTTATGCTCAAAGACACTTGTCTTTCTAATTCTAGTTCATCTCTCACATTCCAACAGATTAAGGGTCCTTCTTCCACAATCTCCTCAAAGACTTCCACCTTTAACTCACAGGTCATTTGTGAGCACAATGACATGTGGCTCATGGATCCACTTATTCCTCTACCTTGTAAATGCAGTAGGAACATTTCTCATGATTATCTCCCTCAACTCCATCTCAACCGTACACATCACAGATAATTCCTCCAGTCGTGGATCTATTAACACTTGGACTTGGCCTCTCTTAAGCCTATAAAAGTAAGGTCCTCACACCCATTTTGCATCCACTCAAGCTTTGGTAATCTTACTCTAAAGAAATCCTACCAACGTGCCTTTGGCAAAGTATCCTCATTACACTTGCATAATCTCATTATCATCACAATCTTCCAACCATGTCTCCATATCTCCATTATCCATGTTCAGAGAGTTGCATTGTTAGTTTAATCTTCATTGCATTATCCATCTACAACCATTCTCCTATTGTCATCTTCAACAGCAAGGAAGTACATACTTCTGAGAGCTCAACTCATTCATAAGATCAATACGAGATAAGCAACAATGGAAGCTACGAGGTGAATCGATCTACGAAGGTAATATCTTTGTTTATTGTATTTGCATCAATTTCATTGAGTTTTTGGATATTTAGTTGTTTAAAACTATTCATAATTTCCTCTAACACTTACAATTTTTTTTTAATCAATGCCCAAAGACAATAATATTTGAACATGTGTTGCAGGTTCATGGAATATTAAAAATAGCCAATGCCTTCTCCAGTCCATTCCATGCATTCTGTCCAAAGTGTAATTACAAATTTGATAGCTAGAACACTAGAAGATCAAACCGCCCATTGTATTATATGCAATGAAGAAGTTACATACATCTACTCCCTTTATCTTAAAACCATTTTGACAACTGATAACAAGCAAACTATAAATTATTCTTTTGACAAGTCTATCATTCAGGTATTGCTCCCTGGCCTACAAAACATTACCTATGAAGAGTACATTGAAGAGAAATCAACAATTATCTTCATGCTACAAGACTTTTCTGCAAAAGGACAATTTACAATGAACCAGAACAATGTTATCATCAATGCAAGTTGTGATGAAGAACAATCAACACATCCTATGGAAAGGTGTAATTATACTCCACTTCCTAGTACTTTATTCAAAAAACTATTTCAAAGAAATTAATTTGTTCATTTCCAATAAAAATATTTAGACAATATAGTATTTACACATAATTGCTCATTACAACTGCTTATTTACTACAACAATAATGTGCTCACAACCATCTTTATACACATTTTGTAGGATGCAAATGGATCATAAAATCATATACCAATGGAGCTCTATGTTTTTCGACAAACTTTTGGATGAAGGAAGTTATATGTGCTTTGGGATATTTGCTTGAAAATAATTCTATATGACAAACTATCACCTATTTTGAATAATTGAAAAACAATATTTGTCATTTACAATTTCTCCCTTATTATTTGCTTTCAAATGTAGTTTGAACTCTTTTAGAAGTATTAATCCTACTACCTTTAATTGTCCAATTTCATGTTCAATTTGTCGAGTAATTCAACAAATTATTATTTTGTTAATACTTCAACAAATTTAAATTGCTAACAATATTAGTTTACATCAACTAACAAATCACACATCTCACAAGAGAAATCCACTCCATCTCTTGTTATTTAAGTGGAATAGACACTTGATAATGAAATTCTCCATGTATTTTGGATAGATTTTCTAATGATAGATATGCTAGTTATTTTTTTTTTAAACCAGGGGGTATCCCCGCGACCCAGCCCAGCGCCCAGCAGCCCATATCTTAGGTAACTAAGGCGAGACTAATCCCCCTGAGGATGCACCCACTCACCCGCAGAACCAGTGCATCTTAGAAGCAGGCCCTCAGATTCGAACCCAAGACCTTGGGGAGCAAACCCAAGACTTAAGCCTCCTTCGCTGACCAGGTTGGCTTTGGAGTTACCCCATAGATATGCTAGTTATTAACAATATTTTCTCAACATTCCCTTTTAATATTTGCAACTAATAAAATTGCTCTTAAATGTCGTGTGTTTTCTTTTTTCAGCGGAGCCGGCGTTAGAGAGGGAGTCAAAGTCCCAAGGGAGAGAAAATGCCCAATATAACGCTAGAAAGCAACATTAAAAAAAACAGTACATAGGGGTCTTCATCGACCTGTCTAGGGTTTTAATTTTTTTAAAAAGTTTTTTCTTAGATTTAATCTGGATTTTGATTACGGTTGCGCGATCAGAGCAGAGAAAATATTCTGCCGTATTCTGAGGATTCAATTGAGGTAGGTTTTATAAAATTTGGCCTTCAGTTGAGTGATTTTTTTACTGATACGAAATTTAGTTGTTTTCGTCGTTGAATAAAACCGTCTTTTCCTGAGGACTAGATTGGTGTCAAAATTGGAAAATTTGGCTCTCAATTGAGTGAAAAATTGCGGATGTGAAATTTACATCTTTTTTTTGTCGATTACTAAAATCGCCCTTTGATGAGGTTCGATTTATGTAAATTTGAGGTTTTGATGTTTCATTTCAGTGTTATTTTGTTAAAAGACCTATTGATCTAAAATTTAAACACTTTTTTGTCATTTAATTAAAACCAACCTTTGACGATGAAATGATTGATGTCAAATTTGTAAAATGTGGCTTTCAGTTGAGTGATATTTTGCAGATATGAAAATTAGTTTTGTTTGTGTTTTTTTGTTTTTGAATAAAATCGCCCTTTGACGAGGAATCGACTAATGCAAATTTGAAGGTCTTTACATTTCATTCCCGTGATTTTTTTTGAAGAACTTGTTGATCTGAAATGTAAGCGTTTTTTCATTGAATTAATAGTGACCTTTGACGGGGGAATTTATTTGTGCAACTTTTGTAAAATTGGCTTTAAATCGACTGCAAAATTTGCTGAAACTAAAATAAAACTGTTTTTTTGGTCATTGAATATAACTGGCCTTTAATGAGGAATCAAACGATTTAAAATTTATGCTTATTGCATTTAATTTCAGCAAAATATTTTGAGATTTTTGTTGATCCGAACTTCATGGTTTTTTGTTGCTGGACTTTCATCAGGAAGCGTCTGATGTAAAATTTAAGGTTTTTGTATTTCATTTCTGGGAAATTTTGTTGATCTGCACTTTAAAGCCTTTTTTAAATTATTAATTAATGCTGGACTGTTTTGGGGAAGCACATGATGTAAATTTTTTGGTTTTGCATTTCATTTCTGAGAAACTTTGCTGATATGCAATTTCTAGGGTTTTTTTAGTCTTTGAATATAGCTGGACTTTTGTGAGGAAGTGGTTGAGGAAATTTTAAAACTTTTGTATTTTATTCCAATGAAATTTATGCAGTTTTTAAATTTGCTTATTTAAGAAAACTGGATTTTCTGAGGAAATGATCGATATAATTTTTGTGTCTTTTGGATTTAAATTCAGTGAAAATTTGGCGGATTTTTTCCTTATTATGAATAAAAAATTGAAATCGTCAGCAAAATATAAATGATATGGAGGAATATATAAATAGTGGAATAGAGTTTGATATTATTGTAAAAGTTTGAAAATTTGAAGAATTTCTAAGATTTTTTTTTCTAAAAAATAATAGGATTACAATGTGGGTTTGGAAGAAAATTTACAACTGCAGAAAGCAATCTGTGGAAAAATAAAGAACCCAATGTTGAAGTAAAATTTTGGAATTGTTTGGCATGACTTTGGATTTAGCATGAAAGTCATTTTCAATCAAGTTGACTTTATGAAATTAGAGCAACTTTTGATGTGCGTATGCTTATGTTATCAAATAATTAAAAGGAACGTTTAAAGCTTTTTGCAGAAGCTAAACACTAAATAGTTTCGATCTTGATTTTAAAATTTAAATTGGTTGTTGCAGACTCAAATTCTAAAAAATGTTAGAGCAATTGCTTATCTTCACCAGAGGTGGATTGATTCTTTGGACGTGCCGAGAGCTTGGAAATGCCCTGAAAGGCTCTCCCATTGATGCTCTAATTCGGTCCTGTCTTTTGGAGGAACGATCTGCTGATGCAGCTTATCAATATGATGCCCTTGGGGCATCTTACACACTAAAATGGACCTTTCATAATGAGTTAGGCCTTGTTTTTGTGGCTGTTTATCAGCGTATGCTGCATCTTCTGTATGTGGATGAGTTACTTGCCATGGTAAAGCGTGAATTTGTGGAAATTTATAATCCAAAACGAATGATTTACATGGATTTTGACGACACCTTTAGGCAGCTGTTAAAAGAGTCTGAGGCTCGAGCAGAAGAAATGAAGAAAGTGAAGCAGACAGAGGTTCCAATAAAGAGACAAGGGCAAAGTGCAAATCAGAAAGCTGGATCTCTGGGCAAGGGAGGAAAGAGCTCAAGCAGATCGCAAAGCAAAAGTGGTGCAGATGATGAAGATGGTAGGATGTCCAGCAAAAAATCACCCTCCAATGGAAATGCCAATGGAGAGAGTAAAAAGCATGAGAATGGTGATGTTGAAAAAACAACTGATACAGCCTTTGATGTAAATAAGTTACAGAAATTGCGGTCAAAAGCTGGTAAAAAAAATGAAACAACTAAAGCCCCAAAGGAAGAGCAAGGGAAGAAGAAACCAAAGAAGAATAGAGTTTGGGATGATAAACCCCAGGAGGTGAAGCTGGATTTTACAGATCCTGTAAAAGAGAAAGGGGATGAAAATGTAGCAGCTTTAGGGGATCAAGGCAAAAGTATGATGGACAAAGATGAGTATGAAAGCAGTGAAAGTGAGATAGAGGAGGAAGAAGATGCAAAAGGCAGAACGGATTCTGCCCCCAAGAAGAAAGGATGGTTTTCTTCTATTTTCCAGAGGTAAAAATTTCAGTTCTTTTTAAGTCTTCTCGCCATTTTTTTGTATCTTGGTATTGAAGTACAAATTTTGATCCATAAGAAAGACATGCACATTTGATGTTTGAATCGTATTAAATGATTTCTGTTTATATTTGTTCTTATTAGATGAGTTTGATTACATAAAAAAATATACAGTGAAAGTCTAACAAAATAGTACTATAACAGCAATACCCATAGGTTGTAGTGCCATAATGACCGTGCCATGGGTAGGTCCATAGAGGGTATTAAAATGCCACCTTCCCAACCTTGTATCCTTGTCAACTTAATAATGAACGGAATAAAAGTGTATCCATATGAGTGTAGAGTAATTCTTCAAAGCTGTATGTCTCAATTAATGGCGAGAGGTATTTTCTGATGTTAAGATCCAAAGTAAGTTCTCTTCTTCGTCAATGCTTGGCATCAAGAAAAGACAATTAAAAATACATGGACCAAAACAGGAGAACAAATTATAATGTTGAATGTAGGAACTCAAACATGCAAATTTTCAAGTAAGAAAATCATGTTTCTGACTATGAGATAAAGATATACAATGAACTTTATTGGGCAACAGTAGACAATGGATAAAAGCAACTGCACAAAACCTATTCCAGTTCAACTTAAATTATCTTTTTGTAGTAACACCTAAAAGCTGAACTAGGAAAATAAGTTTAGTTTTTGTCCTTGGGAAGGATCCTTTCACTTAGTTTAGTTGAAACTAAATAGTAACTAAATTTACTTTCTTCATAGATGAGATTTCTACTTATATGATTATATCAGTCGGCTGCTACCAATGAAAAGTAAGTCAATGGCATACCTTCTAATCACATGCTGATAAAATGCATCAATTGAATCTATCTAACATGTAAGTAGAAAAAGAGAGGTTAAGCAAAAGCTGACAGATGCGTTTGGAGTCTTGGTAAGGACTTGATGACTTTCTTTCTTCTTTTTTCTACTTATTAGAGTTCAACAAGATATAAGTGGAATTGCGTCCAAGATAGACTAGCTTAGAGAAAACCAATGCCCGTTACATCCAAGAGACATTCTTTTAATGATCATCCCTGAATTGGTACGGTAACTTAGTTTTTCAAATGGTCAAGTATAAGGGATAGAAGATTCTTGTAACTTTGTTGAAAGCAAAATAACCTTATTTTGTCACTAATTAATCAAGAGATTTAAAATTTGTGCTCCAGTTGCAACTTGTTCTACTAGGAATCTATCATAGCTTTGCATGGAAGTCAAATCCAAGTATAAGATGCAGTTGAGTTCTTGGAAAAATCCTTGCACTTTCTTAATGAGGAATTAGCAACCATTAGCGGGTTAGTAATCTGAAACGAACATTCTTCCATGTACTTTACTTTATCAAAAGATTCAACTTATAATCTACACTTGCAAGATTCAACCTTGATAACAGATGGACAGAATAATAAATTCAGCTCCATGAATCATTAAATGATTTGTTACAGAAAGCTATAATATGAATATAAAACACTTTTTAGATTATTAAGTGGAATTTCCCCATATGAATATATTCACACATCAATGAGTTGAGGTACACAAGTCAATTGAATGTAGTAATCACGATTCAAGTTATACCATTACAAGAATTTATACAAGAGTCTTTAACATACTCTTAAAATTTTACTTAGCCAAGCTGTCACATGTAGTGGTTGGACCAATCCAAGATGGCACCAGCGGGACTGGGAGGTGGTGGGCAATATTACCCTGGTGGCCTTCACCTGCCCCCAACCATGGTTTGGACTAAAAGCATTGTGAAAGGCCGCATTGGAAAAATAACAGGCGTACACATATACTTTAAATCTCAAAATGATAATCAGTGCAACAAGATTAGCCCTAATGAGGGATATGACACTTTTGGATGCCAAGTTTTATCAACTGTATACACTTGCAAGTGGCTATGGATTGAGATGTGAAACATTCCTAACTGCTAACTACAACTGTCATCATAGACACTCTGCATGTTCCAAAAGAGAGCATGGAAAATGTCAAGTAACATGGTAAAAACTATGGGCCATACCTTTTGCTATTTTTTGTGCCACCAGTGTAGTGTAAGAATCCCCTCCAATGTATATCGGATTAGATGGGATCTCTATATGATTGTCAAATCATGCATCTGAAGTTATGAACTTTTTTGAGCCATATATAACTCTACTTATTTTGTATTAGTGAGAAGGTTATGTCGGAAAATAGAACTTAAAAGTTAAGAGTCCTATGAGGAAAATTGTACACGTATGAGACCACCTTTTTACATAGTCCTCCGTATTGGAGTATGAATATCCTTCTTTAACCAGAGAAGCCATAGAAATTATGTTGAACATCTTTGGGTGAATTTTTTTTCAGATTCTGTAGTAGAAATTCATTTTATATACTTTTAACCTACGTACATTTATAGATGGCAATAAAGCATCTTAACTGGACATTAATCAGCTGTAGAAGTTTTTATGAATCGGAAGTTTTTTGTTGAATCATAGGCCAACATTTTTCCACAATTTAATAGGTTGACACAGGTTTAAATATGTGGATTTCCTCGTGGCTTGATTTGCAGCTAAGGGCTTAACGACTTCATATGTAGTAAGTATAGGTCCCAAATTGTCCACTTCAACAGCAATTACACTGTATGGATTTCCTAACTAGGATTTCCACTCTAGCCAGGCAAAGACTGTACTGTTACACTTGTGGGTGCTCCCTCAGCTAGATGAAGTGAATTCTGTGCAATAATCATTAGAGCAAAGAATAAATTTAAAGGTTTAATAAGATTTTGTGCAGCCATGTAATGTTTGGCCAAAAATTAAGTTGTTGAAAGGTGGAAGAATCTGATTAAGATGCACTTCAATGGGCCAGGAACCAATACACATCATATGGTGAACATCAACACATTATAGGCTTGTGTATATAATAAACTACCTAATAACGTGTTTAGAAGGCTGGGACCTCTCCCCTGTATCAGTATCTACATTTTCTGGTATCTCTTAGCATTTATTCCCATATCCTTTTTGAAAATGACTTCCCTATCACTGTACCTATTCCCCATGTCTCCTGGTGACTATGCTACAATTGGAAGGAGAATTCAGAATTTTCATTATTGCCATCAATGATGGCTGCATTTTTAATTAGATTTCTTGAGATAAAAATGCACTTTTGTTTTTGACATTAATGTGCTTTTCTGTGAGGTTTACGGGTTTCAGCCTATCTATGTATGGTATGGATTCATGATAGGCTGTTTCATGAATCTTTGGGAAGCTAGTTTTAATAACTATTTATCTAAGTTACCGGATTTGCTCCCTTTGACCCTCGATCTGGGTCCGATTTGGCCCAGATTCATATCCGGGTTCGGTTCAGAGGGGGGTTCGTGCAGGGTTCGGTAAATGCACTGTGGGTTCGCCCTGGACGAACCCGGGCGGACCCATCACAAATCCCTCACATTTTTCTCTGTTGTCATGACGAACCAACGAATTTTTTCTGTGTAGATCACCTTTTTTTCCAGTTGATTCTCCGACCCTTCTCTGCCAAGCCGAGAAATGACCATCCGCGCACGCATAAATGGATTGGGGATTGGATTCTCCGTCTTATCTGTCACTAAAAATTAGTCTTCGATTCTCTGTATTATTGACATAGGAGGTTCAAGGAATACGCCGATAGGAACAACCGGAGAGTTCAGAAAATTTTCAGGTGTGAATTTTTTTTTATGGCGTGAGACAATTCTCATTATTATATTATGGCATGAGACTATAATGCTCACATATAAAAGCCTATGGGCTAATTATTATATTTATATTACATTATCATTATTTATATTATAATATTATATTTGTATTAATAATATTTATTATATATTATTATGATTATATTAATATATCATATTATTAATATATTATTATATTCTTATATTTATATTATTAATATATTATAACAGATAACTATATATATATATATATATAAGAAACCCAAAAACGAACCCAACCCCCCAAATTTTTTTTGCCGAATCCACGAATTGAACCTGCAAACCCGAATCAGGATCCGAACCAGAACCGGTAACTTAGCTATTTATATCTTTTGTAAAAAATAAAAGTTGAAATATTATGTTCCGTTTTGATGAATGCTTTATTATTGAATAGTGGATCTGATTTATTTAAGTGTATGAGAATATTAGCGTAGAGGAAAGTCATTCACATATGTAACCTTTGAAGTCTTGCTCTCTGTCATGGGAGAGCATTGTCACCAGGAAACATGCATACAGTGACAAAGACATCGTTGCTATACACTTAGTCATGTATATCTGTTTCCTTATTTGAAAATGGGCTCCCCGTCCCCAAATCTTATGTTTCCTTGTGATTATGTGAGATGAGATGAAGTATCATGTTATCTGCCATTGTTAGCAATCTAACAATAGAAAACCTATTTATTACAAGAGAATGGCTTCAGCAAATTGCAGAAATGTAACCATTGCTTATTTTACGCTTCATCTAATTTGCAAGTTCAGTTGAGTTATCTACTCTCTCTAGCGTTGTCCTTACTCATGAATTGTTATGAATCGTGATCAAAACTTTGTTCTTTTGTGCAGTGTTTCAGGTAATTCTATTCTTGAAAGATCAGACCTGGAACCAGCTCTGAAAGCTCTGAAGGATCGACTTATGACCAAGAATGTGGTCTGTACTCCTCCTCTTGATTCTATAAGAAATGATTAGTTTGCTTTATAGTAATTGTAAATGGAACATGAGAGAGATTATCACATTTCCCGTGTTGCAGGCAGAGGAGATTGCTGAAAAACTATGTGAATCAGTAGCAGCCAGCCTGGAAGGCAAAAAGTTGGGCTCTTTTACGAGAGTCTCTTCTACTGTTCAGGTGTGTTTTGGAAATAAAATATTGTGGAAAAATTAAAGCTAAAGATTGATAAGCACAATTTGAGCAATTTGTTACTTTGATTTAGTAAACATGATACGCTACTGTATTGGATCAATTTATATTAGTTTTTTTTATTGTAATTGTGTGTTACATTAGATTACTTTTTGACTGCAGACGGCTATGGAAGAAGCCCTTCTTCGCATTCTAACGCCCCAGCGATCTGTTGATATTTTGAGGGATGTGCACGCTGCTAAAGAGCAAGGCAAGCCATATGTTATTGTCTTCGTGGGAGTAAATGGTGTGGGAAAATCAACAAACCTTGCAAAGGTTTGTCACAATATCTAGCTTGAGGGGCATTTTGTTACTATTCATTAAACTTTTGGAAGTGTATGCAATTAACCACATTTTTTTACTGTTGTCATCTCTTTTGGGCAACACTACAGGTTGCATATTGGTTGCTGCGTCATGACCTAAGTGTTATGATGGCTGCCTGTGATACGTTTCGATCAGGAGCTGTTGAACAGCTTCGCACTCATGCTCGTAGGCTTCAGGTTAGATTAACACAATTGATTTCTCCAATTGTACTGGGAATCTGAAACCATCATTTGTATGTCTTAATGATGTGAACTTTTTATCATTTTTAGATTCCTATATTTGAGAAGGGATATGAAAAGGATCCAGCAATGGTTGCAAAGGAAGCCATTCAGGAAGCCAACCGCAATAAAGTAGATGTTGTTCTTGTGGATACAGCTGGACGAATGCAGGTACACATCAGAGAACTTTATTTCTGAGGTTTAAATAGCATGGATCCATGACTTTTAACGTTAGAAGAATCAGGGATTTGTTTTCTCTGGCAGATGGCTGTCTGGTATTTGCATATATTAATGACGAACTGACTGTCTGCAAGGTTTTGTGTGATGTTTCTATGCATTATATCTTGTAGGATAATGAACCTTTGATGAGAGCACTATCAAAACTCATCAATGTCAATAGCCCAAATTTGGTGCTTTTTGTCGGTGAAGCACTGGTTGGCAATGATGCTGTGGATCAGCTCACAAAGTTTGATCAGGTAAAGCCTGATGAATGCTTAGTACTCATCTCATATTATAGATTCTCTGTAATTACCATTTCTTATATCTGAGATGGATAGGAAATCACAAACCTGGAAATGTGAACTGATAAATTCATTTGTATTCAATGCATTGATGAATCAGAAACTCGCAGACCTTTCGACTTCTTCCAATGCAAGGTTGATTGACGGAATTCTTTTGACAAAGTTTGATACAATTGATGATAAGGTGAGGAATTTAATAACCTGATGCAGAACTTCTGTGATTTTTGGATGGCTTTTCCTTTCTTAGTTGCTCAGGTTTGTTTTTATAACTTCTTGCAATTGAAAATTGTATTTGAAGATGGACTCCAGGGTCTCGTCAACTGTGTTTTGTTGTTGCTAGCTCTCATAACATGATTGATCTGCAAACCCTTTGTCTGTCACAAGTTGCTTTGAGGCTTAACATGATTAAATGGAGCTACCCAAGCAAATTTATTTCACTACAAATTTTCTGAATTGTCATTTTTTTTACAGGTTGGAGCTGCACTTTCTATGGTCTACATTTCAGGATCACCTGTGATGTTTGTGGGATGTGGGCAATCATATACAGATCTGAAAAAACTCAACGTCAAATCAATTGTCAAAACCCTCCTAAAGTAGGAATCTGTTCTCTTGAAGCTGCTACAGATTTATGTATTTGGCATCATACTTTCATGAATTTGTATTGTCCCATTAGGTTGCCGTATTGCTCCCCAATGATCTCTTTAATTTGCTGACTGAGTTTTGTTATTGTACAGATAGGACTATTTTTAACAGGGTTGTTTAAGAAGTAGCTATTCTGAATTAAGCTTTACAAAATGCTCCTGTAGTGGGTTTAGGTAAACAGTCATCACTAATTTTTGTATTAGAACCAGCATTTGTTTAGTATGTGACTTGGAAAAACTGCGTGTTTCCATGACTGAATCAGCACATCACTGTTTATCATCAATTTGTTTTTTGCTATTAAGTTACACCGTTCATTTTTTAGCAACATAAATGGTAATAACTTCAATTACATACAACTTACACCTAGAGGAATTTATATTGTTTGATCTTATCTCTTTGCCAAATTAGATATGGCAGCTATTTTACATCATATACGAGATCTCTTCTTGTCCAGAACTTCGTATTGTGATCAATTTACTTGTGCGCCTTGAATTTATTCTATCTGTAAATGTTGTAGTGGGAAATTATGGTATAGCTGAAAGTTCAGTTACACTTTAAGATAGATTACCATCAATAAAAAAAATAAAGACTACTTTTGGAGGTTTCAAATAAACTCCATATAATGTGGAAGAGAAACGTTTGGGGCAATGCAATGTGAAGTTCGATGACATTGATATGTGACATTTTCTTAGCACAACAATGTGATTCATATGCCTTTTATCTGTTGGGATGTGGTAAGTAACAATCTAGTTTAACCCTTGATGGCCATATATCCCCATGTGCATGTTTGTGTAAGAGCTTGATGTTTCATAACACCTTTTGTGCAAATATAAAGGGTTCTTTTAAAGCAAAAGAAGATAACAAAGAGCAATGGTAAGAAATACATTTGTTGTAATGGCCTTATGGAAATCTCTTGAAGGGGTTTTCAATTTAAAAATATATTTTGCTCTTGGTTTTCTCAATAAGAGTCTCACTAAGTAATACAATTTTGTTATTAGTGATTTCTAGTTGAAATTTAAATTCAGTAATTTTTGAGATATTTGGATGGAACGAGCTATCGATGGAGAATTATATGAATTAATATAATAGGAAATTTTAATCAAATAAATATGAAATATTGACTTGCATAATCAAGTGATAGTGTATACACTATTAAAAAAATAAACTAGCAGTTGCACGAAATTTATGTGCAATAGAATAGTTGATAGGGTCTATCAATAGGAGCACATTTTTTTCATTTGTTGTTACAGATTTGTGTGCATTTTGTATGGAAGTATCCATCATGCTATATCGTATGGTAACTTGGCAGCAACTATAGAATCAAGGGTCCAGATAAACAAAAGAAAAACATTGAATAAAATATGTAGTGTCTATTTTAAAGGTATAAATATCCAAGTAACAAGCATCAACTAGGGCATGGAATTAGGCCAATAGCCTTTACTGGGAATGGAATTAGATAGATAGCTTGTACTGCTTTTTGGTTAGATGAAATTACATGCAAGGGAGTATAAATATATTCATTTGGGAGACAACTTGCAGAAGATGAATGTGAGTGTGCAATATGTGTTATAAAAGAGTGTTTACAAATAATTAGAGAGTTGTGTGGCTATTCTTTTCTTAACTGGAAATTTTGGCATAAGTAAACCCTAAAGTCATCCTATCCCAAGCAAGAAGCAAACATCAACATTTGAATTTTCACGTTCTCAACATTCTTCTTCGATGCAGAAATTTCCAAACATATATGTATGCATACATGCATTGAACCCAAAATCAAGGAACAATTTGCTTTCAAGGTTTACTGGAAATTACAGTCATACCCAAAGTCATTATGTAAATGACACATAGTTTTATCTTTTACAGTACGGAATTAGATGCATGGATTCCACAGCAGGGCAAATCATGTGACCTCAACTTACACTATGCCCAACAGAATGATTTCAAAAACAATGGTAAACTAAGTTTCTTGCCCAACACCATGGTTCTTTAAAAACTCTTTGCACAGCTGATCATCCAGAAGTTCCAAACCCTTGGATTTCATTTCCATAAAAAGCCCATATGCCTCTTTCTCTCTTCCTACATTGCTACAAGCTCTAATCAAACTTTCATAATTACTAGAATCCAAGCTAGGATTATTTCCGCTCTCCTAAATTAGAAACAAATGTGCTTTGTCAAATTCTCCACCTTTTACAAATCCATTAAGAATATGAGTATAAGTACCACTTAGAGGCCTAATTCCCTCTTCTTTCATTCTTTCAAGGAGTTGCAAACTGCCTTCAAATTTTCCTATCTTGCAAGCAGCATAAATCATTAAATCGTATGTAAATTGTACCCTAGTTTACAAATATCTTTGTCAGTTTGCCAATTTTACTATCACTATGACATTTTGCAAAAACTCTCCTATCATTTTAATCCTTTTGGCCATTTGCAATTTTTGTGATTCTTATTCTATCTCAATCTTCCTGTGCTATGTAATTTTTCAAAATTTCTTATTGTGAGTTTGAAACAAACAGACAACGAATGTTGTTGTTCTACAGTATTAACATAAATATTTCATGATTTGAAACAAGTGAGTCTACTGTTGGGACAATCCATTAACTATGTATTGAGTGGGGAGCAATAATAAACTCTGAATATACTTACCTCGATCTATGTTTTGTATGGAGTCTGAAATTGAAGGCATTTTCCATTGTTACTTCTCCAGAAGTCATTTTTAATGAGCTTTAAAACCAGTTACACGAAGGAGAAATAAAATGAAAAATTTATAGGAAGTGATTTCACAATGGCGGCAGTTTGCAGGGTGAATGGATATATCAGAGTATAATGTACTAGCACGAGATGATAGTGAGAAATTGGTGATGGTCATGGGCAAGGGAGGAGCGAATGTGAACACGGGATGCCACTTATCCAGACCTCCAAAATGGTCCACATAGAAGTTTAAAATCCTAGAGTACGGATAAAAATTACATAGTTTTTGTGGGCAAATTGCTCTAAAACCAGTGTTAATTTCAAAATTGCAGAACACAAAAATCTATTTTTTAATGTATTTTTCCCAGCTTCATCTGTCATTTAACACAAAACTCTATACAGCCGTTAATGTTCTTCCCTCTTGTCCACCTTAGTGAAACTCGTGCATCAATTATAGATCATATACATTTGCTGACTTTCCCAGTTAAACTGTTTGAGATATCTTTGTAAATTGCTGCATATGGCTCTGAGTTTTTCTTCCAAACACCTATCATCTGCATGTCATTCATGGCACACGCGGTGAGTTTGACGAACACGGAATTTTTGGTTTGCCAACACCCGGCAAGAAGATGGTAATTCGAGTTTACAACTGCCATAACACACTCCCCACAGACATTTATTTATTGTAAAGTATAGACAACTCCAAATGAAGTTCATTGCTGTAATACTTCAGATCATACTTACCAGTATAATCAGGTATGATCTTCCCATAAAAAAAATGCCTGTGGGCTTCTGCCTCGGGAAGTTTACCCCATATGGCCGAAAATTGCTCCTAATCAAAGTGGAGATGAAATCATTATTGTTGGGATCTCCATACGAATCTCCAAAAAATAGAACCGCTAGTACTAAAGATCTGGTTAGTTGGAGTTTGTATAATTTGGTGTGGTTTGTGTGAGTGTGAGGCGAGTTAAGTACCTTTTTTTCTTCTTGCCCTATTCAGAATTGTATATATTTTGGAAGGAAATGCTTCGGTGTAATTCATATTACCAGACTGAAAGCAAATGATCACTAAATGTGGTCGAAAATGTTGATGTACCTAAACAAATTGGCTAGAAAAAGCTACGAAAAATGGGAATCAATCCTCGGACGCACAAGCCCCTGAACCAAATGCAGCAGGTGGATTACAACCAGGCAGTCGCAACGCGCCTACAACAAGACAATATGCCAGAAAAGCCTAAGAAGAAAAATAATAACATAAAAGTGGCCGACGACGAGCAATCTGGAACAATGGCAATAGCTTCTAATTCCTTGAATATTGAGGATTCGATGCATTGTTTAACGAATGTCTGCACGCCTACAAGAAGTTGTTGTCCTTGATCTGATGCTCCAGAGTATTGTTTGTTGTCCTTGATGCTCAAACACACATGTTGGATGTTGTTTTGTGGACTTCTCTGATGTTCTGCTGATATTTGTGACAGCTGCAAAAGTTGGAAATATATTTTACTGGCTGGTGGATTGATACAGGTTTTTGGATTGTTACAGGTTGCATAACATTTCATTAATGAGTGATACAGGTTTTTGACCATGCAACAATGTCCGTTTTTGGTGGCATTATTTTGTCACTTATGTCAAAGTCAAAGGCATGGCATTTCATAATATTGAGAGTTTGATAAAGAGATATGTTTCATAGTTTATTATGTTGATTTATTGCAAAGGTGGTCATTGCCCATAATGTTGATACTTTCTTTGTTACAAATTTCGGTCAAAAAGATTGCCTTTAGACTCAAAATTATTACACAACATTATCATGTGTATTACTGATTTAATCAGTGTTCTGCTTGGGTTCTTTATTCAGATATTGGACAATGGTGAAGTTCTTTATTTTACACATGGCAGCGATTGTTTTTTTTAAGGCCTATACTTGCAAAGTTGTCCACCATGTAACACCTCCTATCATTTTTGTTCTTCAACGGCACTTGTAGCTTGCTGACCTCCCGAACAGGTTTGCTAAGGCTTTCTTACAAGGTAAATGTTACCGGATTCTCTTGAGTCACCTGTAGCTCCGGTCACATGATTGATGGTAAAAGATATCATAGTGTTTTTATTTTGATACAAAAGTGCTTTTTTGTTTAGGGTTTCATACCCTGCGCCGTAATGATGAGAAGGAAGGGTTTTTTGGACTCAGAGATATTGTTTTGTCCCGGATCTCATATCCTGCGGCGTAATGATGAAAAAGAAAGGGTGTTTGGTTTCATCAACAGCTCCAGTTGACTTCAACAAACAGGTGATATTGTTAGATTTTGTTTTTGTCAGTTATGAATACATTTGGCAGTTTCACGTTGATATGAAAAGCTCAAAGAGGAAAATACTTTTTCTTGTTTTTGAACATTGTCTTTGCTTCGAATAAGGTATATTGGGTTTCATTCATGGTTTATATTGAAGCAGACCGATAACCCTTGTTAGGGTTTCACAATGACACGATATTGTTGTTAAACTGTTTTTGTTTAGAACAAAGATGTGAAGTATCATGGCAGTTGTTTTGATTATGGTTTCGACCCTGGTTAGGGTTTGGATAACAGCTCTCCAAGCTTACTCTGTTCCGGTTAAAAGATTTACTATTTTTGTTATAGTTTATAACTGATATCTCAACGAATTTTTAGTGGGACAATGGTATGACAGTTGAATGGTTTTTTATTTTTCTTTCCACAGCAAAACTGTGTGAAACTATGTGACAGTTATGGAACCTCCAGAAAAACTGTATAACAGTTATGAACAATTTTTACCTGAAAAACAGAGAAATAAAATGTGGTTGTATTTTGTACATGATATATATATATGTTACTTGTATAGTGTGAATTATGCAGTGAATACAAAGTATTGTTCGTGCATTATTGATATTATATAAGTATGGAGTAAAGCGAAATAGAGTATCCCTCTGTATGTAAACTTTTCATATGATAGTTTTTGTTAAAAATATGCCAGTGAGACAACTGTAGCCAGTGAGGCTTAAATTAATAGCCAGTGAGATTCTTTTAGTAAGCCAGTGAGGCGCTTTTCCGAGTGGTTTTTATGCCCCGGAGGGTTTTCCACTCAGGACAATCTCTGTGTTATGGTTACTTGTTCTGCACATGAGTTTTTGTTTATTATTTCATAAGTTAACAGTTATATGATGATCATAGTAAATCAATACAAATGTATAATACATTGATGCTTATCTCAGTCCAATGTACAATCTGCCTCTGTTGTTTGTCTTGATGAGTTGTTCAAGTGATTCCTCATAGTTCACAAATAGTGGTTTTGTCTTTTCATGCTCACAAGTTGGTTCGATCATTCATCTTGATTCTTAAATGAATGTATTGCTTTACCATTCAAGGTTGAGGTTCACAGTTGGTCAAAGTTGATTAGGTGTTGCAAAAATAAGTTTGTTTTATAAGACATTGATTCACCCCCCCCTCTCAGTATCTTGCGTACTCCAACAAGTGGTATCAGAGCCAGACCCTTGCAAGAAGTCTAACCAACTTAAGGGTTCCTGGAAGTAGAGTACAATGGGTAAAAAGAATAGGAATAAGGCCTTGAGTAGAGAAAAGATAGATGTTGATCACAAAATTGAAAAATAGGTCTAAGTTAAGTCTAGCAATGGATTGTTGCATGAGTCAAACATGAATGTAGATACAAAATGTCATAAAAAAATTAGTCTTGCAGTTGAGAATCATGACAATGTGAATGTGAGTAAACATGAATTTGACGATTTTTGTAGTTGAATTTGATGATGAAGAAGGAGATCTATTTGTGGATGAATATGATTATGAACAGGATTGTGAGACTAGTTTAAAAGAAGAACTCATGTGTGCCTTGGATACAATCAAGGAACTTAGAAAGGAGAATAAGAGATTAGAAGAGCAACTTCAACAAGAGATAGAATTCAAGAACAAGGTATGTTTAGATTTTGAAAAAACTTCTTTAGAGTTTAAAAATCCCAGAAATCAGATTGCAGAATTAAAAAGTCATGTTAATGAATCTGATAAATTGATTTTTAGTCTAAAAACTGAAATTGAGGAAGCAAAAAGAATAAAAGATGTAACAAATTCTGATCTTGAGGTGAAAAGAATTGAATGTCTAAGACTTGAAAGTGAAGTTGTCAATCTAAAGAATAGTCTGGATGTTGTCAAAATAAAGAAGTTTGTGAAAGGCACAAATGCTTTAGATGAAATATTGAATAGTCAGAAAAACTACAAGGATCATTTTGGCTTAGGATATGAAAAAGGGGAAAGCTTTGGTGTTAAAGATGAAGTTAAAAAGGAAATAGTTTTTGCAACAGCAAATAGGAAGAGTTTCAAGGTTAGGCAGACTCCTAGGCAGAAGATAGATCAAAATTCTACTATTTCTGATGACGACAAGAAGAGAGAAAAGGATAAAACTGCTGATATTGGAAGAACTAACAGTTTTTCAAGACCTTTATCTATCAGGCGATATCATTCGGTCAGGTATAACTATTCTCAGTTTCATGGTTATTGCTACGTCTGTCATAAGTATGGTCATAGAGCTAGGGATTGTAGTTATTATGGTTTGTCAAATCAAAACTACAATGTTGTTTGCTATAATTGCAATAAGGATGGACATATGAGAAGAGACTGTTGGATGCATGCAAGATATGATTATAGAAACTCAAGAAACAAACATTATTATTCTTCTGGCAATATCATATGTTACAAGTGCAACAAGGTTGGACATACATCACAATATTGCTGGAGTAATCCTGTAAGATCAATTAGAGATCACAAAAAGGTAAGCACTTTGGACAAGCAAAAGAAAGAACCTATATTAGTTTGGAGGAGAAAACAAAGTGTAGAAAATGCAAGTGAACCAGTGCATAGCTCACAAAATCCTAAATAAGTAGGAGCTTGGAGATAGGGGGAGCAGATTAGTGTTTTACCCTACATCCCCTAGAGAAGATCAAGAAGTGATTTATTGATTCCATGTTGTGCTATCCATGATGCTTATTCATAGTAAAGGGTGGTTGTTGTTACATAAATACCAAAGTCAACTGCATATGGGTGGTTCATGTCTGATTCTGTGATTGAATCTTCATGAGATATTGTTACTTCTGATTATGGTCTGCAGTATTGAAATCTCCACATGCTACAAAGGTTCTTAAAGTCAAAGGAGAAGAGACAAATCAAAGTTTTTTATCATCTTCAGGATGTTCATGTGTTCATCATGATTTATGTCTGAACATCAGGATATCATAGTTTAAGAACTTCTTGAGTTTTATTCATAGCCTCACCTTGGTATCTTTGATGAGTGTGACAATTGCTGATGACAGATCAGGACAGTTTTTGACTTACAATCTGAATTTGTAAATGAAAGGTGCAGTTAGAGACAATTGTAGTGCAAAGGTATTGTAGGTATAAAGTGGTCATTTATTAATAAGGATAAGTTAGAACTGTAACAAGTGAACAAAGGTTTCTTGCAGACATGGGAGCAGTCCAAGACATACTAAGACATGGCAAGTATGAAGACAATCTTCTTTGTCATAGTTTTATTATGATAAATATTAGAACTGCCTTGCTCAAACAGGACAGAGTATTTTTCCTCTATGTTGAAAGTATCATTTGACAGTAAGATAGTGAGTATGTGCAGTGAACTACACTTTCATGATAGTTCTGACAGTAACAGTTCTGATAGTATTTTGTATGACAGTGAATTTTTGTGGTTGACAGTGACAGTGCTCTTTTTCACAGTATTTTTAAGTTGAAACAATTGTTTGGTATATATTGGTGGTATCTTCACTCAGATCTATGATGTTGGTTGTCAATGCTCAATGATCCCCAACAATGTTCAGTGCATCTTGTAATTGGTACAGTTTCAGTTTGCCTTATGACAGGATGTTCTTGAGGTTATTATTCTTGCTTCTGTCAAGTAATTATGAGTCATCTTAATGATGTTTTTAACTCACAGTCTAATGATGGAAACAGTCCTAGTATGTTTTAATGGTGTCTTGTTGAGAAAACAGGTGTAAATTTAGGGTTTGCATCATTTGGGACAGGATTAGTCATTGAGAACAATGATATTTTCTTATTCACAAAGAGGATAGCATTGACGTGACTATCCAAGGTTCTAGTAGTATTAGTACAGTGGACTATGACAATTGCTCTGAGACAGTGAGAAAGAAAGTCATGCAATGATATACATTATTTAGTGTTTCTTGGCCTTCAATGATGTCATGGAGTGGTCTCTTAACAGTGAATAACATTGGCCTGTATTTAATGATTTGACTCGTGAAGTGATATTAGCTTGATCTATGGCTATGATACATGCTATGTCTTCTCAGTCATCTTTTGCTGGTGGATTGTCGAATTCACACTACTTTTACAACTTTATCTTCTATCTGTGCTTTAATTGAAATGGTGGTATAGCTACTTTACTTTAATGATAGGTTTGGTAATGGACAAGTTTGCTAAGACTGTTCTATGCTCTTGTCTATGCTACTAGTTCTTGGCTTTTCATGGAGATCTACCTATTTTTTAGAGGGAGTTCATTTTTCTTTTTCTTAACTTTGAAACTATGTCAACAATTTGATGTAACTGTGATGGTAAGACATATTCTAACAAGTTACAGTCTTAACTTGATAGTGCAGTGATTGAGTTGTGATGACAGTGATCACGTTGCAAACAATCTCTGATCTTTTGCATTGGTCTGTAACTATGGAGCTGACTAATCCAGGCTCTGTGAAGTAGTGGATTGACAATTTTGTGAGTATTGACAAGTAGTCCTATATACCTAAGATTGATAGTTCTGTGAGACTTACTTGTTCAGAATTTTGGAAACTTACAAAGACCATTCAATATCCTATATAGTCATATTTGAGGAGTGCAGATGACTGTTCAAGGTATTTAAAGGTTTGTAAGTCAATATCAGGGGTATGGTTGTATTGCTATGGTATGAAGAGATCTTGACATCTTTTTCAATTATATAGTGATATATTGTTGTCTCAGTGTGTATCGCCAGGACAGAGGTTATTGTTTTTAGCATCATAGTAATGGTGATAGTTTGACTCATGCTATACAAGACACTTGAGGTTGTTGCTCTGATGATAAATTCACAATTTGCACTATAATGTTTGAATACAGTGGTCACATGCTCTAGTTAGTCACATATTTTGCTTATCATGCACAACATCATACTGTTGTTGATATTCATGTGGTTCATGTTATCTTTGCACGCTCATCTCAGCTGCTATAGTTCTGTTTCTTTTTGATATTACCAGTTGCCATGATACTGATAGTATGATATAGTGACAAGGTTGTTTACAGTGATAGTGACATTTTCAGTTGATGGACTCAGGGGGAGTTTCTTGTATATTTTTGATCCTTGATGGTTTTTCAGTTCCATATGACAGTTGGCACGTGTAAGGACAATGAGTTTTTGTGTCAGTGGATATCCATGTTTGCAGATTGTGTATAATAGTTCTATGACAGTGCTATTATAAGTTGAAAGGTGCCAGTACAACTTGTTGACATAGTGCCTGTGGCAATGATAGACATGTTATCATCCTAATGGTTATGCCATTGACTATGTGACACTTCATTTGCAAGGGGAGCTTTAGTGTATACCAGATTCTCTTATACACTCCTTTGTCCTGATGACAAAAAGGGGGAGAAGGATCTGTTGTTGCTGTGTGTTTTCTCATCATGGCCAAAGGGGGAGTATTGTTGTTGTCCCTGATCTAATGCTCCAGAGTATTGTTTGTTGTCCTTGATGCTCAAACACACATGTTGGATGTTGTTTTGTGGACTTCTCTGATGTTCTGCTGATATTTGTGACATCTGCAAAAGTTGGAAATATATTTTACTGGCTGGTGGATTGATACAGGTTTTTGGATTGTTATAGGTTACATAACATTTCATTAATGAGTGATATAGGTTTTTGACCATGCAACAATATCCGTTTTTGGTGGCATTATTTTGTCACTTATGTCAAAGTCAAAGGCGTGGCATTTCCTAATATTGAGAGTTTGATAAAGACATATGTTTCATAGTTTATTATGTTGATTTATTGCAAAGGTGGTCATTGCCCATAATGTTGATACTTTCTTTGTTACAAATTTCGGTCAAAAAGATTGCCTTTAGACTCAAAATTATTACACAACATTATCATGTGTATTAGTGATTTAATCAATGTTCTTCTTGGGTTCTTTATTCATATGTTGGACAATGGTGAAGTTCTTTTTTTTACACATGGCAGTGATTGTTTTTTTTAAGGCCTATACTTGCAAAGTTGTCCACCATGTAACACCTCCTATCATTTTTGTTCTTCAGCGACACTTGTAGCTTGCTGACCTCCCGAACAAGTTTGCTAAGGCTTTCTTACAAGGTAAATGTTACAGGATTCTCTTGAGTTACCTGTAGCTCTGGTCACATGACTGATGGCAAAAGACATCATAGTGTTTTTATTTCGATACAAAAGTGCTTTTTTGTTTAGGGTTTCATACCCTGCACCGTAATGATGAGAAGGAAGGGTTTTTTGGACTCAGATATACTGTTTTGTCCCGGATCTCATATCTTGCGGCATAATGATGAAAAAGAAAGGGTGTTTGGTTTCATCAACAGCTCCAGTTGACTTCGGCAAACAGGTGATATTGTTAGATTTTGTTTTTGTCAGTTATGAATACATTTGGCAGTTTCATGTTGATATGAAAAGCTCAAAGAGGAAAATGTTTTTTCTTGTTTTTGAACACTGTCTTTGCTTCGAATAAGGTATATTGGGTTTCATTCATGGTTTATATTGAAGCAGACCAGGTTTCACAACGGCACGATATTGTTGTTAAATTGTTTTTGTTTAGAACAAAGATGTGAAGTATCATGGCAGTTGTTTTGATTATGGTTTCGACTCTGGTTAGGGTTTGGATAACAGCTCTCCAAGCTTACTTTGTTCTGGTTAAAAGAGTTACTATTTTTGTTATAGTTTATAACTGATATCTCAACGAATTTTCAGTGGGACAATGGTATGACAGTTGAATGGTTTTTTGTTTTTCTTTCCACAACAAAACTGTGTGAAACTATGTGACGGTTATGGAACCTCCAGAAAAACTGTATAACAGTTATGAATAGTTTTTACCTGAAAAATAGAGAAATAAAATGTGGTTGTATTTTGTACATGATATATATATATGTTACTTGTATAGTGTGAATTATGCAGTGAATACAGAGTATTGTTTGTGCATTATTGATATTATATAAGTATGGAGTAAAGCGAAACAGAGTATCCCTCTATATGTAAACTTTTCATATGACAGTTTTTGTTAAAAATATGCCAGTGAGGCAACTGTAGCCAGTGAGGCCTGTAATCAGTGAGATTCTTTTATTAAGCCAGTGAGGTGCTTTTTCGAGTGGTTTTTATGCCCCGGAGGGTTTTCCACTCAGGGCAATCTCTGTGTTATGGTTACTTGTTCTGCACATGAGTTTTTGTTTATTATTTCATAAGTTAACAGTTATATGATGATCATAGTAAATCAATACAAATGTATAATACATTGATGCTTATCTCAGTCCAATGTACAATCTGCCTCTGTTGTTTGTCTTGATGAGTTGTTCAAGTGATTCCTCATAGTTCACAAACAGTGGTTTTGTCTTTTCATGCTCACAAGTTGGTTCGATCATTCATCTTGATTCTTAAATGAATGTATTGCTTTACCATTCAAGGTTGAGGTTCACAGTTGGTCAAAGTTGATTAGGTGTTGCAAAAATAAGTTTGTTTTATAAGACACTGATTCACTCCCCCTCTCAGTATCTTGCGTACTCCAACACAAGTGCCATGAGCATTTCTCCATCTGATTCAGAGGAATCCAACATTGTCACCAATTGTACTCCTCTGTTTTGCTACTTCTATTGATAACAATGATATCAGTAGCAATAGTTGTAGTAATTCCTCTATTACAAAGTCTGACCTTTGGCATGAGATGGGATTCACTCCCACTGCAGAGTGGAGTGATTTGGAGCTCTGGAGTGAGGGTTTAGATGGCGTGGGAGAGTCTGGTTAGATTCAGCACTGCATTGGAGCGACATGGACAACTCTACTAATTTTTCTGAGTTGCAGTGACTGGCTTCATTGCTGGTTGAACCGATTATACACATTGCGTATTAGGACATAGAGACGTGTCTTAGTTAAATATTCAAAATTAAAAACTGCTGACTGAAAGAAAAAGCAACCGAGCCAACGGAAAAACGAAAAACTGTTGATTTCCCGGTGTCGAACGATTTTTTAGCATTCGATAATTCCGACGTCTGATTTTTCTTGGAGCAAAAAGCTCCCACTAATAGCCTATCGGCTAAAAATAAAAACAAAAAACAAAAAAAGAAATTGGAAGATATCTCCGTACTATAGATATATTTTTTTAAATATAAATATATTTAAGTTCATTTAGTTTTAATGTAGATATTGCCCTATACAAGTAGCTTGTTAGGCATCGAGGGGGATAGTGATTCGAGCAGTACATTTTGAATAAACTCTAATTTATTTTGACAATTGAAATTTTTGGTATATTCTTTGCTTTTTATTTTTTATTTTTTATTTTTGGGGCCCTTTAGAGTGAGATTTGGCTTTGGTGAATGACTTTCAATCACAAAATCAATGACATTTGTGATTCACACAAGCAAAAGTGGCCTCATTTGTATGTAAAAGATATTGTTTTATTGACATGTAATACAGATTGATAGTTGTTTGATGGGCTTATGTGCCATATAGGGCATAGTTGTGTTTAACTTGAGTGCCATAAAATGATTTGCAAGGACCATTAGAGTCATGGTGGGACACTTTAGGGAAAATAATATAGAGCTAGTGTTGCAAGTGCACTTATGTTAGTCAAAGGTTGAGTTCTTGCATAGCTTGTGCAATTGTAAAGTCATTCAAGTAAACTTGTGAATTGTACACACCTTTATCGACCCACAACATGCAAAGGCAATTTGTCTCAATGGATTACCTATTGGATGTATTCATGACCAAATATTGGAATGACTATTTTTGGTGTGGTTCACATGTTTGTGAAGACGGTAATTTTAATGGCTTGCAAAAAGGGAACCTCTATCCTATTGCCCAATCACCTTGGTACACCAGTGTTATCAAGTTCTTAGTCAATTTATCTTATCTTGAAGGTGCTTCTTCTCATCAAAGAAGACCCTTCTTCCTTTTGGCAGCTAAGTTTGCTATTGTGGGTCATGTTTTGTATTGATGCACCTTTGATGACATCTCGGTTAGGTGTGTTGACCAAGAAGAAATCTTGTTAAGTCTTGGAAGAGTCTCATAGTGGCATTTGTAAAGACCATTTTGGTAATCATGCAATGACTTGAATGATCCATCGAGTAGGTTGCTTTTGGCCCACTCTTCACATTGACATTGTTAAGTTCATGGGTAAGTATGGCAAGTGCTAATTCTTCACTCATGTCACTCATACCCCCACTTGTGACCTGCAACCCATTGTCACACCTTGGCCCTTATTTACCTTGGGGCTACATCTTATTGGGAAGATTTATCCTTCATCTTCTAATAGGGATAACCACATCTTGATTGTAACTAAGTACTTCACTAAGTGGGCTATGCCCCTACCTTCAACCCCCGATTTGACTATCACCAAATATGTTCGTAATCAAATTTTATCCACTTAGACTATCCTTATAAATAATGTGTCTTCCTTCAAGAATCTCGAGATGTGAGAGTTATGTGAGAAATTCCATATCACCCATAGCTTCACATATTTGCATTACCCTCAAGTAAATGGATATCCTAAAGCTACACATAAAATTCTTAAGTCAATTCTTGTCAAAAATGTGTGAAATTCTAAAATATTGGCATTTGTAACTTCACCCATCCTTGTGGGCATATCGTATCAGTGTCTACGCTCCCACAAGGGTAACCTCGTTCTCGTTGGTTTTTTGTTTTGAGGTAGTCCTTCCTTTAGAGGTTGAGCTCTCAAGTCTTTGTGTGTCTTTACAGGGTTTGTTAGATCATGAGGAGTATAGAGCTACCTAACCACTTATTAGAATTAGAGATATTGGATTAAAAACAACTTTGAAGAACCCAAGTTCACAATGCTTATGTTATTAGGATGAGCAACTAGTAAAATAAGAAAGACCTTTCTTGTCATATTCAAGAGGGTTATTGGTGCTTGGACTAGACAACTTAATTGATAAGAGGGTCGATGAAGGCTAAAAGTTTAGGCCTAGCTAGATAGAGCCATACCACGTAGCAAAATCTTTAGGTAATAGTCATGCATTCTACAGGTCATGCTAGTGTAGCATCCCACAACATATTTTGACTTTTCTTGCTTATAACAATCTTGAGGAACCAATTGCATATTTCCTAGTCTTTGTACCATTCTCTTTATATATTGCCATTATTATTGTTATTCCCTTTGCCTGCCTTATATATACGCATTACCATATCTTGAGTAAGCTTCATGATCAATCCATGTTTGTATTTTCTCCATTCCCCCCCATGATATCCGATCTCACCTTTTTATTCTAGAGGCTTATAAATAGACTCGTTCGAGATTTACCTCATCAAGAGTCAAGTCCCAAAGAGTTAGCTTATTCTTGAGCCACATTGACAAACAAAGCATCACATGACATTCAATATCCATTGCTTGCCTGGTTTAGCCTTCAACGATGAGCCCTTGCATCTTACTGGTTGCATGGGGCTAATCTAATGGGGCAACACTATAAAAAGCAAAAAGATTCAAAAGATTAAAAAACAAAAAAACAAAGTCCAAATTTCAAGAAAGGAAAAGAAAGAAAGAAAAGAAAAGGAACTTGATGGCATAGAAATGCATTCATTATCAATCATAGTCATTGTAGGTAGATTCCTTTGGATTGAGCTTCTCCTTCTCGTTCCCCTTTATTTGACAAATTAGTTATCTTAGATCCAAGTCTAGGGTAATACCGTGAGTTGAGGATGTCTTTCCACATGTATTAGATCTAGCATAGATGGAGATTGACCTTCTACCCATCATTCTATTGTTGTCACCAAATCATGTGTCTTCGTTCATCTTTGGAGTCTAGGAATGTTTGTAAATTGCTATTCAACCTATTTTCGGTGAGCTTTGTATTGGTTTTGTAGACATAAAATCGTATCCCGCCATTTTCATTGTCTCATCACTTAACTATTCCTCCAAAATTAATTTAATAAATCCATTTTATTTAATTAATTATTCCAATTTATCTACCAACATTAATTAAGCAATTTTTAATTATTTAATTAATAAATTAGCTATTCTTCCAACATTAATTAAATAAATCAAGATAATTCGTTTAATTAATTTATTCAAATCCTCCTAATATCATTCCCCATTTAATTAATTAATTAATTAATTGCTTTAATAATTTATCAATGCACACATAATTATTTAAAATAAATAAATAATTATACATTATCCAATTCCACTTTTCACTCATCAATCAAAATTAGTTAATTAATTAGTCAATTTAGTTAACTGATCAATCAAAATTAACTAACTAATTAATCAACCTAATTAACTGATCAATCAAATTTAGTTGACTAAAACAAGCAACTAGTTAACTAGCTAATCACTTGCACAATCTAAACCATGATTATTCATGCAATCTCCACTTTGCATGCATGAAATCCTCTCAAGCATCCCTAGCCATTGATCTTTTAAATCAATTTCATCCATTGATTTTTAATTCTCTCAATCTATAAATCCAACCACACCCAAGCCATTTGCAAGAAAAAACTCTGGAATGCGAAATTATGTTGCTAGTGTGGTAAATCAACATACATCATCTCGATCAACAAATCTTGAGCACATCCATGATATCAAGAGAGTGTTGGTGAGAAATTTCTTGTTATCTTTTCATAGTTTTTGTACTCTTTTGCTCAATTGGAGGTATGGTTTGATTTGAAATAAAGGGTTTAATATTGTTTTAATCTTTTTGCATTTTGTCCTAAATTAATCATATACATTTTGGCATGCCTTGTGGGACCCCACGGTCCTAATCTAATCTTGATTTTGTAGGTCTATTTAACTTGATTTTACAGGTTTCCTTGAAGGGTTTGATTTGGTTTTTTGCAGGTTACATTTATAAACACTTTGATGTAAAATGGGCGCTACCATTTCATTAACAAGGCATTAAAAGATAAGTTCAACTGTCAATTCATCAAATTTAGAGTAGGTCAAACTGAGGCAAATTTTATTTAGCCCCAGACATGCAACCTGAGGTCATACGGAAGCTTGCGCAGTTTGACGCAAGGAGGTTATATATATATATATAATTTTTAAAAAATTGAAAAACAAATAAAGAAAAAAGTAATTTAAAAGGTGTGTACCTTGCCATGTAGGCAAGGTACGACTGTATCAGCCTCACCAACAAGCTTAAAACCCCATCGGTGGTCTTTGCTAACTGGCTCGCTAAAATTCCACCAACTTCCAAATAAAAAAATTAATACTCAAAAAAAAAAAAATCTTCAGCCTCAAGCTTTCAGCGCCTAACCGACAGGATTAACTGCCAAGCTAAACACCAGAAAATCGTCATATGTGACCACGTCCCTAACTATCAGACTTAACCACCAGACCCCTTCTCATGCCCATAATATAACAACTTTTTTCAAACACATAAATTTTGCATATGTTATCAGCTTTTTAAGTTTTTACAGGCGTTGGAATGCTGACTCAGAGCACTACACTGTGGAGAAGGTAAATCTTCTAGATTTTAACCTAGTTTTAGGTATAATCATTTGAACCTCCTTATTTATCTTTGATCTTCAAATGCTCATATCTTTTGCATATTGAAGCGTATTTTAACGATTTTTTTAAAATTGGCTAGAAAATCATGACAAACATCATCATGACCTCTGTTGTTCTATGATAAAATTATTTTTTGATTTTATAGAGATTTAATTTTATTTCTAATGCATTTCTTACAGAAAAATCGCTTGTCAAATATCATTCTTGAAACAACTATCTTATTTTGTGTAGCTATGTTTGTTGAAGACTATATCTTTTAATCACTAGTTTAGTTGCACACTTTATATGTTTAATGGGAAATGAACATTGTTTGTTGTGCTTGTAAATACTTTTGAAGTGTGCATACTCTCTCCTTGCACCCACAGGTGACCTTGGAGATCAAGCACACTTTCTAGTTCTCTTTTGTTGTGTTAATCCAAAGAAATCAAGTTGTGTATTCTCTTCTTTCGTGATGCAAGGCAATCTTAGGAATCAAAAGCACTTGATTTTATTTTCCCTTTAGCAGGCTTGCCTAATGATTTCATCATCTTAGGGGAGGACTTGAACCACATGTTCTAATGGGGTATATAAAGGGGGGACAATGAAAGTTGTACCTCAAAGGAGTCATCATTGTGTCTAGTGCAACCTCAATGCCCCTTTTCGTAAGGAGTTAAGGTGAAGTGGAATTAGGCTTGCTCATGAACACATGCTTGTAGATGGGCTCTGGTTCACAGACTTTGGCCTCATGTACCTAGTGTATATTTGAGGACATCCCCTAGAAACTTGTTGATCCTAGATAGGACCTCTCAGTCATTCATAGTCTTGGTGCATCGGTTTAAGCAGTTAGTACTGAGAAATTACTCACCTTGTAGCCCCTAGAACTGAGTGTGCATGTTGTGTATTCTCTCCCTTCGTGCCATTGAGTGATCTTGGGTGATAAAAAATGGCCAGCTTCCTCATCATGGGACTTGCACACCACGACTAGACAAGGCATTTTAGTGGGCCTAAGATTATGTACACACCTATTTGAATAACTAGGATTGTTCATGTGCTTGGCATGCAATATCCTAAATCTAAAAACATCAAACATTTGCAAACCTTAGACATCCAAAGTCAAAAATTAAACTTTGCAAAGACCACAAAAAATCCTCTTGCAATAGGTTGAAAAGCATTTAAAATCTAAAACATTTTCCAACCATTAGCTTTTTCCAAGTCAAAAGTCAAAAGCTAAATCAAACACGATCCCTTTAGATGAGATTATCTTTGCAAACTAAGCTAGAACTTATACATTTGATGATGATGATAGCCTTGTATATCAAGAGGAATATACCAATAATGATGATAGCCTTGTAGATCAAGCAGAATATACTGATGATCCTAGCACTAGCTATCCCTGGAGCACGAATTGTATATCCATTGGTCATCCCCATGGTAATTATGACAAGGGAAACACCATCCTAAAACAAGATCCTATTAAATGATTTATGGTTGAACTCCAAATCCTAAGTGAACAACTAATAGCCACAGATCCCCCACCTTCCAAACCTTCCTCATCCAAACCATCAAACCCATCCTATCAAAAATAATATTATCCACAATCTTATCAACCATGCAATCATCAACCTTATCCATTCCCATCCAATCAACCCATGAAGGATTTTATCAAAGAAATCTTAGCAAAGGATAACCATCTACCTAGAAAGCATAAAGTCATCGATCCCACATCTACTAAGCTTATCGAAAGGTCACCTAGTACCTTCCAAAATTAAACACCATCATGCAGTACAATGCCTATCGAGCCTATCAAAGAGTCTCCCAATACCATCCTTGTCCAAAATCAAACACTATCATGCAAATCAATGCCCATCAAACTTATCAAAGAGCTTCTTATCCCAAGCTCAAGTCAAAACCCATCAATCAACCATGTTGTCGACCATCCAAAGAATATCACAGTTATCCAAGAACTACCTACCCTGTCATCTAAACTATTAGAGCTATGTCAAGAACAAAATCTAAAGCATACCCAACCGTGTCCCCATCCAAATCAAGATCAAAGCATCCTAACTCATCATATCCATGATCAAGATCAAACTATCCAAGCCACTCCTATATATGATCAAGATCCTATCTATGGTCAAGAGAACCAATTTGATCCCTTCATCCAACTTTATGCCATCAATAATCAAGAAATCCATACTAATCTTATCCACCATCTTATCAATCCTATCCAATATCTAACTAGTCCTATCCTTCATCCAACATCATCCACTTCCTATGATGAGACACTTGGTCCCCATGATTGCATAGACAATCAAGTAAATGACATTGATCACATCAAAACATAAAGGAGCAAGCTACCATTGAGCATCCAAATGATTAAGGTACATCAATCACAAACAATACTCAAGACATGACTAGTGTGCACAATGAGAAAGCACAAGAATCCTATCAACTAGGATTTGACACCTTCATCAAGTCAGGATTTTTGATGAACTAATTTAAAGTTCTAATAGTTCTTGGCAACAAACCAATGGGCTAGCATTGTGCTTCGAAAACAACAAGTATCCTATTGCAAACAAGATGTGTAAAATCATGAACTATCAAGGAAAAGGATTGGGCCTTCATGAGCAAGGCATCTTAGAGCCTATCCCAATCTACATCAGTCTTGGTCAAGGCATTAGATATCAATCATTTAAGCAATCGAATGATGTTAGTGATACTTTAGTGCTCATTGAGACAACTTCATCCAATGAAAGCATCAAGATAGGGACCATTCATAGCCCCTACAACAAGCCTGCTACTAGAAATCATTCCACCTCCACTATCCATACCATTGAACTTTATTCTTCACATCATCAACCCATCGATTGGGACCAATAAAATTGTAAAGAGTACAAAGAAAATAATCCAAATCCAACATCAAAGGCAAATGAATCCAAACATCAAAAAAGACACATAAAAGCAATATGGGTCCCAAAACCAAGTGGACAAATCAAATCAAGCAAAGAAAAATATCTAAATCTAGCAATCACTCAAAATGTGGAGCCACATCAAAAGATACACCTTGCATATAATAGGTGTCCATCGCCTTCCAAATTGTATAAGAATGTTGGTCCTAAATGTCCAAATCAAGAAATCACTCAAAATGTGAAACCACATCGAAAGATGTACCTTGCATATAACAAGTGTCTGCTACCTTCAAGATTATCATCATTTCCAACACTTAAGGTGTATAAGAATGTTGGTCCTAATCACCATCCTTATCCAAAATTCAAACTCCATAATCCACCGGTATGGTGAGTCAAGAATCCTACAACCCAATATAAATCTCTAATCTATCCACATAAATCTTATGAACCCCAATCACCTAATTCCACATCCAACATCCCCCATCCAAACCTAAAATCACGCCTCAAATCCAAAAACCCTACATCTCAAATCTACTGCATTGTGGCAATAATGCTTTATCATAAGGGCATGATGGTACCCTATCTAGATGTAAAGATTCAAATAAGGCCAAATCCGTTATTAATGAAGATCACAACATCATTGGATTGTTTATGTGCACCATGATCTTAACGAAGCAATTACTCCATGCAGTTCACTATTGGCATGTTATGGCAAGAGCAGCTACATCAAATATATCAGATGAACAAAGGCATGTGAAGACCCTATGACTAGATTAAGTTATCAATGCCATTTGATTAGCGAAGTAAAAATGCAACAAAATTAAAAATTAAAAAAATTAAAAATGAAAAAGTAAAGAGAAAACATTGTCCAATGGTGTAAACCATTCTTATGGCATCTTGGACAAGTACCATGATGAAAAACCGTTCTCAAGTGTCATGCATAAATATGCCATCTATGAGTACCCTACACTTGGGGGCAAGCCTTTCTCATTCTATCATTCCTATCCTATCACTCCCATCTTATCCTACACATCCATTATATCCACATATCTATTGCATTGTCTCCCTAATCCATCCTTCCTTCCTACTTTTGACCTTGTTATGGACGAAGGCCTAATGTTGAAACATGTTTTGGACATCTCTTGATGTACCCAATCTTTTACAACCAATCCTACCACCCTATCATCGTAAACATTGTAGTACAACATCATGAGTGACATATATAGAGTGGGGCATGTTATTCTTTCACATCTTGAGTCCTACCATCCATCCATCCATCATGCTTCTCTCATCCTTCCCACCCATTATCAACAATCACTTAATCCATCCATCCTTTCATCCTTGCCCCTAGACTTGGTTTTCCCTTGTCATTGGTTCCAAGAAAAAAGTTTATCCAAATGCAGTCCAATGCATCCATCCCAAAGCAAAGAAAAACAATAAATCCAATTGCATGTAATCCTTAATCCATGCTAATCTAGCTAAGAAGTCTATCCCATCATCTAATATCATCCATCGGTTTTGTTCCTAGCCTTGCTACAAACCCTAATAATCATCATCAAATCATCATTGGGATATATCGTTCCCAATCCTCACATTATTTTTAGGATATATCGTTCCCATACCAATAACACTATCATTATCATCAATCATCATCTGGATATATTGTTTCCAATCCTCATGTTGTTCTCAGGATATAACATTTCCACATCGACAACACTATCCTCATCATCCATTAATCAATCACTAGTTTTCATCTTGATAGGGACAACAACTTTAGTTTATCTTTGTGATCGTTTGTGCATGCTTGTTTGTGTGTATTATTGTTTTGTTTGCATTTGCATCAATCCTTGCAGCATAGGTACCACAATGACATCATGGTCTTCTATATCATAGTGCCATATGGAATATGCTTTCTTGTGGCCTTTTCTTTTGAGTTGGTTCTTTATGAACGGGACACATCATCACCCTGGTCTTTATACCTTGGTGCATAATGTCAAGTACTATATCAAACACATGATTGTTCACCCAATGTAGCATGACTTCTCATTCAATCAACCCATCCATTATAATCCCCATTTTCCACCTTATCTTCTCATCCTAACTCACTTCTCCATATCCATTACTATCTTTTTTACTAACTTGTTCAATAATCATGATTTAGATTGTCCAAATGATTAGTTAGTTAGCTAGTTATCTATTTAGTTAGCTATCTAATTACCATTTATTTTCATCATTCTCTTCCAACTAACATCATCATGTCCTCATTATCAAATCCATCCCATCATTAGTCATAAAACATCACATATGAATCCATAATATCATATCATATATATCCTATATCCATTATCACATCCTTACATCCTATCATATAAATCAAATCACTCATATACATCATCACATGATCCATAATCATCCAATAGTCTATCGTCATCCTCCTTTTCCTCATCTACCCATCTCTTTATCCATTTTGGGAGTACACACGTGTTCTTCAAACCCATCTATCGTCTCGAGGGGGCATCGTCATCCTTACATCATTCATCCTTGTCACTCCTTCGAGTGGATGGGGCATCCCTTTCCAATCACTATATACTTTCTTTGAAATGGTGTTACTTTTCTTAGTTGCAACACCATCTCAAAGAGGGACAAAATGTAGACACCTAAAATTTTCTCACTATTTTCATTGTCTCATCACTTAACTATTCCTCCAAAATTAATTAAATATATTAGGATTTATTTAATTAACTATTCCAATTTATCTACCAACATTAATAAATAATTTTTAATTGCTTAATTAATAAATTAGCTATTCGTCCAACAGTAATTAAATAAATCAAGACAATTTGTTTAATTAATCTTATTCAAATCCTCCTAATATCGTCCCCCATTTAATTAATTAATTAATTAGTTTCCTAATTTATCCATGCACACATAATTATTTAAAATAAATAAATAATTATATACAATCCAATTCCACTTTCTACTCATTAATCAAAATTAGTTAACTAATTAGTCACTTTAGTTAACTAATCAATCAAAATTAGTTAACTAATTAATCAGCCTAGTTAACTGATCAATCAAATTTAGTTGACTAAAATAAGCAACTAGTTAGCTATTAACTTGCATAATCTAAGCCATGATTATCTATGCAATCTCCACTTTGCATGCATGAAATCCTCTCAAGCATCCCTAGCCATTGATCTCTTAAATTAATTTCATCCATTGATCTCTAATCCTTTCAATCTATAAATCCAACCACACCCAAGCCACTTGCAAGAAGAAGCTCCTAGAATGCAAAATTATGCTATTGGTGTTAGCAATCAACATACATCATCTCAATCAACAAATCTTGAGCACACCCATGGCATCAAGAGAGTGTTGGTAAGACATTTCTTGTTATATTTCATTGTTTTTGCACTCTTTTTCTCAATTGGAGGTATGGTTTGATTTAGAATAAAGAGTTTAATAATTTTTTTTATCTCTTTGCATTTTGTTCTAAATTAATCATATACAAGTTTATATAGATTACTTTAATTGATTGTTGCACACCATACCTTTCCGCTTCATACATGGTTGGCTTGGCTATTGCATTCATATAGAAGAAATAAGAAGGTTTGTAGTCTACTCAAACTTCTTTGCAGTCTTGGTGCATAAGTGAAGGGTGGCATTTATAGTTCTATATTCCATCTATTGGTCCCAAATATTTTTAGGAACTTCCTATTCTTTGTTAGCAAATGTTTTTTTTTTTTGAGTTTCACCCTTGCCCTTTGAAGCAACATCGAATTGGGGGCAAGTTGTTTTGTTTTAGGGGATTTTGTGCTCCACCTCTCTTTTGATTGGGTTCTTGTTTCAAAAGGACCCTCATTTTGGGTATTGCTTTTCTTTCCTTCTCTCACACAACTTTTTTGGCTTTCCTTTAGGAGTAGTTGCTATTGCCCCTTTTTCTTTTCATTTAATAGTTAGGTTTGCTTTTTTTATGTTTTTTTTCCTGTTTGCTTAGTGTTTGACATTTTTGTGCCTCGCTCATTCCACGTCATGTTCATCTTAGTTTAGTTTTGTTTCACTCACTAGATTTAGTTTCCACCTTGGGTGACCTTTGGGTCCTATGTCTTGTCTTATGCTTGCCTTGCTTCTTTGCAGTGCTCTTGATTATTGATGATGCATTTTGTTCCTAGGTTAGTTTCCTTTCACTGTTTATGGTATATTTTATTGGACTAACCCCCTTTTATTGGTACTCAACAATCAATGGGGTAGGTATCTTGTAGACCTTACATGAATGGTAAGTCCTCATATCCTTCATTTTACTAAGCATTTTTTGTTATTTTCCATGTTACTAGTAGGAGCTAGAGTTGGAGGGCTACCCATGGAATTATGAAGGGCATGACCCAACTATATAGGTAGGAGGTATTTCTCTATGATATGCTAGAAGATATTTATGTCCTATCTACATAGTTTGAATAGGCGTTTGTTCACTTTATGCGATCATCACCATTGTCTCCACCACCATCTTTAGTAGAACTTGAAAACTTTACCTTATCATTGGAACTAGCGATTGTTGTATCCTCTAGACCCTTGTTGCACAATCTCTTGCTTTAGACTTCAATGTTCCTACATCTTGTCTTCATGTCCGTGTGTCACCCCTACCTCTATAGTGTGCATCATGAAAATAAAAACCAACTAAAATAATCCCCCCTTTGTGTAATGGAGGTTGGGTGAGTGCAGCTAGAAAATCATTTAGGATCAAATCTCTCTTGTATTGTAGGGAAAAGGTAATCTATCACCATCTTTATAGGATTGGATGGGCAATTGACTTCTTTCTCTTTATTTCCACTATCCCAAGGAACCACCACTATAGAGGATAGGGTACATCTAGAGAGAGCCAACCCTCTAGCTCCTACCCCTACCTCCTCCTACAACTGAACCGTTAGAACTAGCAAATAGAAGACCATCTAATCTAGGATGATCTGATATGATACTAGCTAACCCATGACCACTAGATGAAATGAGGACTTTAATCTATAATAGTGATACAACCTATGATTGATAGTCTAGTATAACTACTATAGATAATGACTAGTAGTCTTGTATAACATGTATAGATCATGATGCCACCATCTATAATGGTGATTCAACATCAAACTAATAGTCTAGTATAACGTATATAGATGATGGTGATGCCACCATCTCTCTACATGATACAAATGATGACTAATAGTTCTTAGTGTTGGAGATAAGGATTGACTAGACAAAATGTTGGCATTGGAATGAGGAACGAATGTCAAGCAATTGCATGCCCTGCAAGTAAAAAGGAATACAAATTATGCAAACCACGAATAGAAACAAGATTGGAATAAAAAAGCTATTTGATTATGAACAATAAGAGTGTACATATAGTGTGAGGTGATTGAGTCAAATCAGAAGTCAACTTCAACACTTAGAGTGGTGGCAAGTTTGCTCCACCAAATGGCAAGAAGGAGACGCCACATACCTTGGACGAGTTTGACCAACTCTCCAAGATGCCACATACCTACCTAAGATGGCTTAATGTCATGTGTAGTTTACATGTATAATTACTTATTAAATAATAAGTAATAACATTAATATTCTACACTAACACTCCCCCTTAAGCATAGATTAGGTGGGCACAAATAAGGATGGGTCTCGACAAATAGGCCTGATGAGGTACCCATGTACAATATAATCTCTCATAAAGCAGAGAAAGAAAGAAAACCCAGTGGGAAAATTTTTCCTCCAAAAGAGAGAAGAAATGTGAAAGTGCTCTGGACACAACTCAATGGAAGTGCATTTGACACAATATACCTGAAGGTGATAGGCCTATAATACCTGCAAGATCCATAGTAGAAATATGTGGAATGTTAATTGCATGCCATGTCGCTACAATCAAAATCCCATGTGAAGTCATGCTTTGAAGAATATTTGGAAGCCTTCTGTGAAGCCTCTCTGAACTTTGTAGAAGCAAAGAAATTGTTATCAATATCTTGGTGTAATGAATCATAGGAAGTTCTCAAGGAAGCAACTCTGGATTCACATGTAGCATCAGGTGATGTTGGAGAAGATGCCAGGCTTGTCTTAAGGAATTGAAAGAGATGATACATTTCATTCCTATGTTGATTACTCTCACTATATTTGATTTGATTTTCCAATTTTTAGACATGATCTAATTGAGGAAACATCAAAATCATTATGCGGAAGGAAAACATTGAAAATGTTGAAGGACCAGGAAAAGTTTTCTAGACATAGCTCAACGGAAGTGCTCTTTGACACAACGGAAGTGTTCTTGACACAAATCAATACACCCCCTATAATTCAATATTTTATCCCCCTAAGTTTGTGTGGCACTTTATAATTTCAGTGCATAGGTTAACCCAATTTGGGATGAAAAAAGGTACTAATATGGAGGTGGAGTTAAGCCCCCTCTGGTTGGTTGTGACCACCCCATATGACCAAGGGGCTAAGAGAAAAGGTGTGTCTCCCCCTTCCCTTCATGGTGTCACCACCCCCTAGAATTGCTGACTTCAACAAATGTTGCTTTTTGAAGATGAATAGTGTGCCCTAATGCTGCTTTTAATTTGACGGCTGAATTCCCTTCACAATTTTGAAAACACCTTTTATGCTACCAACAAATGCCTTATAACCTCTAGGTTGATTTGGGGCTGAATGCAACTGGATTTGAGGCCTCTTTGGTAGCACACAAACTTGATTTCACACTATAGAAGCAAAGCACCTCTCTACAAATTAAAAAAATGCCTCTTTGCAAAAACAAATGCCTCTCTGCACACAAACACACCTTCCTAGTAACACAAAACACCTTGAGTCACCTCCACGAAGGCACAAAAAAACCTCCACGAAGGCACAAAAACCTTCCATGAAGCTACAAAAAGAAAGAGTGGTGGCGAGTTTGCTCTACCAAGTGGAAAGAAGGAGGCACCACATACCTTGGACAAGTTTGACCAACTCTCCAAGATGCCACATACCTACCTAAGGTGGATTAACGCCATGTGAAGTTTACATGTATACTTATTAAATAATAAGTAATAACATTAATATTCTACACTAACACCCCCGCTTAAGCATAGATTAGGTGGGCACAAATAAGGATGGGTCCCGACAAATAGGCCTGATGAGGTACCCATGTACAATATAATCTCTCATAAAGCAGAGAAAGAAAGAAAACCCAGTGGGAAAAGCTTTTCTCCAAAAGAGAGAAGAAATGTGAAAGTGCATTTGACACAATATACCTGAAGGTGATAGGCCTATAATACCTGCAAGATCCATAGTAGAAATATGTGGAATGTCAATTGCATGCCATGTGGCTACAATCAAAATCCCATGTGAAGTCATGCTTTGAAGAATATTTGGAAGCCTTCTGTGAAGCCTCTTTGAACTTTGTAGAAGCAAAGCAATTGTTATCAATATCCTAGTGTAATGAATCATAGGAAGTTCTCAAGGAAGCAACTCTGGATTCACATGTAGCATCAGGTGATGTTGGAGAAGATGCTAGGCTTGTCTTAAGGAATTGAAAGAGATGATACATTTCATTCCTATGTTGATTACTCTCACTATATTTGATTTGATTTTCCAATTTTTAGACATGATCTAATTGAGGAAACATCAAAATCATTATGCAGAAGGAAAATGTTGAAGGACCAGGAAAAGTTTTCTAGACACAACTCAATGGAAGTGCTCTTTGACACAACGGAAGTGTTCTTGACACGAATCAATACACCCCCTATAATTCAATATTTTATCCCCCTAAGTTTGTGTGGCACTTTATAATTTCAGTGCATAGGTTAACCCAATTTGGAACGAAAAAAGGTACTAATATGGAGGTGGAGTTAAGCCCCCTCTGGTTGGTTGTGACCACCCCATGTGACCAGGGGGCTAAGTGAAAAGGTGTGTCTCCCCCTTCCCTTCACAGTGTCACCACCCCCTAGAATTGCTGACTTCAACAAATGTTGCTTTTTGAAGACGAATAGTGTGCCCTAATGCTTCTTTTAATTTGACAACTGAATTCCCTTCACAATTTTGAAAACACCTTTTATGCTGCCAACAAATGCCTTACAACCTCTAGGTTGATTTGGGGCTGAATGCAACTGGATTTGAGGCCTCTTTGGCAGCACACAAACTTGATTTCACACTATAGAAGCAAAGCACCTCTCTACAAATTAAAAAAATGCCTCTTTACAAAAACAAATGCCTCTCTGCACACAAACACACCTTCACAGTAACACAAAACACCTTGGGTCACCTCCACGAAGGCACAAAAAAACCTCCACAAAGGCGCAAAAACCTTCCACGAAGCTACAGAAAAAAAGAGTGGTGGCGAGTTTGCTCCACCAAGTGGAAAGAAGGAGGCACCACATACCTTGGACAAGTTTGACCAACTCTCCAAGATGCCACATACCTACCTAAGGTGGATTAATGCCATGTGAAGTTTACATGTATAATTACTTATTAAATAATAAGTAATAACATTAATATTCTACACTTACATCATGTATTTAGTAGTAATGCCACCATCTTTGTACATGATACAACTAATACCGATAGTCTAGTATAATATATATAGATTGTGATGCCCAGGTTAACCCCTACTATATGTAGTATTTCTTGACCTTATGGACATGGGGAGTTTCTCCCTCTTTCCCTTTAGTAATTTCAGATCTTGTTTAACCTTCCATGATCCTACCATGATCGTGTACCATTTTATTTTGTAGGTTTATAGCAACACAAAAACCATGTGCCACCACAAGATAAATATAGTTAAGAGTGGATCTATGACCCACCGCTTTCCTAGCCATGCAACTCACCTATTCCAATGGTTAATATGTAAGTACGTGTTTTTTCACCTTGTTGCATCAACTTGACATCCTAGTTCGCTGATGTTACACATTCCAAGAAAAGCATTTTGTAGCACATTTGAGATAAACTAATCACTTATCCATCCTCTAGTGTGACATACTCTTAGGTCACCTTTCTAGTCTTCCTTGGCATGCCCTTAGACCCTCCATGCCTTAGTGAATCTTTTTACAAACATTTCACACTCTTAATCTATTAGTTTCACCATCTTTTATGAAACTTCACAATGACTTCATAATTATAGTAGCAATTTTCACGACCACCATGATAGTTTCATTTCTAGCACAATGGTCTTGCAACCACCATGATGGTTTTGAAACCATCTATCTGCTAAAAATAATAGTTTCACACGAGTTGGACAAAAAAGAGACTTTGAGTGTTTCATCTTCCTAGCTTGTCTTGTAATGTCACTCCCACTCTTATACTTTCGCAATGTCTCTTTATCTAACCCCCACACCTCTTAAGTTTTTTTTTCATTTAATTTGGTAATCTTCGAAGTCCTCTCTCTTAATTTTCAAGCTCTAGCTTCCCAAAGCCAAAACTCTACATCTTTCACCATTGAAGCCACCTCCATGTTGCCTTCCATTCCCTACAAAGTTTGACAAATTGGCGATCTTCTTAGCTCACCCCTCTCTATAGGTTCTACTCATACTTAGACTAGAGAAGCAATTGGTTGTAAGTGAATTGTAATATTGTGGATTGGTTTTAAGGACATTTATGTTTCTTTTTTAGGTTTTTAGTCAAATTTGCTCTGAATTTGTGGACATGTGGTGCATAGTCAAATAGATGTGTGTGTGTTATATTTGATTTCATAATAAGTTTGTTAGTGTTTTGGTTTTATTATATTAGTTATTGCCCTGTTTAGATTAGTTTATTCTCCATTTTATTTATTTGTGTGTTTTGCATGTTTTTTCATTACTTCAGTTTGTGAATTAGGTTTTTGAGGGATTTCAAGCTCCTCCCAATCATCCCAAACCTTTCTAGGGCCCTACAATTACATTACAATGTCTTTGTTCTTTCTCTCTTTGCTAGAAATTCACATTTCTAGTCTCTACTTATCTCAAACCTTTCAAAATGTGTACTATCACATGTTGGGGACTTTTCACTTCCCTTTATTTGCTTGAAACTCACATTTCTAGCCTCTTCCTTGTTGGATAGACCTTCTAGGGTCTTAAAATACTTGTTATTTTATTGTCCGCTATTCTTGCACAACCTCTTAAGCATAGAAGATCATCTTGCTACCTTTGTGAGAGCTTCTCAAAGCTTCTCTTTCGTTGTCACTATTTTGATATCCCACTAGCACATTGGATATACTTTTCTACACATCATACAGATTGTGTAGGTCATTTTCTAGCATTCTAAGGCTTTATTGTTTTCTACCCTACAATTGTGGCAACCTAAACACACTTAGAAACTAGTGTTAAACATTGTGCAAATTTATTGGTAATTGATTATTGGTTTAAACATGTTGCCAGTAGTCTTTCAAGGCATCTACTTTATTGTCCTTATCTTATTATGACATCTACTTGCTTATTTACACTCTTGGAAAACCTTTTAACACTTATGAATATTGCTCATTCATTGCAAAACATTGAGCAATCAATCTTACATTCATTTGGGCTTAAAAGGAACCCATTTTCCTATTGTTTTAAATATTTAATTATTTGGATAGAAGTATATAATCTTTATTATTAATTTCCTTTGAAGTATTTGAACATTACTATCATTTTGTTGGGTGAATATTTTGTCTTCAACTAACTGAAGGCAAAATGGTTATATCAACCACAATGTAATGAGATAAATCTCTCCTCTCAGCAAGGGGAGGTTCCCTATTAACTATTACAAACTTATTTACACTAAAACTAATTTCGGGGTGAAACCATGTCATCATTTCTCTTTTTTCAGAAATGTTGTTTACAATATAAAAGAACACTTTTACAATACAAATCAAAATAACCAAGAAACTCACGAGAGCACAAAGTCTATTGTTGCTCCTTTTGCTGATTTACAATTTGGAATCAAGTAGGACAAGGTGCAGCTCAAAGTCTTCACCGAATACTACGACAAAACATACGATCACAAAAGATAATAGCAGTTCAAAGTCTTTCCAATATCTTTTACTTCAAAACATAAAATCACAAGCTAAAGATAATTGTTGTAGCACAAAGTCTCCAAAATCAGCTTTAGAATATCTCCCAGATTATTCACACTCACACTACAATTTGATCAAGTAGATAAGATAGTATAAGGAAAAGGACATAAGAACAATTTCCAATACACTGCAAGTTATTCCAATGCAAAGATTGAACGATCACTTGCTCTTCTATTCACTTGATAAAATATGATTTACAATTTGAACACAAAGTCTCAAAATGCTCTTCAATTTGGCAGAGTTTCGCTTCAATAACTAAAAGCTGATAATTACAATGGGGGTCTGATGTAGAGGTAAAGGAAGAAAAACTCAGTCTCTCAATCTCATTCCTTCATAGACTATCCAAACCCCTAGTAGCCCTACTCAGAGGCTTTTTCTGACATAACTTTCTCTATACATCTCAAACCCAAAAATAACTTTACTTTTTAAATACCCTTTTCGATGGTTCACAACATACTCCATTCTTGGTGGTACCTATTTTGTAACATGTCCTTCAAATAATGATTGGTAATCTAAGTTTTAGGCCTAATTAGGCTTCTTGAAACAAACACTTCTTAATCACTATGTTAACTTCTTATCAAATAGTTTCTTCAAACTTGCATGGGAATTACATGGCATCCAAACAACATCCTAAATCAATTCCTTCAAGGGTTTTGTGACCATTCAACAAGGGGCATCTCTAAACCATACCAAACATGACCTTGACTGGACTGTTACAGTCTGCACTAACAGGACAGTGGCATAACTGAGTCCAAATCCCCTTGAGTCATCAAACCCACATTAAATAGGATTCACAAAATAGTTTGACAACTTTTACGAACATCTCCTTCCACACCCTTCTAGGGTTTATAAACTTTATTGGAACACAAAGTAGTCTCATAACCAGTCATGACTGTGACTGTAAAACTTAATCTTGACATGACAGACTTCATTAAGGGTGTCGACCTTCATCCATTTACCAATTCTAACCTGTAGGATATGAAAATATTTCACTTACTTCCTTTTACAAACTAATACCACCATGGGGAATGTTCAATCCATAAGTAAACAATCACAACCTTCAAGATTTCTGCCCTTTACCAGTCTCCCTTTACCAGTCTGTAGCAAACAGAATAGACTTAGAACATTATTAAATTCGATATAAACCTTGACCATCTGGTCTAAACACTTGTCATAAGAAAAATATAGTTTGTTTCACATCATTGGATTCATGTATGGACTCTTCATTCCATAAAACATCAAAAAAACTTCATTTAAACTGCTGACTATTACCCTAGATCAGGGTTTTGATAGTTTTTACTAAAAATGCAATATCTTATACAAAACTCCACCAATCTGCATGAAACAAAAAGGAAATGGAGGGTGATTGTTTATATCATCATTTTCAAAAACTTATACATGCATATGGGCCAGTACAGAGCCGTACACCTACAAAAATAGTACATTTCTGAGGAAATACACACAAAACAATGCCTTTATTGATTCAATCTTCAAACCTACAATCACCCACGAATTCTCAGAAGGTTACAAGGCCTTTTAAAGGCATTACAACTTGACTCTTCAGTTTCTAACTGACTTCTAACTTCCTACAAGAGAATCAAACCTTCATGACCTTTCATATTCCATATGTTGCATTGCAACTTTACATTTTATAAAAATGAACACAAGACTTGAACCTTAATGACCTAGACATATGTGAATTGGTCCAAATGACCTTGTTACAAGGTAGAAACATCAAAATTACATCAAACTTCAAAATTTCTCTATAGAAGCATGAAGATACTATGGTGCTCCTGCACCATACAACCAACCAACAAAGATTTCCAAGTCCCTTGGAAATGTAACAAAAAATCTTTTTCTACATCTCCTCTGGCTTTATCTTCAATCTTTTTAGTTTCAATCTTCCAATCTTCAGACTAATAGGAATGGTGACCAACCAACCAACAAATCAAACTACCATCTTCACAAAGCATCCTCAGGCTCCTTCTACTCCCATCAGTGGAGTACTCTTCAGGCTGCAGCCCCAAGTGCTTCTTTAGATGTCCACCCTACATGCTGCTTCACAACCAACCAACTCACCAAACCATTCATCTCACCCAACAGCAGATCCTGGTGATGCACCTACCACTCTCTCCTTAGTGGTTTCTCTCTGCACCCTTATCTAGCCTAATCTCTATGGGAGAATGGTCATGACAAACCTCATCTTGTCTGCCCACACACACAACCTCAGAAAACATCCTTCTGCAGCTAGATGGACCAAGCACCTACAACCAAACAACTTAGCAAACAAAATAATGGTCACCAACAAATTTTAACTCCTTATCTGCCTTCAGATACACAACACTTTACCCAGAGTTTTTGCTAGCTCTGATACCAATATGATGTAGAGGTAAAGGAAAAAAAACTCAGTTTCTCAATCTCATTCCTTCATAGACTGTCCAAACCCCTAGTAGCCCTACTCAGAGGCTTTTTCTGACATAACTTTCTCTATACATCTCAAAACCAAAAACAACTTTACTTTTCAAATACCCTTTTCCATGGTTCCCAACATACTTCATTCTTGGTGGTACCTATTTTGTAACATGTCCTTCAAATAATGACTGGTAATCTAAGTTTTAGGCCTAATTAGGCTTCTTGAAACAAACACTTCTTAATCACTATGTTAACTTCTTATCAAATAGTTCCTTCAAACTTCCATGGGGATTACATGGCATCCAAACAACATCCTAAATCAATTCCTTCAAGGGTTTTGTGACCATTCAACAAGGGGCATCTCTAAACCATACCAAACATGACCTTGACTGGACTGTTACAGTCTGTACTAACAAGACAGTGGCATAACTGAGTCCAAATTCCCTTGAGTCATCAAACCCACATTAAATAGGATTCACAAAATAGTTTGACAACTTTTACGAACATCTCCTTCCACACCCTTCTAGGGTTTATAAACTTTATTGGAACACAAAGTAGTCTCATAACCAGTCATGACTGTGACTGTCAAACTTAATCTTGACATGAAATACTTCATTAAGGGTGTCGAACTTCATCCATTTACCAATTCTAACCTGTAGGATATGAAAATATTTCACTTACTTCCTTTTACAGACTAATACCACCATGGGGAATGTTCAATCCATAAGTAAACAATCACAACCTTCAAGCTTTCTGCCCTTTACCAGTCTATAGCAGACAGAACAGAATTAGAACATTATCAAATTTGATATAAAGCTTGACCATCTGGTCTAAACACTTGTCATAAGAAAAATATAGCTTGTTTCACATCATTAGATTCATGCATGGACTCTTCATTCCATAAAACATCAAAGAAACTTCATTTAAACTGCTGACTGTTACCCTAAATCAGGGTTTTGACAATTTTTACTAAAAATGCAATATCTTATACAAAACTCCACCAATCTGCATGAAACAAAAAGGAAATGGAGGGTGATTGTTTATATCATCATTTTCAAAAACTTATACATGCATATGGGCCTGTACAGAGCCGTACACCTACAGAAAATAGTACATTTCTGAGGAAATACACACAAAACAGTGCCTTTATTGATTCAATCTTCAAACCTACAATCACCCACGAATTCTCAGAAGGTTACAAGGCCTTTTAAAGGAATTACAACTTGACTCTTCAGTTTCTAACTGACTTCTAACTTCCTACAAGAGAATCAAACCTTCATGACCTTTCATATTCCATATGTTGCATTGCAACTTTACATTTTATAAAAATGAACACAAGACTTGAACCTTAATGACCTAGACATATGTGAATTGGTCCAAATGACCTTGTTACAAGGTAGAAACATCAAAATTACATCAAAATTCAAATTTTATCTATAGAAGCATGAAGATACTATGGTGCTCCTGCACCAGGGTCCTCTTTATTTATGGGAGAAATTGAGAGCAAAAATAGGAAAATCCTAACTACTTTGACTTATTCAAACAAAAGAGTCCTATTTGATTTATGACTTCTTTTGTCTCATATGTAATTACATTTTAGAAAATTACACATGAGTATGTCCATAACAAAATTCAAATTACATATACAAAAATAAACTAAGGTATCAAAAAGGAACTTCAGCTTCCTCCATCATTCTTCTTTAGAAAGTTCTGATACATGGCCTGTATAGCTACCATTTCACATGCATCTGGCTTTGCTATGTTTTCTGAGATAGTGCGGGCCCAGAGAATTGCATCTTTCACTGTCTTTATCTCCTTCTCATGCTTGTCAAGGTTGTCCTTCAGGTTTTCAAAAGTTGAATGCTGATCATAGAGGTTATCCAAAGAAAGTAATGAGGGCACTTCATCTTCGAATTTCTATTGAACCATCTTCTCAAAGGAGCTTATCATTTCATCTGCTGAAAGGAACTTATGACCTTCACCTGTGAGAGTGCATGGGAGTTCTTCCAACCTGTGTAGAAGCATGACATCGTTGTCTTCACAGTTTTCACGAGATTGGCATAAGTCATCAAGTAAGCCTTTTATTATATTGATACAATGAACAAGAGACTCCTTAGTTCTAAGATATGATTCCCGATTTGAGATGACCCCAATGGTAATCAGATTCTTTATCTTAATCTTTTTCATCTCTATCCACTCCTCCAAGCTCTCTTCTTGATCCTACAGTTCTTGAGAAAGTAAGTCAACCATGTTACCAAGCTCAACTTTTGCTTTATCCATCTTTTCTTTTCTTTCTACAGTAGTTTTCAGCAGAACTCTTCCCTGTGCTAGCAACCGATCCACAATATCTCCTACCACTCTTCCTCTAGCCTGAGCTTTTTCCACTTTCTGAATCAGAGGACATTCTACAGTTACTGCCATGGGTTCCACAATTTCAGATGACTTTACTATTTTTTGAAGAACAACAACAAGTTGTTCTACTTTAGCTTTATATAGCTCTTTCTCCTTCTTGACTTCATCATATTTCTCAAGCAAGGTGCTGGCAGTAGTTTGAAAATCTGCCTTAATGCCTTCATGAGTTATCTTACCTAACTCAATCCTTGAGACAACATAATCATTCATATCAAAATTGTCAATAGTAGCATCCTCTGGTGGCTTGGCAATTTCTGCATATCTGATTCCTTTCTCATTGATAAGCCTAGAAACAGTCTTAGGCTTTTTCTTCAGAGTTTTTGACTTCAAAGGCAACAGCTTCTCTATATCAATTTCATCTAGTGAAATTGCTTGTTTTTTCCTCTTCGGGGTATATGTAGATAACCAAGGAGGAAGTACAAAAGCACCCACATTAGGAGAAGAATCAATCACTTGCTTAGTTGGGTCCATGCTTATTCCTGTTATTGTAACAATGGGACTGGTAGGAGTAAAAACAATAGTAGTATCAACAATCTTTTCAGAACTATCTAGAAAATGTTCTAACACAGTTTGTTCACCGATATCAAAAGACGTGGAAGACAAACTAGGAATGGACCTAGATGAATCAAACATTGTTCCAAAACTCATTCTTAATGAAGGGGGAGTATTATCAGAGGAAACAACCAAAATAGGAGAAATAGGAGTATTTGAAATTGTGGGAAAAACACTAGAAACAGGAACATGAAGCTGAGATTTAGAAACTTGGGACTCTAATGGAAGGTCCTTCTGTGGGGAAAGTTGTGAATCACCAAGTTTTTCCTATTCTACATTCTCATCTTGATCTTGTTTTGTTTCATCTTCCTCAGCAGGCTTTTCAGACATTTCTGCTTGCTGGGCATCCTTAGATTTCTCAATATTTTGTTGTTCAGTTTCAACATCCTCAACCTCCATCTACTCAACATCAGTGTCTTCAATACTAGATTCAGTACTATTAGAGGTCCCTGAAACCTCCTTCTTCTTCCCTCCCTTAGATACAAACTTGATTTTTGGCTTACGTGTTTTGGAGGAGGAAGGAGTGTCACTCTTGCTCTTGGTTCTGTTTTCTACTTTCTTACATGTTTTCTCCTGAACATCAGTCTTTGAACCTGTAAGAAATTCTTTCAAGCTGATCCCTTTGCTTTCCAACCATATGTTTGTGTTAGCCAAGATTGTCTGGAATCTTTTCCTTATAGAAGTCTCCTCTTTGACTGACCATTTGACCTCTGGAAGAGGTGAGACTTCAACATTTTCAGTATTATATTTGGGATCTAGAACATCTCCATCATCTTCCATTCCATCTAGAATATCTGCAAGGCCCACCTCTTCTATCTGACTCAAATGAAGTCTGGAAAAGTCTAACTTCCTGATCTCATTTTGTGTCCTGAGGTCAGCCCAAATATCTTCCACCATTGGCATGTGGAAAGTTGACTTTCTTTTGATTTTATCTTGTACCCTCCTAAAGTCAAAACAGTCCCTTTTCTTGAAAGTTTTCATGGTGACTAGTTGCATTTCAGAATCAACTATTTTTTCCTTGGTAGCTGACTAAACTAAGTACCTTCCAATTTCTATAGGAAACTTTATCCCTGATTTTTTCAGCTCCATTTGTTTATTATGTACCACAATCAGCTGCCTACATAATTTCATGAGAACAATCCGGTCACTGGGATATCGTGGAAGTATATAAGGGTAACCAAGATAATACCATACTCTGAGATATGTGAAAGTAGGAAACTGTAAGAACAAGCAGCCAAAAAAATTTACAACTTCCCAAGCTTCATCTGAAACCCTCTTCTAAACAAGCTCATTGTCCCATAAGCACATAAACACTGAAAAGAAAGCATCATTAACCCTACGGAAATGATGGATTGATCCTTTTAGAGTGATTTGAGGATAATACTCATACATGGGAACCAACCTCCTATCACCAACTTGAGTAAGACCAAGAAAACTTCTCATGCTTGCAGCAACATATATAAGATATGAGGTCATATAAAATTTGAATGTTGTGTTGACTCTCACCAACTACTCATGCAAAGCATTACTAATATGTTCTCCCGAGAAGATTTTTTGTGTGCCCCGGAGAATCACCTTGATGTATGTATACATCTATTCCTGAAACTTGGAGGAAGAAGGGAGTCCTCTAATACGACTCAAAAGTGTGATCAAGTCACAGACCTCCTCAACAAAGTCACTCCTCGGGAGATCCTTCAACCATCTGGTCAGATTACTCTGAGGAATCTTCAACCACTTATTGTTTATATACTTCCTTGCGGCTTCCACATCTATATCATAGTCTCTTTGCCCTTGAGCAAAATTAATTTGTCCAATATTTTCAATAGGAGGACACATGAAGATCTTGTCAAGAAATTCCGCATCTAATCTCATAATCACATTCCCTTGGGAATCTGTCACAGCCCTAGTATCCCTTTTGTAATGACTGGCCACCTAAAGAACAAACTCAGGGTTATGGGCAACAACTGGAAAAGAGGCAACCAAGTGAATGTTGCTATCAATGATCTTCTGCATGTGTCTGGAAGGATTTGTTTGTCTAGTTCTGTCCACAAACTCTGTCATATCTACATGCCCTATCTCCGTATCTTTGATTTCATCAACATTAGACTGTACTAAAGTGATAGGGAAGACCCCTTGGTATTTGTACTTCATAATTTTAGCTTTGGATGGAGACAGCTCTGACATCAGTTTTAAAGAGAAAACTAGAAACAATGTCTACCATAGATGTTTGTCAAAAACTGTAAAAAGCCATGATCTCACAGTTAGGGGAAAAATAGGTAAATTGGGATTACTGCAATTCGATGATCATGAACAGGGAAGCATGCATTGAAGGGCTTGAGTGCGCACAAATCGAGGTAAAAGGCGAAAGCAGGTTAACAAGCTTTGAAAGGCAAATTTTCCCCAGTGTTAGAAAAATTTAGGAAAATGTACATGGGTGGTGGATTTAACTGCTCCTGCATGGAGGACAAGTTATCTATCATGCAATGTTGGTGAAAAAGGCCGCCACTACATGTGTAAGGGAAGATATACATGTTTTAATGTAGGGGCAGTCAAAATGACCGCCCTTACATGAGGGAAAAATAACTTCTTTATATATGCAATGTCGGCGAAAATGCCCGCCAACACAGATTTGAGGAACTATGTATAGATGTCAGGTTGGTCATACTGACCGCTCTTGCACCTCTTTGTTGAAACATATTACATGTGTAGAAACAGTAAGTTTGACCGCTCGAACATGGAATAAAGTTTATTCAAGGTTTTGATGTAAGGACGACGAATTTTGCCGCCCTTACATAGGGTAAAATGACCAAGGTAAAGTGTATCGGTGACGAATTTAACTGCCGATGCACTATTTGATAAATGCAGAGGTAGGGGATCAAAAATACAAAACAACACAAGTTTAAAAGAGATTCGAATGAAGACACAGACGAGAAAGTTACAACTCATACGAAAATGAAAACTAGGAATTAAGAACAAACCCTAACAATGGTGATAAAACCTATAGAACATATAGTTTCAATCAATCCATAACAAAAAGAAAACTTAAAAGAATAACAAACCCATTCAATACATATAAAACCCTAGTTTTAAAATAGAAACAAAATGAAAATAAAGACTTACCTCTAACGATAAACTGGAACCCTAAACGCAACCACGGAGACCCAAAATCCACCCAAATCTAAATTTTGCGCGATCAAACAGTCTCAAGGAGGTATCACAGTTTGTTTGTGGTTTCAAAAATAAGAAATTAACAAACAAAATGGATTAAAGAGATTAAAAAGGTTTAAATCGAAAGCATTAACCCCAACATGAGTAGCATTAAATGCCACTGTAGTTCAAAGATCCCGGTGAGATATGCTTCATCGGTCAAAATGACCGCTTCTACATATTAAAGTTCAACATGTATGAGCGGTGGATTCAACCGCTTAAGCATATGCAAAATTGACAAGAGGCATGCATGGGCGGCGGATTTAACCTCCCCTACATGTGAAGAAGGAAACAAGTCAAATATGTATAAGCGACAATTTTGGCCGACATCGCACATTAAAACATTAATGATATGTAAGAGCGGTAATTTGACTGCTTATGCACATTATGACTTAAAAACTTACTAACACCCTAAAAATGATCAAAATTGATATTTTGATCGATTTGCAACCTAATCAATTTTCACGAATTTTGAAGAATCGACTTAAGGAAATGTCGCAAACTATTCCAGGATGTCAGATGACTTCGCATGAGGCCAAGAAGGCTTGTATCAATTTGCGAACTTAGAGTGTAGGCTACAAAACGGACAAGTTTTGCAGGGGTTGTCTACAAAAATGAGCGTAGCTAATTTTGAGAACATCAGCTGGCTCTAACTGGGGAACTTCCTTCAATTGAACTTTGAAATGATCAAAGGGAGAAGAATCCAGTCTCTAAGTGCCTTCATCCATGCCATTGGGCCATAGAGTCAATCTACCAAAAAGAAAAAGACACAAAAGACTAAACAAAAATGAAAAATAAAAACACAAGACTATACAAATGTATAAATGAACTTATCTGATACTTCAAGGATTGAAGTGCTTCAGATGTTGCCCACTATGAGGCAGCAAGAATGGTGTTCCATCAAGATAGTCCAACAAGAAGCTATTTTCACCACAAAGTTGATGAATGACGAACAGGCCTCTCCATAGGGAATCAAACTTCCCATGCATCCCTTTTGGTTCTCACCTCTTGTCCTATAACAAGATTTGATCTCCAATTTGAAACTCACGAGCCTTCGCCTTCTTGTCAAAGAGCTTCTTCACCTGACTTTGATGTTCAGCAATATGGTCTACTACCATAGCTCACTAGTCTTCAAGTTTAGTGAGGTACATGATTCTTTTGTCAATAGAACTTTCAAAAGTTCTATCTTCTACTGCCTTTGCCAACTTCAATGTTGGCAACTCCAAAGTAATAGGTATCTCTGCATTTAGACCATACAGAAGCTAAAACGGTGACATACCTATTGCTCTTTTGGGGGTAATCCTGTCTGCCCATAAAGCATCAAACAACGCTTTATGCCAAGTTCTTTGATTATCTTCTACCAGTTTCCACTTCAGAAGTAGCATGCTTTACTGGGATGGCCTCCACCCACTTGGTAAAATAATTAGTTGCAGTGAGAACAAAGTTGTGTCTCATACTTGACAGTGGGTTCATAGCACCAATGAAGTCAATGCCCCATTGCTGAAAAGGTTCTTCAATCACAACTGGCTTGAGAGGTAATGTAGCCAACTTAGGCCTTCCAACGAACTACTGACATAACTCACACCTACGTACCCAATTGTACGCATCCTAAAATAGTGTGGGCCAATAGTACCTAGCCCGCAGAATCTTATGAGCCGTCACAGGTGCAAAAAAATGTCCTCCACAAGCTAAATTGTGAAAAGACTCCAGAAGTCTATTTTGTTGTGTTTTATCCACACAACGGAGAAAAACTCCATCAAGGCTTCTTTTATACAAACCATTGTCCCACAAGACATAGTTCGCAACCTTCAATTTGATAGTTCTTTTCTCCTTATAGGATAGATGAGAAGGACACTCACCATAAGTGAGAAAATGAGCAATATTTGAATACCACTCATCTGTAGTAGTGACTAAAAGAACAGTTGGCCTATCCTCAACTTCTTCTTCATCTCTTGTCTCTTTTGGTACATTGTCGGCAATCAACTGACACAAACCTCTGCCATGCACAAGCTTGGTAGGTTTGATATCAAGATCCAACTCTTGAATCTTGGCAATCCAATTGCCTCTTTTGGTTCCAAACTCCTGTTGAGTCAGGATCGACTTCACTATTGTGTCGGGCACCAAAACAGCAGTGTGTGAATTCAAAATATAAAACCAGAAATGCTTTACCGCCTTGACCACGACATAAGCATGTTTCTCCATATTTGAGTATTTCAATTCATGAGCCTTTAGAGGACAACTCATAAATGAAATGGGAGATTCCACACCTTCTTCATTCTGCTGAACAAGAATGGCTGAAAGCATATGCTTAGAAGCATAACTGTATACTATGAAATCCTTGGTATAATCAGGACAAACTAGAACCGGAGCATGAGCTATGGCCCTCTTGATGTCCTCAAATGCTGCTTTACCTTCTGCATTCCAACAAAAAGTAGTCTTACCCTTCATCATGTTGACAATGTGATAGAGTTTCTTTGCGAATTTTGGAATGAATCTCCGCAAAAATTCACCTTTCCGAAGAAAGAGTGAACTATAGTCTTACTAGCAAGCAAAGTAAGATTTTGGATGGACTTGACTCTTTCGAAGTCAATTTTAGTGCCTTCTCGGGACACAATGTGACCGAGAAGCTTACCTTCTGTAACCCCAAAAACTGATTTCTTAGGGTTAAGAGAAATACCATTTTATCGACATCTTTCCAGCACCTGTCGCAAATGATATGCATGATCTTGACGTTGTTTGGAGAAAACAGTCAAGTCATCAAGATATACCACAATGAATTTCCCCATCTCATCTCTGAAAGCGAGGTCCATTGCTCTCTAGAAAGTAGTGCCAGCATTGATCAAACCAAACAGCATCCTGCGGTATGCAAACGTGCCCCAAGGTGTTGTGAAAGTAGTCTTGTACTGATCTGCTTCACTAACCTCTACTTGATTATATCCTAAAAAATTGTCTAACATAGATAGCACTCCAAACCAGTTACAGTTTGCAACACTTGGTCCATGATGGGTAGGGGGTAGTTATCCTTTAGAGAAGACTGGTTGAGATTCCTGAAATCAACACAAATACTGATTTCTCCGTTCTTCTTTCTTATAGGAACAATATTCGCGATCCAAGTAGAATGATGAATAGGAACGATTATTTTGGCATTCAACATTTTCTGAATCTCAGAAAGAATAGTACCTGATATTTTGGGATTATATTGCCTCTGTTTCTGCTTGTGAGGAAATGACCCAACTTCGAGAGGGATTTCGTGTTGAATCTCCTTAGGCCTGAAAGACTTCAGATCATCATAAGAATATGCCAAGACATCAATGTAATGGTGAAGGAGTGTAGTGAACTTGAATTTCTCGTCGGCAGTGCAACACTTCCCAATGTTGACCATTTTGGGATCTGCCTCAGAACTTAAATTTACTTGTTCAAATTCCATAGATGAACTTGAATCAAGTTGTTGCTGTTGTTTTACATATCTGTCATGCTTATCAAATAGCTTTTCTAGAGAAACTAAACCTTTTGGAATCTTATTCCCTTTTAGTTGAAGAAACTCTTCACCAGTTTATGAATCTATTTTGGAAACGTATTCCCGTGGTGGAGATTCACTACCTTCAAAATAGAGCTCATCAAAGCTATTCGTCTTTTCCAAGAAAGCTATGATTTGATTATCACCATTGAACACCTGCCAATGGTCAGCATTATCTGGTACACTTGGTCAGAAAACCAACTCAATTGTGTACTTGTTACCTTTGAAGTCCTTATGGGGAACCATAAGAGTTGCGGAAACAACTAATGAATCTGCACGATCATTAAACTCTCTAGCACCATAGAAATATCAAAAGTGTCAAAACCTTCAATACAATCCCATACCCGATTGCGATAATGCCTAAACCTTTCATTTTTGGTCTGATATAAATTTCTCACTTGGCAAACAACTAGTTCCGCATCTCCTTGAGCATGAAGATTTTTAATACCTTTAACCTGAGCAGCTTCCATACCGAGTAATAATGATTCATACTCCGCGGTATTATTGGTATTGTCAAATTGCAGCTTGTATGAGAAAGGGAAGATATCACCTTGTGGAGATATTAGAACAATTCTGGCCCCAGAACCGGTAGAAGAACAACTGCCATCAAATTCTAAAACCCAAACCTCATTAGAATTTGATTTTTTGGGATTTCTTTGACCAGAAGATTCCTCTTCATCAGTGAAGGAAGAATCTGGCATCACTATACTTTCATCTGAATACTCTTTTGATTCTCCATCTAAATTGTTTGAATCTTCATCAGATGAACTGGAAAGATTTTCCGTGGATAAGAAATAGCTACCCATACCTGAAGACTCGAACAAAATCTGAGCTTTCAGGTTTTCAGTTTGGGTGACTATGTATTTCACTTCCTTCTCAGGAAGCAACTTTTACATGACTCCTTTTACAGGTATCCTGGCTTCAGACAGATCCATGTTCAACTCTCTACCTACATCTTTACAGAAGTTATGCCCAAGCAAAATGCCATAAGAAGCTGGAACATCAGCCACTAGGACAATCATCTTGATCCTCTTGTCCGGAAAGGCCGCAAATACAAATTGGGCATCCTTGATTTGACCCAATAACGGCACTTGCTTATTTTCCGTGGAGAAACATCTCCCAAAGGTCTTGGTTAAGGTGAGACCAAGGGCGTCCGCCACCTTAGCAGGCATGACATTATCAGAAGCCCCGAAGTCTATTATACAATTGCTTAACTTATGACCATTGACCAATAGAGAAACATAGAAAGGTTCTATTTTCCTTGGAGAAACAAGGGGAGTAGTGACTAAATTATTTTGGGTAAATTTGTTTTTAGAGGAGTCATGGGTGGTTTTGGAAGAATCTTGCCCTGTAGGGGCAGCCTTATTTTTCACATATTTAGCTAACCTATCAAACTGTTCAAGGTTAGCTTGTAAGTACTCCACCTCAGACATTTGGATCTTGGTTTTCCTAGCATGATCTATAATATCAAAAACCTGAAATGAACTAGATACAGAGGACGAAAATCCATCATTCTGGGCTTTATTCAGGGTAGTACTGGTCTGAGGAACAGAAGCAGGAGAGATAGGATGGTTAGGTGAACTTACTTGTTTATTAGCAACTGGGTCCTTTGATTGAAAAGGCAACGAAGTTCCCCATTTGGCAATGGAGATAACCGGCTGAGGTTCCTCTCTTGTCTTTCCTTTATCAACTTGTTGATTTGGCTAATTTTGGGACCTTGTAAAAACATCATATGCTCCATCATACACTTCTCCTTCTCTTTCCGCTTTATCTTGGTAATTCAAAAAACTAATAGTAGAGTCGCTAGTTAACTCTTCTTCTCCTTCTGTAAAGAGGTTAGCATTATTCTCCTGATCCAAATCAGGTTGGTAGGAATTGTCATTTTCTGCTTCATAATAGCCAATTGCTGAGTTGACCAGTGCTGCTTCAATGGCGAGCTTCCCCTAGGTAGGAGGAAGACGATTTGGTTGCCCTTGATTTTTGGCAATGTTGCTTTGGTATGAATGATTGGGAAATGTTCTCCTTGGTATATCCCTATAGGAGGAGCGGACATACCTTGAGACATTTGTTTCTTCAGAGCTAGCATTTCATTCGCTAGCTTTTGCACCATAGGATCCGTGGTGCTCGTGGAAGAATTATCAGCAGAGGACTGACCTCTGTTTCTGTTAGAATCTCTTCTGATCTTACCCACAAGGATAAGATAGTCTTCCACCTCTGTAGCCAAAGTTTGGGCTGCGGGAAGATCAACAGGACCAGCCCGTCTTAGCAGAAAGCTTACCTTAGGAAGTTGAGTATTGACGAAAAAGTAGTTGAGATTCTCTGCCGTTGGTTGAGCGGATGTTGGAATCCTGTTTCTCAGCTTATTGAACTTAGCGATGAAGTCTCACATGGGTTCATGAGGCTCTTTCTTCATCTATGTGAGCTGAGCCAATAAGGCATATGCATCTTCTATAGGCTTGAACCTAGCCTCAAACTTGGTTTTGAGGGTATTCCAATCAGTTATAGTTTGGGCCTGGAGATGGTAGAACCAATCTGCAACAGCACCTGATAATATTTCCACAAAAAGTCTTACTGCTACGTCTTCATGTTCCACACCTATTACACCGCAGGCTATGCAGAAAGTTGCAATGTGTTCATCCAGGTGGACTTTCCCATCGCCATAGAACTTAGGAAAATTCTTCCTCGAACTACGAAGTAGTTCATGCAATGGTGGAGTTATGTTCAAAGGACCGAAAGTGTTACCCCAAGGGCCTTGAGCTACCATGGTGCGCTGATTAAAGGGTGGGATAACAAACCTCTGTAGAATACGAATAGACAAAACTCTGTTAGTACTAGAACTAGAAGCTTCACCTGGTATTGGAGACCTGGCGTTAGTAGGAGGAAAAATCCTAGTTCGCTGAAGTCGAGGTCGTGGAGGCAAAAGACCAAAGTTATTTTGCTACATCAACTCAAATACAGGATCAATAATACCTTGACCTCTCTTGCTTCTTGTATACCGTGAGTCTGCCAGAATGCAATGTACTCAACAAAATTTTGAAAACAACTTGAAACAATGGAAAAGAACTATAGTGCTTTAACTCAGAGCGTGAGGCTTCAAGTTGCGCGTTCCTTCCCCATTAGAGTCACCAAAAACTGTTGGGTGAATATTTTGTCTTCAACTAAGTGAAGGCAAAATGGTTATATCAACCACAGTGTAATGAGATAAATCTCTCCTCTCAACAAGGGGAGGTTCCCTATTAACTATTACAAACTTATTTACACTAAAACTAATTTCGGGGTGAAACCATGTCATCCATTTCTCTTTTTTCAGAAATGATGTTTACAATATAAAAGAGCTCTTTTACAATACAAATCAAAATAACCAAGAAACTCACAAGAGCACAAAGTCTATCGTTGCTTCTTTTGCTGATTTACAATTTGAATACAAGTAGGACAAGGTGCAGCTCAAAGTCTTCACTGAATACTACGACAAAACATACGATCACAAAAGATAATAGTAGTTCAAAGTCTTTCCAATATCTTTTACTTCAAAACATAAAATCACAAGCTAAAGATAATTGTTGTAGCACAAAGTCTCCAAAATCAACTTTAGAATATCTCCCAGATTATTCACACTCACACTACAATTTGATCAAGTAGATAAGATAGTATAAGGAAAAGAACATAAGAACAATTTCCAATACACCTCAAGTTATTCCAATGCAAAGATTGAACGATCACTTGCTCTTCTATTCACTTGATAAAATATGATTTACAATTTGAAAACAAAGTCTCAAAATGCTCTTCAATTTGGCAGAGTTTCGCTTCAATAACTAAAAGATGATAATTACAATGGGGGTCCTCTTTATTTATAGGAGAAACCGAGAGCAAAAATAGGAAAATCCTAACTACTTTGACTTATTCAAACAAAAGAGTCCTATTTGATTTATGACTTCTTTTGTCTCATATGTAATTACATTTTAGAAAATTACACATGAGTATGTCCATAACAAAATTCAAATTACATATACAAAAATAAACTAAGGTATCAAAAAGGAACTTCAGCTTCCTCCATCATTTTTCTTTAGAAAGTTCTGATACATGGCCTGTATAGCCATTTCACATGCATCTAGCTTTGCTGTGTTTTCTGAGATAGTGCGGGTCCGGAGAACTGCATCTTTCACTGCCTTTATCGCCTTTTCATGCTTGTCAAGGTTGTCCTTCAGGTTTTCAAAAGTTGAATGCTGATCATAGAGGCTATCCATAGAAAGTACTGAGGGCACTTCATCTTTGAATTTCTGTTGAACCATCTTCTCAAAGGAGCTTATCATTTCATCTGCTAAAAGGAAATTATGACCTTCACCTATGAGAGTGCATGGGAGTTCTTCCAACAAGTGTAGAAGCATGACATCGTTGTCTTCACAGTTTTCACGAGCTTGGCATAAGTCATCAAGTAGGCCTTTTATTATATTGATACGATGAACAAGAGACTCCTTAGTTTTAAGATATGATTCCTGATTTGAGATGACCCCAATGGTAATTAGATTCTTTATCTTAATCTTTTTCATCTCTATCCACTCCTCCAATCTCTCTTCCTGATCCTGTAGTTCTTGAGAAAGTAAGTCAACCATGTTATCAAGCTCAGCTTTTGCTTTATCCATCTTTTCTTTTCTTTCTATAGTAGTTTTCAACAAAACTATTCCCTGTGCTAGCAACCTCTCCACAATATCTCCCACCACTCTTCCTCTAGCCTGAGATTTTTCCATTTTCTGAATCAGAGGATCTTCTACAGTTACTGCCATGGGTTCCACAATTTCAGATGACTTTACTATTTTTTGAAGAACAACAACAAATTTTTCTGCTTTAGCTTTATACTGCTCTTTCTCCTTCTTGACTTTATCATATTTCTCGAGCAAGGTGCTGGCAGTAGTTTGAAAATCTGCCTTAATGCCTTCATGAGCTAACTTACCTAACTCAACCCTTGAGACAACATAATCATTCATATCAAAATTGTCAATAGTTGCATCCTCTGGTGGCTTGGCAATTTTTGCATATCTGATTCCTTTCTCATTGATAAGCCTAGAAACAGTCTTAGGCTTTTTCTTTAGAGTTTTTGACTTCAAAGGCAACAACTTCTCTATATCAATTTCATCTAGTGAAATTGTTTGCTTTTTCCTCTTCGGGGTATATGTAGACAACCAAGGAGGAAGTACAAAAGCACCCACATTAGGAGAAGAATTAATCACTTGCTTAGTCGAGTCTATGCTTATTCCTGTTATTGTAACAATGGGATTGGTAGGAGTAAAAACAACAGTAGTATCAACAACCTTTTCAAAACTATCTAGAAAATGTTCTAACATAGTTTGTTCACCGATATCAAAAGACAAGGAAGATAAACTAGGAATGGACCCAGATGAATCAAACACTGTTCCAAAACTTGTTCTTAATGAAGGGGGAGTATTATCAGAGGAAACAACCAAAATATGAGAAATAGGAGTATTTGAAACTGTGGGAAAAACACTAGAAACAGGAACATGAAGCTGAGATTTAGAAACTTGGGACTCTGATGGAAGGTCCTTCTGTGGGGAAAGTTGTGAATCACCAAGTTTTTCTAGGTCTACATTCTCATCTTGACCTTGTTCTATTTCATCTTCTTCAGCAGGCTTTTCAGACATTTCTACTTGCTGGGCATCCTTAGATTTCTCAATATTTTGTTGTTCAGTTTCAACATCCTCAACCTCCATCTGCTCAACATCAGTGTCTTCAATACCGGATTCAATAACATTAGAGGTCCCTGTAACCTCCTTCTTCTTCCCTCCCTTAGATACAAACTTGATTTTTGGCTTACGTGTTTTGGAGGAGGAAGGAGTGTCACTCTTGTTCTTGGTTCTGTTTTCTACTTTCTTACTTGTTTGCTCCTGAACTTCAGTCTCTAACCCTGTAAGAAATTCTTTCAAGCTGATCCCTTTGCGTTCCAACCATATGTTTGTGTTAGCTAAGATTGTCTGGAATCTTTTCCTTATAGAAGTCTCCTCTTTGACTGACCATTTAACCTCTGGAAGAGGTGAGACTTCAACATTCTCAGTATTATATTTGGGATCTAGAACATCTCCATCATCTTCCATTCCATCTGGAATATCCGCAAGGCCCAGCTCTTCTATCTGATTCAAATGAAGTCTTCAAAAGTCTAACTTCCTGATCTCATTTTGTGTCCTAAGGTCAGCCCAAATATCTTCCACCATTGGCATGTGAAAAGTTGACTTTCTTTTGATTTTATCTTGTACCCTCCTGAAGTCAAAATGATCCCTTTTCTTGAAAGTTTTCATGGTGACCAGTTGCATTTCAGAATCAACTGTTTTTGCCTTGGTAGCTGACTGAACTGAGTACCTTCCAATTTCTACAGGAAACTTTATCCCTATTTTTTTAGCTCCATTTGTTTATTATGTACCACAATCAGCTGCCTACATAATTCCATGAGAACAATCCAGTCACTGGGATATCGTGGAAGTATATAAGGGTAACCAGGATAATACCCTACTCTGAGATATGTGAAAGTAGGAAACTGTAAGAACAAGCAGCCAAAAGAATTTACAACTTCCCAAGCTTCATCTGAAACCCTCTTCTAAACAAGCTCATTGTCCCATAAGCACATAAACAATGAAAAGACAACATCATTAACCCTACGGAAATGATGGATTGATCCTTTTAGAGTGATTTGAGGATAATACTCATACACGGGAACCAACCTCCTGTCACCAACCTGAGTAAGACTAGGAAAACTTCTCATGCTTACAGCAACATATACAAGATATGAGGTCATATAAAATTTGAATGTTGTGTTGACTCTCACCAACTGCTCATGCAAAGCATTACTAATCTGTTCTCCCTAGAAGATTTTTTGTGTGCCCCGGAGAATCACCTTGATGTATGTATACATCTATTCCTGAAACTTGGAGGAAGAAGGGAGTCCTCTGATATGACTCAAAAGTGTGATCAAGTAATAGACCTCCTCAACAAAGTCACTCCTCGGGAAATCCTTCAGCCATTTGGTTGGATTACTCTGAGGAATCTTCAACCACTTGCTGTTTATATACTTCCTTGCGGATTCCACATCTCTATCATAGTCTCTTTGCCCTTGAGCAAAATCAACTTGTCTAATATTTTCAATAGGAGGACACATGAAGATCTTGTCAAGAAATTCTGCATCCAATCTCATAATCATATTCCCTTGGGAATTTGTCACAGCCCTAGTATCCCTGTTGTAATGGTTGGCCACTTGAAGAACAAACTTAGGGTTATGGGCAGCAATTGGAAAAGAGGAAACCAAGTGAATGTTGTTGTCAATGATCTTCTGCATGTGTTTGGAAGGATTTATTTCTCTAGTTTTTTCCACAAACTCTATCATATCTTCATGGCCTATCTCCGTATCTCTGATTTCATCAACACTAGACTGTACTGAAGTGACAGGGAAGACCCCTTGTATTTGTACTTCATAATTTTAGCTTTGGATGGAGACGGCTCTGACATTAGTTTTGAAGAGAAAACTAGAAACAACGTCTACCACAGATGTTTGTCGAAAACTGCAAAAAGCCATGATCTCACAGTTAGGGGAAAAATGGGTAAATTGGGATTACTGTGATTCGATGATCATGAACAGGGAAGCATGTGTTGAAGGGCTTGAGTGCGCACAAATCGAGGTAAAAGGTGAAAGCGGGTTAGCAGGCTTTGAAAGGCAAATTTTCCCCAGTGTTAGAAAAATTCAGAAAAATGTGCATGGGCGGCGGATTTAACCGCTCCTGCATGGAGGACAAGTTATCTATCATGCAATGTTGGTGAAAATGGCCGCCACTACATGTGTAAGGGAAGATATACATGTTTTAATGTAGGGGAGGTCAAAATGACCGCCCTTCCATGAGGAAAAAATAACTTCTTTATATATGCAATGTCGGCGAAAATGCCTGCCAACGCATATTCGAGGAACTATGTATAGATGTCAGGTCGGTCATACTAACTGCTCTTGCACCTCTTTGTTGAAACATATAACACGTGTAGAAATGGTAAGTTTGACCGCTCAAACATAGAATAAAGTTTATTCAAGGTTTTGATGTAAGGACAGCGAATTTCGCCGCCCTTACATAGGGTAAAATGACCAAGGTAAAGTGTATCAGTGACGGCTTTAACCGCTGATGCACTATCCGATAAATGCAGAGGTAGGGGATCAAAAATACAAAACAACACAAGTTTAAAAGAGATTCGAAGACACAGATAGGAAAGTTACAACTCATACGAAAATGAAAACTAGGAATTAAGAAGAAACCCTAACAATGGCGATAAAACCTATAGAAGATACAGTTTCAATCAATCCATAACAAAAAGAAAACTTAAAAGAATAACAAACCCATTCAATACATATAAAACCCTAGTTTTAAAATAGAAACGAAACGAAAATAAAGACTTACCTCTAACAATAAATCAAAACCCTAAACGCAACCACGGAGACCCAAAATCTACCCAAATCCAAATTTCGCGTGATCAAACGGTCTCAAGGAGGTATCATAGTTTGTTTATGGTTTCAAAAATAAGAAATTAACAAATGAAATGGATTAAAGCGATTTAAAAAGGTTTAAATAGAAAGCATTAACACCAACACGAGTAGCATTAAATGCCACTATAGTTCAAAGATCCAGACGAGATATGCTTCATTGGTCAAAACGACCGCTTCTACATATTAAAGTTCAACATATATGAGCAGTAGATTCAACCACTTAAGCATATGCAAAATTGACAAGAGGCATGCATGGGGGGCGGATTTAACCTTCCCTACATGTTAAGAAAGAAACAATTCAAATATGTATAAGCGACAATTTTGGCCGAAATCGCACATGAAAACATTAATGATATGTAAGAGCAGTAATTTTGACCACTTATGCACATTATGACTTAAAAACTTACTAACACCCTAAAAATGATCAAAATTGATATTTTGATCGATTTGCAACCTAACCAATTTTCACAAATTTTGAAGAATCGACTTAAGGAAATGTCGCAAACTATTCCAGGATGTCAGATGACTTCGCACGAGGCCAAGAAGGCTTGTCTCGATTTGCGAACTTAGAGTGTAGGCTATGAAACGGACAAGTTTCGTAGGGGTTGTCTACAAAAATGAGCGTAGCTGATTTTGAGATCAACACATTTATTACTCATTGAAAATTAGTTTTTCTAACACATTGGCATACTAGGTTACATACTAGCTTGCATCCTAGACTACACTGCTCTTATTAGCATATCATCTAAATAATCAAAACATTGTTTTCTTTCCCTCATCCATTAGTTATTAATTTCATTAGCAAAAGCCCATATAGGGAAATCTCACATTAGAAATTGCATACATCTTAGTTGTGTTTCATTTAGGCAAGTTTTTCCTTACCACATCTTTTGGCTAGTAAACATTCTATATAAAACACACAAAAACATTAAAACATTAGAAAACCCAAAAATGGTAGATTCCCATTGCATCCCCGTACACCCGTGTGCCTTGGGATCCCTTTGAAGATCACCAAGGAATTGCAAAAAGGCATTCTCCCTCCCTCCTTAGTTGATATATTTCTCAAATTTATTAATGAAATCAAAGGAAAGAATATAGAGCCTATCATACCACTAGCATTGAGGCTTAATCCTTAGACTTGACCTAGAGATGATCTTTTTAGTAGAACCTTATATCATACCTTTATGTTTCCTCACAAGAATCTTGAGCATTCTTGAATTATCCATAGGTTTCTTATCTTGGTCTTAGTTCCCTAGTGTGACTTGTTTAGGATTGATGCAATTCGTAAAATGCACCTAGTGAACCCTATTTTTTTCAAGAAACTAGATACAAATTCTATTCTCATTTTGTGAAGCTAACTCAACTTGGCTTAACATGATTCACGTTGATGACTCTTTCTAAGGTCTCTTAGTGTGTGGTCCTAAAGCCTCAGATTTGGGTACTTCTTCGAATCTCCATCTAGAACTTTCTGGCTTGCTTTGGCACCACCCCAAGAAGTTGCACAATGTGGGATCCCCTAGAGGATTTCTTGCATATGCAGAGGTTCCACCACATAACCCTTTTTTTGGTAAGCTTTTGATTTCAAACATTTGTTCCCATCAATGTAGGACCATGTGATGGGAATGAAAAATGCCCCCAATTTCACCCCCATGTGTGACGACAAGTTGTGAAGGGTGGCCATGTGCCAAATGTCATCATTGTGATAAATGTTATGTTTAAGATGTGTGTACTAAGTAGCAACATAATAAAAACATTGTGCAATATCATCAAAAGAGTCATATAATGTGTCATGTAAGACATGCTCATGTGCAAATGGCATAACATATGTGTAAAAGGTAGCACCATGACATACTCGTGAAAAAAGTGTATATAAAGATTGTGCCTAATGTTTTCCTCCAATGTGAGGAAAAGCATGGGTAAAAGGAAGATGACCTTATACCAAAGATAATCATGTGTATGAAACAACATATAAGAATGTAAACAATATCATCACATAAGTGGAAAATATTAACTATGTCTTGTAGAATGTGCTCATGTGGGCATGACATAAGCATAGTGGTGTAAGAATGTAATCATGAAAGTACCACAGAAAATATTGTGGAAAAGTATGATAAAACATGTAAGAGTATGGTATAACATTAGATGTAGTTTGTTCTCCAAAAGGAAAGAATTAGTTGACTTGAAAAATAGCATCATCCCCAAGTGGTGTGTAAGTAAATGTCAAGTGTTATAAGTAAAAGAGAGACAAAAATAAGAGTGAATGTGAAATAGGAAAAGCACAAGAAATGGGATGTAAGCAAAAGGTCAAAGAAAATCATGGAAAAAGAGAAGATCAAGGAGAAGAAGAATCACAACAATTATTTAGTCAAAAAGCTCAAATAAGCTAGATGTAAAAAGAGAAATGATCAATGAGGAGGATCACAATGGCTATGGCTTAAAAAAATCCAATCATAAAATCAAAACACACAAAAAAGAGGTACGAATATAGAAAGTCCTGAAATAGGTTCAACATGAATGAAATTGTGTAGGACATTTCATTGATTTGCATTATTTCAAATCCATAGGAAAAGTACAAGGGAAAATAGAAAACAAAAGGAATGTTCATGGCCACTTGTGTCAACATGCACCATTAAAGGTGGCTTTGTGCCATCCACTTATTAGCTATGAACACAAGGAAGCAACATCAAAGTGAAAGGAAGAAAAGAACGAAAACACATGAAATCATATCAAAGTATGAGTAAAAGTGTATAAGGACATGATCAACCTATGGATTGGGTGTATGCATGATGATTCAATAAATCTTCATCCTCCCAATCACTGATTGTAAACTCACTAAGACCAACCATTTGAGATGAACCCAAATCATCACGTAAAGTAGGCCCCTTAATAAATGTGTGCTAAAGGAACAATTTTATATTTAGGTTTTGGTGTCCATATTTGCTTTTATTTTATTATAAATGATTCCTTGATTGTTGCATTATTAGACTTGGATTTAGTTATATATTGCTATTTTTTCTTTGGTGTTGTCAAGATGGTATTCTTAGAGATATTGATATTCAATACAATTATCCTTATTTTTTGATGACCATTTCCTTTCTCTCTTGTTGATTTTTGAGGCAGTTGTATACATTATAGAGGATATCATGTCTTTCATGAGGTTGTTCCTTTAACTTAGGCATAAATATATCAATGGTAAAATTGGTATGCTTCGAACAAGGTTAGTATGGATCTCTTGGCATTGAGACAACTTTCCGATCATCAATGGAGTTTACACATTGACATAAGATGGAAGAAATAACCTAGTATTGTTCTATATATGGTCTACTCAAAATAATATGAAATTAATCTAAAATTTAGGAATGATATGAAAGAGAAAGGGATCCTCCCTTTAGTGAATTGTTAATTTGAGGATAATACAACCTGTTATGCCTTACATGATGTCATTAGAATATTTTAAAGGAACTTCAGAATGTGAATACTAATTCTATTGTAAGTGATGATTGAATAAAAATCTTCAATGCGTACATTGAAGTGGCATCTAGGATCAACCATAAATCCTTTGATGTGCCAATATGCTATATACACTCTAATGTAGAGCAACCTGTAGTATCCATTGTTAAGTATTTCATCATGAGAAAATGTTATGGATAAAGAGGAAGATACATTAGATTCCTCATCAATAACCTCGACAAATTACTCATAAGGTTCTAATGGTGTGTTTAATATCTCTTCTTTCATTTCTTCATCTTCCATAAGAGTTAACACTTGATTAGATTGATCATGTCGCAAAAATTGATTTGTGTAAATTTCAAGATTTTGGTTAGCAGGAGCAATAAATTTGATGCCCTATCATTTATTCCTTCCATATCAATGTATCTTTGTTTTTAAACCCAAGCATGTTTGTGTATCATGACCATTGACTCTATGGTATTCACAAAATGATTGAGTCAAAATCTATAAGCACATAAGTTGAGGTATCCAATGGTAGAATAGGTGGTAGCATAATCATATTTTCCCCTAAAATCTTTTTGAATACAATATCAAGGGGATTGTGAAGTCTTGTAAATTTCCTTTGCATTTGTAGTCTTATAGTAATAATATTTGAAGCTACTTTTCCATTATTAAAATGATTTACATTGGACTTAGAATCTTGGTTGTGGAAGGAACGATTACTACCCTTTTTGAAAGTATTTTTTCAATTGATGTTTTTAAGCATAAGATGGTGAAGATGAAGAGGCATCAGATGAACCATAACTTAGAAGATTAACATCTAGTAATTTGAGCTCACAGTTTCCAAAACTTGCACAAATATTTGAAAAGGTAGCATAATTATTGAATATAGCTTATCTATAAGCATTGGAAGTAAGCCATTGATGAATGATCCTTGTAATTCATTATTTGATGGTTAATTATTCATCTTTATGAGTAATGTTTGGAAACATAAGACATAATCAATAATCCTTCCACTTGGTCCTTGCTTGCGTTGTACTAATTTGGAAAGGCGACCCTTAGATCAGGACTCACTTGAAAATGTCTAACAAAATAATTCATTGTAAATGTAAATGACGATCAAAATATGATTATTGTAATTGAATTAGTATTGTATGCATTATTACAAATATGTCTAAAAAGTCTACTATGTTCCTAGACAAGAAAACACTCATAATTTGGTCTTCCTAGCATGGTATAGTCTTAGCACCCATTCACCTTTGGAGCATGTTCTCTTATGCTTTCACATGTGCCAAACTTGATGGTGTTGAAAAGTATAGATTTAGAGGCCTACTATATACATAGGGAAATCCTTCATCTTCCTTGAAAGCAATCAAGCCTCATTATTGATAGACAAGATGAGAAGACACACCAAGCAAAGATGCAAGATGCTTATATGATAAATCAAGGTATATCATTCCTAAGGCAAGTGTTCTTGCAAGCAATAAGTCTATATGATGCGAATGATAAATGATATCCAAAACTATCCAAACATATTACTATTGACCCAAGGCTTATACTTAACTACAAAATTCTTAGTGTGACATGCAAGTGGACAAGTAATAGTCAAATTATTTGAAACCTGGCTAGCTTGGGAAAGCAAGAAAAAAATTGAATTAGGACAAGGTTGTGGAGCAGTCTTGTCTAGGAGACAAATCCACACCTACAGTCAAGTCCTCAGTATAAGAATGACTAAGAGAGAATTGATTCAGACTGTTTAAAATTGGAATAAATTGATAGATAATAAATTTCAGGCTTTGAATCAACTTATACATAAAATAAAATAAATTAAATATTAGGATATTACATTTACAATAGTATTAAAAGTAAGTATAAAACAAGAAAATAAAAATATCCACTTGTCTCCTCTAAATAAATAGTGAAATGTTCCATGAATTTTATAGTACTTTGTGTGTTGTAAATAGCGATTTCACTTTATTTAAGAGAACGACGCAATAACAGGATAAAATTCATTGCACTGCAAATTTAAATTATGAATACATGATCATTGGTATGAATTTGAGTTTGAGAAACATTGATCCATTTTTCACAAATCTCAAGAGTGAGAAAATGCAAGAAGTTTTGGATTGTGTAAACATTTTTTAGTGGAGCTATGAACCCGAAAGAGGGGTTTTGAAAGGGCCCCATCCTTTTGCAAAGATCAAACAAAAAATATCCTACACACCATTGATTATTAGATCTTACTTTTGATTGGGCCTTTTTAGAGACTATGCTTATGCAGCTCTGGAAAGGTTTGCAACCCCTTAGTTTAGTTCAAATGCAATCCATGGGTCCTAGCTCGGATAGGGCAAAAATTCCCAAGGTATTGACAATGAAAAAATATTTGTTGAATTAATTTTGTATTTGTATAAAAAACATTAATTGATGGTAAACAAGTGAGGTGTCTTTATTATATCTCAGGCCACATTTATTATCAAGAGCGCCTCCGCTTCTATATAGGGGCTCCCACAGGCTATTTTTCTCACTTTCCTTCTTTAATCTTGGTTATCGGCCCCATTTTCCCTTGGTGCAATGGTCTGTTGTTTTATGTTACAAGTTCACCGGTCTAATGGAGGGCGAGGCTTCAAACTTCAGAATTCTCTTCCACCCCTTCCAGTTGGAACCGGTCATCAGGGGCAGTGTCAACATCGTGGACCTGAACCAAATGTTCCAATTTGATTGCATGCTTACACAGTTTGCAGTCCAAAGTGTATGCAACCAAAGGTGGTTATGTTAGTTTTATGATCAGAATTGAAATAAACAGAAAAACAGAAATGATAATACTTTAACACAGAGGTACCCTGGGAAAACCCTCCTTCTTGAGGGAGAAAAACCCAGACAAATATATCTCTTATATATTGAATAAAAAAAAACAGAAATCTGCTTACAGCTTGACTGAATTACAAGACTAATTTGATGCATAAAAAAAAAAAAACTGATACACAAATGAATGAACATTGTCTTCTGTATATACAAATCGATGTGATTCTTCATATGCATCGGTGACTCTTCATATGGTGTCTCTTCATGTGGTAACTCTTCATGTGGTGACTCTTCATATGGTGTCTCTTCATATCTCCCGTCGCTACAAGAACAGCAACACTCCCTCTTAGCTAGGGAGATATCTTTCCAGACATGTCAACATGACACCCATAATGGCTACATCCATTAGTGAGAAGAATTTATCACGGAGTCTCTCAACGTGATATCATCATGGAGTCACTCAACATGATGTCCACCATGGCTACTCCCATGAGTGAAAGAAAACTAGTGTACAAGTGCCCATCACGGAGTCACTCAACGTGATGTCGTCATGGAGTCACTCAACATGACGTCCACCATGGCTACTCCCAGAGGGTGGATAAGCACAAGTACAAGAGAATCATCACGGAGTCTCTCAACGTGATGTTCACAATGGCTACTCCCATTAGTGAAAAAAAAAAAAAAACATCGTCATGGAGTCACTCAACATGACGTCCACCATGGCTACTCCCAGAGGGTGGAAAGAACCACATCTCCTATCTCAGAGATGGAATGCATTATATTAGATAACACAAATCACTGATGCTGAGACTCCCTCTCAGCAAGGGCTTCATTATTCACAACTCCAAGCTTGTCTCGAAACTGTACAAACTTCATTTTGGAGAGAGGCTTGGTGAGAATATCAGCCGTCTGATCTTCAGTGCAAATGTATCTCAGCTGAATAGCTTTCCTTAATACCATATCTCTAATGTAATGATATTTGATTTCCACATGTTTTGTTCTGTCATGGAACACTGGATTGACAGATAGCTTCACACAACTTTGATTGTCACAATGAATAACAGTAGGCTCCAATGATTTTGCAAACAAATTTGCAAGGAGCTTTCGAAGCCACACTGCTTCTCGAGCTGCTACACATGCTGCAATATATTCAGCCTCTGCAGTGCTTAGTGCCACTGAAGACTGCTTCCTGCTACACCAAGAAATCATTGCAGACCCCAAGCTAAAGCAACATCCAGATGTGCTCTTTCTGTCAGCTACACTCCCAGCCCAATCAGAGTCAGAGTACCCTTGTAGTTTTAGATCTACACTAGAAGTATATCTCAAGCCATATCCAACTGTACCACGCAAGTATCTCAAGATATGCTTGGCTGCAACTAGGTGAATTTGCCTTGGTTCACACATGAACTGACTAAGGGCACTCACTGCATAGCAAATATCTGGTCTAGTATTGACTAGATACATCAATGATCCAATCAACTCCCTAAACATGGTGGGATCTACCAAATCTGAACTAGCTGCAGACTCACTCAATTTCTTCAAATTTGTTTCCATCGGTGTAGACATAGATTTGCAATCCATCATCCCAAATCTCTTCAAGATATCTATGGTGTATTTCCCTTGACTTAGAATAATCTCATTGGGTCTTTGCCATACTTCCAACCCTAGAAAGTAATGCATAAGACCTAAATCCTTCATTTCAAATTCAGAAGTTAACTCTTTCTTGCATTTGATAATGAGATGTTCTTCACCAGTAAGGAATAAGTCATCAACATAAAGAACTAAAATTAGAGCCTCACCATCGATTACCTTGAAGTAAAGATTTGAATCTGCATCATTTTTGAAGAAGCCTAGGCTCACCAAGTATCGATCAATCCTCTCATACCAAGCACGAGGAGCCTGCTTAAGGCCATACAAAGCCTTCTTTAGTCTACAAACATGAGATTCCTTCCCATGAATCACAAATCCATCAGGTTGCTCAATGTATACTTCTTCTTCAATTATACCATTAAGAAATGCTGTCTTCACGTCCATCTGATGTAGTTTCCATCCCTTAGCTGCTGCAATAGCAATAATAGTCCTGATGGATGTATAACGAGCAACTGGAGCAAATGTCTCCTCATAATCTATTCCCTCTTTCTGAGAGAATCCTCTAGCCACAAATCTTGCTTTGTATTTCTCAATGCTCCCATCAGCTGCATGCTTGATCTTGAAAATCCACTTGGAAGATACAACTGATTTTCCTTCAGGTCTAGGTACAATATCCCAAACATCATTCTTGATGATAGACTGAAATTCTTCTGTCATTGCATCTTTCCATACCTGCTGATTGGATGCTTCCTCAAAATTGGAAGGTTCAGAATCAATGATGTGACTCATCAATAACACATAATCTGAGAACTTCTGAGGTCTCTTGCTTTCTCTAAAAGATCTTCGAGGAGCTGCATATTTTTCCTCCTCTTGCATGGTTTGTCGAGGCCTTTTCTGTACTACTGCAATATCTCTAGGTCCATCAGTTGGTTCTATAGAATCAACTAGATCACTAGCCTCTTCTAATTTAGTAGACTCCCTAAGAATCTCAGAAGTCAAATCAGGAGAAATGTCCATATTCTGAGGTGTCTCTTGTTCTTCACTGTCTATCTTCATGTACAACCCTTTAGATCTTTTAAATGCAACTTCTTCTTCAAAAGTGACATCCCTGCTGATCTCAATCTGTTTCTGCCCTGGAATGTAGATCCTGTAGGCCTTGGAAGTCTCACTGTATCCCACAAACATTCCTTTCTTGCCTGATGGTTCTAACTTAGATCTTTTATCTTTAGGCACATGAATATAAACTGGACAACCAAAGATTCTCAAATGACTAACTTCAGGTTTCACACCTGTAAATGCTTCTTCAGGAGTCATATTTTCTAATATTCGATGAGGGCTCCGATTCTGAACATACACTGCAGTTCTGGATGCTTCTGCCCAAAGAAAGGTTTGTAAGCCTTGGTCATGGATCATAGCTTTGGCTGCCTCAACTATGGATCTATTCTTCCTTTCTGCAACTCCGTTTTGCTGAGGATTGTAAGGAACACAAAACTCCCTCTTAATTCCTGCCTCAATACAAAAGTTGCGGAAGCCTCCAGAAGTGTATTCTCCTCCGTTATCAGATCTCAGAACTTTGATCCTTTTCCTAGACAAATTTTCTACTTGAGCCTTAAATTCTTTGAATTTCTCAAGCACTTCTTCAGATTCCTTAGACTTCAAAAAATAGATCCAAGTCTTTCTGGAGTAGTCATCAATGAAAATTATATAATACAAAAAACCACTCAAAGATGCCATAGACATTGGACCACACAAATCAGAATGAATAAGATCTAGAATGCATTTTGATCTACTTTCACTATTATGAAAAAGACCCTTAGTATTCTTACCCATTGCACATCCTCTACAAGTACCATCATGCTTTTGACTAAGTTTCGGAAGGCCAATAACCATCTTCTCCATAAATGGAAGAGCTTTGAAGTGAAGATGAGCAAGTCTCCTATGCCATAACTCACTTGAACTGGTGGAGTCATGCATCAATGCTTGAATTGAACGAGTGGAAAGTCTATATAGACTCTCTTGACGAACACCAATTACTTGGGCTGAATTGATGCTGGAGTTCTTTGGCCAAGCAAGAACTTTTCCATCAGAAAATGCAACTTGATATCCTTTGTCTTCCAATGCTGAAATTGATACAAGGTTCCTCTTGATACCTGGTACAAACAAGACATCGCTCAAATGGAGAGGGATGCCGGAATCTAAATGAAGAGAGATGGCTCCAGCACCCTTTACTGAATAGCATGCATCATCTCCGATTATAACTTGAAGGTGGTTTTCTCTTTCTATTAAGTCTGAAAGATGTTTTCTATAACCCGTAATGTGACGAGAGGCGCCACTATCAATCAACCATGTGCTACTATCGGTTGGAACATTGCTTGATAGGGCAGAGATGAATAGGAATCCACTTGAGTTATCTCTTGATTCCTTCTGAGGATAGACATCATACACATCTGCAGTAGAGGCATGTGGTTTTGGTCTTGTTGGACAATCACTAGCATAGTGACCATACTTGTCACATCTGAAGCACTGAATATGGGAGAGATCCTTCTTCTTCTTTGATTCAGGGGCAGCATCTGAATTTCTATCTCTATTTCTCTTGAAGTTTCCTCTTCTCCATTCTTTTCCTTTCCTTCTGGAAGTTTGAGCAGCAAGAACTTGATTGTCTTCATTGCAAGAGCTTCGATCATTACCTCTTACTGCCAATCTTGATTCTTCTTGAATGCAATCAGCTCTAAGACGATCAAACTTTGGTAACTTAGATCTTCCACTGATACCTTGGATGAAAGGCTCCCAAGATTGAGGAAGACCGTTGAGTGCCAACATGACTAAGTCTCTATCTTCAACTTTATCTCCAATGGCATATAGTTGATCTTTTAATTCAGTAATCTTCATGAAGAAAGAGATGATTGAATCTCCTTTAGCCATCTTGATGTGATGTAGCTGTTGCCTCAAGGCAAGAGCTCTGCTGGTGTTATTGATTTCATATAATCCCTTCAAAGTCTTGAACATATCTCTAGCCGTCTTCAACTTGGAGATGATAGGCACAAGATGATCCTTCACGGAATCAATCAAGATCTTCTTGGCCTTCGTGCCATTCTTCCTCCATTGAATTTTCTCAGACTCATCGGAAGGTTCAGGTACTTCGCTCTCTACAAACTCGAGAATATCATTCTCTTCCAATGTAATAAGAACTCTGAACTTCCAAGAGGTGAAGTTAGATGCACCATCAAGTCTATCTTCAACCTTGAGTCCGTTCACCATTTTCAATGCTTGAATAGATGCTCTAAGATGAGAAGAAGACTTCGCTGCTTAAACAAATCTGATCTGATCTTTTCTTAGACCTGCTCTGATACCATGTTAGTTTTATGATCAGAATTGAAATAAACAGAAAAACAGAAATGATAATACTTTAACACAGAGGTACCCTGGGAAAACCCTCCTTCTTGAGGGAGAAAAACCCAGACAAATATATCTCTTATATATTGAATAAAAAAAAACAGAAATCTGCTTACAGCTTGACTGAATTACAAGACTAATTTGATGCATCAAAAAAAAAAAACTGATACACAAATGAATGAACATTGTCTTCTGTATATACAAATCGATGTGATTCTTCATATGCATCGGTGACTCTTCATGTGGTGACTCTTCATGTGGTGACTCTTCATATGGTGTCTCTTCATATCTCCCGTCGCTACAAGAACAGCAACAGGTTAGATGGCTCTCTTGAGCGTGAATTGAGGTGGTCGGAGGTTGTTTCAGTGTTCCTATCAAATCTAATGGATATAGTTCTCGATGCAAACTTTCTTCTTCCCATTGCAATGGGGATTATTAACAGGAGGTTGTTCAGCATGGACCGCTTGAATGAAGCCCTGGCAAATTACGATATCATGGTAGGTGACACATGGATTGGAGGTCTTTCCCCTCGCATCTGCTGCGCTCCAACAAGGCTTACGATTGTATCTACAGGAAGATGCAAAGGAGCTTGTTCTGTGCCTGCATAAATGAGCTCGACAGAGCTATCAAGGGTCATTCCTATACGGAGGATTAGATGCAAGGAAATGTTTGTTTGTTGATATTCGTTTCCTCCGATTTCATGCCGCAGACCTCGCTCCACATCTACCGAGGAACCTTGATGCTCCGGATGCATGTTTACGCATCTTCTCTTTTGCTTAGTTCTGTTAATGGGGTAGCCGTGTGTATATTCGGGCTTTGTAAGTTTTTTGGATATGGGTTTATTATCCCATTTTGTACTTATGAACTTTATTGTTTAATATATGTCTGAGGACTATCCCCTCTTCTGTTTAAAAAAAAAAAAAAAAAAAGTTTTGAAGGGTTCAAATCTTTTACATGATTCTATAGTGCATTGCTGCCACAAATTATATGTTGCAAACTCTGGTTTTTATCTAAGTGGACTTGAAATTGTTTAAATACAAAGAGGTTAGAACTTAATGTAGAGCATTGCTTCACCTATAAATCTTTTACATGATTCTACAGTACATTGCTACCACAAACTACATGTTGTAAACTCCACTTTTTATCTATCTACACTTGTATGATTATTTTATTAGATATTTTTTTATATTTAATTGATAACAGATAATAACTTTTTTTCCATAACTTACTTTACTACTACAATACTACCACTGCATAAGTGGATTTAGAATTGTTTAAAAACAAAGAAGTTACAACCTAAATGAGAGGCATTGCCCCTTATAATTACAGATAACAGCTGAAAAAAATTCACCATCTATTCATATTCTATAAAATCAATAAAAAGCTTCCACTAATAAAAATTAAGCCATTGTTGGGAAAAAAATATAAATAAAATGCAATGAATGTATGGGTATATGGGAGAACTTAATTTGACTTCTTTCTACCAAAAACTTGGCGGTTGCTTTACAAGGCAAGCGTACGGCAACGGCTATTCTCCAGACTTTACATGACAAAATGACAAGCTTTCATTGGAAATTAATGCGGCTAGCTGCTTCTAATTTATTTTCTCTACGATGAGACTTGCCATTACTTTGTGGAAGAAAAAAAAAAAGCCAATGAGTGCAAAAGGAGGCAACACAGAAGGCTATGGAGAAGGCAATGCAGAAGGCAACATAGAAACACAAGAAGAAATTAGTAAGAAAAATAGCTATAGAATATGCAAACAGAAACCCATAAACAAATATAATGGAGAATCAATGTATTGAGGTAGTTTGGAGGTTTAGAAAATAAGTTTTGCAATATTGAATCTTTGAGGCTTAATTTGATTGAGATACTGGGCTTCATAACATTTAATTCAGGTATATTTTTTTAAAAAAATTAGTTTGATATCTATGTGTGATTTTATGAAGCGTAAATAGGGTTTTCTTGAAGTCATGATTTTTACATTAGGTTCATAAACAAATCATGGTAAATTTAGAAAACATTTTGAAAAACAAGAAATTATAATTTTTTCTAGAAATCCCAAACAAAAGTTCTGCAGGTTGAGTGTTTTTCAACTTGAATGTTTTTTATAAACAATAACTAAACTCTCCTCATTTATAAATTTTAAGAATCCTAAACTTTTAAACACAAAAACTTATAGAATAAACTAATGATAAAAGAATTCAAAAAGAAGAAATTATTTTTTTTTAAGATTTATGAATCAAAAACTAAACATATGCAAATTGTAGGCTTACACGTGCAATTTTGTATGGAGAATAGCTTCTGCCCCACACATATTCACAAGTTGACTTTGTAACCTCCATAAGTTGGTTTATGGAACATTTATTTTTAAGGAGTTTCTTATGATATGTTAGACCATAGTAGTCATCCTTATAAAAAATAAATAAATTATAAAGCATAAATTCTATCTCCAATATAATGCATAAAGTTTTATAAGTTCACCTCAGGCCTATGTTCTTTGGAAAAACAAACTAATGCAACACTACAGAGTGATAAAATTTATGCGATATGTAAGGACACAGTAGCCATCTTTGTAAAACAAAGGTATTAGAGACATTATTTGTGAAGCACATTGAAGCCCCTTAAAAAAGAAAAGAATAATAATCAACCAAGGCTAGAAAGTGCAGGTTAGCACTGATCACATTCCAGAAAAAATGTATTTTAATATGTATGACCAAAAAATAATTTGTAAATACGTGGTTTTTTTTAATTCAATTTGGAGGTGATTTTTCTAACCATGCATGAAAAGTATATTAGCAGTTTTAGTACAGAACAAATTATTCGTGCACATCGGTGAGCTACCTTGAGTTCCATACATAGATACAGATGATTACTACAGTAAATCTGCTACCAATAGGCACATGCATTATCCCAAACTACTTTGTTTCTTTACAGGATTCTCTTTTTCTTCTACAGTTAAAGTATAATCCCAAACCATTTGTCACTTTTCGGGATTCTCTTTTTTCTACAGTTTGTGGCACATGGATACACAATCCAAGTTATAATTCAGCAGTCTGAGAATAATTCCCTACACAAGGGGAAAAGTCTATATATATTTATTTATATGCAAGGAGTGCTAAGTCTTAAGTAAATATACAGGCTCACTGTTTATTAGAGACCTCTAAGTATAAACTGGCCTGTGGATGAAGCCCTGCTTCCTTCAAGGTCAAGTTCATCTTCTCAGAACCGTACTCTCTTCTTGGAAAAGTTCCAATTAATTTATAACTTCCAACACCCACTAAACCCAAGGAATCAACATATTTGTAAATAGAACGCACCCTGTCTGTGCACAAGAATCTGCGCTCCTTTCGATCTCCATTAGGAAACTTTATGAGAATCTGAGAAGAAGACAATTAATTTGCATGCATCAGAATGTAACTATTCTATCAAAAACAACATAGTATACCATATAATGGAAAAGCTGAAAGATATTTACTAGGTATTACCTGTGTGACATTAGGACCTTTATCAGGCTGAATACCATTAGCAGGTGCATTTTCTTTCTCATGAAATTGAGATGGAGGTTCTTTTTCTGCAGGCTTCTTCCTCTCTTTGTCGTCTGACTTCTTTGAAACATGTCCAGATTGCAACTGTGTGCGGTGCTCTCTCTCCTGTTTTGCCAATTGTGAATTTTGCAATATTAGCAAAATAACTTAATGATCAAGAGGCAATCAAACATAATTAATGTAGGGTCAACCAACATACTAAATTGGGGTCTTCAACAAGGTACCCAACACTTTCCTTATGAAACTTGCTACAGGTTCACAAGTTGGCATATATTTTTCAGCACTAGCAGATGATCTGATGAACAGATTGATGTATTGATTGCCTGTCTATGGTAGAAGATTCAAGTTTCTAAGCATGTTTCTGTAAATAGAGTGTGCTTTTATAAGCCATGGCCCAATAATCCAATTATTTCATTGATATTTAAAATATAGTGGAAAGAAAAAGGAATTTAGAAAAGAAACTGAAAAAATGGAGCATGGCAAGGTGGAATGCTATGTGCAAAAAATGGCCACAACCACACCTAATCACAGAAACAAACAGGGGGCAAGTGCTCAGATATGCCACTTTATGAACAACATGCTAGGAAACATGTTTGTGAAGATGAGATTTTTGAATAATGCACAAGTTCCATACCGATACACCCCTTCCCTAAAAGCAGGCAAGCAGGTACGACTAAAGGGCTTGACAGATAACTTGTGCATCTTAAAGTATTAAATTCATATAACATAAAAGAAGTAAAGATGCCAAGTCAACAATCATTGCACATATTATTTTCTATAACTCTCAGACATAGAAGGTACACAATTCCCTCAAGGTGCTGGTGGAGGTAAGTACTGTATCCCTTTGTCCATGGATGGAAGACTCGCCGAGTACTCGGCAAGTCATGAAAAACTCACCAGTTTTTCTGTATGGCGAGTACTCGCCAGAAATTCAGCAAGTTTCTGGCTCGGACTTGCCGGCTTGCTTGCAGGGTGCTAACATTTGAGACTGCACACTTGTGCATAGACTGGTGTTTGTGCTGCACTGGTCTTTGGCACAGAAACACACATTTTGAATGAAAAGCAAGTTCTCCCATTTGCCTGGTTACACTATTGTGCATTTGTAAAAGATGCACAATTGTGTAGTTGACAGTCTCTGATTGGTCATTTGTGAATGGGGAAATAATTCTAAGGGATCCAATTGTGTAACCAACATGTCCTGCAATGATTTCTTGAAATAGTTGACGAGTTTGGGATCATGGTTAGACTCAATGGATGTTGGAAGTCCAAAGTGAACCACACTGCATTTGCAAATGATCTTTTTGCAAGCAACTATGATGATCATCTTCAAAAAATGATACACGACAACGTAAACACAGCCATTCTTATGCATTGTCATGGGAATGCCTTTCAGATGATCTAGGATTGGATGACATTGATGAGGCTGAGGAGGAGTAATTGCCATCTACTACCAGGATGGAGGTCGAGGCACTGCCTTCCATTTCAAGCGAGGAGCCACAGCGGACTCCAAGGACTAGAAACCTCTACCTCTCCCCTAGTTTTCAGTAGATTAGGGAAGACGAAAATGTAAAATGTTGTATTTATTTTTAGTTTTACTATTTTCATTTTGTTAGCTATCTATTGTATCAGGCTATCAGCCATCAGGGTTCGGCATGAGGATGCGATTTTGTACTCAATTTGCATTCAAATCAATCAAATTTAATAGAAAACATTTTTGTACTCATTTATCGACTCATTGGATACATCTTGTCATTGAATTTTGCAAAAAACATGTGTTTCTAATGAAATTTAAGCAATTTTTTAAGTTGCCGAGTTTTTTTGCCAAGTTGAGTTTTTTGGGCCTGGCGAGTTTTTGCCGACTCCGAGTTTTTCAACTATGCCTTTGTCAATCATTCACGCAAAGCAGGCACAATAGCACATATACTTACACTGTCACTTTCATTTTCTTAAGACTTCAAACAAGGTAAGACCAACCAGAAATGAAATGATTATTTAGAATCCAGTGAATGAATGATCACTAAAAGATCCAAGGCCTTAAACCAAAATTGCAATCTCATCCAATTATGCTGGGCCTACTGCAGTCATCCTTAGCTTTCCCTCATACTAAATGTTGGGATACTAAATATGTGGACAAGCACAAATAACTGATAGCTACCTAATGTAGTCTTGCTGATCACCAAGCTTCAAATGGCAGGAAAGTTGTTCTTGAATGTAATATCCTTTTCCTCACTCGGACAGTCTCTTATAAGAGGTGAATATCTTCTGTGTCACAACTTCCTTGTATGTTAGGAAGGCCGAGTTTCTACTTCCTACAGAAGTGAAAGGTTTGTCAAGAATAGAATCAGAAGGAAAAATGCTGGACCTTCCAGTATTATAACAGGTGCGTAATTACAATTTATCAAAGATAACCCATTCGTGCTTAGTAAGCTCCACTAAGCAAAGAGCATTGGATGCATTTAATTAATAAAAGGATTTCATTTTTTTCTGCTCTTAAATGGTAAATTCCTTCTGCAGTTTTAATAAAATGTTTTGGTAGGACTGTGACTATATTTGATTTTAAAATCAGATGGGAAGATATTTTGGTATCGGAGTTTGGTTTCAGATCAGGGAACCACTTCACCAAGGTTTATACTTTTAAGTTTTCCTCAAAACTTATGATTTGCAGAGCTCAGAGCTATCACATTTTGCTGAGCCAGAAAGCTTAATTGCTTCCTAACCGATGTAAATACACTACAACTAGTGTTAGAAAACTTTTATCTCTGGTAGCCCAATATACCATGACATGAGAAGCAAGCTCTCATTATCATAAGGTTCCCACTAATCAATTAGGAAATTTTGTTCCCCTCTATAAACCACAGAACTAAGCATCTCTTCAACAGTGTAATGATATATGCTGGTTTGCAACTTTCCGTTTATATGGAGGATAATGTATATTTGTCCTTTTTACAGGTGCCTAGCTATGGCCCCATGGAGGGGGGCTACCTAATGTTTCTCAGCAGGTGCTGCTGAAAAAACTTAGGAGCCCTTTGCAATCATGTGGTCCCATGGATTTTAGAGGAGCGGCTAATGGTAAAAATTTAAGCTGAGAAATTTTAGGAAACAGGTGGTCCCCTGATTTGCTTAAAAACTGCAATACTGCATCCCAACATCATAAATATATAAAGGAGAAATTTCCCTCCAAAAATTTATCCCAAAATCAACTAGATGCCTTCTAATGATGCCACGTGGATTAAAAACCCCAAGTTGGTGGAGAAAATTTCTGCCCACCCACAGGCAGCCACTAAAAATTGAGAGCTAAAAAGTAGGGGCTCCAATTTTTCAAGATAAAATTCCAATTTATCCTCTAGCATTTTTTTTCTCATATCATGGAACTTTGTCTCTTCATGATTTTAGACCTTGTAGACCCTTGCATGGGACCCCTTTGACCACTTGATGGAATTTGGTAGAGTTTTGCTTGATGTTTTGTATTGTTGTGACCCCTATTAGTGGTTTTGGATCCTCATTGTACTATAAATATGTGCAATGTTTGGTGTATTAATTACCAAATTATCTATTAATGCCATATGATTATTATTTTTTAAATTTTTATTTGAGTGCCTAGTATCACATGTCCTTATGTCACAACTTGTCCTCAAGTTGTAAGATATGTTATCAAAGCACCAGGTTCAACTCTAACCTAGGACTCATTACATTTACATTGTGTACAAAACACGAAGGAATAGGAGTGGGAAGAAAAGGAATAGGATCAAAAGTTATGGCCTCCAGAAGTTGGGCCTCCCACATTGGAAATGTAAGAACATCTATGAGCTATAAGAGGGAGTTACACTTGTTGACCAACTTATGATGCATGTTATGAGGCATCTTTGAATGGAGATAATGGAGCCATAATGGAGTGCCTAAGTTGGTGAGTTGATTATGACGAGCTTATAACAGGTGGATGGAATATGCTATTTTTAGCCTGTGGACTCATCTTGGGATTTGAGTGTTGGACTTTTAATTAGGGATTTGGGTGCCACATTTTGGATGGTTTTAGCTCATAGTTTCCTAATTACCATTTGATGGTTTCATGTACTTCCTCTCCTATTTATTGGGTGCTTGAGATGGAGGTTTCGATAGTGAGTTTTGTAGGTACCGTTATGCTAGCAAAATTACAAAATTACACTAGATCTCTGGTTGGTGGTGCTCCTATAAAGATTTAGACTCTGCAAGTGTATTGTAAGCTTTGATTACTGAATGATACATTGAGTTGCTTTGGAGTGTGGATTTTTTCTCCCGAAAGAGCTTCCCCCACATAAATTGTTGTGTTATAGTATATTGCTTTTGTGTTTACTGTATGATTAGTTTAATTTTTGCACGTACCTCCTCTCATAGATTAGTGTAGGAAACGTATTCCACACCTCTACTTCCTTTCATTAATGAGTTGGGAGCAAGCAATGAAGAAATGCTTAATGAGGAGATACCTAATTTTGAAGAAATGGAACCTCCGTAGGAGATTGAGATCCCCAATCAAAACAAACCACCACCAAGAAGAGATGAACAATAGAATAGAGGGATGAATGATGAGTTGTTCAAAGACTTTAAGGAAATCCTTCTGCCAAAGTACAATAGAATCAAGCTTGGAGACAGAGTCGAATTTTGTTAATCCAAATGAAAAGTACTTTGAGTTGAGGAATTATTTTGGAAATTGAAAAGCCCAATGGCTAGCCTACCAATTGACCAGTGAGGTGATAACTTGGTAGGATAACTTGATAGGCAAAATGGGACTCACATGACAAGACATTATGTGGGATACTTTTGTAACCCTATTCCACAAAAGGTGGCTACCATAGCTATTCTATGATCAAAGGATGAACTTTCAAAACCTGAGGCAAGGAAAGCATAATTGTAACTTAGTATTGGGAGAAATTCACTAAGCTACTCAAGTGCGTCCTGCAATATCAGAGGGATGAGCAGTTTAGAATCTGTAAATGACTATATTCATCCTAGGTTTGAACACTTGGATGTGAGCAAAAGTAGATATTGATAACCCTACCGCCACGACAAATGTGTTTGAAAAGTCTGAAGTAGGAACAAAAGTTGCAAGCATTATCAAACTTCAGGAAAAACAATAGAGAAGGATTCAAATCTAACAAACCCAAATTCACTCCATTTGTGAGGAAGTTCAATAAGTTCTCTAGAAATAAGAATTTTGGAAATGTGAAGAAAGACAAGAATGGGAAAGACTTCGGTCTAAATCCAAACAGAAATAGGAACCAAAATCAGCGTGTGGAGCAATGCAATGTGGAGAACCAAGGTCAGAGGAACAAAAATTTGAAAGTAGCATGCTTCATTTGTAGAGATAACCATTGTGCTAGCCAGTGCCCATGAAGGACCAATTGACAAGGCTTTGTTGGCAATGATCAACAACCAAGGCAGAGGGCTCCCAACCGTTCATAGTTCCCACTTCACCACATTCATGCGATAGTCAATAACTGTCAAGAAGAACACCAAGTGGCACCTATAGAATTGCTAGGTAAGCTTCTACAACAACCAATAAGTGTTTTAATTGACACAAGCTCTACTAAATGCTTTGTTTTGCCTAATACTTTAAAAAGGATAAGTAGACCAGCTCAAACAATGAAGCACACATGGGATGTCGAGTATGGAAATAACTATACACATCTAGTAGCCAAATGTCTATTTAAGGCCCAATTGGAACTCCCTAGTTTCCCTACCTATTTAAATCTATATGAGGCTCCTCTAGGTTTCTATGATGTCATCTTAGGACAAACTAGTTGCATGACCAAAAGGTGTTGGTCGACTATTATGCTCAAATCATAGAATGCCTAGAGGATTTAGGTAATGAAGTGAAACTCCAAGGTAAACAAAGACCTATAATCCTTAGGCAAGTTAGTGCCATGCAATTAAAGAGAGCACAAGCAACAAAAGGGATGTCAAGTTTTCTTAGTAAAGACCAATGAGGTAGAAGCAAAGAAGGCCCCAACCTTCACAGACTATCCATTCCTAAACAAGTTCCATGATATATTTCTGACCAAACAACTTTCGCTTCAGCCCAAAAGAAAGTTTGATTTTGCTATAGCAGTGCTTCTAAGAATCGAGCCAATCTCGAAGGCTCCCTATTGAATGACAACAACTGAGTTGTTTGAACTAAAGATGCAACTACAAGAGCTGTTGGAGAAGGGGTTAATTAGGCCAAGTGTATCACCATGGGGTGCTCTAGTTATCTTTGTTAAGAAGGACAAGACAATGAGGTTATGCGTAGACTATAGAATGCTTGACAAAGTTACAATCAAGAATAGGTACCCATTGTCAAGAATTGATCTTTTTGATCAAATGAAAGGATTGGCAATGTATTTCAAAATATATCTCAAATCGGGCTTCCACCAACTCTGAATTAGGGATGAAGATATTCATAAGACCACTTTCCAAAATCGTTATAGTCACTACAATTTCACAGTAGTACCATTCAGCTTAACCAATGCTCTTGTAGCATTCATGAATCTGATGAATAATGTATAATGTATTTCATGAGTAATTAGATTCCTTTGTCTTAGTATTTTTTGGACGATATTCTTCTTTACTCTAGGAACGAAGAAGAACATTTGCAGCACCTATAATTAGTATGATAGAAGTTGAAAGAACATAAGTTGTACAGAAAATTGTCTAACTGCACCTTCTTTCAAAAGAAAGTGTATTATTTGGGGACTATAATTTACCAATGAAATATTGGTTGACCCCTCCAAGATTACTGCAATAACAGAGTGGCCAGAACTAAGGAGCGTGCCAGAAGTAAGAAGTTTCATGAGGCCAGTAGGTTATTACCAAAGGTTTGTACAAGGATTCTCCAAAATTGCAAATACCATAAATTCATTGCAAAGAAAGGTAAATATTTAGTTTGATCTGAAAAATGTCAACAAACTTTTGAACTTCTGAAACAAAAACTAACTACCACGCCTATTCTAAAGGTACCTAATCCTAGTGGACATTTTGCAGTACTAACAAATGCTTCTTTAGACAAGTTTGGAGGAGTCCTGATGCAAGATGGGGGTGTGGTGGATGCAAATCTCATAAGTTGAAACCCTACAAGATGAACTATGGTCCACACAACCTCAAACTTGCTGCAATAGTACTTGCCTTATAAGAATGGAGACATTTTCTTTTAGGTAAACCTTTGAACTCAAAACTAACTACTTGGGGTTAAAGTACATCTTCACCCAACCCAACCTAAATGCTAGGCTAAGGCATTGGTTAGAATTCTTGAGCTAATATTCTTTGAAATTGAATACATCAAATGAAAGAAGAAAAGGGTAGCTGATGCATTAAGCAGACAAAAGCATGTTGCAGTAATCTTGGTCACAAGAACACTGCAACACCAAGTGTTAATTAATTTGCTAGAGGATAAGAACTACAAGGAAGTTCATGGGGCATTAGAAAACAATATTCAACTACTTAAGTATGAAGGATATAGTTTAGAGAATAATGGTTTTGCTTTGTTTTTGTGAAAGAATATATACCAATCACTGGCGACTTGAGAACAATGGTGATGTAGGAAGCACATAATGATTTCTAATCAAGACACCCAAGAGTTAATAAAATGTTAGCAGATTTGAAACAACTGTACTTTTGGCCAGGCATCAATAGGGATGTTAACTTTGTGGCAAAGTGTTTAGAATGTCAGCAGGTCAAGATGGAACACATGCATCCAACAGGTTTGCTTTACCCTACAGCATACCTGAATATAAATGACAAATAATAAGCATGGATTTTATTCAAAGACTGCCTTTAACACCTTATAAGCACGACACTTTTTTGGTAGTGGTAGATAAACTAACCAAGGTTGCCCATTTTATCCCCAAAAATCTAAAATGTGAATCTCCAACACTGACTCGAAGATTTGTTAAAGAAATTTTCAGACTGCACAGAATTCCTAAGAAAATAATATCAGAGAAGGACACAAGGATGACCTCTCGATTCTGGATAACATTCCAATCAGCTTTAGGTACATCTTTAAATTTTAGTACGTCATATCATCCAAAAACAGATGGCTAAACAAAAAGAGTGAATCAAGTAGAAGATATTTTATGTATTTATTGTATGGATCAGCAATATACATGGGAACAATATTTCCGTTAACAAATTTACATACAAAAATTCTCATCATTCATCCATTGGAATGGCATTATGGCACCAATTGATGCATTGTATGGATGAAAGTGTAGAACTCCCTTAAGTTGGGATCAGGTGGAAGATCGGATTGTGATCAGCCTAGATGATACATATGGATCATGATATATGAAAAATAGTAAATAAAAATAAAGACATGTATTGTGAACGGTAAATTGAATTCAGATAATCTTATTTCAGAATACAAAAAGTGGTGGTTTTGTGGTGATTTTTGAGTTTTAGCAAAATCGCCAGTTTGCATAGGTGGCTGCAGCAAATTCATTATAGACTGCAGCAAATTTGTCTAGACCGCAGGAAATGTACACTCACGTCTCTGTCCGAAGCAGGGAATTTGTCACTATTGACACAGGCGAAGATTTTGAGACAAACATACAACTTTTCAACTTCTAGATTTTGAAGGGTTTCTCTTTGGGCATAGGGAAGCACTCCGAAAGTTATAAATAGAAGTTGGAAGTATGTTTTGTAGACATGGGAGGATAAACAAAGCTGTATTGAGTAGAAGAGGAAAGCTTTGACTGTTCATAGTGTTTTGGAAGGGCTGAGACAATAATTTGCCATTAAACGAGCAAGGGGCAATTTTTTTCTTGATTTTTGGAGGGTAGATCAAGGGTATATGGAAGTTGCTTCAGTCTTGATTAGAGGTCAATTGGAGTAGAATTAAAGGAGTTATTATAGAATTATGGTTTCCACCAATTTCACTTCCAGGGCTGCAAATCAATGAATTTTTTCCTAATTCCTATAGGGTTGAACAAGGGCGCATTGATCCACCTACAGTCCTAATTTGAAGGCATTTGGAGTCATTTTCGGTAAGTTATTGCAATTTTAGGGTTTTTCATAAATTTGCTCTACAGGCTGCAATTTGTGGAATTTTTCAGATTTGTTTACATTTTGGAAAGCTTGGAAAAATCATTAGGGGTATACTCTGAAATATAAATTTTGGGGCTGAAAAGGTTTTGAAATCATCTAATCAAATTTTGGTCAACTAAAAAATTAGATTTTTCACCATATGGCTGGACCACAGACTAGAGGCAAGGGCAAGAATTCCTACACTACTGCTAGGACTCATGACAAGGGTGATTCATCAATAGAGGAGATGGATACCATATCCTTGGAAGAAGAAAGCAACAAGATGAAGGAGGATATGCAACACTTGCAAGGAAAACTAGATACCATACAAGGACATATATATAGCATCCATATCACATTGATAAATATCAATGCTTATATCTAGAATCAATCAAGCTCACAACCTAATGTTTCAGGCAACCAAGATGGATCATCCAGGTCAGCTAATCTAGATCCAAATACTAACACTCATATGGGATCTAGGAATCTGATACCAAAGGTGGATATGCGCAAGTTCAATGGCAAGGATCCACTGACTTGGATAAATCAAATGGAGAATTTTTTTTATGTACATCAAATTCCAAGTGGGCAAAAAGTGACAATGGCTTCCTTATATCTAGAACTAGAGCAATTCATTTGGTATTGATAGCTATGTGAACAATGGAAGAAAAAGGCTCTCAGTCACATGGTCAATTTTTACAGAAGAGTTACAGTAACAATATGGCAATAGTGTGGCAAACAACTACTTCAGCCAGTTAGCTAAATTACATCAAACAAAATCAGTCAAGGATTATATTTAGCAATTCCGGAAACTATCCTTGAGAGTAGATACAATTCCAGAAGAGAACTTGAATGACTTATTTTTGGGTGGTCTCAAGGATCACATCCAACATGAGGTACACATGTTTAGCACTAATTCTATATCTGAGTCTTTTGTCCTAGCACGCAAGGCAAAAGAGAAGTTTTTAATTCCTAGAAGGAAAGAGTTCAATGGCATAAGAAAAGAGCTTCTCAGAACAACCATTCCCTCAATCCACTAAATTGACTCCTCAACAAATTGAAGAGAAAAAGGCAAAAGGGCTTTGTTTTAACTATGATAGAAAATATAGTAGAGGACATAAATGTGCAAAAGAGAAATTGTTCTACATTAAAGGGCCAAGAGAGGAAGAAGATGAAGAAGAAATATTAGAGTTGGGCAATGAGCCAAATGAGGAATCAAGAGATCCCCAACCAACCATTTCTTGTCATGCACTTTCTGGAATTAGCACACCACAGACACTCAAGGTAGTGGGGTTCTTGAAGAAAGAGAGTAAAAGTGTTGATAGACTTAGAGAGTAAAAGTGTTGATAGCTTTATCAACAAGAAGTTTGCTACTCGTTTGAATTGATTTATATATCCCGCTCCAAAATTTCAGGTCCAAATTGCAGATGGGGATACTATCATTTGTTTAGGAAAATGTCATAGCAATAAATTGACCATGGGAGAATATCGACTTGATTGTCCAATGTTTGCTATTTCCATGGGTGCAACTGATATCGTGTTGGGAATAGAGTGACTCACTACACTGGGGACAATTGAGATGAACTTCCAACAGCTATTCATGAGATTTCATTCAAAGGGAAGGATACTTGAACTACGAGGGTTGTGTGCAAAGTCCCCACATATGATAAGCTCTCATCAAATGCAAAAAATGCTTAACAAAGAGGCTAAAGGATTTGTGGCTCAATTGTTTTCACTAGCAGCCTATTAGTCAAATGTTCCTACTTAGCTAGATCTGCAAGCAAATTATAGATAGTCACTTGGTAGTTTTTGGAGATATGCCTAAGGGACTGCCTCCTAAAAGGGATCAAGATCATGCCATTTAGCTAGTACCAGGGAGCCAACCACCCAACATTAGGCCCTACAAGTACCCCTATGTACAAAAAAGTGAGATCGAGAAGATGATTTAGGAGATGCTAGAGGTAGGTATTATTAGGCATAGCCAGAGTGCCTACTTCTCTCCAGTGATGATGGTACATAAGAAGGGTGACACTTGGCGCATGTGTCCAGACTATAGAGAGCTCAACAAGTACACCATCAAAGATAAGTTTCCTATTCTAGTCATTGATGATTTACTAGATGAACTGAATGGAGCTATGTTTTTCAAAAAACTTGATCTTAGATCAGGCTATCACCAAATTTGAATTAAGGAAGAAGATATTCCCAAGGCAATATTTAAGAGTCATGAGGGTCATTATGAGTTTCTAGTGATGCCATTTGGTCTTACTAATGCTCCTTCTATATATCAAAATTTGATGAATTCCATCTTTAAGCCATTTTTGAGGAAGTTTGTATTAGTGTTCTTTGATAATATTTTGATTTATAGCAAGACATGGGAAGGCCATTTGAATCATGTATATCAGGTATTACAAGTTCTCAAACACCAACATTACGCTAAACCTTCCAAGTGTGCCTTTGGTCTCAAAGAGATGGAGTACTTAGGTCACATAGTGTCCCACGAAGGAGTAAAAGTTGATCTTAACAAAGTCAAGGTTATGATGGAGTGGCCTATTCCTCAAACCATTAAGAACTTGAGGGGTTTCCTAGGACTCACTGGATACTATAGAAGATGTGTGAAGAACTGTGGATGCATAGCAGCAACCCTCACAACTCTATTGAAGAAGGATGCTTTTCAATGGAATGAGTTAGCTAATACAACATTTGAGAGGCTGAAGGAGGCTATGTGTACCACTCTAGTTCTAGCCACTCCAGACTTCACCAAGGATTTTATTATGGAGTGTGATGCTTCAGGAAATGGTATAGGAGTAGTTCTCATGCAGGAAGGTAGGCCCATTGCTTTTGAAAGTCGTTAGTTGGAAGGTAAGAATCAACTCAAACCAATTTATGAGAAGGAAATACTAGCTATTCTTCATGCAGTGAAACAGTGGAGGCCATATCTGATGGATGAACACTTCAAAGTTAAGACGAATCATGATAGCCTAAAATATTTTTTGGAGCAGCAATTATCCTTTGAAGGACAACAAAAATGGGTCACTAGGATGTTGGGTTATGACTTTGAGATTGTCTATAAGAAAGGGAAGGAGAATATAGTGGCTGATGCACTATCTAGGAAGGATGAGAAGGATGAGGCACCATTGTGCACCATTTCAATATTACAAACAACTTGGGTTGAACAAGCCAAAGCTGAGTGGCAGAATGATGTTACTATTGCACATATGATACCTAAGGTTGTGATGTGGTTGTCATTGATGTCAACACTCAGTTTGGACTGTCTGATACATTGCTGATTTTGGATGTGATGTGGTTGCTGAAGTTCATGGTTGGATGTCATGCCTCGGTCAATGCAAAGTTGAGTATGAAGTTATATTAAGATGGGAATTAGAAGCATCAAGAAGAAATATTAAGATGGGAATTAGAAGCATCAAGAAGATATATTAATATGGGAATTAGAAGCATTAATGTATGTTTCTATGTCTGCATGAGTTGTCACAAGAACACAAGTAGGTTTTGATCTCTGGAAAGTGATGACGACTTTTGCCACAGAAAGCTGCCTAGGAGACTGCTTGGGATATTGCTTCGCATTCCTCCGCATTTGCAAATATGATCATGCGGTTCAGTATCTAAGTTCAGTATGTTGTGAAGATGTTATATCCAAGAAATAAAGTTTGTATGCCTTCAGTAATAAAAGCTATGTGTGACAGAGTTCTGGTCTATGTTATGGCAGAGTAAAATGGTGATGAAGACTTGTTAGAATGCTCCGCACTCTTCCGGATGTGAAGATTTGTCAATAAAACTTTGTGAACATGTTCAGAGAGGCTCAATGCATACTTTTGTAAAGTATCTAGTCATTTGGTGTACCGCAAGTAATGTTTAATCTTCTATGTGTACTACCAAAGTAAAATGACCGTCGTGCTATTACTTAAAGGTGACCTATTTCAAATGGGCGTGATGTGCGGATGTTACTCTTTGAAGGATGATGCTGTAAAGACTGTTTAGGACTGGGCTAAGCATGTGTTGGGATTCGCAAGGTGTGTGTTTCCTTCTGGAGTGCTAGCATGTAGTTCATAATAGGGCTTGCCCTATGCATGCTTCATGTTGTGAAATCTTTGGCCGACTTGTAAAATGTAATATTCTTGTTGTATTGGCCAACTTGTAATGAAATCAATGTAATATCATGTATATATTGTGAACGTAGTTGATCTAGGTGAAGTATGATTGCGAAGATGGAAATATGAAAGAGTGAAGAGCAGAGTATGAATATCATATGCATTGTGATGTGTGACTAAAGGAGAAAGAGTAGAAGTATTAGAGGTTGTCCTGATTCATCTTGAAGACATTTTTGTGACAGGAGGGAAGTGAAGAGTGTGCCTAATTGATACAATCATCAGAAGAAGCAAAAGTGCAATCATCAAAGGTGTGAGCCTCAATGTCAGTTTTCAAACAGTAGAAGGACTGGCATACTGTAATCTTTTCTGAGTTTGTTCTCAGTTCAGGGAGTAGTTGCTTCCTTGAGTTGTAGCCCCAAAACAAAGTCTTTAGGGAGTAGTAGCTTCCTTGGGCTGTAGCCCTAAAACAAAGTCAGCAGGGAGTAGTAGCTTCCTTGGGTTGTAGCCCTAAAACAAAATTGTAATTTTGAGCTTCATATATTGTGAGTTAATCCCCACCGTGGTTTTTCCCTTCTTGGGTTTTCCACATATATCTGGTGTCGTGTTGATGTGTATTGTGTTGATCTTTCATGTTTAAATTAGTGCTGCTTAAGTTTTAATCTGCTCTGGAGGACTTGAAGTTGTTTAGATACTGATTGTTGGAATGGAGACTCTTTGTGGTATAAAGAGAGATTGTACCTATGCAATAATTCCACCCTCAAACACAAGATTCTCAAGGAGCTCCATGGTTCTCTAGTTGGAGGTCATTCAGGATTTTTGAAGACATATCATCGAATCAAGCAAGATTTCTTTTGGGAAGGGCTTAAAGATGATTTTCAAAAATTTGTGGCAAAATGTTTGGTATGTCAAAGAAATAAAGAGACAGTTAAAAACACCTAGTCTTTTGCAGCCCTTAGTTATTCCTAGCTAGCAGTGGGAAGAGGTCTCCATGGATTCCATCACAGGCCTTGTGTTTCTGCCTTGCTACATGCCTTTGAAAATTTGAAAAAACTTCAAAAAATGGCCAAATAAAGAAAAAATCGGAGAGTTCCTGGTCGGGTGGAAATCCTCGACCGATTGGAACAAGGTGAAAAGAAGAGGAAGAAAGCAAGAAATCGAGGAGTTCTTGGTGACCAAGGAATCCCCAATTTTGTTCCTAATGAGCCCGAAATCGCCAACAGGGCAAAAAGTAAAAATTTTAAACCGTTTTAAAGGCTGCAAAATGTGTTTTCGCGTGCTCTTATGTTGTGGCGTGTCCCTGTACCTCCTGATGGCGCCATTAATGCTTTGTTTGACCAAGATCGAAGGTAGATGATGAATTAAATGCACAGGTAGGTGAGTTGATTGTGGTTGGTGACGTAAATGTTGTAGGTGGACGCCCTATTTTCCCACCCAAATGCTACAGCAGAAGATTAAACACAATGCAGGTAGGTAGGGCAAGTACGCAAGTTGAAGAATTAATTGTTGTGGGTGCGTGCCCTAATTTCTCCCACCCAGAACAAGTGAAAAATGCAACGCTATATATACAAGAAAAAGAGTTATTTTATGAGTTGGTCTCTGAACGAATTTCTGGAAGTGCAAATGCTCATGGTGGATTTAGGGCATCAAAACACACCAGTCACGTCTACAAGGAGTTGGAATGCATCCGATACATAGTAGGAATGATTTGTAAAGCACGTCTATGCAGTGGTATGTCTCCATGATTGTTTGTAGTGATTTAGAGAAATGTATAGTCACAACTATGTATTTTGCCTTCACATTTGCTGGTGCAATTGTAACAGGGATTTGATAATGTGACAACATTTAAATCAATACAAGCTTTGTGTTGGGTCATTCTTTTGTTGCAAATGGATCATTGTAGTATTGTTATGGATAAATAAGTATGTCCATTGTATGAAATGTAATCTAGGGTTTGTATGCATATACATGTGTGATTCTGTTGATCCTCTATCAGATGTTTTTCCTTCCTTTTTGTTGTTCATGACTCTGTTGCCCAATAGAGTAGGCACCGGTCCAATTTGGTGAAGGGCCAACACCCTTTCATTTATCGATCCTCAGTTTTGGGTAGTTGTAGGAGTAGGAGTAGTAGCTTAGGTTCTACACGTTGTTCACGATTCAATATAATAACTAGGGAATCATCTTATGTGACCCAAAACTATTTTAATCATTTGAAATCATGTTCATGTATGTTCACATCTTGTCATTGTGTAAAGAATGTCAAATGAATATATTTTAAGGGGATATAAACGATGTATTTATGGGTGCATGTACAAGATGTATAATCAGCTTAATTAGAGATTTGTACAACCAATCTATTTTGATCTGGTGACAATTATAGGAGGTCAAATGTGCATTGGGCATGGCTGTTGTTATTAGTTGGTGTTTTAGTTCATGCCTCTAGGAATACCCTCCTAAGTTGTTACCACTTTTTCAAACTTGCCATTTTCGTGTTGGCGTTTTATGTTTCCTTAGTCATTCTTTGTCTCGCCCCTTTAAAAAGTTCGCAGCACTTTTTAGGCCCTTTTCTCTTTGCAATCGGCGTTTCAAACTTTTTATAACTTCTATCGACAAGTTCGAACTTTCCAAAACCTACCAATTAGCCAATACAACTCCGAAGTGTGAACTCAGTCTTCTTCGTTGGTCTTATGTTTCATTCCCAAAGTTAAGTCATTCCCGATCGGCAAGTCACAAGTTCTTCAAACTTTCCAACCTCTCATTAGCTCAGCCTTTGTGGTTCATATGTTCCAAAGTTCGCCAATCTCCCGCTCTGTCGTCCAATCCACGTATCTTAAGCAAATCTTTTATTTATTGTCATGCACGGAGAAAGAGGCACATGTCTCTTCGCATTAAATGTGATTTATTTTGAAATGCTCAATCACACATATTTCATTAAAGGATTTAAAGCGGCTTATTTATGAAGCGTACTGCTATTTGTGATTTATTCAATGAGAGGACTTCTATAAAAACCGCCATCCTTACAAACAGTCCATTCTTTGTTGATGTTGGTGTGCTACTTCGGAGTGTTCGGGCGCAGTATTGACTACCAGCATTGTACGCGAGCCTTCTATCCAAGTCAACCGACTATAATTTTCTTTCACTTGCTTTCTTTTGCCGTGGGTTTGAAGTTTTTCAATCATTATAGTGGGAAGAGTATTCAAATTTCATGAATTTGAATTGTTCGTTTTCCCCAAATGTTCTAGGAGTGTGTTTGGTACCCTGGTAATATCAGAAGCATACATTTATTGGTTGCTTAAGCTGGTGAAGATGAAATACAAATACTAGGGTTTCTCGGTGACCTCCATTATTGAGAATGGCTTGGCTAATGTGAGAGATACTGAGTTGGGACACATTGATTTGAAAGATTTCTGGGATAGGATGGAACAGAACCCCAGGTCGCCGTTGGCCGAGAAAACCTTCACAAGTGGTTTAGCTCGTACAGGAGGCTTCCCGCCAGCTGTGTCTTGCCTGGACTTAGTCCTCACCTGTGTAAGAACTATCACCCTGAGTCTCAAGAAATCAGGGCTTATGATGACCCTGTAGTGGTAAAGATTGATGTTGAGACTATTACTTGTGCTTTGAGGTTGCCTGAGAGGGAGGAATTTGTAGAGTTGTCTGTTGACATGAGTTGGAATTATTTCCTGAATATGAAGAATTGGTATTTGACCTCCATCGCGAAGAGCTGGCTAAAAATCGAAAAGAAAGGGAAATCCCAAGTACCCTCTAATTTGAAGAGGACACATTTTAAAGAGGATATATCTAACATGATCACGCTGCTGCATCATGTGGTTGGTAATGAGGACTCTAATTCCTTTGAAAAATGGATGTGCCAATTTATTTTGATTGTGTGTAGTGAGTCTCAATATGTTGACTGGGCCAAATTAATAAGTGATCATCTAAATGGTCAAATGGTGAGTTTTCATCAAAAGAATTCTTTTTATATGTGTTCATACTTGTTAGCCAGTAAAGAGGTGGTGTGGCCAGGATTGAGAACTCACGGTTCCTTGACTCCAAACACACCTATGTATGAGTATTTTTCACAGCTGCAAAAGGAAGTAGGTAATAAGGATTTCCGACGCGTCAATGACGTTTTTCTAATGCACATTGTGGGAAGAATTGAAGGTAATCCAGAGGTGAGGATATCTCTAGAAGCTGCACAATTGATTATGGTGGAAGTTTTTGAATTCAATTTGACAGATTTACTTACCTCAATATTGGTGGGTTCGAAAATGCCCCTTTGAAATTGCCTAGATATGCCAGTGACTTTTTCATTTTCTTGGAAGTTTGTCGCCAGATGGCTTGTGTAAATAAGAAATACCACAGCATGAAGAAGGGTTACTCTTTCCCTGTGTCTGACGTTTTTCACATGTAAAACTAATGACAATGCTAAAGCCTAAAAATGTGGAGAGAATTCTTGCTGAGTATAATTTTCGTCCTCTTTCTGTTAGATCATACTTTGATAGTAAGAACTTTGTTAAAAGGAATTTGTATGGAGTTTGTATGAACATCAACCTCATCTTGAGGACTACTGGGAGGATTGTTCCAACGAAAGAGAGGTACAGAGAAGAGATTGGATGAGGTTAACTCTTGATCAAATACGTGCCTTTAATTTGCCACCACAAATTCCTAATTAAGTAGATGATAATTCAGATATCATCGACAAAGAATTTCTTGTTGTTGCTTCTAAGCCTTTGCCACGCATTCAATGGTCGGAAAAGGAAGTTATTGACATTAAAGTTCGATCTTCTTTCGTCTTAGATAAGACCGAGAAGTGGCTTCAAGGGAAAATTCATGAATGCACCATGTCTTCTTCCTCACAAAAAGAACCTGTAACAAAGGAGCAGGGGTCTTCCCATACTACTGAACATCAAAGAACTTCAGCTAGTGTGGAGATAACCAGATCTAGGGTTAGTTCACAACAGGGCAGTGATGGAGAAGACCCTAAGGAGGGTAGGAAATTGAAAAAAGTATGTGAAGAAGATAGTGAGTCAATATCCAAAGGATTAGAAGCAGAAAAGAGACTTGATGCTCTGCAGCAACTCCAAACGGATCACATCACTCCTCTTGTGTCTCCCATGTCAGGGAATGATTCCTCCATTTTTCAGCAACTTGGTGAAGACAGTGCTTTTCGCACTTTGTTTGAGATTCCAGCTTCTCCTGTTTCAAATGAAATTCCTGTACTCTATACTCAAAACCAGCCAAAGAATACTAGTTTGGATGCCAGCCATAGCAATGCAGTGTTACCATCTCCTTCTTGGCTCAAGAAGGCAGTAGAAAAGAAAAGAAGATATACCCCCATGACCGATGTAAATGTGGATACTATAGCTAAACTGCTACAAACTGGCCCTCAGCCTAAGAAGGCTAAAAGGATGTTGAGGGTAGTCATGGATTCTTCTTCTGGATACGAGATTTTTGAAATCGTTGACCCCATTGGGGATAAGGATGAGCATAATGTTAAAGAAGTGGATTTCATTATGATTAAAGTTGATATGGGTCCTCCCACTGTAGAAGGGGATATTTACCATGCTAAATTTTCTTTTGGAATGCTGGCTAAGAGAGTTAAAGCAGAAAAGCAAGAAAATGTGAGGTTACAAACCCAGGTGAATGCTTTAACCTTATTTATTCAATCAATTGTAAATGCTACTTCTCAGCCCCCTGATATGGCTCTAGGTGTTCCTATTGATGGACTCTAGGTGTTCCTATTGATGGAGTAGACCCCGGGATATTACAGCAAATTAAAAAGTATCAAACTATGGCCAAAGCTACTGAGGAATGGATTGAAAAGGTCACTATTGACAGTTTGTTGTATATTGAAGAGGCAATAAAATTGTACACTCATACCTCCGGCAAAAGGAAAGAGTTAATTGCGGAATTGCAAGCTTTTAAAAAGGATGAAAGTGCTTTACTAATGGTGTCTAAAGAAGTGCAGGAGATGACAAAAATTGATACTAATATTTTGGTGGCTGAGAAGGTTTTGAATGAACCTAAGGAAAATGATTCAATCTCTTAGCTGGATGCTATTGAGTGGAAGCTATCTGTATTTAAACAATTTATAGGTGAAATAAGGAGAATATTGATGTAATGTTCCGTTTTCTAGCTTGATCTTTTACAGTTGACCGTTGGCCTATTCCGGAGACCCGTAGGCTACTCGGGGGTTGAAATTGGGGTTTCATGTTTTGGTGGTTGCTTTTGTTCGTGGATTGTGGTTTGGTTGGCGGTTTCTTTCCGGGTTTGTTCTTCTTAGTCCCTGTTGGTTACGGCTATTTTTAGTAAGTTTAGGATTGGCACCAGAACGGGATTTTGAGAGTGGGGTTGGATTCGTCTTGTCAAGACCTTTCCAACAAGCTATAGATCATTGAATTCCGACATCATCTTGGCCTCCATTTTAAAGTCCGTAAATTAAACATTATTATTTAATATTAATGTTGTTTTAAAAGAGGGGACTTTAAGGGTGAGGTTGAAAAAGAATTGAAGAGGATTATATTATTTTCCCTCTCATGTTTTATCCCATATGCAAGAGGATTTTAGAGACTCCCAGTTGGAAAAGTATAAAAGGAGGAAGAGTGCTCTCATTTGGGGATCCGAAAACTTGATAATGTTATGCTGCCGGATTGGCCTTGGGATTGCTTCGAGGAATGTAAGCCTTCTAGCTAGGCATTGCTTCTCGCTTGAAAGATAGCGACTAGTAGTGAATTAGTTTAGTTTTGTGAGTTGCATTGGGGATTTGAGCATTGTATTCAGCTTGTGCCTTGTTAGTTCAGTTTTGCATATTAGAGGTTTTCCGGAAATTGCATTTTAGCTACAGCAGATTGTTGTTTTTATTCGTAAATCAAAAAATACAAAAATATTGCTTCTGGGTATTGTTTCATTCTCTCTGTCTATAAGGGGCGACCCTATTCCCAAAGTTATAGATTTTATTTTGAAGGCTGTGATTTTTAAAAGGAAATCGCCCCTCTTGCTAGGCCGTACCATTTGCCTTTCTTGGGAATGGTGCCATTAATTCATATCAGCTTTTTGAGTCAGTTTCTTGTGCCAATCTTGGGCGCCATCATCTTAGAGTCATATTGCATTCTGTTTCATGAGATTTGAGTGACTCTGGAGGTAGTTGTGAATGGATTTGTGAGTTACAGGGCTGCTGTTCGTGCACAGGAAAACAGGACTGTCATAAATCAGATTTTGAGGTTGGTCTGTTTAGTGCAATTTCAGATCTAAGCTTTATTACTCAGTAAAGGAAACTCATTTATATTGTTGCAGCTCTATTTATATGTTGATTCACTTTGATAGCAAGACATTATCTTTCATATTGTAAGCTGGCAGTAGTACTGACAGTAGTGATTATTCTTGCTTATCATAATTTGTAATGCTCAGTTTTCCGTTCAGTAATTGCAACTGTATTTCCTTTATCTCCGCCCTATGGTAGCTCCTTTCCCATCCCGGGTTAGAAAGCACATTCTGGGTGTCGAGTACTTTCAACATTTTAGCTTACTTCTCTTTCCAGCATTGTAATTTCAGTTATCTCCGCCATATGGTCGCCTCATTTCCGTATCGGATTGAGCAGCACATACTTGGTGTCGAGTGTGCTTTCAGTATATAGATTGTAGGGATCCTCTGACCACATGCTCGTCGTTCGCCGGCGCATCTTGGTTAGAGTTCTTGCATAAGCATTTTGATTAAGATCCTCTGGCCAATGCTCACACCTTGCCCACATCGGGATCCTGGTGTACATTCTGGTTAGAGTTGCTTCAGCATCGTTTTGGTTTAGCTGCTAACCTTAACGGGTGCATTGGTTTGTAAACTGTTATTGAAAATTCAAAAAAAATTTGGCTCGGAATATTTCAATTGAATCAATATCATGGTGACTTTGTGGACATCAAAAATAACTGTACGATTCTACAAGCCGAAATCCTTGACGAAAGTGGAGATAATTTGCTCGATGTGAAGGAGGCTAAACAATGTTTCAAGAAGATGCTCAGTGAAAAGTTAACTGGTACTGATAACATAAATGACAATTCGTTGGAAAAACTTAGTTGCATGGCATTATATCTCAAGACTTTTAGGAATGAAACTAATGATGTCAACAAGAGGATGGCAGATGCAAAAACGGTAATCAGTACGTGGAAGATCCGAATACATATCACTCTTAGCCCAAGTGGAAAGATATTGACTCCAATCATTTCTAGGTTTAGGAGTTACAAAGCGAGGATAAGGCCACAGGTGGATCCATCAGGTGCTGAAGAACAAGAGAAAGGAGATGAAGCGGTCCGGGAGGAAGATCGTGGCGCTGCCACATGATGGCTTTTCTTTGTTTTATGCTATTTCTTCAGGCTTTGAAACTTGACTTTTAAAAGACTATTTTATTATTAATTATGTTTAAATCGGCTATTTCAAGCAATCGTTATGTTGTTTCAAGACAGTTTCTTTTAAGACAAGGCCATATATATGGAGCCTGTCGATGTTGGTAGGATCTTTTGGCAAACTTTGTGTTGTTGAATGGTCATTTTTCTATTCTACTTTATTTTCAATTATTTCAATATATGAATGAAATTCGAAGAGTTGTAGACAGATATTGTAGACTTTGTGTTACAGTGGATGGATGTTACATTCTTCTTATGTTGAGTGTTGTCAGCTCTTTGAATTATAATTTTATATTGAAAGGATTGGGAATCTCTATTTAAAGCTCATTGTTGTGGATTGTTTCTCTTTCGATAAAGAATTACAGTGGTGATTATATTGTGAAAAGTGTTAAGTTGTGAATATTGTTGAAAGGAGTCTTTGCACTCCTCTTTTCTTTAAGTATTCTTTAAGTTGAATGCCTTTATTGGTTTCTGTTAAAAGCACCACCTTTCTGCTTTCTGGTTAAAAGCACACCCTGTTATTTATTCATTTCAAATCTTTTGAAGGTAGTTGCTCCTTGTAAAAAATGCAGAGAGTCGTTGCAAATACAATTGCAACTGCACTCAACTGTTAGTTCGTTTGTCATTATATGGGTGTGAGAAAATAGAGTTTAGTGACAAATCTATAAACTAACATATATTTAGTTGAGCTTCAAGAAAAGAGGAGATTACCCACTCCTAGCAGTTGGCTCATAATCATCCTCAACTTGTTGATGAGCCCCTTTCTTGTCTCTTTGATGACACGCCTGACCTGGGAGATGAGGAAATACTCTAGGGTTTTGGACCTGGGTTTTGGGACCCAATATAGGGAAGATTGCCTATAAGGCTGCAATCTCAAAAATACCAAGTTTCCCATCTCAAAATGTTTCTCCAAACAATGTCGATCAGCATACATCTGTTGTTGATTTTGGGCCTGCTGCAAGTTTTCCTTGAGTGCATTCGAAATACCCATGCTCTGCTGAACTAAATCTCTAGTTCCAGGGACTTTGCTATCTGAAAGAATCAAATCTACAAAAGATAAGTGTTGTGTGGTTACACAACACGCCCCATTTTGACTTGGCAAAACAAGGACCCAACTTTTTGTTTGGCTTGTTCTGTGCCTTCTGGCGGTTTGGTAAAAGTAAGTCATGCAGATAGATCATCATGCAAGAAAGGCTGGGCAGGTCATCATCATGAGGTCAGTTTGTCAAAGTTCGTATTTTATTCCAAAAACCTCATTTTTTAATAGAGTATCAAATTTCATGCAGGTTTGCCTTTTACATCACCCTGATATTCTAAGTTGCCAGTTCTGGTGCGGGTGCGGGTTCGGGTTCGCGGGTTCGGTTCGCGGGTTCGGCCAAATTTTTTTTTGGGGTTTGGGTTCGTTTTTTTATATATATAAAAAAATATATGTATATGCAAAAAAATTAAGCATAGAAGCAAGAATTAAGTGTAGAAATGCAAGAATAAAGTGTAGAACACCACATAGCATCATATAATCAACAAAACCACCATCAACTTGAATATCATAAAACATAAAACTCGAACTTCAAGTTCAATAACAAGATTCAAAATAATAATATCATGTTCAACAATCAATTTTCATTGTTTCAATGTCAAATGACAAGTGTCAATCATCATATGGATTTGCTAAATCCTCCACATCATCATCATCTTCTTGGACATTAGCAGGATCATTTGAAGAACCACAACCAGCACCACTGCCACTCGCTGAAAAAGTATGCTCGCTCTCTGATCCCTCAAGTGCAACATGTTTGGATTGGGAAGTAGAAGCATCCAAGTCAATTTGCTCTGGCTCCACATCCCACAACTTTGATTCCCCCTCCTTATAGTCTTGCTTTTTGTGCGAAAGGAGGCGCAAGTTGGAATGCACATACACTAAATTCTCCGCCTTTTTGGAGTGCAATCTGTTGCGCTTTATTGAGTGGATAAAAGAGTACGTGCTCCAATTCCTCTCAGATGCAGAGGAACTAGCAACCTATGATGACAAAGTAGAGAGAAAGAGTTAAAAATAAAAACTTACAAAGTTAAAACTTATAAAGTTACAAGTTATAAAATTTATAATAATTAAAAATTATGGAACTTCAAACTTCAAATTTTTAAAAGTCTTTAAGATAAAATTATAAATCATAAAAAACATAGAAATTTAGTAAACTTACTTGTGATAAAACTTTGACTGCAAGAGGCTGTAGGCACCGGAATTGTTGGCCATGAAAGTACCACCAATTGTGAGCATCTTTCTTGAATCTATCACGAAGAGCCTCAATGCTTAGACCATTGGAGTGTACAAAATCAGTGAACTCATCAGTGACCATATCATGCAAATCTGGATCAAGGAAGAGTCTACGAAATGCTGCCTTGTACCCTTCAGACACTTCTAAATCTCTCCATGGGGGAATCCTATTTGTCGCCGAAAGAATCTCACTGCTGTAATATTTTGGAGTCAATGCAAATGCAAAAAGATGTAGCGGGGTTGTCATTGTGTTCCATCTAGCCTCAATAATTTCATGCACTTGCTTGAAGAGAATTTCTTGAGGATCTTTCTCCTTCTCATTTATGATGTTCTTTATCTTTTCTATCATTGAATCAATGCCATCATATATCTCCCCCATGCAAGGCTTGTCCATGTCCGTATAACGAATCATGCTCAAAATGGGCTCGGTGAAACTAAGGAGATACTCCACACGATCCCACCAATAGTCATTTAGGATCATCCCCTTAACATTTGCTGCCCTCTCAGTGTTGCTTTGCCTCCATACGGACCAAGTAGTGCTTGTTACCATGCTGATAAGAGCCTGTTTGACCTTCACAAGTCGTCTCAAGGCAATTGTGTTTGAGGCAAAACGAGTCTCAGCAACCTATTGAAATATCAAAAATAAAAAGTACAATAAATAAAATTTAATTTAAACATTGAAAAAATTGAAAACAAACTATAACTTTTAAGAAGAAATAGAATATGTGAAATTAAAAATTTAAAGCACTATGAAAAATTTAAATTTAAAAATATATTGCTTCACTTACCTTCAACAACTCCAATGTAGAAAATGATCTAAATATGCTTTGGGACATGTGGTGGTTGGTGATGAACATCCGTATCTCCTCGGCCTCTGCATACAACTCTCTAATCCAATCAATTTTTTTCCCAATCTTTTGTAGCATTAGATTGAGAGAGTGGACAGCACAAGGTGTCCAAAAGATATGTGAATATCATTCCTCAACCAACAACCCAGCAGCTCTACAATTTTTTGCGTTGTCCGTTATCACTTGAACAACATTACGAGGTCCCACATCCTCAATGGCTGCAATGAGGATTTGAGCAATAAATTCACCATCCTTCACCTGTCCCTCACAATCCACAGCTCTCAAAAACATTGCCCCTTTAGGGGACACTGCAATGACATTGATCAAAGGCCGATTTCTTGCATCTTTCCATCCATCAGAGACAATCGACACCCCTGTCTCACTCCATGAATCCCTTAAGGGCTTCAATGCATCTTCTATATTCTTCACCTCATTCTCCAATAAGGTGCCACGCACCTTCTCATAACCTGGGCTCTTATACCCTTTTGGAGCCTCATTAATTTTTCTCACCATCTCTTGCCAATATGGTGAGCGAACAACATTGAATGACATACCATTTGCATAAATGCATCTGGCTATATGTTGGTTAGCAATATCTCGAGCCTCATTTTGAAATGATGTTTCTAAAGGTCCCTTTGGTCTCTTGTTTGTAGTGCTTGTGGGTTGCTCTTGAGGAGTGACCAAAAATGGGTGGCTCTCTATCACAACATTGGAACTAGGAATAGATGGAGGACCCATTCTTTGATTTCTGCCTCTTTTCCTTAACACATTTGCTACTGATTTACGGCCTGCTGCTTCATCTGCTGCTTCTTGCTCGGTGATATATGCCAGCACTTGCTCTCGTGGTATAGGTTTATTACTCTTTCCTGGGCAAGCTTTGATCCCCATCCCAGGGATGTTACACAAATGGGCTTTCACCCGACTATATGAACTGTTGTATTGCACATCACAGCCATTGCATTTCCAAAGGTAACCCCCACCACCTGGTTGTTGTTGAATCATTTCAACATGCCTCCAAAGAGGTGAGTGTGGATCGATTTTGAATTTTGATTGTGATACTGAGCTAGAACTAGCTGCCATTGTGATTCCTGTCACCTGTGGGTGTGGCAGTAAGTTTTGTAAACAAAATGGAAACAATGAAAACTCAAAACTTTCAAAAATCAAAACAAAAACAAAAGCATGGTGATACATTCATGATTCATATAAATAGTTTAAAAAAAAAAACAAGTTGAAAAGAATTTGTTTGTTGTTCAAAAATGCAAAAAAAAAAATGAATAGAAAACCTACCTCTTTGCAAAAATCTCTTCCTTTGATCTTCTTGGCAGCCTCTAAACCGTTGGAAATGAGTAGGAATGGTGGAGCAATCGACTTCCAACCTTCAGGATTCAATCTTCAAGCTTCTTTCTTCAACCACAAAAAAATTCTTTAGTTCAGCCACAATGGACAATTTTTGTGTTTTGGAATGAAAGAATGAGTTGAAAATGGCAAAAGAGTGTTTATAATGACTTTTTAGGGTTATATTTGCATTTTTGAATGTTTCAAATAATATTAAATTGTGTTATAAATGAAAAAAACATAAAAAAAATTTCAAAGGTCCGTGGGTGCGCTCCGGGTGCTATGTTTTGAGGCTGGGTTCGCACCCAGCGAACCCGGGTGCGTCCGGGACGCACCCAACACTTTTGTGCAGCACCCTGCCCGCACCCACAGGGTACCCGCACCCGCACCCGCACCCGAGCCGCACCGCACCCGCACCGGGTCCTCTGACAGGGGAATCCGGTAACATAGCTGATATTCATTAGGATGTGAAAGTTATGAATGGTCAAAGTTTGAGTCAAACCTGATATTTCCAAGGGGAGGATCATATTTCGTAACATCAGTCATATTTCAAAAGATCACCCTGATCTAATTTATCACCCGATAAATCATGCGGTCCGAATATCCGGACGTCAATTTTAGGTGACAGTGGCCTTTACTCGTCGGCAGCCTTATGCATTTCGTGAGGATCATGTTTTTCAATGTAACCCGATATTTCCTAATATCCTCCTGCCGCAAAATATCCCCCTAAGCCAATATCCTGATGATGTCATTCAAGTACGATAAACAAATAAAAAAACATGACGATGACATCATCATCACATTTACCTCTCGGCAAGATATTTCATAAACATGATCCTGTTCCCATAACATGACGATGACGTCATGATGCCTTGCCGATACAATGAACAAATATCTGGATGATGTCATCCCGATATCTCGAGAGGAAGAAAGAATGACTTTGGTCATCATTATCTAAACATCACCCGATATTTTCAAATATCCTCTTGACGTTTAAAGCACGACCTAATGGCGCGAACATCACCCGATATCTAAACATCACCCAATATTTTTCAAATATCATCCTGCCGTTTAGATATCACCCCGCTCCCGTTGCCGCCATTAACATTAAATGCACGCCGAGGTGGTAGGTATTTCCCGCCAATCATTAAACCCGATGAAACACCTGGCGAAATCCTGACTTTCCGTATGGAAAATTAACGAATAAGATCTAATCTGTCAGGGTTTGCCCTAATTTCACCCTAAGTGCATGGTTAAAAGGTAAATCTAACGTCATTTTTACATTTACCTTGCGAAGAAATTACTGTTACAGAGCACCAGCTTCCATATCCTCAAACAGGCAATACAACGACGAACGAAGTTTGTAGGCAGTAAGAAGTGTGCGATTATCAGCCGAATTAAGAGCATTTTCTGGGAATTCACTGGTATAAAAGAAATCTGCATAACCGGGTAAGTAATTGAAACCCTCATCCTGTTGCTTTTGCACACTTAGGTATGATGTTGTAGGTTCTGGTTTATGCACCCCCATAATGGGCTTATGCTGAATAAATGTAGTAGGCATGATGAATATTAAAGATGAATTGCTATATGTATGCATGTGAGAACCCATTGTAAGACAAAATTTTGTTAATTGCAGGCATCCATGGCTGATAAGAGGTTGGCTAAGTGTGAGGCTGAATTCAGTAAGCCTATGTTTTCATCTCAGAGGGGCGTCCTGTTCAAATATGGCACAATTACAGATACCCATCAGGGGAATACTAATTTGGAAGCCTGGTCAGCTAGGCTGAATGATGAGAAGAACAGGAGTCCTGTGCTGGATGCAGTTTTCGTGTCCGGAATGTGGAATGCCGTCGGTTTCCCGTACTCTATGGAATCTCCGGAGCTGGTTATCGAGTGTGCCTGGAACTACAACCCAGAGACCCGGCAGGTGATAAAACATGGGAGGATATATGCAAACTTGTCCATCAAAGGTCTCTCCCAGACATTTGGACTGCCATTGGGCAGGAAGGTCAACAGTGTGGACCTGAAGAAATCAGAGAGAATATGAAAATAACAAGAAACAAGCCAAGAAAAACATGTACCAATGGAGGGCTGAGAACAGCACATATCCTGCAGCCGCCAAACTTCCTGTGCATTTATTCAAATATGATTTTAGTGAGGAGTACCAATACATGATTGCACTATTGAGTAGAGTCACAGGCCAGCCTGATGCTGGTAGTTTTAAGGATTGGATGTATGGTGTGATCATGATGTGCATATACTCAGACATCAAGCCATTGTGGGGCCAACTAATAAGTGATGCTCTGCATGAGCAACTGATGAACCTAGGAGGTCCAAATTGTGCTTTCTATATGACATCATACATTGTTTACTTCTGTGCTTATAAAGGCACATTTGATGCATTAGTTACAGATGGAAAGCTTACAGGCACAGTCAATGCTGTGCACATTTGGGATCATCATCCCCAGCTGCAAAGAGCCAATTACCTCCAAGATTACAAACTGGTAAATGATGCATTCTCTATCATTTACCATGGAGGAGATAGAACAAACCCGGCTTTCAATTGCTCATTGCAGGAGGTAATAGAAAAAAGAGATTGAGCATGGAAGCTCAAGAGATAATCTACAGGCATGGAGCCTGGTATATACAATTTGCCACATTTTCCTACATGAGGATTGAGGGTTTTGAAAGACCTCCCCTCATGCTGCCAAGGTATCCCATTGATGCAGTGATATTTATGGAGTTCATAAGGCAGAGCTCTACAATGTTAAAAACATACAAGGATGCAAAGAAGTTGCCACCAATTTTGTTTCCAGTCACCATTCGCTGGTACATGTGTCCTGATTCAGAGAACATCAAGAAGGTGATGGTCACCCTGAATAAAATGCAATTGCAGCCTTTTCCACTGATAAGACCATATGATCCTTACAGCAGGATGCAGAAAATAATAGGGAGGCCTATTCACCAAAGGCACCTAGAAGACTTCTAGGCTGACTGTGAAGATGAGGCAGAAGCAAGAAGAAGAAGATATCAGAGGCTAACACTGAATCAAATTAGAACCTTTGATTGCATCCCCATCCCTCAACAATTGAAGAAAGATGATGGCAGGATAATTGCAGACAAGTATGAGGAGAAGAAGATATATAATGATACCATCTCTGCACCTGACCTCACTGTACAAGAGGACATATCCTTGCACCCCTTCATTGCCAGGACCATACAGCTAACCCAAGCTTGGGTTGATGAACGGATAGAGGCTTTGAAGAAGAAAGGTGTCGCCATTACTATGGACAACAAGAAGGAGGGGCAGGATACTCCTAGGGAAGAATATGATGACTTCATAAATGAGAAGAGAAAGTCTAAGGGAGATAGGCTCCCTTCACAACAACAACAGAGCAAAAGACCCTCAAGGGGCAAGAAAGTAGATAATGAACCCAAAGGGGTTATTATTGATAGAGCAGTGTTTATAGTTGAAGAGGCAGCAGCATCAGGATTAGGATCAGGATCCGCATCACCTCCACGGACAAGAAAACAAAAGTCCAAGAAAGAAAAGACAGCAAAGGCTGGAATTACTGAGACCCAAGAAGAGGGTCAATCCTCAAGAAAACCAGATGAAGAGGATATCCTCATGGAGGAGGAGCCTGAGGAAGAAGAGGCCCCTTTGTTATTTAAAAGGAAGAGAAGAGATCCAGAGGTGGTGGTGTCTACCCCACCTAAGAAACAAAGAACCTCCATGAGAGGTGAAATAAGACAACCCCCTACATTGTTACAAAGGGCAGGTAGTGAAGTGCATAGGGAACTTCAGCACAATGTTCCACTTCCTACCATCGTCAAGTTTAAGACCGAGCTCGCAGAAGAGCAGATGAAAGAAACCTCCCAGGCACATGCAGAAGGTCATATCTCACTGGAGGAGACAATAAATTTGTCTGATGATGAAGTTGTGCAGGAAGTGGCTTCACAAAAGATGGAAACCCTTGCTACAGGTACACACATGACCCCTCACAAGACTCCACCAGTTCAGACCATACTGGAGGAGATAAAGCAAGTGGAAACTGAGAAAGAAAAGAGCCCAGAGCAGATAGCCCAAGAAATGGGGTTAGATACACTGATTGCAGAGGTGACAAATCCTGCGGTGATAGACGTAACAAAGAAACAGGATGTAAATCCTGAACATCCAGCAGGATCACCTGACAAAGGGCAACCTGCAGAATAAGTGAAGATGGCAGAACCAGAAGGCCATGCTTCAGAAATAAGCCAACCAAGCGCACAAGATGCATCAGCGGAACCTGCTATAGTAGAGGTTCAGGAAAGGAAGGCTGATGAAAAGGATGTATCTGAGGATCCTGCTGCCAAGGTTCAAGAAATAAGTAGCACTGGTGTAGAAGAGATAATGGCTTCAGAACAAACGCCAGCACCTAAGGAGGATTCCGCAATATCCAGTGCGATGAATGTTCCTCAACAGGAAGAAAAGCCAAGAGTGGATGAGGTGATGACAGAAAAGGATCATGATCATCATGATCAACATGTAGATACATCACAGGATCCTCCACCTTAGGAAGATGCTCCTCCGGAGAAAGAAATTTCTCAACAAGAGGATGTGCCACAGGATCAACAACAAAGCGAGCATCATGAAGAAGAACTAAGGAAATCACCTTCTCCATCACATCTACTGACAGAAACAGGAGATGCAGGTGAAAATCATGATGATGCGAAGAAACATGATCAGGTACCTCCGTGGTTGGAGAAAGAGGTAAATGCAGAGGAAGAATTTGAAATTCAAGAATTTGATGTGTCTACCTTATTTTCTGAGAATATAATAAAACCTAAGAGGAAGGCCAGAATGACTTCGGCCATCAAAAGAGATCCAACAACTGGGAGAAGGACTGCACAGATTGCAATACCTACTGTAGAGAAAGAGAAAAAGGTAAAATTACCTCAGATGAGTTTCAGATCAACACAGTGGACTTAGGATTTGCCAATGAAGACCAAGAGGGTCAAGAAGGCAAAGATATTATTGATTCTTTAATTCAGAAGGTGAAAAGAGAGAAGGAGAAAAATAAGCAACACAAAGAGCACATTGCTCAGTTGCATGTCTACATAGGAAGGCTGACCAATACTAAAGATACTTCAACTGAACATGCAGTCCCATTGACTGCTATTTCTCAAGAGGAGGTGAATAAATTAGATCTTATGAAACATGAGGCATCTGTACTAAGGAGATGGATGTCATCCACATTGGTTGATGCAGAGGAAGTGGTAAAGGCCTCTTTGAAGAGGTGGAATACTCTCAGTGACTCCAAGGCAAAAGTAGATAAATTGCAGATGCAGACAGGCAAAAAGTCCTACAAATTGGAAAAGGTACTAGACATCCTGGGAGAAATAAGGAGGATAAATCCTCAGTTGCTTATCAACAAGCAGGTATTGAACAATAATAATGCCTTGTTGGTTGATATATGGTATAAGGACATTCAATTTGAATGTGGAGTACTTAGATGATGCAATAATAAACTAAGAGATATCAGCATGAAGTTGCATGACTTAATGTCTGTTGAGGCAGAAATGTTGGAAACACTGGAAGGAAAAGTGGAAGGGTAAGTAAAAAATCAAGATGAAGAGTTTGCCATCAAAGCTTTACATGGCAACTTCCAATCAGTAGTTGATGATCCACTTGTCCACTTGACAGAAGAAGTTATAGACAAAATAATGAGAATCAAAGTCAAGATGGAAAATTACAATGAGACGCTGCAAAACAGGAAAGACAAACTGGACAGCAGTAGACACAAATACGAGGCACACAAGCACGCCATCATCAAAGCAAAGACTCAGGATGGCGGAGAAATAGATAGAATTGTGCAGTTTTATGAGCAGATTCGGAGCAGCATGCAGCCTCATATGCAAAGTCATCATCATCAGGATGATGAAAGTTCGGGAAGCGATGCACATGATGATGATGCAGCATAAAGTAAATATCAGCATCGGATACTTGGTGAAAATAAGTATTTTTTAGATAGTTGCCAGCTGGCAACTTGTGCCATTTTGATAAGGTTGACATAGTCAAAGGGAAATCTTGACCGTAGATATTCATAGACAAATCAAGATCGTGGATCTTTTGTAACAGATTCCTCACCTTGTTCTATAAAAGGTGGTGGAATACCTCTTTTCTATTATTCGAAATTTAATTGAAATCTGTCTATTGAAGTACTCAGGGCTCATTTCAAAGCTTTTTGTATACATCTATTATCTTTGCATACTTAATGAAGGAGAAGACTCGTTTGATTACAATTCATAGTAAATCTTGAGTAATCAGTGTGTGAATTCTGGATATATGCTGTGATTTGCTGCGTCCCTTGGAGTGGATGTCTACTTGCATATGTTGCTTTCATACAAATTCCTTTGAAGTTAGCATCAACTGTATCTAGCTGTGGAATGTCCTGGTGAACATATGGTTTGGTTTTCTTCTCTTCATGACTGTATCTGATGTGCATGTGGTTCAAAAGCTAAAGGTTCAACTTTAATTTGAAGCATTTCTTTCAATTTCTCTTAAATTTCAGAGCATTTCACTATCATAATTGCAAATAACTGATAATCTCAAGCAAATAACACAAAATATGCAGATATCTCGTAGATAATAGTATATCTTTAGCATATTTAGAGACAAAGCATGTATAATTGGTAAATATCATGCAAAAATTTGAATATCTCTGCATCATTTTATCAAGCAACTGTGTAAAATGACCTCTCTGTGAAGAATCTTTGCAGAAACAATGTCGTGATGATGAACTTCATGTAAGGCCCCAAAATGGAAACAGCAACACACATCAACCTCTGAGTAACGTCAGAAGATTAAGACCTAATCACTGGAGACTTGGGATCATGAATTTTCTGAATTCATCGTATCTTTCAAAATGAATAAAGGTTAATGTGTACTTTTATTCTATGCTTGTTTATGACTAACATCATGATCAACATAAATTGACGCTAGAAGGAGGGCCTTTATCCGAAGGTGGACGCTCATCATCATTATTTTTAGGTTTGATGATGCAGAGAGTAAGGTAACCCCAGTGCATTCGTGAATTTCAAATATTGCTCAAATTTTTACTGTAACAGGCTTGTAAATGCTCATTCTGTGTAAAGTTCCTGAAATTAGTCATAAATATTGCAAGCTTTATAGTAGATCATCATGAATTCACAAATATCAGCCAGAGCTACATAAATTTGCCCAAGCTTTGAAGAATTTTGGCCTTAGAGACTTGATATCTCGTGCTAAGAGTCATTATACCTCAAATATCCTCTCGTATTTGCACTATCTTTGCAAATATTTCATAAATATCTAGTCAGATCAGTCATCCGACTGCAAATATCACCTCAGCCAGTAAATTTCAATTGATATTTGCAAAGTTCCAACCAATTTGCCTCAAAATTGAGAAATCCTGGCTCACAGGATAAATACCAGGTCTAGATCTAGTGGAATCTTTGAAGAATTGCCTGTTAGAAGTTTCAGACCTAGAACTGTAGACATCCATCATACTCCCGGATCCAGTGCATCAGGAGCTTCACCAAAACCTCCTCCTGTAACTCCTGTTGGTTTGCAAATACCTTCTGGGATATCTGTGACACCTCCTGTTCAACCTCAACCCCAGGTCCAACCTCAGCCAGTTGTACCACAGGCTCAACCTCCTCTGGTCACAATGTCTTTCTTTGCAGCAGAGTCACCTTTGACCTTCACTGCATATCACGAGTTGCCAAAGAATCCAGATAAACTTTGTCCAAAATATCATCCTTATCAGGATGCTGATGATCATATCAGGACCTTTAAAGAGGCTTGTTGTAGGGCCAGAATAGAACATCAAGATGTTGTATGCAGATTATTTCCTTTTTCCTTAGGGGAAGAGGCTTATAATTGGTTTATTAGTCTTGGTCAGGGTTATGTTGGTTCATGGGCTGTCCTAGAGAAAGCTTTCACTGATAGTTTCAAGGTGCCAATAGATCCTTCAATGAACTATCATCTATTTGCCACTATCAAAAGGTTCGAGGGTGAACCTATTGCCAACTTTAATGCTAGGTTCCAGAAAATGTTATCCAAGTTAGTTGCCCCATATGTAGTAGGAGATGCTGCTGCTAGGAGTATTTATTACTCAGCCCTGGATCCATTGACTTCTATGTTCATCAGGAGAACACACCCTGAAATCACTACCTTGACAGGAGCTTTTCAAGAAGCTATCAAGGTGAATCAGCAGCTAGTCCCAGCTCCTACTCCAAATATTGCATTCCCTACACTGCCTGGCATGTATCCACAATATCCTGCATCATATCTTGCACAATATCCTAATGGAGCAGTGATACCTCCAGCAGTCATGCCTGCACCTTTGCAAGTACCTCCACTGAGTATTATGCCACCTCTTAATGGGAATGGCCAAACTCCACAATATCCTGCACAAGCTCAGACACCTCAAGGTGCTGATCTGTCCAACAATAACCATGGATCCTCTTTCTTCAAGCCTCAAACTGAAAATGTAGTGGCTAAAGCTCAAGAAGAGAAGGAAGAAATCAAGGAAATCTCTGCTCAGTTAAGAAAACTCACTACAGAGGTCACACATCTGAGAAATCAGAATTTTTATTCTCAGCCTAACCAAAACAAAGGTTATTCCAATGACAGACCAAATTATCCTGACAGAGGATACAATAACAACAGTAATTTCAATAATAGTGGTGGAAATAACAATAATCCTCAAAGACAGCCTAGAGTATGGAATTCCAGGCCAAATAATGGTTCATTACCATCACCTTTAGATAATCAGCCACCTGGTGAAGTCAAACAGACTACTAGAGTCAATCTTGCTGAAGCAGCCCTCACCAATTGGTGCAGGATACACAACACAAATGCTCATGCAGAGTTAGATTGTCCACAATTTAGAATTGCTGCTAGCATTTTCCAAACAGAAGTGTCTAATACTACAAGACATCCACCTCAGGTGGAAGGTGATGAAATAGTTCCTTGTGGATATGATTCAGCCCTAGTGCTAGAAAGCTATACTGATCATCAAAATTATTCTTATGCATGTGAAGAATCTGCTTTAGCCTTTGAATCAAACTATGTCTTCCCCTTTGAAGATGAGAATGAACCATCTACTGAACATGAGGAGGTGCATGCATACCAGCAGCAATATCCTGGTAAGCATAATTATAATTTGAGAAGTAGCTCCAACAGACCTACTGGTCCACTGACGTCATCTCTACCTCCAAATAATTTTAACACACCTCCTGACCCCAAAGCAAGCAATAATCCCGGGTTCCCCAAGGTAAATGCTAAATATCTGTCACCTCAAAATACAGCATCAAAAGCTGTTGCCTTACCCCAGGAGTCTGATAAACTTGTCACATACTTGGCTGATGAGATGAAAAAGATAAAGATCAGCCTGTCTTTGTCAGAATTGTTAAAGACTCCTGCAATTAAGAAAGCTTTTATGAAGTCACTGGATGATCCTGCTCCTAAAGAGGACATTCATTCTCCGGGTCATCTTAGCAATAAAGATCATGCTGCTAGAGATAGTAATACCAAGCCTAAAATGTCAGCTACTGTCCAAGCTGCAGAAACATCACATATGACATTATACAGAGATAAGAGTGAGTCACCACCTTTCCTCCTTACCATAAGGATGTTTGGCAAGAATTTACACAACTGTCTGGTAGATTCCGGTGCATCTACAAATGTGATGCCCTTGTCCATATGCAATGCTTTGGGACTACATCCTGCTAAATCCCTAAAGAAGGTGACACAGTTAGATAAAACAAAAGTAAGTGTAGTAGGAGAACTGACTCATATACACATGCAGCTAGCATCTGATCCTAGGATCCAATATTACATTGATATCTAGGTAGTTGACATACCTGATACATATGGGATGCTGCTTAGCAGGGACTGGTCAAAGACTTTGAATGGATATATGTCCACTGACTTCAGTCACATGTGGTTACCTTGGAAAGGTATACCAAACCAGATAAGAATAGATGATGAGCCCAGGATGAAGCACATGATAACTGAATATAACAAAACGAATGAGATCATGTATGTAAACATTGAACCGGGAGTTTATGCCATTAGACCACAGACTATCAGGATAGAGGAGATCCTGATGCTTGACTTTCATCATCATCATCATCATCATGATCATCAGGAGGATGTGCCAGTTGTAGAACCCAATACTGATTTTGAGAATGAGAGTGAAGTAGATCGCTTCAGAAACTTTGAGATGCATCTATCCAAGCAGGTGAAGCGTTGTCAATTGTTAAATATACCTGCTAATGATATTTTGATTGATGGATGGTGCAGATTACACGACGAACCACATTCAGAAAAGACTTGCGAAACATGCTTAGACATGATGATGCTAGAGAAGACATGCAGTGAGGCATCATCATCATATTCCGAGGTAAGCTCTACGTCTGGTGATGATGATGATACTGATTCTTTTTTGTCTTCTGCAGGAACCACAGAAAAAGTGATAGATCATGATGAAGGTCATGTACAGAGAACAGAAGAAATTCTGGTGTACAATCAAATAAATGTTAGCAAAAAAGAAAAGATCACCCCAGGGAGTGATTGTCGATGGAGTCAGACTATGAACTGTCTGATGAAGACAGAGGCAGTAATCTGACCAGGTTTGAAGAGTTCTTATCAGGAGAAATCAAGAAAATGATAAAACAAAAGAAACATCCACAAGATGCACTAACTGAAGGTTGGTGTAGGCTGCACGAGGCACCTCATTCGGAGACCACCTGTTCGTTGTCTGCATATTTTGAAGAAACATACAGAGCCTGATCCAAAAGATCATCCTCCTGATGATGGAAAACAAGAAGAAAAATCAGCTTCTCAGAAGGAAGAAAAGATGAAGTTTGAGAAGGCTGACATCCCTAAGTTAAAATGGATATCAGGTGGAGCAGCTGCCAGAGCTGCAAAGAAAAGAGAAGGTTCAGCTAAACCTCATGCTGAAGATAAATCCTGGATCCTTAGATTTGATGGATCCAAATCCAAACAAGGAGCTGGAGTAGGGATTGATCTCATTGATCCATCAAGAAAATCCTACTTAGCTGCATACAGATTACAATTCCCCTGTACTAATAATGTGACAGAGTATGAAGCTCTGATTCATGGGATACTGTTTGCTCTCAAGAAAAAAGTAAAGATTCTGCATGTCTTTGGAGACTCAGAATTAGTTGTCAGACAGGTAAGAGGAATATACTCTTGCAATTATAAAAGATTGTCAAATTATAGACACGGAGTGTGGGATTTGATTGAAGACTTTGATGCATTTAATATCACCCACGTTCCTAGAGACCAGAACCACAGGGCAGATGCACTTGCCCAGGCTGCCAGTACACTGGAGCCACTATCTCTATTAGGTCTAAAGAGATTTTCAGTAGAACTGGTATCTGTACCATCAGTACCTGATAATGTTACCAATCTTCAGGTCTTTGATGATGATCAGCACATGCTTGATTTCATCTCCAACAGGGATGTATTTGATGCTCAGATCATAGATGAGAATAGTATGGAAGATCATGTCTGGGAAGAAGATGAAATATTAGAGTTGCCTAGCAACAAGATTCCCAAAGGCATGATTGAATTAGAAAGAGCATTTGATTTGGATAATATGCTGAAACAGAAGGATCTTCCCAAAGTTGATGGAGGTCAATATTCACAAGTGAATATTGGACAGGATGATAACAAGAAAAATGTCTTGATAGGTAAAGTTTGCACACCAGAAGAGTTAGAAGGAATAACTCAGGCCCTTAAGGATTACATCCATGTGATTGCCTGGACTTATGATGAGCTAAAGACATATGACACATCTGTCATAACTCATATTATACCTCTCAAGCCAGATGCTAAACCTTTTAGACAGAAGCAAAGGCCAGTCAATGCTTTGCTTGAACCAATAATTTTTTAAGAAGTCAAGAAGTTGTTAAATGCCAGGATAATCTTTTCTGTAAGGCACTCCACTTGGGTGGCCAATCTAGTCCCAGTCAGAAAGAAGAATGGAGACATCAGGTTATGTGTAGATTTCAGGAATCTAAACAGAGCATTAGAAAAGAATAATTATGCTCTGCCCTCACTAGATGAAGTTCTGCAGATTGTAAATGGAGCTAAGATGATGTCCTTCCTGGATGGCTTTTCAGGATACAACCAAGTGATGGTTGATAAAATTGACAGATTGAAAACTGCCTTCACCACCAAGTGGGGGATATTTGCATATAGACGTATGCCATTCGGACTTATAAATGCTGGAGCAACATTCCATTGAGCAATGGACATAGCCTTCAGAGGCTTAATAGGAAAATGTATAGTCATCTACATGGATGACCTAACAGTATTCTCCAAAGAAAGGGGAAACCATGTAGCAGATCTCAGAAATGTGCTGAAGAAATGTGAAGAGTACGGAATATCACTGAACCCCAAGAAATGCATATTTGGGGTGACAACAGGAAAGTTACTAGGCCACCTGATCATAGAAGATGGAATCATCATTGATCCTGACAGGGTGGAGTCTATCATGAAGTTACAACTTCCAGGGAGCAAGAAAGAACTTAAGTCTTACTTTGGGAAGATAAACTTTGTGAGGAAGTTCATCACTGGTTTTGCAGAAATAGTCAGACCACTAAATGCTATGCTGAAAAAAGATGCCAAGATTGAGTGGACAGAAGAAGCTAAAGCTGCTTTTGAAGACATAAAGAAAGCCATATCAGATGCTCCTGTCCTCATCAGTCCAGATTACACAAAGGACTTCTACATCTATTCATTTGCCTCAGAACATACCTCTGCAGCAGTGTTGACTCAAAGGAATGAGGAAAAAGAAGAGAAACCAATAGCCTTCATGAGCTGTCCTTTCAAGGATGCTGAACTAAGATATGTGGATGTTGAAAGACAAGCACTTGCATTAGTCAGGGCAGTAAAGAAATTCAAGCATTATATACTGAGAAGCAAGGTGATTGCAATAGTACCTGATGCAGCAGTGAAAATGCTGCTCATGCAGAGTGAGCCTGGTGAGAAAAGAGCCAAGTGGATTACTATATTACAAGAGTATGACATGGAAATTACACCAATGAAGCTAGTAAGAGGACAAGCTTTGAGCCAGATGATATCTGAAATTGACCCAAACATCACAAGTCAGCAGTATGTTATCAATGACAAGGACAATAAGGAATGGTATTCAGATATCAGGCACATCCTGATTACTGGAAGATGTCCTCCGAGATTGCAAGCTTCACAGAGAAGAGCCTTGAAGATAAGGTCACAAAGATATATGATGAAGGGAGGAACCCTATTCAAGAAGAATTATGAAGGAATATACCTGAGATGCTTAGAAAAGCCAGAAGCAAATAAGGTTTTGTCAGAATTACATGACAAGTTCGGAACAGCACATGGATCAGCCCTAGCCACAACACATGCAATCCTCAGAGCAGGATATTATTGGCCCACAGTTTTTAAAGATACAGCTGATCATGTTAAATGTTGTCATGTATGTCAGGTTGCTACCAACAGAGAGAAGTATGCTGCACAACCCTTGCAGCCGGTGATGGAAGAGCGCCCATTTGCACAGTGGGGCATGGACTTCATAGGACCAATCAATCCTCCATCATCCTCAGGCCATAGGTATGTCTTAACAATTACTGATTATTGTACCCGATGGACTGAGGCTGTTAGTAGCAAAACTTGTACTGCAGATGATGTCATTAAATTTTTGGAGAGCAACATTGTTACCAGGTATGGAACTCCTTATGCTTTGGTGAGTGATAATGGTTCTGCCTTCACTTCAACTAAATTGTCAAGTTGGGCTTTTGATCATGGGATCATACTTAAGTTTTCATCCAACTACTATCCCCAAGGGAATGGATTAGCAGAATCCACCAACAAAAATTTGCTGAATATCATAAGAAAATTAATAGAGAAGAACCCTAGGGAATGGAACTCATTTCTGAAATATGCCTTATGGGTAGACAGAACTAGAATGAAAACTGCATTAGGAAACTCACCTTTCCAACTAGTATATGGGGTAGATCCTATCCTCCCTGTAAACTTGAAAATTCCTACTTTGCAGTTTGCCCAAGAGTACCCAGGCATTGATAATAGACAAGAGGTCAAGTTGCTTCAGTTGATGCACCTGGAAGAGAAAAGGAGTCAAGCAATTGACCAATTTGCAAAACATCAGGCTGTTGTCAAATGCTGGTTTGACAAGAGAGCCAAAGTTAAGGCCTTCAGGATATCTGATTTAGTCCTGATGTGGGATAAAGCCCACGAGAAGAAAGGAGACCATGGCAAATTTGACAAATTATGGATCGGTCCCTTTCAAATTTCTGAGATTTTAGGAGACAGCACTTATAGGCTTAAAAACCTGACAGGTGAGGATGTCCCATTGCCAGTCAATGGACAATTCCTCAAACATTATTTCCAGGCCTAAGTGACTTCATGACAGTCATGTGTATCGTATTGTACATTTGTATAGTTGTTTGTACAATTGTGTTTGTCTTGTTTTGTTTTGTTTTGGTTGAGCTTCTGTTTTAGTTAGTCAAGATGATGCACCTCATCACCGCAGAAAATAACTAAATTGTTAGGATTCAAGTGATGAGATCAGATTTAGACATAGGTTATGATTCATTCTAAGAGGTATTCATGATCAGGTCTGTGGTATCCTTTCATCAAGGGGCCTTTTCTTGATCAAAGTGAATCAATCACAATGAAACACTTAAAAGCCTTGGGTTTGTTGAACACACAAGTATAGGTGTTAAGTGAAAAATCTGAAGGGACTCCCTTGCTACCAATACAATCTCCAACCTAAAGCTGCAAGTGACTATACCTTGTACAAATGAGCTGACATGATGATATCAGATTCAAATTTTAAAGAGAAAATCGGAAAAGAAATAAAATTAGGCCATCTAAGTAACTCTACCGGGGCTATAGATGCCTGCTGGCAGTGGGCCTCTACTTAAGGAGATTGTATAGATAACCTTGCCGGGGCTATAGACGCCTGCTGGTAGCAAGGCTCTATCCAGGTTGGCTATGAAGGATGATCTCCAACTATGTAGTTTAACACCAGTCACTTATATTTTCAACTTGCTTTCAAGATGAGGATAATTAATCATTTGCACACACATGATCCTTTGTTAGCATTGTTATCATGATGAAATTTTATCATTCAGAAGATCATGATGCTTATGCTTAGGAAGAATTAGAATACTATGAAGAAATAGGATCACATCACTTGAATCATTGGAATTTGTTTGTTTTCTTTGGTGGCAAGTTGTTGTGTGGTTACACAACACGCCCCATTTTGACTTGGCAAAATAGGGACCCAACTTTTTGTTTGGCTTGCTCTGTGCCTTCTGGCGGTTTTGTAAAAGTAAGTCATGCAGATCATCATGCAAGAAAGGCTGGGTAGGTCATCATCATGAGGTCAATTTGTCAAAGTTCGTATTTCATTCCAAAAACCTCATTTTTGAATAGAGTATCAAATTTCATGCAGGTTTGCCTTTTACATCACCCTGATATTCATTAGGATGTGAAAGTTATGAATGGTCAAAGTTTGAGTCAAACCTGATATTTCCAAGGGGAGGATCATATTTCATAACATCAGTCATATTTCAAAAGATCACCCTGATCTAATTTATCACCCGATAAATCATGCGGTCTGAATATCCGGACGTCAATTTTAGGTGACAGTGGCCTTTACCCATCGGCGGCTGTAATGTCCCCTTTCTAGTGCAAACACTTAAACCTGAATCTCGATTCAAAGTGATTCTCAAAGTGACATTAGAGATCAATAAATTTCGATGATAAGATCAAATAAGATCAATGATAATATAATTATATCATTCCTTGTTAAAGGATTATTCATTTCATGATTGTAACTCACTATTGATGACTATTCTATAATACATTCCATAATTCAACATTCATATTTTCCTTATTATTCTTCCTCATGGAACTAGGCTTTACATGTCAAGGGCGCATGGAGACCATCCAGACCCAGCCTACGGAAAACTATGTCCCAGCCTACGGGCCTTATCACTGGTGGAATTACACTGCCCCTCCCTTACAATACCTAACATTCCTTTAACGATGAAGTAATAGAGGAAAAATAGAAGTAACAATCTAAGTTCATCTTTCCATATCATCTCCCTTCTAATCCTTAACCATGGATGGAGAATTATTTGTCTAGGGCGCGTTGAACCCTCTCCAATGCATCGTGAATGGAATTACTCCGCCTTTCCCTAGCATTCTTGTCTAGGGCGCGTTAAACCCTCTCCAATGCATCGTGATGGAATTACCCCGCCTTTCCCCAACAAGACCACCTCTCCTATGGTTATAGGAAATAGAAGTGATGAGATGGTTATGTTCATATACTTGTGTAATGATGTGATTGACATGTATATAGATCTATTCTAAAATGTGCATATATATATATATATACACACGTAATCATATAACTCTATATTTATTACATACATTAAACAATCAATGATTTGAATACACTTACCTTGTACCTTTATTTACCTTGGTTCCTGCAGCAGATCTGAATTTTCTTTTAAATCTTTGAATTTGTTCTTGCTGCTGAATACAGAATTCAAATATCCTTGATTGATTATTAGGACTGATTGGTGGCAGATTTGACCTGCTGTTGTATATCTTTATTTTCCTTCTTTCTCGTATTTTCTTCCCTATTCCTTATATCTCTTCTCTTATTCTTTATACCTCTTTATGCCTTTTCATTTGAAGAGATACACCTCTTTATCTCTTAATAAATATGAGATCGGTGCTATTAAGAAGCCCAATTTCCTTTTTTAATATAATTTAAAATATTATATGGATTAATGAATCCATATACATATTATGATTAATAATATTTATTGATTAATTCTATTTCATGTTTCTTTTAATATTTAGACAAGTAATAATTATATTATTAATTATATTTATATTTATGTATCATAAGACATTTGTCTTATATATATATTATATGATAATTATATTATAATAATATCTATTTATATTTATTTTTATATTATAAATATATATAAATAATATCATAATTGTTTTCTTAGATTTATTATTTATAAATACAATAATAATAAAATATTATGCAATATTATTTATTAAATATTATATTATTATTGTTAGAAGCATTCAAATGGACACGATGTTTAAATCTTTAATTTAAACAATGGCTTAATATCGGGACATGACAGCGGCCTTATGCATTTCACGAGGATCATGTTTTTCAATGTAACTCGATATTTCCTAATATCCTCCTGCCGCGAAATATCCCCCTAAGCCAATATCCTGATGATGTCATTCAAGTCCGATAAACAAATAAACAAACATGACGATGACATCATCATCACATTTACCTCTCGGCAGGATATTTCATAAACATGATCCTGTTCCCATAACGTGACGATGACGTCATGATGCCTTGCCGATACAATGAACAAATATCTGGATGACGTCATCCCGATATCTCGAGAGGAAGAAAGAATGACTTCGGTCATCATTATCTAAACATCACCCAATATTTTCAAATATCCTCCTGACGTTTAAAGCACGACCTAATGGCGCGAACATCACCCAATATCTAAACATCACCCAATATTTTTCAAATATCATCCTGCCATTTAGATATCACCCCACTCCCGTTGCCGCCATTAACATTAAATGCACGCCAAGGTGGTAGATATTTCCCGCCGATCATTAAACCCAATGAAACACCTAGCGAAATCCTGACTTTCCGTACGGAAAATTAACGAATAAGATATAATCTGTCAGGGTTTGCCCTAATTTCACCCTAAGTGCATGGTTAAAAGGTAAATCTAACGTTATTTTACATTTACCTTGCGAAGAAATTACTGTTACAGAGCACCAGCTTCCATATCCTCAAACAGGCGATACAACGACGAACGGAGTTTGCAGGCAGTAAGAAGTGTGCGATTATCAGCCGAATTAAGAGCATTTTCTGGGAATTCACTGGTATTAAATAAATTTGCATAACCGGGTAAGTAATTGAAACCCTCATCCTGTTGCTTTTGCACACTCAGGTATGATGTTGTAGGTTCTGGTTTATGCACCCCCATGATGGGCTTATGCTGAATAAATGTAGTAGGCATGATGAATATTAAAGATGAATTGCTATATGCATGCATGTGAGAACCCATTGTAAGACAAAATTTTGTTAATTGCAGGCATCCATGGCTGATAAGAGGTTGGCTAAGTGTGAGGCTGAATTCAGTAAGCCTATGTTTTCATCTCAGAGGGGCGTCCTGTTCAAATATGGCGCAATTACAGATACCCATCAGGGGAATACTAATTTGGAAGCCTGGTCAGCTAGGCTGAATGATGAGAAGAACAGGAGTCCTGTGCTGGATGCAGTTTTCGTGTCCGGAATGTGGAATGCCGCCGGTTTCCCGTACTCTATGGAATCTCCGGAGCTGGTTATCGAGTGTGCCCGGAACTACAAACCAGAGACCCAGCAGGTGATGAAACACGGGAGGATATATGCAGACTTGTCCATCAAAGGTCTCTCCCAGACATTTGGACTGCCATTGGGCAGGAAGGTCAACAGTGTCGACCTGAAGAAATCAGAGAGAGAATATGAAAATAACAAGAAACAAGCCAGGAAAAACATGTACCAATGGAGGGCTGAGAACAACACATATCCTGCAGCCGCCAAACTTACTGTGCATTTATTCAAATATGATTTTAGTGAGGAGTACCAATACATGATTGCACTATTGAGTAGAGGCACAGGCCAGCCTGATGCTGGTAGTTTTAAGGATTGGATGTATGGTGTGATCATGATGTGCATATACTCAGACATCAAGCCATTGTGGGGCCAACTAATAAGTGATGCTCTGCATGAGCAGCTGGTGAACCTAGGAGGTCCAAATTGTGCTTTTTATATGACATCATACATTGTTTACTCCTGTGCTTATAAAGGCACATTTGATGCATTAGTTACAGATGGAAAGCTTACAGGCACAGTCAATGCTGTGCACATTTGGGATCATCATCCCCAGCTACAAAGAGCCAATTACCTCCAAGATTACAAACTGGTAAATGATGCATTCTCTATGCATCTGGTCAAAACCATGGAGGAGGATAGAACAAAGAGATTGAGCATGGAAGCTCAAGAGATAATCTACAGGCATGGAGCCTGGTATATACAATTTGCCACATTTTCCTACATGAGGATTGAGGGTTTTGAAGGACCTCCCCTCATGCTGCCAAGGTATCCCACTGATGCAGTGATACTTATGGAGTTCATAAGGCAGAGCTCCACAATGTTAAAAACATACAAGGATGCAAAGAAGTTGCCACCAATTTTGTTTCCAGTCACCATTCGCTGGTACATGTGTCCTGATTCAGAGAACATCAAGAAGGTGATGGTCACCCTGAATAAAATGCAATTGCAGCCTTTTCCACTGATAAGACCATATGATCCTTATAGCAGGATGCAGAAAATAATAGGGAGGCCTATTCACCAAAGGCACCTAGAAGACTTCTGGGCTGACTGTGAAGATGAGGCAGAAGCAAGAAGAAGAAGATATCAGAGGCTAGCACTGAATCAAATCAGAACCTTTGATTGCATCCCCATCCCTCAACAATTGAAGAAAGATGACAACATGATAATTGCAGACGAGTATGAGGAGAAGAAGATATATAATGATACCATCTCTGCACCTGACCTCACTGTACAAGAGGACATATCCTTGCACCCCTTCATTGCCAGGACCATACAGCTAACCCAAGCCTGGGTTGATGAACGGATAGAGGCTTTGAAGAAGAAAGGTGTCGCCATTACTATGGACAACAAGAAGGAGGAGCAGGATACTCCTGGGGAAGAATATGATGACTTCATAAATGAGAAGAGAAAGTCTAAGGGAGATAGGCTCCCTTCACAACAACAACAGAGCAAAAGACCCTCAAGGGGCAAGAAAGTAGATAATGAACCCAAAGGGGTTATCATTGATAGAGCAGTGTTTATAGCTGAAGAGGCAGCAGCATCAGGATAAGGATCAGGATCCGCATCACCTCCACGGACAAGAAAACAAAAGTCCAAGAAAGAAAAGACAGTAGAGGCTGGAATTACTGAGACCCAAGAAGAGGGTCAATCCTCAAGAAAACTAGATGAAGAGGATATCCTCATGGAGGAGGAGCCTGAGGAAGAAGAGGCCCCTTTGTTATTTAAAAGGAAGAGAAGAGATCCAGAGGTGGTGGTGTCTACCCCACCTAAGAAACAAAGAACCTCCATGAGAGGTGAAATAAGACAACCCCCTACATTGTTACAAGGGGCAGGTAGTGAAGTGCATAGGGAACTTCAGCACAATGTTCCACTTCCTACCATCGTCAAGTTTAAGACCGAGCTCGCAGAAGAGCACATGAAAAAAACCTCCCAGGCACATGCAGAAGGTCATATCTCACTGGAGGAGACAATAAATTTGTCTGATGATGAAGTTGTGCAGGAAGTGGCTTCACAAAAGATGGAAACCCTTGCTGCAGGTACACACATGACCCCTCACAAGACTCCACCAGTTCAGACCATACTAGAGGAGATAAAGCAAGTGGAAACTGAGAAAGAAAAGAGCCCAGAGCAGATAGCCCAAGAAATGGGGTTAGATACACTGATTGCAGAGGTGACAAATCCTGCGGTGATAGACGTAACAGAGAAACAGGATGTAAATCCTGAACATCCAGCAGGATCACCTGACAAAGGGCAACCTGCAGAAGAAGTGAAGATGGCAGAACCAAAAGGCCATGCTTCAGAAATAAGCCAACCAAGCGCACAAGATGCATCAGCGGAACCTGCTATAGTAGAGGTTCAGGAAAGGAAGGCTGATGAAAAGGATGTATCTGAGGATCCTGCTGCCAAGGTTCAAGAAATAAGTAGCACTGGTGCAGAAGAGATAATGGCTTCAGAACAAACGCCAGCACCTAAGGAGGATTCCGCAATATCCAGTGCGATGAATGTTCCTCAGCAGGAAGAAAAGCCAAGAGTGGATGAGGTGATGACAGAAAAGGATCATGATCATCATGATCAACATGTAGATACATCACAGGATCCTCCACCTCAAGAAGATGCTCCTCCGGAGAAAGAAATTCCTCAACAGGAGGATGTGCCACAGGATCAACAGCAAAGCGAGCATCATGAAGAAGAACTAAGGAAATCACCTTCTCCATCACATCTGCTGACAGAAACAGGAGATGCAGGTGAACATCATGATGATGCGAAGAAACATGATCAGGTACCTCCGTGGTTGGAGAAAGAGGTAAATGCAGAGGAAGAATTTGAAATTCAAGAATTTGATGTGTCTACCTTATTTTCTGAGAATATAATAAAACCTAAGAGGAAGGCCAGAATGACTTCGGCCATCAAAAGAGATCCAACAACTGGGAGAAGGACTGCACAGATTGCAGTACCTACTGTAGAGAAAGAGAAAAAGGTAAAATTACCTTAGATAAGTTTCAGATCAGCACAGTGGACTTAAGATTTGCCAATGAAGACCAAGAGGGTCAAGAAGGCAAAGATATTATTGATTCTTTAATTTAGAAGGTGAAAAGAGAGAAGGAGAAAAATAAGCAACACAAAGAGCACATTGCTCAGTTGCATGCCTACATAGGAAGGCTGACCAATACTGAAGATACTTCGACTGAACATGCAGTCCCATTGACTGCTATTTCTCAAGAGGAGGTGAATAAATTAGATCTCATGAAACATGAGGCATCTGTACTAAGGAGATGGATGTCATCCACATTGGATGATGCGGAGGAAGTGGTAAAGGCCTCTTTGAAGAGGTGGAATACTCTCAGTGACTCCAGGTCAAAGGTAGATAAATTGCAGATGCAGACAGGCAAAAAGTCCTACAAATTGGAAAAGGTACTAGACATCCTGGGAGAAATAAGGAGGATAAATCCTCAGTTGCTTATCAACAAGCAGGTATTGAACAATAATAATGCCTTGTTGGTTGATATATGGTATAAGGACATTCAATTTGAATGTGGAGTACTTAGAAGATGCAATAATAAACTGAGAGATATCAGCATGAAGTTGCATGACTTAATGTCTGTTGAGGCAGAAATGTTGGAAACACTGGAAGGAAAAGTGGAAGGGAAAGTAGAAAATCAAGATGAAGAGTTTGCCATCAAAGCTTTACATGGCAACTTCTAATCAGTAGCTGATGATCCACTTGTCCACTTGACAGAAGAAGTTATAGACAAAATAATGAGAATCAAAGTCAAGATGGAAAATTACAATGAGACGCTGCAAAACAGGAAAGACAAACTGGACAGCAGTAGACACAAATACGAGGCACACAAGCACGCCATCATCAAAGCAAAGACTCAGGATGGCGGAGAAATAGATAGAATTGTGCAGTTATATGAGCAGATCCGGAGCAGCATGCAGCCTCATATGCGAAGTCATCATCATCAAGATGATGAAAGTTCGGGAAGCGATGCACATGATGATGATGCACATGAATCAGATAAGGTAGATGATGGTGCAGCATAAAGTAAATATCAGCATCGGATACTTGGTAAAAATAAGTATTTTTTAGATAGTTGCCAGCTGGCAACTTGTGCCATTTTGATAAGGTTGACATAGTCAAAGGGAAATCTTGACCGTAGATATTCATAGACAAATCAAGATCGTGGATCTTTTGTAACAGATTCCTCACCTTGTTCTATAAAAGGTGGTGGAATGCCTCTTTTCTATTATTCGAAACTTAATTGAAATCTGTCTGCTGAAGTATTCAGGGCTCATTTCAAAGCTTTTTGTATACATCTATTATCTTTGCATACTTAATGAAGGAGAAGACTCATTTGATTACAATTCATAGTAAATCTTGAGTAATCAGTGTGTGAATTCTGGATATATGCTGTGATTTGCTGCGTCCCTTGGAGTGCATGTCTATTTGCATATGTTGCTTTCATACAAATTCCTTTGAAGTTAGCATCAACTGTATCTAGTTGTGGAATGTCCTGGTGAACATATGGTTTGGTTTTCTTCTCTTCATGACTGTATCTGATGTGCATGTGATTCAAAAGCTAAAGGTTCAACTTTAATTTGAAGCATTTCTTTCAATTTCTTTTAAATTTCAGAGCATTTCACTATCATAATTGCAAATAACTGATAATCTCAAGCAAATAACGAAAAATATGCAGATATCTCGTAGATAATAGTATATCTTTAGCATATTTAGAGACAAAGCATGTATAATTGGTAAATATCATGCAAAGATTTGAATATCTCTGCATCATCTGATCAAGCAACTGTGTAAAATGACCTCTGTGTGAAGAATCTTTGCAGAAACAATGTCGTGATGATGAACTTCATGTAAGGGCCCAAAATGGAAATAGCAACACACATCAACCTCTGAGTAACGTCAGAAGATTAAGACCTAATCACCGGAGACTTGGGATCATGAATTCTCTGAATTCATCGTATCTTTCAAGATGAATAAAGGTTAATGTGTACTTTTATTCTATGCTTGTTTATGACTAACATCATGATCAACAATAAGGCATCATATCCATATAGTGCTTTGAAAGGAGTCATACCTATAGACATGTGATGAGTGGAACTGTAGTAGTATTCCCCAAGATGTAGCCACTTAATCCATGTTGTTTGTTGCCCTGTAACATAATTCCTCAAATACCCTTCTATCCACTTATTCACAATCTTAGTTTATCCATTCGTTTGAGGGTGATAGCTATTGCTTGGAGTCAACTTTGTGCTTGTCAACCGAAAAGTTCTTGCCAAAACAAACTAATGAACCTACTGTCCTATCACTCACAATTTTTGTAGGCAGCCCATGTAATCTAAACACCTCTCTAAAAAACAAATCAGCCACCTGAAGAGCTCTATATTCAGAATATATAGCATAAAAATGAGCATACTTAATGAGTCTATCCATCACCACAAAGATGCAATCCTTACCCTGCACTCACGGAAGACCGGTGATGAAATCCATAGAAATGCTCTCCCATTTCTGATTTGGAATGGGTAGGGGCTACAACAATCTAGCTGGAAATGTCTGCTCTACCTTGTTTTGTTGACAAGTCAAACACTCTCTAACATGCTTCAAAACATCCCCCTTGAGGCCTTTCCAAGAAAATTGCTCTCACCTGTCTATATATTTTGTAGTACCCCTAATGACCAGCCAATGGAGTGTTATGACATGCTCTCAAAATCTTCTCTTTCATCTTCAACCCTGGGACAAGGTACACTCAGTCCTTATAGAGAATGAGCTCCTCAACCACCTTGTACCTGTCATCTTGCAACTTGCCTTCCAAGATGTCAATAGAAAATGCATTCTTGGCATACTTAACCAATATAAAAGCTCTCCAATCAGCATAAATGTCAGTCATGGAGCATAAATAAGGCTTCCTAGATAATGCATCAGCGACCACATTATTCTTCCCCTTAACATACTCGATATCAAAATCATAAGCCTGCAGCTTACTGACTTCTGTTGTCTATCATTCAAATCTTTCTGATTGAGGAAGAACTTCAAACTGTTATGATCCATCTTCACCACAAATCTCCCACAAACCAAATACGGCCTAAACTTAGCCAATGCAAGCATGATGTATAGCATCTCCTTGTCATAAATAGAGAAACTCCTCTCTAACTCCTTAAGCTTCCGACTCTCAAATGCTATAGGGTGTTTGTTTTACATCAATACCACTCCAATAGCCTCTCCTGAAGTATCACACTCCAAAACGAATGAAAGTGAAAAATATGGAATAGCTAAAACGGGGCATGAACTCATTAGCTCCTTGAGCTTATCAAAAGCTCTCTGTGTCGTCTCACTCCAATAGAAAGCTCCCTTCTTTGTCAAATCTGTCAACAGGGCAGCCAACTGTAAAAACCCTTTGACAAACCTCCTACAATAGCTGCAAAGACCCACAAATCCTCTCAAATGTCATATAGTCCTGGGTCGAGGCCAATCCATTATTGCTTTAATCTTCTTCTCATCTACACTGACTTCTTGGGCACTAATCTTATGCCCTAAATATAAATCTCAGTCAACCGGAACTCACATTTGGATGCCTTGGTCAAAAGTGATTATTGCTTAAGTATACCCAAAACCTCATCTATATGCCTCAAATGATCCTCCCAAGTCCTGCTATAGATCAATATGTCATCAAAGAAAACCAATACAAATCTCCTCAACTGCTTAACAATACTTGGTTCATGCAAGACTAAAATGTGGCCGGAGCATTTGTAAACCCAAATGGCGTGACTAGAAACTCATAATGCTCATAGCGACACCTGAAAGCTATCTTGTGCACATCCTCCTCTCTCATCCTTATCTGATGGTACCCGGATCGCAAATCAATCTTGGGAAAATATACTGCGCCATGAAGCTCATCTATCAACTCATCGATCCTGGGAATTGGGTAGCAGTTCTTAATTGTCTTCCTGTTGAGTGCTCTATAGTCGATGCACATCCTCATGGTTCCATCCTTTTTCTTGACCAACATCACGGATGACGCAAAGGGGCTACAGCTCAGTCGTATATGTCCCATATCTAACAGCTCCTTAATCACCTTCTCAATCTCTTCCTTGTACCTCCTTAAATGATGATAAGGTGTAGTGATGACCGGCTTCGATCCCTCCAACTCAATAACATGTTGAAATCCTCTATCTAGTGGTAACCCTAGAGGAATATCACCAAAGTTGCATGGACATGAATGCGGTATTTGATACGGATACGGCTATTTTTCAGGTTCCCCTAATATGGATACAACTGGATATGGCTCTCTCTCTCTCTATATATATAATATAATAATATTACTATATAAAATATAATAATTTAATAATATTATTTTATATATTAATATAATAGTTTAATACTTATATAAAATAATATTATTAAATTATTATATTATATATAAGTAATATTATTAAATTATATATAATTATTTTATACCTAAATATTATAAATTTAATAATAATAAATATTATACCTAAACATTTTGATTTTAATCGTGGAAGCATGTTAAGGTAGTTACAGAATTCCGTGGGAATAATGCATAGCTCCGCCACGCTCTATAATACTGTGGGAATATTGCGTTCTCGAGCAAATCACAAATTGTGTAGCAAATCGCGATTCATTAAAAAAAATGATTTTTTTTATGTTTTAGGTTTTTTTTCTTGATTTTTTTAAAAAATAGCACCCTCTTTTCAGATGTTGAATCCAGGCGTATCCGGCACGGGTCAATATTTGCCCTAATTCCGGGTACAAACAGGCATGGTATTTGAGTCGTATCCATGTCGTACTGTACTCGAATCCGTACTAGGTACGTCGGTATGCGTACTAGGGGAAGGGGGTGATGTATCTTGCAACTTTGAATATCATTAAATACCATGCTATGTTTGTCCATAATAGGCTGAATATCTATATGAGTAGTCTTTTCACCCATGGGTTAAAATCCATCGGCGACCAAACATTGTGCCGCCCAATCTATTTGTCCTCTACGAAAGGCCCTCTCCATCCTCTTGGCTGAAACAACCCTCGGTGCTCCATTAGACAAACCCTAAAGAACCACCTCCTTACCCTCTAATTTGAATTTCAGCTCCATAGTCTGATGGTTCTGGGTAAACTCACCAAGTGAATGCAACCACTACACACCCAGAACACTACATCTGTCTCACCTATGCCAACCACATAGAAGTTCTCACATACTCAATGCCTCCCCAAGGTGATGTCAAGTTGCTAAATCCTTCATGTACATGGAATAGTAAATCCATCAGCCACAATCACATTGAACCCCTCAAAATTATCTGTCTTCAATTTCATCCTAGTCACCAAACCCTCATCAATGAAATTATGGGTAGCTCCACTATCAATCAAGATTGTCGCCTTATGACCCTACAATACTCCACGAACTCAAAAAGGATGATACCTAGGTGCTCTTGAAAGAGTGGCAAGTATGCCTCCGAAGAACCTCCTTCCTCATGTTCCTCCACATCCACCACAAGCTCGGCTTCAAGTTCTTCTATCTCTGAATCATCATCTGAAACTACCTCTATGAAATGCACCTATTCTTTGCCCAAACAACTATGCCTAGGCTCCGACGGCTCCCTGCATGAGAAACACAGTTTCTTCCTTCAGAGCTCATTCTTTGACTCTTCATTCCTACTAGGCTTTGGAGGTAACGCCTTGGGTGGTGGAAAATTTCGTTGGGTTTCTTTTGCTGCCCTATTGATGATGGCTTGGGGTTGAACTTACTTTTAGCTACTGAATCTTCCAAGTTCAACGCTCTCCTGATGGCATCCTGGAAAGACCCCGACTCAAATGCCCTCACTAACCCCTTGAATGAATCGTTTAGGCCTTCCACAAAAAACACTATGAGTCTCCTCTCCATCACATCTGGAACCATCACTAAAAGCCTCTGAAACTCTGCTACATATAAGCACTCAACTGATCCTCCTATCTCAATTGTGCTAACTCTCTAGAGTAAGTCTCTAAATCCTTCCTATCAAACCTCTCTGTCAATCTCTGACTGAACTCCTCGAAGGTAGTAATGGAACCATGCCATAGTACCACCATTCATGAGCTTAATGGCCTCTTCTTCAAACATGGGATTCAATAAGAAATATGTATCCAACTTATGCAACCATGCCCTAGCTGAACAACTGTCTGATCCATCATATGTGGGCATAGTGATCTTCCCCAAATGTTGTTGTATGTTTCTCCGGGGCTGCTCCTCATACCTTCTCCTCCTATGCCCATTTCTTGTTTTCATCTCATAGTACTCAATGAAAGACATGTTACAACGGATGGATGGATTTAAGGCATTATATTCAGCATGATACCTTGCCATTTTGTCTTCTTGTCGTGGTGGTATGAGTTGATCTTCCTCAAAGGGGTCTGCCTCTTCTCTTTGTAAGAATTTTGCTCTGGATGTCTTCGTGGGTGGGTTAATTGAAACCCTGTCATTATATGAGTTGCTTCCTACTGCAAAATTCTAATTGGATCTACCAGCACTCCATTGTTGATTCGTTCCCCTTAAGATTCGAGCTATTTTTGCCATAGAGTCTCTCATAGAGGTCTGAAATTCTCTAACCATTTCTCTATTTCCCCTGCTGACAATCTCTTGAATATTTCCTTCCTCAATTCGGTCACCCATGGTTTCCTCTTTCTTCTTGCTAGCCTGCGGGATTAGTTACACTTCCGTCAGTAGATGCATTTACAATCAATTATTAACAAATAAATCACTACTTACTGTCCCTGATCAAACAAAAAATTCAACCACATATAAACCCAAACACTATTGTACAAAGTTCTTATAAAAACATAGCCACTCAAATTTAGAACTTAAAACAAATTCTCACGAGTTCAGATTTCACACTGATTCACACTCACATGGTATTAGTCTCAACAATCTTATTTATTTACGACACCCGATTTATCCTTGTGATTTACAATAACAGAGTTTCAATACATAGCATATTCAAATAATAGTTGTCTCACAGTGCATTCAAAATGAACAGTTGACTCACTATCTAAAATATCCCTGAATTCGCTTCAGATCTTCTATTAATGAGGAAGTTGCTGGGAGAGTTTGATGCCCTCTATTTGATCGCCTGACCTTTCCAAACTTGTGTGTTGCCAATTGAGTGAGGTGTGTCCAATTTCTCTTATAGGCCACGGGGTGTGAAATGTTATACTCCTGTTCTAGCATGAACTGTTGTATTCCACGTGGTGATTCTCTCCAGATAGATATGTGAACTAGAGATTTGCGTAAAAAATGACCTCAATGTGCAACCTCCTTCGATGTGTGATGAAATCGTGAGCTCCAGGGATCGCTGTTGTGGGATAATAATTCCCAGTCTGTAGAATATGGTGGAATTCCTACACCTAAAACACCAAATTTGTCCCATTAATGCAAATTTGCAGCACCTGAATGATACCGCTCAAAGTGAGGGGAAGGTTTTCGTCTTCCCCTCAGATAATCACTGTTAAGGGTTTGCGTCCCTAAAAGCTTCAAATCACATTTATGAATTCACCAAATCAGATGCCATCAAAATGAAATTGAAATGCTCCTTTATACCTGTTTTGAGATATGACCTAAGGGCCAAAAAGTAGCGCCAAAATTCAAATTATTATTATTATTATTATTATTATTATTATTGTTGTTATTGTTAGTGTTAAAAAACACTATTTTTAAATTTTAAAAAAAATATAAATAGTTTGTGAGGGGTGGGGGGGACATGTCATGTCTCGATGTGTTCCAATTAAAGATTGGAAAGAAACCAGTTAATGATGTCTTAACCAATTCACATCATTCCTACCATTTTTAAATGCAAAGGGTTAAGCCCGTATCCATTACAAGAGGAAGACAAGAGGTGAATAAGACACATGATGAAGTGGCATATAAGACAAAACAAGTAAGACAATTTACAAAATAATAATAAAATGCTAAGTGGCGCCAATCCTAGGAGAATCGGGATTCCTCAAGACTGATCATTAACCGATGATAATGATTATCATTAAAACAACGATGAATGGAGGCATCGGTTCAAATGGAGACGACTCCTAAAGAATCACAACACCTCGGGGATTATAAGAACAGGGGTTGCCATCGAGGAAGCATCATCCATCGATCACACTTTGTAGCATCTACTTCAAGGCACTCATCGTGGAATTTGCATAATACATCTGCACTCTCGATCTGATCCAGCAATCACTCATCGTAACATTCCATCATTACAGCATAGATTGCAGTGGAAATTATATACAGCCCTGAACATTACATAAAGAGTGAATTGTTCTGCAGCATCATACGAATTATAATATCCAGTCATCAGCATTTTTATTAAGGTAGAAACATTCAGATCGTCATCCATTATCGAGAGGCAGAGCAAGCTTATTGAGGTACGTTACGACTATGGTTCTTTAGAACAAGCATTGATCATAATTATATATCTCAGATTATGATATATGTGTAGTATGAATTATGATTCATTGAATAGGCATCTTAAATTATAGTAAGTATGAATTATGATTCGAGACTAAATAGGTATCTTGAATTATAAAGACTGAATTATGTTTATTCATAGAGTAAATAAAAGCTAATGGGATTATCAGGAATTAGAATAGTTCTATTGTATGTAACTGAAATGAATGTAAAATCAGAAAATATATTCTTATGTTATCATAATGAATTAAGGAACAAGCATAGTTAAAATAGATGAATCAATTACATAGAAATGATAAAAATAGAATGTCTTACCATACAAATACATTATGAATATTATATAAATAAGTATGGCAAGTATGATGCCAAAATAAATAAAAGATAAATGAGATAGTACGGAATGGTACTATCTCGTGATCCATGAGGATCACGAGGTAGTAATAACAAGAGAATATGGTAACGATAAGAATAAACAGTTATGAAAATAGATCCATGATATACTCGGAGCTGACAATCGGACTTGTCCTTTAACCCCTCTATCACCATGCGAGTAGGATGTATGTTAAGGAAGGGCGGTATATGGGACCTAGGCGACCCTCAACTAGACAAAGAATGCCGGGTGTGCGTGAAGTCCCTTGAGCCAAGAGACGAGGAACACCGGGTGTTGTGTAAAGCTCTTGGGCATAAGGTATAACTTGCATAGTTATGTATAATGTGCCCTACAGTAGGTGACCCTCAACTAGACGAGGAATGTCGTGTGTAGCATGAAGTCCCTGGAGCCAAATGGCAAGGAACACCGGGTGTAGTATGAAGCCTTTGGGCCTCCGTATGGGATGGTTAAACTAGCGCCTTAACGAAGTCATACTCACATAGGGTGGTGACGTAGAGCTGGTTAATGTTCGAGTCTAGGTGATGTCCCTCCCGAGATATATCATGGACAAGCTATATGAGAAAGCAATGTGAATGTGAAATGCATTTAAGAAATGGAAATTATTATAGTTTATGACTATGAGATTACTAACCCTAAATGGCAAAATGAAAGTATATGAAATTTGATATTGAGATTGATAAGTGTTCATTAACCTTAATGGTAACATTTTGAAATATAAGGAGAATTGAATACTAATGTTCTCTTTTACTAAGTTGAAATTGTGCAAGGTTGTGAAAATTTTTGGCTTACTAGAAGGGGACATTACAGGACATGACACAAAACCCTAAACAACCTTTCCAAAATGTTAAACGACTAGCATATTAGGCATTTTGTGTTGAATGAGTCGCGGCAACAACAAACATGTAAAGAAATTAGGGCAGCAAACAATCAAGGAGTTCGTCTGCAACAAACAACGTTAAGTTTTTACTCAGCAACACAACTCACAATTCTGACTGTTGAATGTATTCCAGTGCTAGACCGATGTCCATGGATCTGGAAGAAGAGGATCAAGGATATGCCAGTAATGAGGAGGAACCACTGAAGGAGTAGCAACAAAGGGTATAGAAGGATACATCTTTGTTTCATGTGCAAGAGTGTTGTCATGTCCCCTCTTTAGCTCTATCTAGCAGAGACATGAGAGTTGGCCTATCATCCGGGTTCCCGTAGGTCAGCGGAGTGGTTAGGAGACCTATCCAGAGGCAGTGGAGCTTGGTAGGGAGCTTTACAGGCCTTTCCAGATAGTTTGCGACAGTTTCCTATTTTTTAGGAAGGGTTCCTATTTTTTAGGGTTTGACTGAGAGTTGACCAGGAGGCATCAGGGGACCTCCAGGAGCATTTTGGGAGTTTTGGTCACAGTTCCTATTTTTTAGGAGGTATCCCTAATTTTTAGGAAGGCACTGTCAGTTAGCCTGCCATGTGGCGACATCACCAGTGGCGCGGGCTGCAGTAGTTTTCAGTTCAGAATGGCCAGGTGATGGAATTGGAATAATTATTGAATATTAAAGTGTGGCTTTAATATTTAATAAAAATAAATTAAAGTGATTAATAATACCACTTCATAATAAAATTTTAATAAAGGGACCCCCCTCCTAGTTAACACATGTTGTGTTAAAAGGTGGACCTTTTATTAATGTGAAGTTGGACCCTCAACTTGGGCGCCCAACTTGGGAGACTTTAAATAAAGAAAAGAATCATTAATAGATTCTTTTTTGATGCCACCCTAACCCTAAAAGTGAACGCCCATCTTGGGAAAAGGATAAAGTGCATTGGAAGCTTTTTTGGGGCATCTTTGGCATATTATTTTTGAAGCTTCATTGCAGTTCTGAACTCTGAGGAAGAGGGCAGCAGCATACAGTCTCTTGGGAACGGAAACTCTCAGGGATTTTGGTGAATTGGACGACAACCCAGTTCATGTTTGTGGGAGGCCTACTCTGGGTTTTCTTTTGTGTATCATTGGACAGATTCTAAGGCATTCTATTGCAGATCTAAACTTGCAACAGAACCAAATCAGCATTATTCTTCAGATCCTTCATTTTCAGTTGCATGCATAGCCTCTCCTAGGCCAATACCATCTTTGTATGCAAGTGGGGTTGCAAACCTGGTTTTACAATGAATACAAAATACAGATCTGATGGGTATGTGCTTCAAATTCTTAGTTGGTGCTTTTCTATCATTTAATTGTTATTTTTAGTTCATCCTTATATGAGATTTGCAGTTGCATGTATATTTATCTGCTATCTTGGCAAATACACAATTCAAGAAAACTGAAACCCCTTCTGCATCTCCTCTCTAGTCTGAAAGAACACAAAATATTAATAAAAATCATAAAACATTAAAAATCACAAAAACAAATACTTCATTTCAGCAAGGGGATCCATCAGGGATCTTTCAATGGTATCAGAGCTCTTTGACCTGCCAACCTGTGGGGTTCAGAAATTTGTTTTTCTATGCATACGGACAGGTATTATACACGCAGGAGAGCCCAAAACGAGCTTGGGGTTGGTATAGCAGAGGAACCAGTTATGGCAGAAGAATAGATGAATGTCAGGAGGAATCAGGATGATGAAGAGAGAGAAATGATGAGAACCCTCATCAACACTCAGCCTAGGATTGCTCAAACCTTAGACAGGATACAGGATGCCTTGGACCGGTTGGAGTTAGATAGAGGCAGACGGAGCAGATCAATATCTGCGGCGGGGAGTCAACGTAGTCGCAGGTCACACGCATCAGCCAGGAGCTCCCTTCATTCCCCTAGGCGTGGACAGGCCAGGGATAGACCCTTACTTCCTCAGTTTGCACCAGGTGAACGACCAGCACAGGTAGAGTCACCAGAGGTGGAATTTCAAGATTCAGTCTTGGCAGCTACAGCTGAGTGGAGAACCCTACCCCCTGAGGTCAGGGATGTCTTTCCTTTTCCATAGTATTGTGCACAGCGCAGAGATTCTGCCAGGTTCAGAGGAGACCGAGGCACTAGACCACAGCAGCAGAATTATGACCTCAGTAGAGCTACTGGGAAAATCACGTTGGCTACATATGATGGTACGGGTAGTACGAGTGCACGTGCTTGGGTGCACAAGCTGGACATATATTTATCCTTGAGACCCATGCCTGAGCGTGAGGCTATTCAGTTTACTGTCTTACATTTAGATGGAGTTGCCTACGATTGGTGGCATCATGGATTGGTCACCCAGGATCATGCCTTGATTCATTCCTATGCAGAGTTCACTGAACGACTCATTACCCGGTTTGACCGTAAGGACACAGAACTCTACTATAGGGAGTTGGCACATCTTAGACAGACTGGACAAGCAGAAGCATATGTTAATGAGTTCCAGCGTATTGCAGTTATGGTACTTGATATGCCCCAGAGGCGTAGCGTGATGTTATTCATTGAGGGATTGCAGGATAGGCTTAAGGGATTGGTACGTGCCTTCCAACCGGCCACTCTTAAGGATGCCATTGATGTGACCTTGAGACTGGACACCACTCCTACTTATCAGTCAGATAAGAGGCCATTCAGGGAATCACGGCCTCTTCAGAAGGCCAATACTTCACAGTTTAGAGATGGACAGTCAGCTAGACCTCCTAGGATGGATCAGGAGTCACGGAATGATTTGAGGAGAAAATTATGCTTTTCCTGCAAGGAGCCTTGGGAGCCCGGACACCGCTGTATGGGTAAGGGCAGGGTTCACTTGATTGAGGTCACATCCGAGCTTGGGGATGAAGAGATACCAGACAATGACACTGAGGACAGCCCTGAGGAGGTTATTTAGGAGCGACCCCAGTTAGAGATAGATATCCCTGAGTCATTGGCGGCAGCCAAAGTGACTATGGCTACACTATCCAGTTATCCCAGGTTCCATGCCTTTCGGTTGAAAGGTACATTACAGGGACAACGAGTCATGAGCTTGGTCGACACAAGAGCCACACACAATTTTATTGGTCAGAAATTGGTTGAGAGGCGTGGATTACAGTCTGAAGTGTTCGATGGTTTTGGAGTTAAGGTTGCAGATGGTGCAGTGTTGGGTTGTACTAGGAGGATCTCACAGCTCAGCATTCAGATGGGGGATTTTACCTTGACGGATGACTTTTATATCCTACCCTTAGAAGATTATGATGTGATTTTGGGTATGCAGTGGTTACAGGGTATTGGGAGATATATTATTGATCACCACCGCATGCAGTTAGAGTTCCTATCTGGTGGAAAGAAGGTGATCTTGAGGGCAACATCTGACGGTGGGCCTAAGGAGGTATCTTCTCGCAGGATGGAGTCTATTATTAGACATGATGATGTGATTTGGGCCACATGTTGTTTTGTGAAATCCAAGACACCTACTCCTCAGGATGGTAGAGCATTTCATGTTGACATTCAGTTGGTGATGGATCGGCATGGCCGAGTGTTTGGTGACATACCTCCTGGTGTACCTCTGGATAGAGGGTTTGAGCATGGGATAGAGATGGAGGATGGAGCTAAGCCAATGATCACCACTCCGTATCGTCATCCTAGAGCATACAAGGATGAGATTGAGAGGACTATTCATGAGCTGTTAGACATGGGCTTCATTCGCCCTAGTTCTAGTCCCTTTGCTTCTACTGTAGTACTGGTTAAGAAGAAAGATGGGACTTTACGGATGTGTATAGATTACAGGGCCCTGAACAAGAAGACAATCAAGAACAGATACCCTATTCCACGCATTGATGAGTTGTTGGATGAGCTTCATGGAGCTATCTACTTCTCTAAGATTGATCTTCGTTCAGGCTATCATCAGATTCGTGTACGAGCAGAGGATGTACACAAGACTGCCTTTCGTTGTCACTATGGGCATTATGAGTTCCTGGTAATGCCTTTTGGATTTACCAATGCTCCAACCACTTTCCAGTCATGTATGAACCATCTCTTCAACAAGCAGTTAAGGAAATCGGTTCTAGTATTCTTTGACGATATTCTGATTTACAGTCGTACTTGGGAGGACCATCTCAGACATGTTGAGGAGGTACTTAGCATTATGGAAAGTCAGTCTCTATTTGCTAAGTTGTCCAAATGTGAGTTTGGACTTAGAGAGGTCTTATATCTGGGCCATGTGATCGGTGCTGATGGGGTGAAGGTACATGAGGAGAAAATTCAGGCAATTCGAGATTGGCCCCGCCCTCGGAACATTACTGAGTTACGTGGGTTCCTTGGTCTATGTGCTTATTACAGGCGATTTGTGAAGGGTTTCTCTCAGTTGGCAGCACCCTTGACAGACCTCACAAAGAAAGGGGCTTTCAGATGGACAGAACAGGCACAGGGAGTCTTTGATAGGCTCAAGGAGGTTATGAGCACTTGCCCAGTTTTAGCACTCCCTGACTTCTCGCAGCCTTTTGTACTTGAGTGTGATGCTTCCGGTTTGGGCATAGGAGCAGTTTTGATGCAGAACCGACACCCCATTGCTTTTGAGAGTCGGAAGCTGCGGGATAATGAGAGGTTGTATTCTACGTATGATAAGGAAATGTTGGCTATTATGCATGCATTAGCCAAGTTCAGACAGTATCTTGTTGGCAGCAAATTCGTGGTAAGAACAGACCACAACAGTCTGAAATATTTCCTTGATCAGACAGAGCTCAATGATCGTCAACAAAAATGGGTGAGCAAGATTCAGGCTTATGATTTTGACATCGAATTCATAAAGGGGAAGAATAATACTGTGGCTGATGCACTTTCTAGAAAACCATCACTCGCTGCCCTATGTTCATTGAGAGAGATTTCAGCAGATTGGAAGGCTCAACTTCTAGTTGAGTACTCCAAAAATCAGCATGCTTGTGAGGTCATGAATGGATTGGTGTTGGATGATAGGTACACTGTGGTAGATGAAGTCATCTACTACAAGGGCAGGGTGTATCTGGTTCTTGGTTCTCAGTTGAAGGAACAAATTCTGCATGCTTACCATGATACTCCGACAGCAGGGCACCCAGGGTATGGTAAAACCTACAGGGCGGTTCGGGAGAGATTCTCTTAGAAGGGTCTCAAGGCTGATATCTTATGTCATGTTTGCGAGTGTATGACGTGCCAGCAGAATAAGTCTGAGCATACTTTTCCTGCTGGATTATTGCAGCCCTTACCTATACCGGAACAGAAGTGGTCAGGAATCTCCATGGATTTCATTACAGGTCTTCCTCGGGTGCAAGGGAAAGATTGTATCTACGTTGTAGTAGACAGATTGACTAAATACGCCCACTTCTTCCCTATTACAACTGATTTCACAGCATCTCAGGTGGCGGAGTTATTTTTCAGAGAGGTATTTAGGCTCTACGGTCTCCCCAAGACCATCGTGAGTGACAGGGATAGTAGGTTCATGAGTTCTTTCTGGCAAGAACTTTTCAGGCTCACAGGTACGGAGTTGACACCCAGTACCAGCTACCACCCACAGACAGATGGGCAAACCGAGATTGTTAATAAGTGGGTTGAGGGGTATTTGCGCAGCTATGTGTCAGGACAGCAGAAGGCATGGGTGCGTTGGCTATATTTAGGAGAGTATTGTTATAATACTACACACCATATGTCTATTGCTATGACACCTTTCAGAGCCCTCTATGGTTACGAGGCATTATCTTTTGTTGATTTGGCTGTAAGTGACAGCAGAGTTCCCTTGGCACAGGATTGGTTACAGGAGAACCAGGATATCATGAGATCTCTCAGGGAGAATCTGCAGCAGGCACAAAATCAGCAGAAGGTCTACGCTAATCAGCATAGGACTGAGAGAGTATTTGAGGTGGGTGACATGGTTTTCTTGCAGTTGCAGCCTTACCGACAGAGCACCCTTAAAAGGGGTGGAGCTGAGAAGCTCAAGCCTCGCTTCTACGGACCATATCGGATTCTCAAGCGTGTGGGAGAGGTTGCTTATGAGATTGAGTTACCACCTGACAGCCGGATTCATAATGTGTTCCACGTATCTTGCCTGAAAAAGGCACTGGGGCAACATATTGTAGCATCCCCCGATCTACCTCCCTTGGATGAGGAAGGTAAGCTGACTCTGGTTCCTGAGGAGATCTTGGAGGAGAGGGAACGACGACTGAGAAGTAGGGTGATTTGGGAGTACTTGATTCGTTGGAGAGGTCTTCCTATAGAGGACGCCACCTAGGAGGGAGAGTCCATTTTACAGCATCCGGCTTTGCAGTTGCTTGTGGGCAAGCATCTCCGAGGGGGGAGGACTGTCATGTCCCCTCTTTAGCTCTGTCTAGCAGAGACATGAGAGTTGGCCTATCATCCGGGTTCCTGTAGGTCAGCGGAGTGGTTAAGGGACCTATCCAGAGGCAGTGGAGCTTGGTAGGGAGCTTTACAGGCCTTTCCAAACAGTTTGCGACAGTTTCCTATTTTTTAGAAAGGGTTCCTATTTTTTAGGGTTTGACCGAGAGTTGACCAAGAGGCATCAGGGGACCTCCAGGAGCATTTTGGGAGTTTTGGTCACAATTCCTATTTTTTAGGAGGTATCCCTAATTTTTAGGAAGGCACTGTCAGTTAGCCTGCCATGTGGCGACATCACCAGTGGCACGGGCTACAGCAGTTTTCAGTTCAGAATGGCCAGGTGATGGAATTGGAATAATTATTGAATATTAAAGTGTGGCTTTAATATTTAATAAAAATAAATTAAAGTGATTAATAATACCACTTCATAATAAAATTTTAATAAAGGGACCCCCCTCCTAGTTAACACATGTTGTGTTAAAAGGTGGACCTTTTATTAATGTGAAGTTGGACCCTCAACTTGGGCGCCCAACTTGGGAGACTTTAAATAAAGAAAAGTATCATTAATAGATTCTTTTTTGATGCCACCCTAACCCTAAAAGTGAACGCCCATCTTGGGAAAAGGATAAAGTGCATTGGAAGCTCTTTTGGGGCATCTTTGGCATATTATTTTTGAAGCTTCATTGCAAATCTGAACTCTGAAGAAGAGGGCAGCAGCATACAGTCTCTTGGGAACGGAAACTCTCAGGGATTTTGGTGAATTGGACAACAACCCAGTTCATGTTTGTGGGAAGCCTACTCTGGGTTTTCTTTTGTGTATCATTGGACAGATTTTAAGGCATTCTATTGCAGATCTAAACTTGCAGCAGAACCAAATCAGCATTATTCTTCATATCCTTCATTTTCAGTTGCATGCATAGCCTCTCCTAGGCCAATACCATCTTTGTATGCAAGTGGGGTTGCAAACCTGATTTTACAATGAATACAAAATACAGATCTGATGGGTATGTGATTCAAATTCTTAGTTGGTGCTTTTCTATCATTTAATTGTTATTTTTAGTTCATCCTTATATGAGATTTGCAGTTGCATGTATATTTATCTGCTATCTTGGCAAATACACAATTCAAGAAAACTGAAACCCCTTCTGCATCTCCTCTCTAGTCTGAAAGAACACAAAATATTAATAAAAATCATAAAACATTAAAAATCACAAAAACAAATACTTCATTTCAGCAAGGGGATCCATCAGGGATCTTTCAAGTGTCATCTCACAATCCTGTTGAAATTAATATTACCTATGTATCATCTATCTTAATATTAAAATATGTTCGGCTTTATGTATAAGTATGATAATAAAAGAATAATGATGGCTTTTGTTAATATACTTTATAATTAATATTTATTTTATTATTCTCTGGGACTTGGAAATATTGTTGTAATAAGGCATTGATAAGGAAGTTACATAGTGGACTTGTAAGAGCATTTTCCATTATTAGTGGATGTAATTAGTGTTTCATGGGGGAGTACTTAGGGGTGACATTTGCCCATTACGTTCTTAATGGTCAAAGATGTTTGTGTGAGGAGTTACATTCTATTTTGGAGGCCACTCTCTTGTAGTGGGTCATGAGAATTCTTACCATGTTATTTTGGGATTTTTTTGGAGCCCGTGGTATTGTCTTTTGGTAGTTTTCTAAGCCTCCTTAAGTCAATATATTGAGGGCTTGAAATGGAGGTATTATGCATTGCCTCTTAAAAGGTTATGCTATCGGTTTTCTTTCAAGATTGAAAAATATCGATCTCCATAGAAGGCATAAGCCTGATATTGTATTGCAACATTGCTGTTGCTGAGAACACATTGGTTTCACTGTTTTGGAGGCTTGGTTTTTTCTAAAAGAGTTTTCCTAGGGTATATCTATGTCACTCTTGTCTATGGTTGTTCTATTCTTCTTCTTCTCTCATTCTTGTTCTTTTCTAAGTGTTGTTTTATGTGCTGGAATGCTGCTAAAATGGGATTAAATATAATATCTATAAATCTCTCCTCATAGGGTTAATGTGGAAAATCTCTACATTTAGTATTTAAGTATAGTTCTGAGTTAGATACTAAGGGGTTTGCGGGGATATTTTCCTAACAAATGTGACACTTTAAATCTACTTTGTCAAGTTGTGTCCATGACAAAAAATTAAACCTAATGTAGTAATATCTATTTACCATAAGAGCAATGTGGCAGAAAAACATTGAGGCTATGAACATTTAGATTGTGCAACAAAATGTATAGAATGTTAATAGACATAATAGAAAAACCTGTTCTGCTCTTAGTGCTGCTTGATACAATGCATCCTGCTCCTCTCTTAGCTGCCTGTTTGACAAGATCCCATCTTCTTCTTTAAGCCTCTCATTCATCAAAGCTGAACCTTGTTCCTCTAATGCTCTTTGTAAGATCTCAATCAGTGCTTCCGAAGGCACTGGACCTTCCACCTAATCCAAATAAGAAACACAACTTTAAGAGGAAGATCTACAAGAAATCAACTTGGCAACAAAATGCTTCATATTAACTTGATAGAATTGAATTGATATTAACCTTCGGAGTTGCAGTCCTCCACAAGTGACCTAAAAAACTAGATAAGTAATTGAGGGGTATAGATATTATCGGTAGAAAGATCATGGATAGCTAACAAAAGGGAAAAAATAATATTCTAACAAATACGAGAGACTATGAATGCCATATGGAGCCCAAGTGGAATTATATCCGAACGTTGTTCTTGGTTATATCAAGTCACCAATGTCTATAGAATGTTAAAGATTAAAACAAAAAAATATATATTTTATATGAAGACTGCAAGAATTGATAACTACAAAAATATTGTGTGCAAGTTTTTTGAAGTAAACTAAGTACTTTTAACACCAACATTCCGGATCACACTCTGTGACCCACAAAGTGTGATCTGAAATATTGATCTTAAAACTACTTACACAATTTACTCCAAAAAACTTGCACACATTATTATGGACTGTGAAAACGTAATGATCTAAACAAAAATATTAATTGCAACAATAAATTAGAAGACAAAAATTGCATGATATGAAATTACTCAAGCATAAAAAATGACCTTTGTCTTTGTAAATCCTTAATGTTTCCCTGCAAATTAGTAAATTACAGTACAGCTTGTAAGAATTCCTCAATTACAATTCATTTACTCTGGTTCTATTTTATGCTGAGAATCAAAACATGTGCACAACATAGGTCATCACATCTTGTGATGTTGGACAATAGTGGACATTTGTTCCTTTAATAGATCTTACCAGCTCGATTACACTTTCTAACCATCAAGTTAGCCAGGATGATCCTATGGAATCAAGGGTCTTGCCTCTAGGAGCTTAGACTGTATACTTCACATTTGCAATACTCCCTAAATGCCATTCTAGGAAAACTATCTTTCCATCAGAAACTATTCCTCTTAAGACAAAGTGAATTATTACCTATGTATCATGCATATTATTGACATTTTTTAGAGATAGACATCACACTTCAGCCATGGACTTGCAAACGCCACTGTGTGCCAGATCAATATACATATACGATACTTACTAGGATGCTGGGAATGAAAAACTGAGTGGAGGAATTTCTTGTCATTTTCAATGATGATTGCAAGTTGGTGCACTCCAAATTTGAAGGCATACAATATAATAATTCATGCTCTTAGTGAAAATCAGAGTTGACAAAGCTATTATGATCTTTGGTTGTTTGATTAAAAATGGTCGTCAACCTAGCCAGTTCAAATACTTCGTTCTTTGGATAGTCTAGCAGCCAAGGGCGAACTGAGCAAGTTAAGTCAGGTTATAAAATTTATCTAAGAGTGTTATGTATGGATCAGTCTATGGATTTCTAATTAGAGCAATTATTAAGTTGGGCCGTAGTGTAGACATCCATAAATTGTTTTGCATCGTGTGGGAGAATGGATATAAAGCTGTCAAAACTGTGTATTTCTCAATGCTCGAGAACCTTAGAAATGCAGATCAGACACAAGAGGCTATTGACCTCTTGCATAAGATTAGGAATTGAAATTGATATTGCCACATATAACGTTAAATTTTGAGACAAGCATAGAAAGACTCCTGTTTAGGGTTGTAATGTCCCTTACCCGGTTTGCCCTAGAATTCGCTTGTGGATTAGATTTAGGGTTTCTTCTCTTTAAATATTCTCTTGAAATAGTACGTGGATCACCATATATATACAAGTCCATATTGCTATATGTCAGTTTTGATATCTATTGTCCAGCAATCCAACATAATCATACTTACAAATGGAAACACACAAGTAAGAAGAGTCACACAGCATGCCAGGAGAGGGGAATCATAAAGCTTAAGTAGCCTAAGGTCTACCACTGTCCTATTGCCCATACCCTTATCTTGGGCCTATGGGGCATAATCCTATGTGGGAACCCTTACCCTTTCTTGACCCAACCCTTGCCTTGGGCCTGTGGGGTAGAATACCCAACCCTTGCTTTGGGCCTGTGGGGTAGAAACTTGGGTGGGGTTATTAGACAATCTACTTAGTTATGATTCACCCCTCCTGACAGGAGCACAATCAGAATGCAAGTTGTTTCTAGACAATTTCCAAATATACAGCCATTATTATTCTATTTGTATTTTGCTTCCATTATTCTATGAAATATTCAAGCAAGAGTATATAATTCAGCAAGAGTATATAATTCAGCAAGAGATATATCAGAGTGCAGGAGTAAATATATTAAACTTTATGTCTGCCATTCATTCATCATATTCTACAAATAAATGCAGTCAATTGTTCAGTCTAGTTTGACATATATATATATATACAGTTTCATGTCAGGTTGCAGAATCAATTCTACATAATACCTATATCCATATATATTCCTTTGATCAATGGGTAATGCAGATACAGTCTATAAATCAGGATGATTTTTAATCGTTACCAGGATTACACAGACCGTCAGTTTTAATGCTAGGAACTCATACCCAGATTCAGTTCTACGCCAGTACTAACTTATATATTTCAATGGATTAAAGACAAATTATATGCAATATCATTATGTTGACTGAGGGAAACTAAATATCAAAACTGAGTGATTGAATCTCACCTGACACCTATTCTTTTCTTCTTATGCTCCGATATATACAATCTGAAAATGTATATTGTCTTCTTCTTGCTCTCTTAGCTATATATATATATCAGAAAGGTTCTTTTTGTTTATTCAATGTCTCTTCCTGGATCGATCTGCAGATCTCTCTACTCTCTTTGATGCTCCTTATACTGCTGTAATGTCTTGCTGATTTGGTATGAATATTTGAAGATTTTGAGATAAGCAGTAAGTGCTTTAAACTAGCGATGATGAGATGTGTGAATTGATTCCACATTGTGTCCTCCTAATTCCCATCGGGGTCTTTTATATCCTCATTCGCTACCTTTTACCAATAGCTGCATCACTTTATGGTGGCTGCCTTTATTAATCATTTAGTATCTATGTTATTTAAATAATAGAATTTAGTATTTATTTTATTATTATATTTGTATATCATATAATTTATATTCATATAATATTTATATATTGTATTAATAATATATTATAAATTTATATTATATTTATATTATAATATAGTATTATATATTGTGAAAGGGGTTGTGCTTAAATGGCAAGGCCATAAGGTTCTCAAGATGGAGATCCAAGTTCGAATCCCCCAAGTAACATCAGTGGCTTATGTGGCTTCTAAGTTGATTAAGTGGTTTCTAAGTTGGATATGTTGTTGGGGAGGAGGTCCCCCTTGTGACCTCCACACTTATGAATCAAAAAAAAAAAATATAGTATTATATATTTATATTATTATTATATATTATATATTATGTATATACAATGATATTTAATATTTGATATTTATCAATATATATTTATATTATTATGGGGACATGACAGCCCTCCCCACTCGAGATTGCTTGTCCTCAAGCAATTTTGTGTTTAGATGATCAAGAATTTCGACTCATTTTGTTATGTTATTGATCCATATTTATCAAGAGTTTGAGTGTAAGATGACAAGTTTATGTTGCCAAGGGTTTTATTTACTCTTATGACTATTATCATGCACTTGGGTTCATTGGGCTATCCATTTGAAGGATCACCTTCAAAGTTACCTCCTTTGAACTGACTTACAAAACATTGAAAGTGTAGGCATGCTCCTATATGACAGATTGTTGTCAATGACTATTAGTATTGCATGGGCAATTTTAGATGACGGAGGGGCAGTTACTATAATGTCCCCTCTTCCAATTCTATGGTGGCTAACATTGCTTGACTCTCCTTTTCAATTTTGACCCTCTTGTTGGGATACTCATCATTTGGATGTACTTCAAGTTGGTGGGCTTTGCCACTACATCTGTGACCTTGCCCCCATGGTTGTTGGCATCTAAAACATAATCCTTTTCTCTTCAACTCTTCCATTTTCTTACACCAATGATCTTTGTCCCCCTTTTCCTTGCACCAGGGGCATGTTCTGGTATTTTCCTCATTTCTGCCTCGTTCTTCTCTATGAGGGGGTTTAGGTGATGAAGTAAATTTCTTAGACTTGTCCCTTGGCCAATTTTCTTCATATTTCATTGCCTTTTGAATAGCATCATCTAAGCGGGTAGGTTCTAGTGCACTTACCATGCTTCTGACCGACCCTCTTAGGCCATCTATGAACAAATATGTGAGCCTCTCTTGGGAAAATTTAGGGACCATGATTGCTAACTTCTGAAACTCGGTGGCATAATCTTCTATAATGCCTTGTTGCCTTAATTGTGTCGGTTCCCTAAAGTACCATTCTGGGTGCCTTTGATCAAATCTCTTTATTAATCTTTGGGTAAAGTCATCGTAGGTGGTAACTTGTTGATGGTCTTGAGTGATAAGACCGTGATGCCACCAATCATGGGCCATTCCAGTTAGGTGTAAAACGGCAAACTTGATGGCCATTGCTTCTGTCGTTGGGCTTAAGGATAGATAGGTATCTAATTTTTGAACCCAAGATCGGGCTGTGGTTTTGCTTTCTCCGTCAAAGTTGGGGAAGTTTATTTTGCTTGCCTTGTTCTCGAGTTCTCTATCGATTGGGTTCCTTCCCTCTCCTCTAGGGATGGCTCTTTGTTTGGCTTTACAATAGTCTTTGAAAGGCACAAGATCCCTCATTTCTGGTTCTAGCCTATAATAGGCTGCAACTATCTCATCAACATCCTCTATGGGGGGCCTATTAATATTACGTTCTTTCATAGGTTCTTCATTTGGCAAGAAAATGGGTCGGGTGGGTCTAGAGCTTGTGTCTTGTAAGGGTGTGGGATGGTTGTTCTCGGAGTGGTTAGAGGTTGCTTCTTTTGTATTGTTGTTGTTTAGGTTTTGGAGGGCTTGAAGTAAAGCTTGGTTAGTTTTTTCATTTCATTCCATTGGGGCTTGGGTTTTTTTATCACTATTCTCCATGAAGGCCCTAAGTTCATCTCTTAGTGGGTCATCCATAAGGTTGTTTCCTTGGGTACTGTTCCTAGAGCCTCTTCGGTGGTAGGTTTGCATAATTTCCCACGGGATGGCAGGAAAGATGCTCTGATACCACTGTAATGACCCTTACTCGGTTTGCCCTAGAATTCGCTTGTGGATTAGATTTAGGGTTTCTTCTCTTTAAATATTCTCTTGAAATAGTACCCAGATCACCATATATATACAAGTCCATATTGCTATATGTCAATTTTGATATCTATTGTCCAACAATCCAACATAATCATACTTACAAATGGAAACACACAAGTAAGAAGAGTCACACAGCATACCAGGAGAGGGGAATCATAAAGCTTAAGTAGCCTAAGGTCTACCACTGTCCTATTGCCCAAACCCTTATCTTGGGCCTATGGGGCATAATCCTATGTGGGAACCCTCACCCTTTCTTGACCCAACCCTTGCCTTGGGCCTGTGGGGTAGAATACCCAACCCTTGCCTTGGGCCTGTGGGATAGAAACACCCAACCCTTGGTTTGGGCTTGTGGGATAGAAACTTGGGTGGGGTTATTAGACAATCTACTTAGTTATGATTCACCCCTCCTAATAGGAGCACAATCAAAATGCAAGTTGTTTCTAGACAATTTCCAAATATACAGGCATTATTATTCTATTTGTATTTTGCTTCCATTATTCTATGAAAGATTCAAGCAAGAGTATATAATTCAGCAAGAGATATATCAGAGTGCAGGAGTAAATATATTAAACTTTATGTCTGGCATTCGTTCATCATATTCCACAGATAAATGCAGTCAATTGTTCAGTCTAGTTTAACAAACATATATATCTACAGTTTCATGTCAGGTTGCAGAATCAATTCTACTTAATACCTATATCCATATATATTCCTTTGATCTATGGGTAATGCAAATACAGTCTATAAATCAGGATGATTTTTAATCGTTACCAGGACTACACAGTCCGTCAGTTTTAATGCTAGGAACTCATACCCAGATTCAGTTCTACGTCAGGGCTAACTTATATATTTCAATGGATTAAAGACAAATTATATGCAATATCATTATGTTGACTGAGGGAAACTAAATATCAAAACTGAGTGATTGAATCTCACCTGACACCTATTCTTTTCTTCTTATGCTCCGATATATACAATCTGAAAATGTATATTGTCTTCTTCTTGCTCTCTTAGCTATATATATATATATCAGAAAGGTTCTTTTTGTTTATTCAATGTCTCTTCCTTGATCGATCTGCAGATCTCTCTACTCTCTTTGATGCTCCTTATATTGCTGTAATGTCTTGCTGATTTGGTATGAATATTTGAAGATTTTGAGATAAGCGGTGAGTGCTTTAAACTGGCGATGATGAGATGTGTGAACTGATTCCACATTGTGTCCTCCTAATTCCCATCGGGGTCTTTTATATCCTCATTCGCTGCCTTTTACCAATAGCTGCGTCACTTTATGGTGGCTGCCTTTATTAATCATTTAGTATCTATGTTATTTAAATAATAGAATTTAGTATTTATTTTATTATTATATTTGTTTATCATATAATTTATATTCATAAAATATATTATATATTATATTATATTTATATTATAATATAGTATTATATATTTATATTATTATTATATATTATATATTATATATATACAATGATATTTAATATTTGATATTTATCAATATATATAATTATATTATTATGGGGACATGACAAGGGTGGTGATGGAGTCAAACAAATCTTGTTTGATTGTGGAGCTAAATTTGGAAGGTTTGTAGCACATTGGGTTTCCTCTTAAGTTTGCCAAGTCATCTACTTAATAGACGATTGAGATTGATGGACATATTTTTCCTGGCAAATAGTGTCCTCTATGTGATAGCATGTATTTGATTGCTTGGAAATGGTACATTGACCTCACGTAATGGAAAGAGGAAAGTACCTCATTAGTTGGTAATGGAAAGAACTGATTCTAAAGTCAGGGGCCAAGGAGAAATGTAAGTACCCCAAGGCTAAGGCCCATCAAATGAAGTATTCAAGTGACCAAGGTAGGCAATTTCAGTGACTAGAGGATTGAGGTGATATCTGTAGCGGCTTGAAAGGAAGACATGTTTGTAACATTGGCCAAGGATAGTCCGATGTGAGAGCACTCAAGGATGAATGTAGTCTAGTAGTGTTTGGTAAAGAATGTGGGTGGTCGATGGTGGTCGTGCACTTGAGACGTGTCCAAGAAAGGAGATAGGTAAGAGGCACTTGAGATAAGTGGTATTGTCAAGTCATTGGGGATGGGAATTCCATCAGAAGATGTTTTTTAAGGAATTGACCGCTTTGCAGTAGAGATCGTAAATGTGTACCTCTAGGAATTCAACCATTGTTGTGTTTTGAAGGGGCATTCATTGAATGGATGTCCAAGAAGACTTTAAGGTTGCAAGGAAATTCTTTTGAATCGAGTCGAGGACAAGAGGAGTGTCATTGGACACTGAGCATGTAATGTGCCGTACCTGTTTGTATTTTTAGAGATATTTTTATGTGTGATTTTTATTATTTTTTGTGTGATCTTTCAGGCTAGATAGAAGAACGCAGAAGGGGTTTTCAGTTTTCCTGTAGATGTGTTGCCGGAGCATACAATATAGAGCATATATGGAAAACCCAGAAAAAGTACAATGAATTTACACAAACAAACATTGACCCAGATAGAAGAATGGCCAAATAATAATTATTATGACATACCCATATAGAGATTTACAACTTCATGTCGTGGCTATAGTCGGACCAGCAATGGGTATGGTTGGAAATGCATCAAATGTCCATGGAATGATATAGAATGTCAATACAGATGATAACAGCAGAGAAATAAGCCTAAAACGCCTCACAATGGCCAAGAATGAAGTGCAATGAAAGAGGAAGAGCCTCTAAAGGACCCACATCCAAGCTCATGCAAGTACGGCCATAGTTGGAAATGATAATCAGCAACCAACACTCCAAATACCCTCTGTTCAGTGCTGAAATCAAACTGCATAAATATTACCAAAATGGGATGTGCACAATGCAAGGAAACTCACAATATCTGCCCCAATATGAAGTACAGCCTGGCTGAAGTGGTACTGCCAGCAACTGTAAGGAAAATCAGTCCCAAGCAATATAAAATCTGCTCCACATTTCAATGCAAACTGATCTCTCCAACCTATTATGAAGAACACAATGAATATGCAAGAGAATAAACCCAGTTCTTCCTCAAACCCTCAAAAATCAAATTCCAATGAAGTGCTACTACTCAAAGAGGTTTTCATCTCCAAGAGCCTCTGGTTCGAATCCCTTCAAACCCTAGAGCCAAAGCTCCAAAACCCTAGCAAGGAAAATCTCAAAGAGAGAAGAAAATAATAAACCAAGCATATCAAATGAGAGCTCTTTTCCTTCTTTTATACTTTTCAATTGGGAGTCTCTAAAATCCTCTTGCATATGGGATAAAACATGAGAGGGAAAATACATTTTAAAATATTATAATTCTCTTTAATTCTTTTCTCAACATCACCCCCAAAGTCCCCTCAGGTAAAACATTAAGTTGTTGTGCCTAGGCACCAAGGTCCAATATTAAATAATAATGTTTAATTCACAGACTTTAAAACGGAGGCCAAGATGATGTCGGAAACCAATGATCTATAGCTCGTTGGAAAGGTCTTGACAAGACGAATCCAAAGCCACTCTCAAAATCCCGATCCAACCCCGAACCCAAACTTACTAAAAATAGTTAGTAACGGCCATAAGCAACTAAGCCCATACAGAGGGTGCCAACTGGACCCACAACCATCTGATAACTCTGAGCTCAATGCAGCGCCAGGAAGAGCCAACAACTGACTGCCAAGTCACTGAAACAACGCCAAACTAACACTGACTAAAAATAGCAGTGTTCTCCAGGGACCAAAGAGAACAAACCCAGAAAGATCAACAACATGCAAGCACTTACTATAAATAGTAAGTACGGACAAGTGGTCCAAAATCTCTCTGGAAAGTGTCAACCAGCTCCACTGGATCACCCAAACACCCTAGTGACATCGAAATACTCCTCTGATTATGCTGTCACCAACCCAGAAAGTCAGCTCTGACTGAACTACAAGAGAACTCGAAAATGGGGACATTACAGAGCATCAAGTATTAGGCATTTAGGAGGTCAACACAAGCATACCCTTGGACGGTATAAAATGTCTCTAGATTGTTGTTTAGTCTTGGGAACTATAATCAATTAACTACATTGAGCTTAGCTAACTTAATAGGATAACATATTTTGTGTGACTTGATCACTTTAACAATAAATAGGGGAAGGATGAGAAATTCAAGACATGTTGATATAGATTGCATGCAAAGTCTTAGACAAGTGAACCCAATATTCAGCACTATTTCTAGTTTACTCAGTAGTTGCACCAGCTAGTTACCCATGGACACTTGAAAAGGATTGTTACATTTGCAACATGACTTAATAGGTGTCTTTGGGCCTTGTATACCATGGTTTCTGATTCTATATTGGACTAGACTATCAACCTATTGACAATCATTTAGAATGTATCTGATTTAGTCATTAAGGGGGGTATCATATAATATTTGATATTATGGGATATTGTTAGCTTGTTGTTAGAAGGTAGCGCCCATATTACAACCAATAGGTTATTTTAGGAGGTTGTTAAACCTTATGTTTAAGCTATTTGCATAGCTATAAATATAGGCATTGTTTTTATAGTATGTTAATTGATTCGCTTGGAAACCGACCGAATCCGTGTCTGATTCAAACCTGGTTCGTGATCCAGTCCGGTTCACCTACGGGTCCAAACAAGGCGCGTAGAAAACCTGGTGGGTTCGTCCCAGACGAACCCAAGCAAACCCGGGGCAAAAAATCTGAACCCAACACAAACCCGCGGGTTTTGACCTTTTTTTTTTGCTTTTTTTATTCTTTTTTGACCCTTGTCTTTGACCAATTTGCCCTAAAATGAATCCCTAACCCTAAAAAGACATTTTAAACACTAAAACAAAGTTATTTTACCTCATTTTGTTTGCAAAAGACAAATAGCATTCCAAAAGGCTGAACTTTCATTCTTGCTTGTGATTCAACAAAGGGAGTTGAAGATTGCTCATTGAAGGTTCCAAATTGATTGCACAACTATTCTTAAGCATTTGCAAGTGTCTATTAGCTGCCAAGAAGATCATAGAAGGAGATTTTTGAAAAGAGGTAAGTTATATTTATTTATTTATTTGCATTTTTGTTTTACAAACTCTTTTGCTTTGCTTTTAACCTCTTGTTTTCTTTTCATTTTTCTTAAATTCGATGGATGTATCACTTTGGTTTTATTTTATTTTTGTTTTTATTTGTTTTGAATGTGTTGTTTATAAAACTTGTTGCCACAAAAATTACAATGGCAGCTAGTTCTAGCTCCATAACCTAGCCTAAATTCAAAACCAATCCAAATTCACCTCTTTGGAAGTATGTTGAGATGATACAACTGGTTCCAAGTGGTTGGAGGTATATTTGGAAGTGCAATGGGTGTGAAGTGAAGTATTCAAGTTCATATAATCGAGTGAAAGCCCATTTGTATAATACCCCTGGGATGGACATCAAAGCTTGCCCAGGAAAGCCCGGTAAGCCTGTGCCACCAAAGCAAGTGATGGCATATATCAGTGAGCAACACAAGCAGATGAAGCAGCAAACTATAAAGCAAGTTTAGCAAAGAGAAAACCTTATGGAATGAAGCCCCCATCTAATCCTACTGTTGTGGTAGAGAACAACCCATTTTTGGTCACTCCTCAAGAATAACCCACTAGTACTACAAATAAGAAACCAAAGGGACCTTTGGAAACAACATTTCAAAATGAGGTTCATGATGTTTCCAACCAACACATAGCCAGATGTATTTATGCAAATGGGTTGTCTTACAATGTTGTTCGCTCACCATATGGGCAAGAGATGGTGAAAAAAATTAACGAGCCTCCAAAAGGGTATAAGGGCCCAAGTTATGAGGTGCGTGGCACCGTATTGGAAAATGAGGTCAAAGTTGTAGAAGATTCATTGTAGCCCATAAGAGATTCATGGGTTGAGACAGGGGTGTCCATTGTCTCCAATGGATGGAAAGATGTACAAAATCAACTCTTCATCAATGTCATTGCAGTGTCCCCTAAAGGGGCAATGTTTTTGAGAGTCGTGGATTGTGAGGGGGAGGTGAAGGATGGGCAATTTATTGCTAACATCCTCATCGCAGCCATTTGTTGATTTTGGTAGCTATGTTGGATCCCTCCTAGAGGCCGACCTAGTCATAAAATGCTGAATAGCCTGTCGGCCTTAGTATTTTGAGAATCTCAGCTGTATCATCCAATTTGAGGCAGGCCCTATTTGAGCGAATTAATTATGTGTAACTTGTAATTGCAAATAGGTCAGGACCTATTCAATGTAACTTGTAAATAATTATTTGAATTATTGTAACTTGGAGCCAAATTGCATAAGGCCGACCAAGGCTATTGGTTGTGTGATCTCCTATAAATGTAAAGTGACTTGTAGTCACAATTCAATAATGAAAACATACCGATCTCTGCTCTGAGCGAACTATCCATCAGCAATCTGCATTAAGACAAGTATTGTTCATCAGCAATCATCAGCAAACCTGTTACTTGGTGAAGCGAATCTGATCTAGCATGAGCGAAGCTGTTTCAGGCTAATTGAATGTAACCCTAGGTCTGCTAAAGATTATCTAAGGCTGCCGAACCTCTATGTCTATTGTGTAAATCACTCTTATGTGCAAGCGAGCTTCATTCTAGACATCATAATCAGTTTGGATCAGAATTAAGGTTCAGATAAGTTGTGTTTTGGTGCCTATGTTTTGTGCCCTAGCTGGGTGAAGTTGTAATTTGTTTCTACTCTTAATGTAAATCGGATCTGAGATTTTCTTGCTGGGTTTTTCACCTCCAAGAGGGAGGTTTTCCTAGGGTATCTTTGTGTTATGTGTGCATTTGTTTTTTTTCTTTGTTCTTTACTGTCAATCTGATTGCTAAAATAACATGGTATCAGAGCTAGGTTCAAATTAGTGTAATCAGATTTGCAATAATCCATTATCTACACTCTGCTCTTATCATTTCTTCAAGATGGCTCCCAGTCTCAGGGTTGAAGATAGATTGGATGGGGCATCCAATTTCACGTCATGGAGAGTCCGGATCATGCTTGCATTGAATGGAAGTGATCTTACAAACTTTGTGAACAAAGGATCTTCCGAACCTGAGGAAGAAGAAGAAAAGACCCAATGGAGGAAGAAAGACCTTCAAGCTCAGAAGATCTTAGTTGATTCCGTGAAGGACCACATTGTTCTCATCATCTCCAAGCTGAAGACAGCAAGCAAAATGTTCAGAACTTTGGAGGAGATGTACGAAATCAACAACACCAGCTGTGCCCTAGCTTTGAAGCAGCAGCTTCATCACAGATGGCTAAAGGTGAATCCGTCATGGCATACTTCATGAGGATTTCTGATTTGAGAGATTAGCTCTCATCTATTGGGAAGATTGTTGATGACAATGATTTGACTATGCTAGCCCTCAATGGTCTTCCAGCATCTTGGGAATCCTACATTCAAGGAATTAGTGTAAGGGCTGATCTTCCCAAGTTTGACAGATTAGGGGCTGACTGTATTCAAGAAGAATCACGACTGGCTGCTAGAGGAGTTATCAAAAACACTCATGAAGACAATCACGTCCTTGCTGCCCAGTCTATCAAAAAGAAAGGAGGCTATTGGAAGAAGAACAATTTCAAGAGGAATAGAGATCAAAGGTCTGATCCAACTCCTGATTCGAAGAAAAAGAAGAAGGATCTTTCACGCATCAAGTGCTTCAGGTGTCACAAATTCAGTCACTATGCAAGGGACTGTTTATCCCATCCAAAGCAACAAGGAGCAAACTTAAATGAAGTCTCAAATCAGACTAATGCTGAAGACTTCCTTTTCATTTCTGCCCTGTCAAGTAATGTACCCACAGACAGTGATACATGGCTGATTGATAGTGGTGCATCTAGGCACATCACCGGCTATCGAGAGCATCTCTCAGATTTGGTGGAGAAGGAGTCTAATCTTCATGTGGTCATTGGTGATGATGCACACTATTATGTAAGAGGTTTTGGTACTACTTCCCTTAATTTAGATTCTGGAATTTCTCTTCACCTCGGTGATATTTTGTTTGTGCCGGGAATCAAAAGAAACCTTATCTCCATATCAGCACTAGAAGATAAAGGTTATCAGATTGCATTTTCTGAGGGAAGAGTGCTTGCATGGCCTAAAAAGTCCAGCATCAAATCAGCTCGTGTCATTGGGAAAAGGTATGAGAGCCTATATAAGCTTTCAGCACAACCAGTTCGAGCTCTCATTCATGAAGCACCTAAGTCAAGCGAGTTATGGCATAGAAGGCTTGGACATCTTCATTTCTGAGCCCTCCCCACACTTGAGAAGATAGTTAAAGGTATGCCTAAACTTAGTCATATTCATGATGATACATGCAAAGGTTGTGCCATGGGTAAAAACACTAAGAGTCCATTTCATCAAAGTGAAAGTAGGTCTAAAGAGAAATTAGCTCTTGTGCATTCTGATTTATGTGGACCTATGTCTGTTGCTTCTCCAAGTGGATTCTTGTATTATGTAATCTTTATAGATGACTACTCTAGGAAAACTTGGATATACTTTCTAAAGTCAAAAGAATCTAATGAAGTCCTAAATAGATTCAAAGAGTTTAAGGCCTTAGCTGAAAATCTATCTGGGACAAGAGTTAAAGTTTTAAGGTCTGACAATGGAGGTGAATACACCTGGAGTAGTTTTCATTATTTTTGTATTGAGGCAGGGATCAAGAGGGAGTTTTGTGTTCCCTACAACCCTCAGCAAAATGGGGTTGCAGAAAGAAAGAACAGATCCATAGTTGAGGCAGCGAAAGCTATGATTCATGATCAGGATCTGCAGACTTTCCTATGGGCCGAAGCATCTAGGACAGCTGTCTACATTCAGAATAGATGCCCTCACCGCGTATTGAAGGATATGACTCCAGAAGAAGCATTTTCAGGGATCAAACCTGATATCAGCCACTTGAGGATCTTCGGGAGCCCAGTATATGTCCATGTACCCAAAGAGAAGAGAACCAAATTGGAACCTTCTGGCAAGAGAGGTATTCTTGTGGGCTACAGTGAAACCTCCAAAGCATTCAGAATTTACATTCCAGGTTAGAAGTATATTGAGGTTAGTAGAGATGTCACTTTTGAAGAAAATATTGCATTCAAAAGATCTAAAGGTTCAAGTATAGAGATTGATAATGAAGTTCATGATAACCCTCAAGACATGGATATTAATCATGATACTGAGATTCAGAGGGAGCCTACAGAACCTGAAGATCTTAATGATTCGATTGAGCCTATGGATCCTACTGATGGGCCTAGAGATATTACCGTGAGTAAGAAGAGACCTCTTTGGGTGAGAAACACTATTCAGGAGGCAGAAAAGTTTGCAGCTCCAAGTGGCACATTTAGAGAAAGTAGGAGACCGCAGAAGTTCTCCAACTATGTTGCATTGATGTGCAACATCATTGAGACTGAACCTTCCAGCGTTGAAGAGGCCATGAACCAGCAAGCATGGAAGAATGCTATGGATGAAGAATATTAGTCTATTATCAAGAATGATGTTTGGGATATTGTACCTAGACCCAAAGGTAAGTCAGTCGTATCTTCCAAATGGTTGTTTAAAATTAAACATGCTGCTGATGGAAGTATTGAGAAATACAAAGCTAGGTTTGTGGCTCATGGCTTCTCTCAGAAAGAAGGCATAGATTATGAGGAAACCTTTGCCCTTGTTGCTCGATATACCTCTATCAGGACTATCATTGCTATTGCTGCAGCTAAGGGATGGAAGTTGCACTAGATGGATGTAAAGACAGCTTTCCTCAATGGTGTTATTGAAGAAGAGGTCTACATTGAGCAACCTAAAGGTTTTGTGATCCATGAGAAATAATCTCATGTATGCAGATTGAAGAAAGCATTATATGGCCTTAAGCAGGCTCCCCGTGCTTGGTATGAAAGAATTGACAAGTACTTGGTAAGCTTAGGTTTCTGTAAGAATGATGCTGATCCTAACCTTTACTTCAAGGTATTCAATGGTGAGATGTTGATTTTGGTTTTATATGTTGATGACTTATTTCTGATTGGAGAAGATCATCTCATTCTTAGATGTAAGGAAGAATTGACTTCAGAATTTGAAATGAAAGATCTAGGTCTCATGCATTTATTTCTAGGGTTAGAAGTATGGCAAAGACCTAATAAATTATTCTAAGTCAAGGAAAATATACCATTGATATTTTGAAGAGATTTGGAATGTTAGATTGTAAATCTATGCCTACTCCTATGGAAACTAACTTAAAGAAGTTGAGTGAATTTGCAGCTAGGTCTGATCTTGTGGATCCTACTGAATACAGGCAGCTGATTGGATCCTTGATGTATCTAGTTAACACTAGACCTGACATTTGCTATGCAGTGAGTGCCCTCAGCCAGTTCATGTGTGAACCAAGGCAGATTCATCTTGTTGCAGCCAAGCATATCTTGAGATATTTGTGTGGCACAGTTGGATATGGATTGAAGTACTCTTCCAATACGGTCATTACCTTGGAAGGCTATTCTGATTCTGATTGGGCAGGAAGTGTCACTGATAGAAAGAGCACTTCTGGAGTTTGCTTCAGCTTGGGATCCGCCATGATATCCTGGTGCAGTAGGAAACAGTCTTCAGTAGCATTGAGTACTGCTGAAGCAGAATATATTGCAGCTTGTGTGGCATCTCGAGAAGCAGTGTGGCTTCGAAAACTCCTTGCAGGATTGTTTGGACAACCTTGGGAGCCTACAATTATTCATAGTCATAACCAGAGCTGTGTGAAGCTCTCTGTCAATCCTGTGTTTCATGACAGATCAAAGCATGTGGAAACTCAGTATCACTATATCCGGGATATGGTACAAAGGAATGCTATTCAATTGAAGTACGTCAACACTGATGAGCAAACAGCGGATGTTCTCACCAAGCCTCTTGCTCGAGTGAAGCTTGCATATTTTCGAGACAAGCTTGGAGTTGTGGAGAATGAAGCCATAGCTGAGAGGGAGTCTCATCATCAGTGATACATTAAACTGTATCTTCCACCCTCTGCGAGTAGGCATGGTGGATCCACCCTCTGCGAGTAGGCATGGTGGTAATGCACTCTTCTCTGGGAGAAGTTTGAGGTGAAAGCCCTCTTCCACCCTCTGCGAGTAGGCATGGTGGATCCACCCTCTGCGAGTAGGTATGGTGGATATCATGGGAGAAATTCCATGATGTGCTTGTTCACCCTCTGGGAGTATCTATGGTAAAGGACATGTGGAGATGACAATAAGCACTTATGTTTTCCATCTATGGGAGTAGCCATGATGGACCCACCCTCTTGGAGTAGCCATGGTGGTAGTCACTATGTGACTTGATCCTTATGAAGGAAACCTCCCTAGCTAAGAGGGAGTGTTGATTTTGGTAGCTAGGTCGGATCCCTCCTAGAGGCCGACCTAATCATAAAATGTTGAATGGCCTATCGGCCTTAGTATTTTGAGAATCTCAGCTGTATCATCCGATTTGAGGCAGGCCCTATTTGAGCGAATTAATTATGTGTAACTTGTAATTGCAAATAGGTCAGGACCTATTCAATGTAACTTGTAAATAATTATTTGAATTATTGTAACTTGGCACCAAATTGCATAAGGCCGACCAAGGTTATTGGTTGTGTGATCTCCTATAAATGTAAAGTGACTTGTAGCCACAATTCAATAATGAAAACATACCGATCTCTGCTCTGAGCGAACTATCCATCAGCAATCTGCATTAAGACAAGTATTGTTCATCAGCAATCATCAACGAACCTGTTACTTGGTGAAGCGAATCTGATCTAGCATGAGCGAAGCTGTTTCAGGCTAACTGAATGTAACCCTAGGTCTGCTAAAGATTATCTAAAGCTGCCGAACCTCTGTGTCTGCTGTGTAAATCACTCTTATGTGCAAGCGAGCTTCATTCTAGACATCATAATCAGTTTGGATCAGAATTAAGGTTCAGATAAGTTGTGTTTTGGTGCCTATGTTTTGTGCCCTAGCTGGGTGAAGTTGTAATCTGTTTCTGCTCTTAATGTAAATTGGATCTGAGATTTTCTTGCTGGGTTTTTCACCTCCGAGAGGGAGGTTTTCCCAGGGTATCTTTGTGTTATGTGTGCATTTGTTTTGTTTCTTTGTTCTTTACTGTCAATCTGATTGCTAAAATAACACATTGAGGATGTGGGACCTTGTAATGTTGTCCAAGTCATAACAGACAACGCAAAAAATTGTAGAGTTGCTGGGTTGTTGGTTGAAGAATAGTATTCACATATCTTTTGGACACCTTGTGTTGTCCACTCTCTCAATCTAATGCTACAAAAGATTGGGAACAAAATTGATTGGATCATAGAGTTGTATGCAGAGGCCAAGGAGATCCAAATGTTCATCATCAACCACCATATGTTGCAAGGCATATTTAGATCATTTTCTACATTGGAGCTGTTTAAGGTAAGTGAACTTGAAGCAATATAAAATTTTGTGTTTTAATTTCACATATTTTAATTCTTCTTTAAAGTTTGTTTTTAAATTTTTAAATTTTAATTATTTTATTTTTTATTTTTGAATAGGTTGTTGAGCCCGTTTTGCCTCAAAAACAATTGTCTTCAGACGACTTGTGAAGGATCGAGAGGCACTTTTAACATGGTTATTAGCCATACTTGGTCCATATGGAGGCAAAGCAACATTAATAGGGCAACAAATGTAAAGAGGATGATCCTAGATGACTCTCGGTGGGATCGTGTGGAGTATCTCCTTAGTTTCACCAAGCCCATTTTAAGCATGATTCATTATATCAATATGGACAAGCCTTGCATGGGGGAGATATATGATGGCATTGATTCATAATTCAATAGTAGAGAAAATAACGAACATCATAAATGAGAAAGAGCAAGATCTTCAAGAAATTTTCTTCAAACAAGTGCACAAAATTATTGAGGATAGATGGAACACAATGACCACCCCGCTACATCTTCTTGCATTTGCATTGACTCCAAAATATTGTAGTGCTGATATTCTTGCTGTGCCAAATAGGATTCCCCCATAGAGAGAATATGAAGTGTTTGAAGGGTACAAGGCAACATTTCGTAGACTCTTCCTTGATCCAAATTTGCAGGATGTAGTCACGAATGAGTTCACTGATTTTATACACTCCAATGGTCAATGATAAGTTCAAGAAAGATGCTCACAATTGATGGTACTTCCATGGCCAACAATTCCGACACCTACAACCTATCGCAATCAAAGTTTTATTGCAAGTTTAATAAATTCCTATTTTTTTAATCTTTGTCTTTTAGACTTTGAAGTTTCATTTATAATTTTTTAAATTTTTAAAAATTAATTTTTATAATTTATAAGTTTATAACTCTTTCTCTCTACTTTGTCTTCATAGGTTGCTTGTTCATCTGCATCTAAGAGGAATTGGAGCACATACTCTCTCATCCACTCAATAAAGCACAACCGATTGCACTCAAAAAAGGCGGAGAACTTAGTGGATGTGCATTCCAACTTGTGCCTCCTTTCACACAAACATGGCTACAAGGAAGGGGAATCAAAGTGGTGGGATGTGGAGCCAGAGCATATTGACTTGGATGCTTCCAGTTCCCATTCCCAACATGTTGCACTTAAGGGGTCAAGAAGCGAGCACACTTTTACAATGAGTGGCAGTGGCAATGGCACTGCTTGTGGTTCTTCAAATGTTCTTGCATCAACTAATGTCCATGATGTTGATGATGATGATGTGGAGGATTTAGAAAATCCATATGATTGAGTACATTGAAAATTGATTGTTGAACTTGATATTATTATTTTGATATTGAACTTGAAGTTCAAACAATGAATATTTAAATTTTTAGGTTTAAAAATTTAAATGATAATCAAGTTTATGGTGGTTTTGTTGATTATATGATGCTATGTGGTGTTCTACACTTAATTCCTACTTTTAGGCTGCATATATATATATATATAAACGAACCCAACCCGAAATTTTTTTTTTGGCCAAACCCATGAGCCGAACCCACAAACCCAAACCAGGATTCAAACCAGAACAGGAAACTTAGTTTTTATATTATAAATGACCCACCAATTAATTCTTATACATCTTAGTAGCTTCATTAAGGTCATGAAGAAATTATAAGAAAACACTTTCTTCTGCATTCTTGTCAAAGAAGCACTATTAGTTCAACAAATTGTTGATCAACAAAGTTGCATTAAATAAAAAGTTATAAACAATGGAGGACTTGACTTTTTTAACGATAGCAAGAACTTATAAGTTTTTGGAACACCAGAGCTCATCTGGGGTGGGGATTTAGAGGGAGGGCGCAGGTGGCTAAACAAGACAAAATGATATAAGTAATCCAATCAGCTGTTCTTGCGAGTTGAGGCATTCAAGCAATTTTCGTTCTTTCTAATCTAATTTAGCTAAAACAGATAACAGAAATGTGATGATGAAATCTTCGAGTATATGGACATGCCCATACTTTGAGAAGCTATCTAAACTCCATTGTTTGTATCTTGAAATAATGGTGATAATAAGTAACAAAATAGACAATCTAAAAATGAACTTGAAAAATGACGACAATGAGACCATCACGTGCCATATAATTAAAGCCTTAAAGGCACTTAAAAATTTGATGGGAGCACCAGAGACAAACCTGCTGCAATATTGCAAGACTTTCATGTGAAGCAGATGTCACAAGTGCACAAAAGGGAAACGTTGTTGCTTGTAAGGCGTTGCTCATATGAAACCCCTCACTGCTATTCACTGTCGCACCCCAACAAACAAAGCTAGCATTCAAGTACTGTACAACAAGCTCGGAGCAGAGAGTGTTCTGACAAAAGATATTGGTGTGTGGATGGTCTGGATAATGCAGATACACAAACAGAAACTTGTATTCCTCCTTTGCCCTTCTTAAAGCATCCACGAAATTTGATTCCACAAAGGAAGGATGATAATGCCCATACTGTTGCTCAAAGTTTATAACAAAAGCTAATGCTTCTGATTGAATTGGAATCACAGGAGGGTCAGCATTCTGAACATCTGATGAAAAGGGGTCTAGATAGGCAGCCTGTTGCTGGATCCTATGCGGTTCTTCATGTCTCCTGCCCATGCCAATATGAGATAAAACTTCCCCTGCCACTGTCATTCCATATCCTACTGCTTTGGACAGTCCCCCTATAATACTCGAAGGCATAGACACTATCTTTAACATCATAGCAGAACAGCAAGACTCCGGCTTTGACCTAGAACCCACTTGCTGTTGGCGATCCCTCCACGCCCTATTATCTCCATTACCAACAAATGGATCTCTCAATCCATGACAGTCCATAGTGTATTTTGAGGTTTGGTCTAGAGGATAACTACTATTATAATCCTCTCTTCCCCGATCATAAACACTTTCTTGTGGGGTTTGGCCTAGAGATAGACCATAATGATAATCACCGTTTCCTCTTTCCAAAAATATATCTTGTGGGGTTTGGCCTAGATATGAACTGTAATGATAATCACCTTGTTCTTTATCAATTAAACTCTCTTGTGAGTGTTCACCTAGCGATAGACTGTAATGATAATCACTCCTCCCTCTATCAAAGAAACTAGCTTGTGGGGTTTGGCCTATAGACGAACCATGTTGATAATCACCTCTTCCCCTATCAAAAAAATTATCTGATTGGACTGAACTATAATGATAATCACCTCTTTCCCTATCAAAAAAATTCCCTATTAAATCTAATCCACCAAGTCGATTTTGCGAAATCCTTTCTCTCTGAGGGGCAGGTTGTTCTATGGTTGGAACCCAATTACTCGAGCTACTACATATAGAACTTGTAGGTGCTTGTTTGACAGTCCCATCCAGTATAGAATGTACTGCAGCATCCAAATCCCAGCTATGAAATTGCAAAATATTGGAGCATATCGATATGTCCTCCACCCCTGTAACGTCCTGAAAGCATCTGATTTTGGACTCGTTACTTTCCATGAATTCCTGGTCCTTCTGCTACTTTTTGAGAGAAGAATTTGAATTTCACTCCACAATGCCTAAGGATTGCTTCTGCTACAATGTGAAGAAAAGAATATCCTAGAAAAATCAATTTTGGAATCACATTGCAATCACCATCCATTAAGATTTCAACTTATATTGTATAAGTTATCAAATGAACAGAACCGAGTTCCAAATCCGTAACTTAGCCCACAGACTATTACATAAAGTTGCCATGGCAAGAAAATTGATAAACAGGAATCTGCCAGCCTACTCTTTTTGGCGGTTATTTTTATTATTATTTAATATACAGTTTGTAAAGGGGAAGAATTCTCTACATTTGCATCACGTGGCATCTCAAAGGAAGAAAGAGAGATCGAGGCCGAATCATAAATCTCTACCAATAGTTTTGTGAAGAATAGACTTCAGCAGTGTAAAGAAATAAATAATTTTACATAAATAATTTAGGTTAATTGATGTAAGGAAAATAATTAACTAAGAGTGGTTAATAATTTTTAGAAATTAAATGTAATAGATGGGATATTTAACTTTGAGAAAAATGATAAAGAACTAATGTTGATATTGTACAACATCTAGTTGTTAAGGTATATAGAATTAATGCTCACGGTTTAATGTTTTAGACTATATGCAATCTCAAAAAAAATTGTGGGTCAAATCCGAGTCCCTCAAGATTGAACCCACACATCACAAAATGATCTAATATGTAGGAATGCATTGTGACCTACAAGAATGATCTAATAGAAAGTGGTAGCAAATAACTCTTGGCCTTCACGTTTCCTTTGTTTGAATTTGTCGAGTTTACAAACACCTAAGGGGAGATTGTCAAATGACTAGGGTCAAGTTCTCCTAGAGGTCAACCCCTTCTATAGACCAACTTTATGACTTTGAGCAAATATTTGAAGACAACATGCACCAACATGCAAATGGCATACATGATTCTAATGAAGATAATGATTATTTGTCCCTTAGAAAATGAAGTGTGCTCTAAAGATTTGTCCTTTTAGTCACTTACATGAATTAATTGCATGTTGAATGTCCTTAAATACCATGGTATAGCAATAATTCATAAAAACATGCATTAAATTGGTTCACAATGGCTAGTGAAAAGAGGTGGAAAAGTTTGAATTTGAATTTGAATTTGAATTTGAACATTTAAATTACGGGTTCAATTTCACACTCCTCATGATTGAACCAAGTCAATCTTATGCCCCACAAAAATGACCTAGGGTAGGAAATTCCATATTCAGAACAAACCTTGGTAAAGTCACCAAACCAGAAGCACATTGTGTTGTCTACTATAATATTATTAGGAACACCAAATCCAGGCACAATATGATCCAATATAAAATCAACCACCACCTTACTAGTAGCTCTTTTAATGGGAATAGACTCAACCCACTTAGTAAAATAATTTGTTGTTACTAGAATCCGTCTATATCCTGCACTAGATTTTTCAGTGATTTCTCCAATGAAATATGTTCCCCATTGCTGAAATGGAGCTTCTACCATCATTGACCTTAAAGGCAATGCACCTTATCCCTTTAATTTACTTGAGAACCTATGACATGGATCACATTTTCTTACCAATTTGTGCACATCAACAAATAGAGTTGGCCACCGATATCCAACTCTGAGAATTCTATGAGCTATTGTTTTATCTATGAAATATCTTCCACACACTCCATTATGCATTTCTAAAGACACCCTAACAACTCCTTCATTGAGAAATCTCAAGAATACACCATCCCTATTCTTCCACATCAAACCACCTTGAGCCAGTATATATTTAGATACCTGCAACATTAATGTTCTTTTCTAGTTATCATTTAAATCATAAGGACAATTCAAATGCAATAGATAATAAATAATATCTTTGTACCAAGGAGAGGTAGTAAGAATACCAATCTTTTCATTATTGTTAGCTTTTATCAAGTTCACTTTTGATATTTCCAAGTTAGACTCAGCCATGAGTTTGGCCGATCCTTGGCCTCTTAACAATTTGGCGATTTGGATTTCTATGTTGGACTCTTGGATTTTATTAACCCATCTACACCTTCTTTCTGAAACATCTTGTTGTGTGAATATATCCTTAATTGCAGCATGAGACACATATGCAACAATGTTAGCACCAATCAAATATGGCCTAAAATTCTTTATAGCCTTTCCCAGAGCATAAGCCCGTTTCTCCATAATGTCATATTTCAATTCATCCTATTGAAGAGACTTGTTGAAAAATGAAATAGGCTATTCATATCCATCCTAATGTTTTTGTAACAACACAGCTACAATTGTATGATAAGAAGCAAAGGAAAACAATTGAAAAGGCTTGGAAAAATAAGGTGAAGCCAATACCGAAGCCTGCTTTATTGCTTCCTTAATTTCCTAAAATGATTGAGTTGGCTCACCTTCCCACACTATGTTTTTTTCCTTTCTTTAGCATCTTAGATATGGTTTTTATTTTCTCAACAAAGTTAGAAATGAATCTTCTAACAAAATTAGTTTTCCCAAAGAAAAATTGAACACCTTTTATTGTTTTAGGTAGAGGAATTTTGTCAATTGCAGCAACTCTCTCTGGATTGATTCTAATTCCATCCTTTGACACTATATGGCCTAGTAATTTTCCTTCTATGACCCCAAACATGCACTTCTTGGGATTCAGGGATAAACCATACTCTAGACATCTCATGAAAATATTTTCCAAATAACAACAGTACTCATCTTATATCTTTGAGTAAGCTATTAAGTCATCTTGATACACAACCAGAATATCATTTATTATATCTGCAAAGACCACATCTATTGCTCTCTAAAATGTTGCTCCTGCATTTCGGAGTCCAAATGGCATTCTGACATACACATATGTACCCCAAGGAGTTGTAAAATTTATCGTATATTGTTCTGACTCCTTGACCTTTACTTGATTGTAACTAGAAAATCCATTCATCATGGATAACAATTCACATCCAGTCACTCTTTGCAATGCCTCCATGTTTGGCAATGGATAATTATCTTTTAGAGAAGAAATATTTAGGTTCCTGAAATTGATGGGTCTTTGCCTCTGCTTGAATGGTTTGGCATCAAGTTTGAGGGGTATCTCATTTTGAAACAAATCTTCTCTGTATACTTTTAAGTCATCATATGACCATGCAAATACCCTACTATACTTCCTCAGTAATGCAATCAACAATTTTCTAAACTTAGGATTTAATTTCTTTCCAATGTACACATATTTGGGTGAGGACTGGGTGCCTAAATTGACTTCTTCCAAGTCATTTCCTTTCATTGTAATAGGTTTAATTAAGCTCATATCCACCCCATAAAACACTCTCTCTAGAGATACTAACCCTTTAGGAATGGTATTAGTTTTTAACTAAATTATTTCATTCCCAAACAATGTTTCTTTTCCATTCGTAGTTTCAATGAAATGCTAAAAATCAATCTCTTGAGGATCATATTCATCCATGCAATTTAAAAATTTGAACAAGTCACAATCATCATTAAATACCTCCCAATGGTGAATATTATTTAGAATCGAGGGTCTCATCAATAATTCCACCTTCATAATTATAAGATTTGGCTGAAAAGCCACCCAAGAATGCAAATGAATGAAGGAAAGCAAAATAGAAATAAGATATGAGCCAAATAAATTGTATTCAACTCAAGAGAATGTAAATCATACAATGGAATGAGATGCTCATATGAGAGCGATGGGTGAGTATATATAGGATTTACCACCCAAGAGACTAAAAACACTACCAATGTGGGATAAATGAAAAAGTCCCTAAGTAAATTTAACCTAGTATGAAAAGAGCTAAAGTGGAGAACTAACTAAGAAAGAACTAGATCGCTAAAGAACCCTATTCACACTAACACCCCCCTTAAGTGCAACTTAGGGGAAATGTAAACAAAGATGCAAGGATGAGTCCCAAAAATGAGGCCTGATGAGGTACCCATGTACAAAAGATCCTCTCAAACTGAAACGGAGAAAACCTAGTGGGAAAAAACTCCCCCCCATGAGAGAATAAAGCAAGAAGGGCTAAGTGACCCCCTAAAAGAGATGTCCTGAACCCACAAGAGAGACTGAAGATGAACATACTTTCTCTCAGTGAAGGGTTTGGTGAAGATATCTGCAACCTACTCTGTTGTAGGACAATACTGCAAATCGATGACCTACTCTTGAATCAACTCCATGAGAAAATGCATCTAGATATTGATGTGTTTGGTCTGCAATGATGAACTAGGTTCTTCGAGATCTGAATGACACTCTATTTGTCACAGTAGATGACTAATGACTTCTGAAAAGTGATGTCAAGTTTAATGAGGATATTTGAAGCTAAATAGCCTCAATGGTAGCATTGACGACCCCCAATACTCAGCCTCAGTCGAAGAAAGAGCAATATCATGTTTCTTCTTTCTTTACCAACTAATGGGACCAGAACCAAGGTGAAAATTGTAGCCAAATGTGGACTTGCGATCATCAAGATCGCCAGCCCAATCAAAATCTATGTATCCAACCAAGTTTGAACTTGTGCCTGTTGCATAGTGAATCCCATACCTATGAGTGCCCAGTATGTAGTGTAAGATGCATTTGGCAGCCTTCCAATGAAGCTCATGTGGCTCCGTCATGAAGCGTGAAATAATGTCAATTACAAATGAAATGTTGGGGCGAGTATAAGTCAGACAGATGAGGCTACCAACAAGCTTATCATACAAAGTGGCATCAACAAGTGGTGTAGAACACTTAGCCTCAAGCTTGACCCCTTACAGAAAGGGAGTCAGTGTAGGATTACAATCAGCCATGTGAAAATGAGCCAAAAGATCAAGAGCATACTTGGGTTGCACAAGAGAGATCCCATAAGAGGTATGAGTGATCTCAATCCTAAGAAAATAGTGCAAGAGACCCAAGTTGGTCATGGAAAACTTGTCATGCAAAGTAGTCTTGACACTCGCAATGATGGATGAAGTTCTCCTAGTGACAATCAAGTCATCAACATAGAGAGCTAAGAAAATAAGAGTGTCCTCCTATCTCAGATGTAGTAATTCAGATCTGAGTGGCATCTAGAGAACCCAACTGAGATAAGAAAGGAGTCCATCTTGGCATACCAAGACCATTAGGCCTATTTGAGGCCACAAAGAGACTTCCTCAATATGCAAACCAGTGAAGAATCTTGAACGAACCCCTGTGGCTGCTCCATGTAAATCTCCTCATGTAGATCCCCATGAAGAAATGCACTCTTCACATCCATCTAATGTACAATCCAACCTTGAGCTACAACAATAGAAAGTATCAGGCAAATGGAGTTCACCTTGGCGACGGGGGTGAAGGTCTTAATGTAGTCAACACCAGGAACCTGTGAGAAACTTTTGGCCATAAGTCGTGCTTTGAACTTGTCAATTGATCCATCTGTTGCAAATTTGGTTTGATAGATCCACTTACACCAAACTAATTTTCTTCCCTTAGGAAGTGGAACAAAATCCTAAGTTTTCTTTCAAATCAAGGAGTTGTACTCTTCCTCCATTGTTGAATCCCACTCAGCAATACTTGATGCTTCACAAAATGACTATGGATCAGAAGTTGTGGCAATGTAAGAATATGGAATATCCTAGTGTTGTGACCGAGGCCTCCAAGTATCTGAAGGATAGCCAACAAGAGTTCCTACAGACTCAAGTGCCTAACAAGCCCAAAGAGGCATGGAAGGGGATGGAGGAGGAGAACCCTCATCCTTAGAATCTAAACTTTGTGAAGAAGCCTTGTGATCAACTCTATGAGTAGAGGTAGCAGGAGGAAAATTCTCTAAGTCACTATGTGAATCCACTGTGGAGGAAGGAAGATGTGAGGATGAGTTAGGAGAGATTTCTGTTGGCAAGAGACACTATATGGATTCATGGTTGTTGTCATTGATGGCAACAAAGGTCATCCCACATATCCGCAAGTCATAATGTGTCTCTACCGGAAGTCAGAATAAAGATTGTTGTGGTCCGGTGAACAAGAACAGAGCATGTGGCAAGGTCCGACAGATTGATCCGGATCTCTCAGAGGAAGTGTCTTGGTGCAATGCGGATTTGGGGAAGTCAAGAGGACTACCTTGAGTGGTATATTCCAAGGATTTAGCCTCCGGTGATGGACAAGGAAAAAGATATGAATAGTTGAGTACCGGATTCCTGAGACACAGTCAAAACAGAGGAAGAACTGACTGACAGAGTATCAGACTACTTTCCGATGTGTTACTGTTGATGATAAAAGTTGTGAAGGCATGAATCATGTTTGGCCGACATGATTAATGATATCTACTAGTATATGCTTGATCCGCATTGCTTGGTGAGCAAGGATTCAGCCGACAGAACAAAGTTTGTAAGAAACTAGACTGTTCCGGATGCCGACTAGAAAGGTGATGAAATTACTTGTGCGGATATATATAGAGGATGGATTTAGTTGTGAAGAGCGTGAAGGAATTAATATATATGCGAATAAGTCCAGAACAGAGTAGAAGTAGCAAAAAGGATCCGGTATGTGAAAGATAGCAGAATAAAGAATAGAGGAAAGATGAAGTGCAGCAGATCAGTGTACTGAGCCTAACCGGAACTAAACTCCAGCATATGCAGATGCTTCCAATCAGTTCAAGACTGTGATTCTTATCACTTTGTAGACAGTGTGTCTTCTTGTAGGCAGTGGGCCTCTTGTGAGCAGTGTGCTCGGGCAGTGAGCCCTAATTGGCAAGTGCCATTTTGTAAATTCCTATTCTTCTAACAGAGAATAATTTTTGGGTTAATCACCCCGTGGTTTTCTCCCTTAACAGGGTTTCCACGTCAAAAATTACTGTGTCATATGTTTCTTATTTCATGGTAATGTTTTTGTGTTTGATTCAATGCTGCATTAATTAATAAGAAAGTTCAAAAAGGGAAATAATTAGGATAACTGATTCACCCCCCCCTCTCAGTTATCAACAATTGGTATCAGAGCTAAGTTCCTCCTAATAGAGCCGAACAGCTTGAGGAAGATCTGGGAACTCAAATGGATGCATATGGTTTAAGGGAGCAACTCAAGACTGCCCTTGAGGATCTTGAACAGTCAAATTCTGAAGTCAATGAATTAAAAGAAAGACTCAAACAGGCTGATGAATTCATGAGAGAATTAAAAGACAAATTAAGTCTCTCTATGAAAAAGAGAAAGGAGCTGCTCCAACAGTTGGCAAGACAAAGTGAAGAAAGCAATACAAATGAAGAATTGACTGAGCAAACCAAGTTATGTGAAAAGTTATCAAAAGAAGTCATTATGTTAAGACATGAAATGGAATCAGGAACTATAAAGTTTACTCAAGAGATTGAAGAAAAAAGAAAGGCTGAAGACAATCTAAGACAATCTCTTAAAGAAAAATCAGAAGAATGCCACCAGATGGACAGGATTATCAGACATCTTGAATCTGATCTTGAAGATGCCAAAGATAATGAAGAAAAACTTGAGGATCAAATTGCCTCTCTCAAAAGAGACCTTCAAACAGCAAATGAATATAAAGAGAAATTCAAGATAAGTTCTGCTCAACTTGAAGTTCTTCTTGGAAGTCAAAAGAGGACAGATGACAAGTATGGTTTGGGATATGAGAAAGGAGAAAGCTCCGGATCCGGTCAGAAGAATCTTGGATCAGAAAATCCAAGGAGCAGGCCTAGAAGACCTCCGGTAAGATAGCCAAATGCTCAAAGATATCCATCCTTCAATGGATACTGCCACAGCTGCAACCACTTTGGTCACAAAGCTAATCAGTGCAGAATGAGAATGAATCAGATTAATTCATCCTTCTCCGGACAGTGCTTCAACTGCAAAAGGTATGGACACAAATCCCATGAATGCAGAATTATGCAAGTAAACAAATCATTCAAAGGTAGATGCTTTACATGCAATAGAGTAGGTCATATGGCTAGTCAATGCAGATCAAGAGGATATCAGTCAAATATGCAAAGAAATGTTATTTGCCAAATCTGCAATAGGTCCGGTCATAATGCTAAAGTCTGCAGAAACAAGAATCAGGACAAAAGAGGTCCGGTGTATAATCAGAATCAAGACAAGGGTAAACAAAAGATGAATGCGGATGAAGTTAGGAATCAGATGAGCAAGATTTGGGTGAAGAAAAGTTCAGAGAATGTAGAGGTTGGATCCGCACCAGACTCTGGTGCTGATATTTCTTCCAGAAATTAAAAAGTGAGCTCAGGCTCAGGGGGAGACTCAAAGAAAATCCTGTTCCCCCAGCCAAACAAGTGGTGCCGGATGTGGCACAAGATGCGGATTAAAGGGTTTGCAGATATGAGTCTTGAGATGCTTCAGTCAAGTTTTCAGAGGTCCGCATGGAGTTATGAAGAAGCTGTGATCGATCAAATAAGACCTGTTCAGGGAGATGCTCCGGTATGACAAAGGATTACAAAAAGGTCCGGAGAGATCCGGAAGTGCACTATCTTGTTCTGCGGATTGGACAGAGTGTTTGGGATGTTCTTGTAATATGTTACCTCGATTTATTCATGATTGAAAGATCCGGATGATATTCACAGATCAGGACTAATCCGGGATACTCCAAGCTATCCAGACAAGGCAAACCGGAATAATGTAGGTGAAGCATTTATTGCAGACAGATATTAGGGTTCGCGGAGCAATATAAGGGATTTCTCAAAAGTCATTTGCTCATTCTGCACTCAAGAAGAAGCGAATAGTGGAGCTCTGCAACAAGATTCATCAAGCACACCAAGGATCTCCTGCCGAAGTCATTGCATAAAGAAATCAATCCAATCACTCTGTGCAAATCGAAGGCGCATAAGGTATTCTCCGTTTTTCATTACCTCACTGCAAATCTTTGAAGAATGGCTACTCCAAATATAGTTAAGATCTCTGATAGACCTCGCCCCTCATTCAAGAAACATCCTTACAAATCATTGGAGGTAGATCCACTAGGAGCCTTCTCTAGTGTTCCTCATGGTGTATTGCATACGGAAGATATTAGGGTTTACATCCATGCGAATCTTGAAGACTTTGGAGAATCAAAACTGATGGATATCTATCACAAACAATTGATAGATGACTCCTTTGAGATCAAACCTCAGTATAAAGCCATCCAGGACAAACACTTTGCACAGTGCATTCATTTCCCCTGTTTTGAAGAAGATGAATGGGTCCGGTATGTACTAAGTAGAGTACATGACAACTTCCTATGGTTGAACAAGCCCTTCAAGATCACCAAGGACGCAATTAGGGCTGTAACCGGTCTGCACTCATCCGGTGGATTACCTGTTCTCAAATCTGTCAAAAATCAGACAGTCAGTGATGCAACCGGATCCAAGTTTGACAAGAGAGCTATGACAGTTGATGACATCATTGAACCGGATGTCAAATTTGCAGCTATGATAATTGGTTACAAAATCTATCACTCCAGTAGGGAAAATTCAGTACCGGGAACTGCAATCTACACAGCCTATCAGATGTTAAAGGAGAATGCAGACTATGACTTGTGCGAGCTTCTAGTAAACCAACTCTTTGAAAATCTGTAGAAGATTAAGAAGGACAAGAAAAACTCCTTCAAATATAGCAATCTGATCCTTTGTCTCTTCTTTTACTACATGAATAAGCTTCCCGGATCCAGTGGATGGATATGGTAGAATGACAGACCGGTTGCCATTCAAATCAGAGACTATTTGCATGGACTTGGGGATGCAAAAGCAAGAAATACAGCTCTATGGGGTTACTTCAAGAACTTCCAAAGCATGATGCATGCAAGAGAAAGAATACCCCAATCCCTTGTTGAAAAATACAAAGACACAGTATGCTTCATGGTAGAAACAGATCAGTGTCTGATGGAGGCAGTGGAGCCAAGGACTGTCTGGATCATGCCTATGGGGTATGAAGTGGATGAACAGATAGTAGAGCTGCATGTTCAACACAAGCTAAGCCAGCCCAAAGATCCTAAGGCAGAAAGGTTTGGAACCTTTGAGGAACTGAGTGTAAAGTTACATGTAGAACTCAGGGAACCGGAGATAAAGAGGAAGGTAAGAAAAGAAGTTGAGCATATTGCTCAAGGCCTAGGCATCTCAAAAGAGGCACTTGATGCCAGCCGGGAAAAGAGGAGGAAGGCTGAGGAAGAAGAGAAAAGTAAAGAAAGTGTTCCGGTTGAAACTCCCACCCGGACCAGATCATCAAAAAGATCTGCACCTCCCACAACCAAAAGTTCAAAACCGGAAGTCCAGGCATCCGGTAAAAGATCCAAGACAAAAGCCACAAGGGCTTATGAAAGCCAAAAGGATGAAGAGGAAACAGAGTCAGATGAGGGAGTAAAAGAAGTAAAGAAGCAGAAGAAGAAAGGATCCGGTAAACCCTCCACAGGCCAAGACAAGGATGAAATGGCAGAGGTATCTGTTGAAAAGCCCACTCTATCTCTAGAGAGTGTAATCAAGTCAGTCACGGTAGATGGAAACCTTCAACCAATGACTGAATTTTATGATGACTACAATGAGGCTGACCAAAAGGTTCTGCAGGAAGCCACAGTCAAATATCTGAACATATACAATAAGGCCTTCATTGAGATCATATCTCTTATTCCTAAAAGCCTAGAAAAGGAATTAGAAATAAGAAAGAATAATGCTCATGCAAAAGATCTTGAGATCCGGGAGCAGATAGCTATTCAGCTATATCCTCAAATTGATCCCAAGACAATGAACATTATCTTTAAAGACTGCAAAGATGAGTTTAGAAGTAAAGCCAGGATGAATCAACTCATGCTTGGTGAGACTGACAAAGTGGCCCAAGAGACAGAAGAGATCCTCCGGAAGGCCTTCAAAAGGTTCAATCTTCCTGTTGTAGAGGACTTAGGTGTAGAAACAGCTGCGGATTTGGAATCATCTGTTCCGGAAGAAGTGGGCCCTGAACAGACAAACATCTCTCCTCCGGTTTCCCCTACAGTCTCCGGATCCAAAGAAGAAGAGAAATTACAGGAGAAGGAAGCAGGGGTGAAAGATAAAGAGGTTGACAGTTCCCAGACTGCAGAAGAAAAGAAACATCTGTCTCCGGCAAGAGACACTGCACAAACTATTCAACAATTTTTGAGCAAAGCCACTATAGAAATTGATGAACCGGACCTACTCAAAGGACCATTAGATTTTGACTCTTTGTCACCGGTGCAAACAATGAAAATAGCCTCATTTGCAAATGAGAAAGTCAAAGAGAAGCTGCTGAAATCTCACATGGAAGACTGTGAGCTTATGGAGGTAGCATCTGGAGTGCTAGAAAAGATCATGCCATCCTTTCAAAAGGATCCCACAGCCTCCTCTTCCGGTAATCTCAAAACCTTAGTCAGCAGTGTTAGTACACATTTTGAATCTCTAGAAAAATCTGCTGAAGAAAAGGTCCGGAAGGAATTTTTGGATAAGAGATTTTCAGAAGTATTAGAATTAATCTCTAAAGATAGGAAGATTGTGAGTATTGGAATAAAGAGCTTAGAGAATGCTCTTAAGGATGGCGGTGACATTTACAAATTTTGTATATCCTGGCCAAAGGCAACAGTAGCAATTGATAAGAAAATAAAAGAGGAACAGGACAAGCTACAAAGCTTATCTCAAAGTTTTGATCCTCTCTCTTCCTCCATAATAAATCAAGAATGTCAGACTATTGCAGTCTTGAATGAAATAAAGAATCTTGAGAAGGAAAGGAAGAATATCACTAACCGGATGGGAGAACTTAGAAGGATTATAATCCCTAAGTTGGAAACTATGCATGAGGCCATCAGTGATGCTCAGACCACCGCCCAAACAAAAGATCCGACAGATCTCAAGCGGGCAGAAGCTTTTGCATTTTTGTTGAGTGGTCACATTTCAATTTTGGATAGAATGAAGCAAAGTTGGGCTACAGAAATGATCCAATTGCAGACATCCTTTGCAGACATTCTTCAGTATATGTGAGTATGTAAATATGCGGCTATGTATAGAAAATTTTTGAAAATTTTGGTGTGCGGACCCTACCCTTTGCCATTGATGTCAAAGGGGGAGTGAGGAGCAGTGAAAAATGAGGAATCCAACTAAGGGAGAGTTCCGGAAATTGTATATAAAGACAGAGCATCAGCAAAGGGGGAGCATAGTGAAAACACTTAGTCATTTTTCACTAAGTGTTGCCATCAATGCCAAAGGGGGAGATTGTTGGCAAGAGACACTATATGGATTCATGGTTGTTGTCATTGATGGCAACAAAGGTCATCCCACATATCCGCAAGTCATAATGTGTCTCTACCGGAAGTCAGAATAAAGATTGTTGTGGTCCGGTGAACAAGAACAGAGCATGTGGCAAGGTCCGACAGATTGATCCGGATCTCTCAGAGGAAGTGTCTTGGTGCAGTGCGGATTTGGGGAAGTCAAGAGGACTACCTTGAGTGGTATATTCCAAGGATTTAGCCTCCGGTGATGGACAAGGAAAAAGATATGAATAGTTGAGTACCGGATTCCTGAGACACAGTCAAAACAGAGGAAGAACTGACTGACAGAGTATCAGACTACTTTCCGATGTGTTACTGTTGATGATAAAAGTTGTGAAGGCATGAATCATGTTTGGCCGACATGATTAATGATATCTACTAGTATATGCTTGATCCGCATTGCTTGGTGAGCAAGGATTCAGCCGACAGAACAAAGTTTGTAAGAAACTAGACTGTTCCGGATGCCGACTAGAAAGGTGATGAAATTACTTGTGCGGATATATATAGAGGATGGATTTAGTTGTGAAGAGCGTGAAGGAATTAATATATATGCGAATAAGTCCAGAACAGAGTAGAAGTAGCAAAAAGGATCCGGTATGTGAAAGATAGTAGAATAAAGAATAGAGGAAAGATGAAGTGCAGCAGATCAGTGTACTGAGCCTAACCGGAACTGAACTCCAGCATATGCAGATGCTTCCAATCAGTTCAAGACTGTGATTCTTATCACTTTGTAGACAGTGTGTCTTCTTGTAGGCAGTGGGCCTCTTGTGAGCAGTGTGCTCGGGCAGTGAGCCCTAATTGGCAAGTGCCATTTTGTAAATTCCTATTCTTCTAACAGAGAATAATTTTTGGGTTAATCACCCCGTGGTTTTCTCCCTTAACAGGGTTTCCACGTCAAAAATTACTGTGTCATATGTTTCTTATTTCATGGTAATGTTTTTGTGTTTGATTCAATGCTGCATTAATTAATAAGAAAGTTCAAAAAGGGAAATAATTAGGATAACTGATTCACCCCCCCCTCTCAGTTATCAACAATTTCCTCAAATTACACACCTCACTTAATGAAGAGCTCATGTTTCTCAGGATCCAAGAGCTGATATCCTTTGACAACATCAAGGTAACCAACAAAGATGCAGGGCTGACTCTAGGTTCCAAGGCTGACGCTTCTTTGAAGGAATGTGAGCCCATGCTGGAGAGCCAAAAACTTTGAAGTGCCACACAACAGGTTTCTTGCTACACTAGGCTTCAAAGGGAGTGATTCCCTTCAATGCCTTATGTGGAACTCTATTCTAGATGTGAGCAACATAGTTGATAGCTTTTGCCCAATATTCAGGTGCAAGGGAGTGTGCATGGATCATGCAACCAACCATCTCTTTCAGGGACCTAATTCTTCTCTTAGCCACACTATTTTGTGAGGTGTATAGGAGACAATATGCTAAAGATCAATCCCTTCAAGAGTGCAAAATTGCTTATTTAGTGATGGCTGACATATTCTCTACCATTGTCAGTGCGGAGAATTTTGATGCACTTCCTAGATTGTTTCTCGATTTCTCAGTATGAGTCTTGATCTCCTAGAATCTATCAAAAGCTTCTCCTTTCTGTCGAAGAAAGTAGACCTAGGTATATCTAGAAAGCTCATCAATGAAGGTGAGTAAGTAGCGAGCCTTGTTGAAAGACAAGGATGGAAATGGACATGCTACATCACTGTGAACCAACTCAAGGACTTCCAAATCCCTCCAAGCCTTCCCTTTGTCAAACTTGTCCTCAAGATGCTTTCCCAAGGCACAACCCAAACAAACTCCATCTAAGAAATTGATCCGAGGAAGACCTGTGACCATATCCTGTGTGCTGAGCTGTTGAAGATAGCAGAATTTGAGATGGCTAAACTGCTCATGCCATTGCTTGTTCACAGAATTTGAATGGATGAGCAAAGTAGTAGAATGTGAATCAGGTACAAAATGAGATAAAGCATACAATTGAGACTCATGATTAGCTTTACCAATTGCAATAAGTGCATTATCTTCAAGATCCCTAATGGTGACCAAATCCGGAGTGAACTCAACGTTTCTTCCATCTTGGGCATGAAGCTAATAGACGGAAATAAGGTTAGCTGATAGATTAGGCACACAGAGAACATCCTCAAAGGTTAGCTGATAAATTTTAGGTGCCAAAGGTATTTTCTAAACACAAAATTATAAACTAATTAATTTTTATTTTTAATGTATTAAAAATTAGCAATTGAATCCTTAGGTTTAATGGGCATGTCGATAATTTTTTTCAAGCAAGGTTCTCCCTAACAAATTATTATCCTACCGTTGTTGTTCTTTGCCTGAGACTAAGATGGCTTAAGGAGACCCATGGAAAGAAGCTTGTCCTGCTCATGCATCAACATTTTAGAAAAAGAAGGCATTGTGTATGCATATCCCATAGTCAACCTATGAGTGTGAAAGCTAGAAACAAATGCAGCATATTCAGGTCCAAGTTTAGAGAGTAGTTAAGACAAGTTGTATGTCCTTTTTCTCTACGCCACATGATTTAAATTGTGCTCTAAGGTTATTAACCTTTGTTACATAATCTTGGATGTTGTCAAAAGATTTAGGATCAAGACTCATTAATTCATTGTCAAGTTGATATCCCCTAACTTCATCAGTTGTACCATATAGAGTCTTTAATTTTTCCCATGCATCATGTGAGTTTGTACAACCATGAATTTGAAACAGTATATATCATGGGAAATTAGACTCCTAAGACAACCAAAATCTTTTGTTTGTTCAATCATCTAGAGTATATTTTCCTTTGCATATGTGGGTTCAGTTATCTTTTCTTCAACATATGGTCTATATCCTTATTGCATTAAGGCGTTCCATGCATTTTTTTTCCATGTGTTATAGATGTCTGGTGTTATCAATGCAAACTTAACATTACCCATTTGTGAAAGGAAAAGAGAGCACAAGAAGAAAGAGATGCACGGTCACAAAGAGACACCCTGGATCACTCAATCAAAGAACCCCCCAAATAAAAATGATTTGGCACTTTATATTACTGCAGTTACAATTGCCACTAGCAAGAGAACAATGAGTGGACTTGACTTCAATGCCTTTACAAATCTTTAAGAAAAGAGAGTATACTGAAAGTAGAATTATAGCACAATACCAAGTAAAATTATCAGTACCACTGCGAAGTAAATGAAAAATCACCTGCAACTTTGAAGTTCCCAAAACGAGAACTGCATAGTGTCACCTATGAGAATATGCAAGTTTTGGACAATCCAAACATCAAAATCAAAAATCGTCTACACAAGTGTAGAGAGCACAAAAAAATAACCCAACTAAAAAAAAATGCTCAAAAATCAGAGGTCGTGAGCCTAAGCTATGAGTTTGCAAAGTTTGTCTTCAAAAAACAAAACTGCAACGGAGAGGGGTACAAGTTTGAAAAAATCAATTACTGCCAAACTTAGAAAAATCTCCAAGATAAGAATCCTACCAAATGTAGTTGACTATAACTTGTTTGGTATACCTCTAGTCAAAGTTAAACCTTGGTCAGATATGGAGTGCTTCCAAAAAAATCACCAAATTTAGACATACTACCAAATGTGGCGAGGGTTGCTAAACATAGAATAATCTACTAATAATAGTAGAGGCATACCAAGTCGGCATGAAGGTTGAGGAAATTTGCACCAGGCCCAAGATGGGAGTGCGGGTGAGGGGGCCAAACAGGGCAGAATAAAAAAATTGTTTAAAAGTTAAAACCCCATAAAGGGGTTTGCGGCCTTTAAGGGTCCACCCCCTATGAAAAAGGGATACGACCCTTTAGGAGGTCATAAGCCTCTTAAAAGAGGTTGTGGCTTCCTTTAAGGAGCCACCTCCTTAAAAGGAGCACACAACCCAAAAAATCTACCCCACAGGTACAGGGCATGCGCAGGTACCTGGTACCCTTTTTTAATTTTTTTTATTTATAACAAAAATTTTATACAACAAAAATTTGTTTAAAAAACAACATTTTTTTAACAATGAAATATATGTATTTTTTTATTTCACAGAAAATAAACAAAATTTGAAAAAAAATCACCTCGATATGCGTGTGGGGCAAAAACTTTTGCCTCTTCGAACAACTTTTCCGAAAATCAACGATTGGATAATCAATCTTAGGGTTTTCAAGCCTTCTAAGCATGATGGAAAGGTCGGGTTTTACCCAAAATACTCTTAAATGGTGGCTCCCTGCTAGATCTAGTAACGAACCTCCAACTTCAAACCCTCGCAAATCTCGCTTCTGGTGTTCAATTGGGATGAAATGAAAGGAAAATCTAATTATCTCAGCTTCTCCGAACTCAATGATGAGCTTAGAATGTCTCTACGAAGCCTCAAAAAAACTTGCAACTGACAAGTCAGAAAGAAAACCCCCTAGAAACTAGTGTTTTCTCCACACTTTTCTGATTCTCCAAATCATATGAGTATGCAAAAGAAGAGCATACTCATGTGCTTTGAAAAACAATAGCCCTACACTCTCAGATTTCTAAAAAAATGTTAACTCACAACTGCTCTAATACCATGCAAGATTTGGTTGAAAAGCCACCCAATAATGCAAATGAATGAAGGAAAGCAAAATTGAAATCAAATATGAGCCAAATAAATTGTATTCAACTCAAGAGGATGCAAAACATACAATGGAATGAGATGCTCATATGAGAGCGATGGGTGAGTATATATAGGATTTACCACCCAAGAGACTAAAAACACTACCAATGTGGGATAAATGAAAAAGTCCCTAAGTAAACTTAACCTACTATGAAAAGAGCTAAAGCAAAGAACTAGCTAAGAAAGAACTGTATATCAAAAAATTTGGATTTATAAATGGAAATGATCAAACAATTGAAATGCATAACCTAAACCCAAATAATTCAATACCTCGAAGATGCAAAATGAGCTTGATTGATTGATCGCTTTGTTGTGTTGATTGCTCGATTCCGCAGCATAACGTTGATAAGGAGATAGATGATGGATGCAAAGGCTCTAATGATATTTCAACAGCATGTGGATACTTGAGGATCAATGCCCTTTTAGAAAATTTGACAGAATAAGGGTGCTTAAGGCTCAATGCATGCTAATGGCTTGTGAGGGGGTTGATTTATAGGAAAGGCTTGGTTCCAATGGATGGCTAGGATCAATTAGGGCTTTAGGTGAAATGGATGGATAGGATTAAGTTAGGTTTCCTTGCACATCAAGAAATTGTAGTCATATGACATGTGGCAAAGGAGGATGAGGCTTAGGTGTGCTTGTGTAGATAAATACTAAAATTAGGTCCCATTAGTTGTGCATGTGAAAGATAAAAGTTGTAACACATGATTGACTAGACAAGTGTTGGAATGTGATGAAAGATGAGTGTTTAATTCAAATAAAATATTTGAATTAGTTGGGATATGAGTTGGATATTAATTAAATAAATAAGATTTATTTAATTAATTTGAAATATGAATAGGATGGGATAAGATATGATGTGGAAATTAATTAAATAAATAAAATTTATTTAATTAATTGGGATGGGGATAGGATAAATGGGATTATGCATGTGAAATTAATTAAATAAATAAAATTTATTTAATTAATTGGCTAAGTAGGATGAGGATGGGATTGAATGAGATTTTAATTAAATAAATAAAATTTATTTAATTAATTGGCTAATGGATAAATGGGATTAAGAGTGGGATTTAGGACAAAAATGGCTTATGATGTTTAGGATAATGTTTTAACAAGGTGTTGTAGGACATGGACAAAGTTGGGACAAATTTGGGTGTCTACATTTTGCCCCTCTTTGATACAATGTTCGATAGAACGTTGTGTCAAAGAAGATGTGAGATATGTTCGATAAACAAGTTATGCCCCAGTGTAACTGGCAGGTGATGCCCCCTCGAGAGGTAAGCCAGGCGAACCAGGAAAGACTGGGTTGGCGCTCGATAGAAGAAAAGGCAGAAAAGAGGGCAGATGCGAAGAAAATAGGCTGTGGTATAGAAGAATTAGGGTTTGGAGAAGGGCTATAAGTAGGGGCTGCAAGGGCAAATAGGCTCATTTGTGCTCATTTGTGCTTAGAAACCTAGAGAAATCCAGAGCTCCTGAGAGTGAGAGTAGCAGAGCTAGCGGGATGGTGATTCCACGCAGAGATCATCGTGCGGAGCGAGTGAGGACACATGGACGACCAGAGGGAGCAGGCGCACCGGTATGTCTCAAAACTTTTCCCAAAAGCGTGCATTTAATAGCCTAGAAGCGTAATTAATTCACACACGTCACCAAAAGCGACTAGTTTAGGACCTGGCACATATAGCTCGCTTCTGTAGGAGTAGAGGTCGCTTAGAGTAATATAGGTCGCTTATGGGCGCGGGTAGGTCGCTTAGGAAAAAAGTGGTCGCATCCTGTCGGCGGGAAAATAGCAGCGGAAATGCGCGTGTAGATGAAAACGAGTCGCTTATGAGCAGATAGTAGTCGCATAGGGCAGTTTAGCTCGCCTAGGACTAGAAAGAGACCGCATATGGTAGATAGCGCGCATATAGGGCGAAAATGGTCGCTTAGTGTGAGTTGGCTCGCTTATGATGAGAAAATAGGCGCATAGAGGAAAAGGGCTCGCGTTTGGAGTAAAAAGACTCGCATGTGGGATATGGCTCGCAGGGAAAGTAAGGATGAACGCATATGGTAATAGTGGTCGCGTTTAGGAAAACAGTGAGCGCATGTGCAAAAGAGCTCGCATGTAGGCAAAACAGAGGCGCATATGGTGAAAGGGGTCGCTAATGAGCAGAAAGAGGTCGCTTGTGGTAAAGTGAACCGCATATGATAGGTGTAGGAGAAAATAGCAAATAGATAGGCAGATTTGGATATGAATGATTAACGGAATGGACTGACAAGAGTAAATGGATGATGCAGGATGTACTACCGCCATTACTATCACGGGAGCCCCATCCGAGAGATTTGCGGCTAGTGAGACAGTTGGATGCAGAGGAGCTACTGGTGTTAGAGATCCTGGGCTTAGAGCATGTGTCACGATTAGAGCCAGTGCAGGCACATCGAGGACTGATGACTGCGATGGTGGAGCGATGGATGAGCGAGCACAGTTCATTCTTGTTACCGACAGGAGAGGCGACCATCACCTTAGAGGATGTGTTCCGGATTTTGAGGATTCCGATAGATGGGGATCGGGTAGATTATGATCCGGAGATGGGCCCAGCTGCATTCAGGAGATTGTTTGGGACACCAGACATCGGAGCAGAGGGTTCGGAGATACCGATGGGGAGGATGGAGGAGCTCTGTGACAGGTTGCAGCGAGTGGTAGTGGCTATCATTAGATGGCTAGTGGGTGATAGGAGAGCGAGAGGGTTTCCTGTAGGATGGGGGACAGTGATGGAGGGCATGTTCTCCTATGGCACGAGATATGCATGGGCAGAGTGCGTGTTGGGACAGCTCTATCATTACCTACATGATTGTGCATATATGTTCGGAGCCAGTATGTCAGTAGGAGTGACAGTGTTGCACGTATGGGCTTATGAGCACATTCCAGTGACGAGACCAGAGGGATGGGTGGCTAGAGCAGCAGGAGAGCCATTTGCACGGATGTATAGAGGAGCCTTGACGTATCGACAGCGCCGAGGGGTGGTATACTGGCGACGGAGGTTGGATGAGATAGACAGGTTTGTATGGAGGCCATGGCTAGGATGTGAGCAGTGGGAGGAGGAGGATGCCGAGCTTGCTTATGCGAGACAGGCGAGGTACATTTTTGGACGCGGCTTGTACATTATCGAGCGCTATTTGCCAGAGAGAGCCCTGAGACAGTTTGGAGAGGCACAGGCAGTACCTGTAGGGGATGCCATTTTTGGGAGGACGAGGCAGGAGGTGTTCGATTGGGGTCCAGAGGTTGTGGTGGACACAGCCTTGGCAGAGAGAGATGGATTGCAGCCAGTAGCATGGCAGTGGAGACAGGGTCCGGCAGAGCCAGGTACATTGCCAGAGTATGATGCATACTGGGCGACAGCTAGGCCGACTCGGTTGACACGAGATGGGGAGATTGGGGAGATTGGGATGGAGAGACCAGTTCGGAGGCGATGACGACGGGCTCCACCAGCACAGGCAGTAGTGCCAGCTGCACCAGGGATACAGATGCCAGGGCAGGTGCCAGGTCAGCCAGCTATATTAGCACAGCCACAGGCACAGATCGGAGCAGGGGATGATGTGGGCATTCAGCAGCTGCGGAGACGGATCAGAGAGGAGAGGAGATGGAGGCAGCGAGCACAGATGAGGCTGAGGAGGGTGGAGATGGATAGGCATCAGGCCGTGATCAGTCTGAGGCATGCTAGAGCACAGGCACAGGCTTATCAGACGCAGCTACAGTTGGGAGCGCAGAGAGGAGATGGACAGGAGGATGGTGCGCTCGCGAGAGTTACAGGAGAGAGGGATACATCTAGGCAGCATGAGCAGATGATGAGGCTTGAGCGAGATACTGCAGTACAGCAGGAGCAGGCTATGAGAGCAGAGAGAGATGGTCTGCGAGCTGAGAGAGATAGTCTACGAGCTGAGAGAGATAGGGCAGTACAGCAGCTGCAGGTTATGACTAGTGAGCAGGATAGAGCAGTGACTGCCTTGGGGACTGATGGAGCTACTATGTACTTAGCCACACAGTTGACAGCAGTACAGGCCGAGCTTCGGAGAGTGCAGGGTGAGGCTGAGTATTATAGAGGCTTATATTATGGAGCTGTGCCGGCAGAGCAGAGACAGCCTAGCTTCAGGAGCAGGTCAGGGGCTTCGAGCTCGCGGAGGTCAGGTGGATCTCGGTCAGTAGCTTCAGTGATGGGGCCACCGAGAGATGGAGGACCAGGTACAGGACCTGTTGGTGGTGGTGGTCAGGGTGAGGGAGCTGGCAGTAGTCGCTAGGGCACACCTTGTTGACATTGTATCATGATGAGGCCTAGAGCCATTGTTGTACATTCATTCTTTTCAGGGCTCAGCTTGTATTGTAGACACTTGTATTTTGACACACATGTATATATATATATGGCAGTTTTGGCGATCTATATGATGTTATAATGGTTGTGATGTTGATATTATGATGGCTATGCATGTTATGTGTATGGATTATAGATGGATATTTATGCAAATGGTAATGGATAGAAAATATTTGAAAATGTAAAGGGTAATGACATGAATAGATGTATGCATATAGGTAGATGGTAAAGAAAAAGATATGTAATGGACTTATGTATGGCTAACACTTGTTTTGCAGGAGCGGGAATATGGACAAAGGACGATGGAGATGATTGATCTTGGCTGAGGATGACGGAACGAATGGATAGATAAAATGGATAAGATAAGATGATGATGGGCAACTTTCAAGTAATTGCTCAAAATGAAAAGAAATGCAGTCCTTATGTTTGATATAGCATATGGATGTTATGCACCAGGGTATAAGAGACCAAGGTGTCGAGGTATCCAATGCGTAACTAACGTGTTACAATCTTGTCTGAACGCATGTGGTCAAGATGGTGAGCCAACATGCACAAGATATGAATAACAGCTAGTGTTGGACTTTGACGCTACAAACAATGGTTTGAGCTTATCTCCACTACACATAATGATAGCTTGCTGGTTATATGTATGGAGTTAGTCTTAACATAGAATAGTCTCTAATGCATAAGAGACTGTTTAGCTTCTCAGATGCTAGAGATATTGATATGTAAGATGCTAATCCCAACACATACAAGATACCAAGACGCATAGGAAGAGAATAAGATCATCCCGCAAACACGGCATACGAAAGCTATGATAAATGAAGAATCAACAATGATAAAACCCTAGCAATGCACAATGAAGCACAAGACAATATGAAAATCAAAAATGTATGTACTTCATGTACTTCACGTAAGGCCGTTTTTGCTTCCTCAGAATCAAGACATCTAAGAAGGATACCATCAAGACTTCGGCGATAAAGGGTGTCTCCTAAGATAGTGTAACGAGAGGCTCGACGGATAAAAGTTTTACGTTGGGTGTTGGATAGTTGAAGAGGCAAGGTGTGATTACGGAGATACTCGTATATATCTTTGTACCACAACGAGTTGGGACCAACAATCTCACATATAAGCTCAGACTGTGGAACTTCAAATGCGGGGATCAAAAGCTGTTCGACCAAGAATTCACATTTATGGGTGTTAGACGGCATATCTAAAAGAGACCCAATCATAGCCATGGCATCAGCTGCTCTGTTTTGTAGTCTTGGAATTTGCTCAAAGGTAATGTCCTCGAAATATTGCTTGAAATCATCCACCATTAGTTTGTAGGTAATTTTCAAAAATGTATGTTAGGGTAAAATTGCAAATTAGGGTAAATGTATAATCAGCAATGATAAAAACCCTAGCAATGCACAATGGAGCACAAGACAACATGAAAATCAAAATAATAATGTGAATGCAAACCGATCTCCATGTCAAACTCGATTTATCTCCATTGCTCTTCTCCACCTCGCATGAGCATGCAAGATTTTGAAGGATTATTGTTGGATTTTTAATTTTCTTTGAATTTTTTTGACATATTTTGATTTTTTTTCTGTTTTTTGGGGATATTTTTTGATTTTTTTAGATTTTTGATATATTTTGATTTTTTTTTTTTTTTTGATATATTTTGATTTTTTGGGAGTTTTTGAAATATTTTGATTTTTTTGAATTTTTTTTTGGGATATTTTGATTTTTTTTGTGTTTGAACGTTTTGGGATGTCAATGGATTTACAATTGGGTAGCCTTTGTGCTTGATACCAATGACAAGGGAAGACCAAGTCTAGGTGCAAGGGTGGATGAATGGGATTGGATGGATAGATAAGAGGATAGGCCATATAAGGGATGGATGCTTGCCTCATGATAAACGGATAGGTAGGCTATAGTGAAAAGCTTCATGATAAGGGTATGCCATAGCGGATGGATCATAAAGGAGCTAGGATGTGATCTTCAAAGGCTATGTTGCATAGGAGGAACTTGCCCCATTCTAGGTGGTAATGCTTAGGATTTTACATGACAAAGTTCATGACCAAGGGATGACATGATAGGTTTTACATGACAAGGTGTATGATAGGTGGATAATGATAATATGGATTGATGAGGAAGGTATGAGGTATACCAAGAGATATCCACAGCATGTTTCAATATTTTGCCCCTATGTCTTCATCAAAATCAAAAGGCAGAAGGATGGATGAATGGATAAATGGGTTCAATAGGATAGGCTTGTTTATGTAATGGCTAAGGATGGTAGGATGGTAAATGATATAATGGGATAGATAGTTTGGAAATGGATAGGTTGGATAAGACAATGTGCCCCCAAGTGTAAGTGACATAGAAGATCAACCTACACATGATGCCTGTTTGCCAGGTTTTCATCATGGTACTTATCCAAGGCGCCTGTTTACCAGGTTTTCACCGTTGGACGAAGGGATTTCTCTTTACTTTTTTGATTTTTATTTTTTCTTCTTTTTTTTGCTTTTTTGCTTTTAGATGAGATGACATGACAATTACACATGGCGCCTGTTTGCCAGGTTTTTATCATGGTAATGGATAGGAGGGACTCAAGTGGCTAGTTCAATGGATGTTGGTAGTCCCTTTAGAGATGGATGTCATCGCATGGACCATGTCATTATGCTCATAGATGTTGATAAGGGATTGCATGGATGGGAGATGGATTAGGTAGATAATGGATTAGGATGTAGATTATGGAAGGCTCATGCAAGGATGGATGGATGGAAGAATAGTAGATTAGGATGTGCTTATGGAAAAGGATGAAAAGTTTATGCAAAAGCATGGACCATAGGGATAGCATGGGGGAGATATGTAGGATAATGGATGGAAGATGGGGAGATGTAGTCGTGTAGAGGTGCTGCGGAGTGGAAGGGAACCATGACCAACGGCTGCACACACCATGATAAACATTGAAGCTTTTGATGAGATGGTGGTGTAGGAAGCAATGGAGATGTTTGCTTAGGAGATGGTTGATGAAGTGATTTAGGAACCCACATAGATTTAGTATTTTTAGTGCTTTTGCTTTTCTTGTGGGAATTTTGAAAGTTTTGGATAGGCTCTTGGATGGATATAGGCTTTTGGATGGAGGTAGGTAATTGGGATTCTTGAGATGTGGAGGAGGATGCCTCATTTGCTTTGCTGGCTATTTGCTTAGGAACCCAAACCATTTTTCTTTTAGGCTTTGCTTTTGGAGGTATGGGCTTGGATGGTTGCTTAGATGAACTTTTCTTTGATTTTGATTCTTTATGTCCTAAGGTATGAAGACCTTTAGGGTTTTTGGTAGGATTTTTAGCTTTATAAGTAGAGGCATCAAAATTTTTGCTTTTGAATCCCATGGGGTCGGTGGAGTGGATGGAATAATTGGAAGCTTTATGCTTAAACGATGTGTGCTTTTGTTGGTCATGATTAGGGATGCAAGGATACTTATGAACAATAGGTATGTTAGGTGTTGGAAGTAGTGGTGGCAAGGTGGATGGAGGGATATTTGGAGTTGGTAAAAGTGGAGGCAAAGTGGATGGTGGAAGGTGTATGGTCACATGCTTTTGACATTTATAGGATGATGGAGATGGAATGGCCACATATGTCTTGGGTATATGATAAGGTTTGCGATGGAAAGTGGTAGATTTAAGATGCATGAAGGGATTACCAACATCTTGGCCTTGTTTACCTTGGGGTGTGTATCCAAGGCCATATGAGCATGGAGGAATCTGGACATGGTTTGGCTCCAAAATACCTTGTTCATAAAGGCCTAGACCTTTGCCTTGGTAGTTCATGTTTTGGAGTATGCGATGGACAATGGGACTAGGTGTGCTGTGAACATTAGACTTGAGCTCATTATTGGATGAAGAAGGTGAAGTGGATAAAGGTCGTTGTTGTCCTAAGGAAGAACATTCATGGACAAAGGTGGTAAAACTAATAGGACATGATGGTGGACTTGAAGTGGAATCGATGGTCAATGTGAAAGGAGGATCATTAGGATCTTGCTTATGTTCATGTTGATCCAAGTTATTGGTATGGTCTTTTATGCTTACTTGGGGGACAAGTGTCTCATCATGACAAGTTGATGTTTGCTCATTATGGATAGGGCTAGATGGTAGATGACTAGGAGCAATGTGGATATCTTGGTCATGGATAGATATAGGATTATGGATAGGATCAAGGTGCTCATGGATAGCTTCTTCATAGGTATCATCTTGATCATAAAAAAGGTAAATGTTATGGATGGGTTGCATGGAAGTGTTTTGATCTTGAGTTGGACTAGGGCTTAATGTTTCCACATGTTTAAGATTATGCTCTTGACATACCTCTTGGGTTGCTTGAATGGAGGTAGATGACTCTTGGTCAACAACATGAGAACATGATGACTCTTGACTTGGATTAATGATAGAAGGTTCACAAATAGGCTTGATGGCTTGTAGGTCACATGATGGGCTTAAAGGACTAGGCATGTTAATTAAGGGCTCTTGGATAGGCTCAAGGATAGGTGGACCACATGATGGGATTATATGATTGGACATGACCTTTGGAAGTTCTTGGGTAGGCTCATGAATGGGTGTTTGACATGTAGGTAGTTTATTCCTAGCTAGTAGCCAATGGATCACATCCTTCGCAAGGGTATGATTGGATGAGCAATATAATGGATGGATGATAAGGGTAGATGGTGTTGTAGGCTTATGATTAGGATTAGGTTGAGGGCTAATTGGATTGGATGGATTTGGATTTGGACTAGGTGGGGATGATGTGGCATGATTTCCCATTATAGGTGGGTACACCTTGTAAACAATTGAGACAAATATTGGGCATTGGTTTGTATTATGGCCTTTGGTCCTATGGTATGCACAATAATCATGTTCATCATATGGACTTTCTTCACATGGGTTGACTTCGGGAAGTTCAATGAGTTTTGCTTCAAGCATCCTTTGTAAAACTCTCTCAGCCATATCCTTTGGTGAAGGATTAGAATGACTTGGTGATGAAGGTAATGGAGGGCTTGGTGATTTGGAAGGTTGAGGGATCAATGGACTAGGAATGGGATCACATGGTGGTGTTGGGATAGGATTAGTTGGCTCATGTGTTGGTGTGTGATTAGATGATGAAGGCCACTCTAGATTGGTATCTCCCTTATCAAAGGTTATTGGATCTTGCATAGGATAACTTGGGCTTGTTTGATTTATGTACAAGGGGCCATTGGGATTTGCATGTGTTTCTTGTTGCAGAGGTAGACTTAGGTCTATCAATGGTGCTTGGTGGTCTTGTTGAAAAGGTGTACTTGGACCTGATTGATTTATGTACAAAGGGCTATTTGGACTTGCATGTTGTTCTTGTGATATCACTTGATTGCCTTGTGGATGGGCTTGATAATGCATTGGAATGGTGGTATGAGGGATTGGATAAGCTTGAGGTGGATGTTCATAGGTTGATGTGGTATTGACTTGGTGGATAGGTAGATTAGGTTGATAGAAAGTGGATGGATATGACATGTGGCTATGAGGTGGATTAGATTGGTATGGAGTGGCTAAGGTTTGTTGTACTTGTGGAGCTTGACTAGTGGCTAAAAGGTGTTGGACTTGGGCTACGAAGTGTTGTAGTTGAGGTGATTGGCTTGCATGGGGTTGAGCTTTTTGGATGAAGAATTGTAATGTTTCAATGGCATCTTGGTTTAGGGGTTGTGATCCTTGATAAAGATTTTGGAGGAATCTTTGGAATTTGATTTCTAGGTCCTCTAGTGTAGACATGTTGTCACCAAGTGTTTGTCTTAAGTCCTTTTAGCAAGTGCTTGCTTAGGGATTTGGATGATGATGTGGAATGTTTAGATGACTTGGCTATGTTTGAGATGAAGGTGATTGGGTTTGAATGTTATTGGAAGAATGTGTAGGATGACTTGTCTTTATGTGTTTTGGTGTTTAGAGCTTGATGTGGCAATATTCAAACAAATGATTATGCATATACACACATGAATCACTCACACAAGACACATAAGCAAGTTGTTAGTTTGGAAGAATGTGATGGTGGTTAAGCAAGCACATGAAGACAATTCAACAAGTCCTAGTTAAGGCAAGGCCACTATCACAAGGAGGTTCTAGTGAAAATCCGGGGGACCGGCACCCCACGAGCATCCAGCAAGCCACTTAAGACTTTAACTAACCCTACTAGGAGTTTTAATATACACAAAGGTACACCTCCTTTCGAGTTAGCACTGTATGGTGAGCGCTAATACCGGTTAGACTTGGCTTTCGCCTTATCCTCTAATTTTTATAGCGGACCGGATGAAAGTACCGCTTGAGGTCGTTCCCTTGGGGTGGATACCAAGACAGGCCCCTCTAAGGCTAAACAAAAGCAACACAAGTAAATGTTTTTGATCTCCAAGTTCGTGTTGGGACGCGAGGAGAGAGCATACACATTTACTTGGTCACACTCGCATGGGGTTCATTAACCTTAGACATTCAATGTGTGGAAGACAATGCAAGAACTTGTTTGTTTTAAAACCCAAATCCAAATGTGATGAAAGACAATGGTTCGTTTTAGCCCAATGTTTTGATATGAATTTGCAAACAATTGTTCGTTTTAATCCCAAAGTCCAAATGTGTGATCAATCAAGATTAAGAGATGAAAGATTAGAATGAGTGCACCTGATACAATCGCTTTCCAATTTGTTGTAGATGTTGATGCCAATGCTGCTCCAGCTCCTTATGATCACCTACAACATAAAAAAAATGATATTATAATGCAGGCATAAAAAATAGGCTCATCAGGCAAGGAAAATTGTAATTTTATATGCATAGCCGAATTAGATTTGATTATTTCGATAGATTTTTGATTCGAAAATTAAAATGTCAAAGAAGAGACCCCCATTAATTTTCAAAGAGCTTTCCGAAAATGTAAAGAAATCAGAAAAATTCCCTGATTTGCGCCCAGAAATGCGGATTTATGAAAACGGTACAGTCGGCAAAGATCTGATGTTTTCGCAATATAAACGACCTCTAAATTAAATCTGCAAAACATAGACCCCCATTAGAATTTCAAGAGATTTCCAAAAATATAAAAATTTCTGAAAAATTCACTGATTTGCGCCCAGAATTGCGATTTTATGAAAAAACATAAAAACGTGATAAATCCCGCAAAAATCGCGATAAACCCAAAATTTTTCTGCTGTAGCTTCCTTATATCGTGGATAAACTTCTGCTAAAATCTTGTAGAAAAAATCATATCCGTTTGGAAGATATGATGAAATCTTTAAAACCTAGGGTTTTGTCCAAAAAGTAGCAGATCTGCAACAAAAAGTTAATTAAACCTGCAAAACTCAACAATGGGGGTTATATGAATGCAAATTTTTACTACAAAAACCTGCAAAAAAGATCAAACGAAGTCGAGTCCCACCGGGCGTGCCAAATGTATGTTAGGGTAAAATTGCAAATAGGATAAATGAAGAATCAACAATGATAAAACCCTAGCAATGCACAATGAAGCACAAGACAATATGAAAATCAAAATAAGAAATGCAAATGCAAACCGATCTCCACGCTATGCTTGATTTATCTCCATTGCTCTTCTCCACCTCGCATGAGCATGCAAGATTTTGAAGGATTATTGTTGGAAGAATGTTGGGTGCTCACTTCTGCAGCATAACATTAAGATGAAGATGACATAAGGATGATAGCTGAAGGATGCAAAGGCTCTAATGGTATTTCAACAGCATAATGTTACTTGAAGCTCCATGCATTTTAGAAAATTTGGCAGAATAATGTTACTTAAAGCTCAATGCATTATAGAGAATTTGACAGAATAATGGTACTTGAAGCTCAATGCATGCTAATGGCTTGTGAGGGAGTTGATTTATAGGAAAGGCTTGGTTTCAATGGATGGTTGAGATTAAAAAGCTAATTGATTGATGTGGACGGCTAGGATTGATTCGGTTATCTCACTCTTCAAGGGAGTTGTAGTCATTTGACAAGTGTCAAGGAGAATAGGGCTCATGTGTGCTTGTGTACATAAAAAGTACTACATATAAAATATATTAAATAAAAGGCTGTAGTACCACTTATCTTTTTTAAATGAAAGAGGCACACATGTCGGCTAAATGATAAGATAAATTAATTAAATAAATAAAATTTATTTAATTAATTGGAAAGTCGGCTTATAATGAGAACTTAATTCAAATAAAATATTTGAATTAGTTGGGATATGAGTTGGATATTAATTAAATAAATAAAATTTATTTAATTAATTGGATAAATGAATAGGATATGATGTGGAAATGATGTGGAAATTAATTAAATAAATAAAATTTATTTAATTAATTGGCTAAGTAGGATAAGAATGGGATTGAATGGGATTTTAATTAAATAAATAAAATTTATTTAATTAATGGGATTAAGAGTGGGATTTAGGACAAAATGCTACAAGCTGTCTAGGATAATGTTTTAACAAGGTGTTGCTAGACATGGACAAAGTTGGGACAAATTTGGGTGTCTACAAGAACTAGATAGCTAAAGAACCCTATTCACACTAACAGTAATGCCTGCTAAGGATACATCTTTTAATTTGATAGCTACAACTGCCATGGAATCTACAACTACATTCTTTTCCCTTTCTACCAATTCAATTGTAAAAGCATCAAACAATTATATAGTATCTAAAACAACATTCTTATATTGTTTTAATCTTTTATTCTTTGAAGCACGTTACCTTTTATTTGCTATACAACCAACTCAGAATCACCCTCTACCCTGAGGTTCTTGATCTTATGCTTCAAAGCTAGATTTAGGCCCAATAGAAAAGTTTCATACTTTGCTATATTATTAGTGCATTCAGATCCTGACTTGAGAGAAAATCTAAAATTCTTATTATCAATGGATATCAGCACAATAATAGCTCTTGCCCTATCTTTTGAACATGTCCCATCAAAAAAATAGTCCATACCTCATTTTTACTTTGTTCTTGATTTTTTTAATTTTTTGGTAAACTATTTTCTTCATCTCAATCATCAACCTCACCTCTGAAATTGCCCAGATATATATCAATGTAACATATAGTTTGGTTAAGGTCAATAAGATCCTCAACTATGTCTTGAGCCCTTGGCTCCCTATCCAACCTTACATTAGTCTCATTAATTGGGATCACAACATAGGAAAATCCATTTGAATACTTCCTCCAATTGCAGTTGACCACCTTCTTGATAGAAGCATACCATATTGTGGTGGTATGTCTACCATTGTCACATTCATTTTATATTCCTTTTTTAGGTATGCAACTAATTTAAAGTCGAGATCCTTCATTATTCCTATAACAAGGACCTCTCTTGAGTCCATAGAAAAATAGTTACCAAAAGATCTAGTGACCTAAAGACCAAACCAATTCATAACTTGTAGAGGCATGACATTTGTAGAAGCTCTAGAATCTATCATGCAATTTCTCACAAGCATGTTGTTAATTGACAATGTAACATAGAAGGGATCCATAGGTGAGATGGAAACTTGCTCAATGTAGTTCCTAAATACACTTCAAGTCTTTCTCCATTTTCTATTCTTCCACTTTGCTTGGCCCCTTGCACTTCTCTACTTCACTCTTCAATATGACCTTTGTTGTTACCAAGGTGGCCTATAGGGGAGTCATAAATCAAGGCTAGAGTTCTATGCTTATGCTCTATTATTCTCATCATTTCCATCAATGGCACTGAAATTTTTATCTGGATCAATACATGTGCCATGTCTATTGGAATATATTTTGAGAATGGTGTATCAATAGGAATTGTAATAGTAGAAGAAAGAGGTATGCAGTTAGCAATACCTTATTTGGCATGTTCCTTCTTAGTTGTCATAGTATTCTTGGTGGATTAGATCCTTTTTTCTATTTGAATCTCCTTTCTTCAAGTCTAAGACCTTAGCATTACGATCAATTTTGATAGCATATTCTTTATCCTTAACCTTATTTATTTTGGAAGGTTGAGAGCTTTGTTCCTTTTATTTTTCCTTTATGAAAATGCCTTTAGCATTTCCCAACATTGGACCTTCCTTCTGATTCTTCTTTCTTCTCAAATAAGGCCTTCTCAACTAAAAATTTGTAGAGGAGTCCATGTCATGAACATGATTATACTCTTCTTCATAAAAAAATACTTGTTGATGGTGAAAACTTTCAGCATGTCTCTTATCCTCTATATCCTGTTCATGACTACCCTCTTCTTTAGAAGAGTATTCATCTTCACTATAACATCCTATTGAAGATACCATATTAATGTTCTAATCGTCAAGGTGTACATTTTACCTGTGGCCACCATCATTACACTCATCATAGTCTTCACTGGGGTTCATGACTGCTAAAGCTATAGCACATTGCAATGGTGAAAGGGGCATTTGGCAGGCCTTGCATAAGGAGTATCATCTACATTATTGACACCTAGCCTTTTTAGAGGATCCAGAGTCTCTTTATTTTCTGGTCCTCTAGGATTTGGTATAACAAGCCTTCCATTGTTCCATGTAGTATTGTAGGGATGATCTGATAATCTAGGCATCCTTTCTTGCCTTGCTTGATTTGGTCTTTCTGTAGTAACGCCTCTTTCATTTCCTGCTAACTTGTAACTTAGTTCTTTGAGAGAATGCATTACCTAATCCAATATATCCTCATGTACTAGGGCTCTGCTACTTTGGGCTTTATCATTAGATAAAATCTTTACATCACTCCTCTTTGAAATTTTCCCAGAAGCTCTCTAATTACCTTCAATGTTTGCATCCATCTTGTATGCTTCTCTTAATGTATCATGGGGATCCTTATCACATAACAAGTACTCCATCTTAGCATCATATGCATTATACTACAATACTAAACACATGGATTCATAAGGCCTCATGTATGCTGGAATCTTTGGCATTAGCCTAACAAATCTAGCATTGAAATATGAAACAAATTCATTTTACCTCTTTACAATATTTGTAAATTCATTAATGATGAACCGTGGATTTGTCTTGTCACCATAGTACTCTCTAAAACTCTTTGAAATTCTTCCCAAGACTCAATACTTCCATCAGGCAAACTTTTATACTAGTCTCTAGCTCAATATTATCTAAAGAATGAACAAACAATTTTATTAATACGTGTCCTTGATTTCTCCTAGAAGATGATGCATGTTGCAAGGTATAAAACATGTATCTTTTTTATCCCTATGCATGGTATGGATGGGCATTCTCATTTCTAAAGTTTTCATTCTTTAGTTTGATGTTGTGTTTAATGCTAAGCAGTGTGGTAGGTGAGATTGAAGAGATCTTCTTTGTGGGATTTGTAGTTTCCCTTTATCGTGATCATCACGGTGGTTTGCATTCATTTTAGCATGCCTTGAAATATTTTCTAGATTGATTCTCACATGATCCTAGGCAATATCTTTTGAAAGTTGTCATTTGTGTCTAGTTGGTGATGACATGATGGCTATATTTGAAGTTTTCCCTCCAATGTCTACATCAATGTGTTAAACATACATGAGTTAGAGATGGAAGAAGAGTTGAGTGGTTGTTGGTTGGTATGTGATATATTAGCATAATAACGAGGGAAGATAGAGCAGAGTTGTCTTGTGTCATATAATTCAAATGTGTTGATTGAATGTATAAATCTAGGCTCCAGTGTATCAATGCTTCATTATTATTGTAAATCCTTTGATGAATGGTTATAAAGTGCAACTCTAGTCATTTGAATGTCTACTTGGGTGTTAATGAACTTTTGATAGATTGACGACATATTTAATCACATTTACTAGTTTGAGTGTTGTTATTGACTGGTTTTCTTTCATAGAGACTTTAAAACACCTTGTAAAGGTTTTTATGAGGTCTCATTTTAATTCATTATGGGAAGTATAGGAATCTACTTTTGGATGTGTAAGATATGTTCATGTGAGTGTCTACATAGCTTCTATTTTTCACCCTTGCATATAGAGCCTAGCTTATGTGCATATTGGTTAAAGTAATTGTTGGCAAGAGACACTATATGGATTCATGGTTGTTGTCATTGATGGCAACAAAGGTCATCCCACATATCCGCAAGTCATGGTGTGTCTCTACCGGAAGTCAGAATGAAGATTATTGTGGTCCGGTGAACAAGAACAAAGCATGTGGCAAGGTCCGACAGACAGGTCCGGATCTCTCAGAGGAAGTATCTTGGTGCAGTGCGGATCTGGGGAAGTCAAGAGGACTACCTTGAGTGGTATATTCCAAGGATTTAGCCTCCGGTGATGGACAAGGAATAAGATATGAATAGTTGAGTACCGGATTCCTGAGTGACAGTGTGAACAGAGGAAGAACTGATTGATAGAACATCAGACTATTTTCCGGATGTGTTACTGATGATGGTAAAGGTTGTGAAGGCATGAATCATGTTTGGCCGACATGATTAATGATATCTACAAGTATATGCTTGATCCACATTACTTGATGTGCAAGGATTCAGTCGACAGAATAGAGTTTGTGAGAAGATAGACTGTTCCGGGTGCCGACTAGAAAGATAATGAAATCACTTGTGCGGATATATATATAGGATGGATTTAGTTATGAGAAGCAAAGTCATATGATGTCATATGCGAATAAGAGCAGAGTAGAACAGAAGCAGTAAGAAAGATCCGGTATGTGAAAGAAAAGCAAAATAAAGAGAAGAGGAAAGATGAAGTGCAGCAGATCAGTATACTGAGCCTAACTGGAACTGAACTCCAGCATATGTGGATGCTTCCAATCAGTTCAAGTATTGTATAACATTCTTTTGTAGACAGTGTGTCTCCTTGTAGGCAGTGTGCCTCCTTTGTGAGCAGTGTGCTCGGGCAGTGAGCCCTAATTGGCAAGTGCCATTTTGTAATTCCTTATTCTTCTAACAGAGAATAATCTTTGGGTTAATCACCCCGTGGTTTTCTCCCTTAACAGGGTTTCCACGTCAAAAATACTGTGTCATGTGTTTTTCAGTTCATGGTAATGTTTGCTTGTTTGAATTAATGCTGCATTGATAAGAAAGTTCAGAAAGAAGAAATAATTAGGATAATTGATTCACCCCCCCTCTCAGTTATCAACAGTAATGTCATCTATGCCATCTTCTATGAGGTGTCATTTTATGTTTCGCTAAGTAATGTTCATTATTAATGAAGATTATACTTTGTTGACCTCATGAATCAAGGCACCCATTTGCTATCAATTTAAAATGCTATCAACCTAACACACTTAATAAAAAAACATTAAGCATCAACCTCAGTAATGATATTTTAGTCAGTTAACCTTTCACATTACATGTTTTCACTACTCAATTACTTTAGTGTCTGCAAACCTTGAAAAGGTCTTTCACAAGGAAACTTTCATTGCCTTTATCATTGCATTCATGTGTGATGTGAGATATTGTACCACAAATATTAAGGGGTTAAAAGAATGTATCCTAGTCTCCACATGTTTGTTACATCTGCTCAATAGAGGTATTATTCCCTTAATTCAAAATAGTGCATTGATACTTAGTGACAAATAATAGGAGCTTTATGTGTTTGGATATGGTTTGCCTCAAGGTTTAATATGTCATTTGCTTAATGCATACCTCAGAGAACATCCCCCTTGGTTTAGCAAAGCTAAAAAGAGATATCCATCCTTATCCATTGGTCCTTGTTGGCAAGAACAAGAACATATCAAATATCTGGGCCTAAGTTGCTTGAAATGTTATATTTATACCCTAATGTTGAGGATAAGAAGATGATTGTATCATATATGGCGGAGTGTAGATGGTTTCGGTAGGAAAGAATATATACAAAATTAATAAAATGTATCAACTAACATACACACATCATAACACATCATATATAATCCAAATCAACTTGCGATATATTATATTCACTATATATGTTTGTTCCAACATCAGATTGTACCACAAACCCATTCTATTACATTTCCTTTTATTCTCTATATATCATAACCCATATTATATCATTATCTTATCTCATTACATCATTGTTGACATATACATATACATACATCATACATATCTATCTCTTATCTCTATCTATCGTTACACATCTTTCTATCTATCTCCTTCTCATCTCTTACATCTACGAAGCCAATCCTTATATCCAAGTATAAGTATCCCAAAGACTGTATCTATTTGTATTCATTGTGTCTTTTGGATGTGTTGGTCTTGCATTCCTTTTGTGGTGTGTTGGGATCCAAATTTTCTGGCTCCCAAACCTGCCAAAAATTATGCCTAAATCCATCAAAAATCTCTAAGGTTAAGTTCATGTGTTTTGTCCCTATTGCATTGCCTTTGAACGTCCTTTGAAGTCTACAAAAAATCCAAATTTAGATAAGTGTTCCCTCTTTGTTACCACTTGAACCATCGGAACCCCCAATAGGATTCCTTGTTCCAGCCTCCCCTCGAACCCTCTACAAGAATTAGCTTGGCAGTAGGTGGTCTCGATGGTTCTATCAGATCCCGGAACCAGTGGAACCCCTGACATGGTTCAAATGTTTTGTCTCCCCTCTGACTCACTGACATTGAAAAATGCTTAAAGGCATGAAAGAAAGAAGGCGAAGTAAGAAAGGATTGTCGGTGGTTCCAATGGTTCCTGGAACCTCTTACAAGGTTCAACAGTTCCTAGTGGGTGTTGATCCATCGACAAAGTGGCATGAAGAAAAAGAAGATGAGAAAGGAAGCAAGTAAAGGGATGTCAGTGGTTCCATTAGTTCCTGAATTGATGGAACCCCTAACATGGTTCAAAGTTCCATTTCACCCCCAAAGCGCCGACAAGGGGACAACGAAGGAACAAATGGAGAAGTAAAAATGAAGCATTGGAGCTTCCAATGGTTCCTTGAACCATTGGAAACTCTGATGTGGTTCCAAAGTTCAAGCAGGATCCGAGCCTCCAACAAAGACAAAGAAAACAAAAGGTGTCAGTGGTTCTAGTGGTTCTTGGAACCACCAAAATTACTGACAAAGTTCCAAGACACCCCCTAAGAGCCAACAACATAGAAAAATGAATATTTCAGAGTGTTTTAAAGTGTTTTAAGAAATGCATTTTCATGTGTTGACTGTAAAATGCGCTTGCATGCCTTAGCAACACCATTAATGACTCAAGATGCCCTGATTCAGGGTAGGTGGAATTAAATACATAGGTTAGAGAGTTGGTTATGGTAGGTGTGGGTGCCCAAATTATTTTCCCTCTTAAACATAAGAAGGTACATGTAGGTGGGAAATGGGTGAGTGAATTAATTGTAGCAGATGGGTGCCTTAGGGTTTTCCACCTAGGATTTTTAAAGGCAAAATGCTATTTATGCATTATTTTTTAGAGGTAGAACGGTTGGTCTCTAAACCAATTTCTGGAAGTGCAAGTACTCAGGGAGGAATTTAGGGCTTCAAATCATGTCATTCTGGGTAGTAAATAGAGGAATGCATCTAGTACAGTGTATGAAGGGATTGTAATGCACATCTTCATGCAGTGGTATGTCTCCATGGCCATTTGTAGTGATTTAGGGCAATGTATGGTTGTAGCTATGTATTATGCCTTCACCACATTTGTTGGTCTGTTTGTAACAACGATTTGATAATGTGCGACAACATTTAAATCAATACAATCTTTGTACTGGGTCGTTTCTTTTGTTGCAAGTGAATTATTGTAGTTCTGCCCAGGATTAATAAGTATGTCTATTATATGAAATGTAATTTGAGAAATGTATGTGAATGTAATTTGAGAAATGTGTGTGAAGCATTTTAGTTTTTTGTTGATTACTTATTAGATCCATTTCCTCTCTCTATTGTTTATGACTTTGTTGCCCATTGTAGTAGGCACCAGTCTAGTTTGGTGAAGGGCTAGCATCTTTTAAACTAATCCTCTGTTCTGGGTAGGTGTAGGAGTAGGATTAGGTTAGTTTTGCATGTTGCTCATGATTCGGTCTAATAACTAGGAATAAATCTGTAGTGATATAAAATTGTTTCAATCCTTTATGAATCATGTCATGTATGTTTGCATCTTGCAATTTTGTATGGAATATCAAATGAATGTGTCTTATGTGGATATAAGAGGTGTGATTTATGGGTGCATGTGCAAGGTGTGCAATCAACTATATTGAGGCTTGTAGGTGGCTGGTTGTTCTTGGTTTAGTGACAATATTTGGAACCAAGTCAATGGGTTGGGTTTAGCCACCAATTTTTAGTTGTTCATTTGGTTCAAACAACAGGGAATACCCTCCTGAGTTTAAGCTGAGCCTAAAGTGAAAGAGAGAAAACCCACTCTTGTTTGTTAGCCCTCAACCCTCCAAGGTATGCGGATGAGCAGGTTATACTTTCATGCTGACAACCCTAGCCTTGAAAGTGAACCTTTGTTCTAGGAAGTAGAGTAACAGTTTTGGGACCCAATTGATTGGTGTCATTGTTAGGGATGTAATATCTTGGTTTAGATTTTGAAGATCTCTACAACAATCATTGAAGAAATTTTGCAGCCATTACCGAGTGCATTTTGTTGTGCGTAGCATTTGGCCTCTTGTCAACTTACACCAAAAGATCGACACCGCTAGTGGGAACATTTGATTGTACTTGGGTAAGTTTTCTTAGCCAACAACTTGCACCAATAGATTAACATCGTTTCCAGGGATGATTTTATTGTTGGGTTAAATGAAATGAAGACTTTTCTAGTGAGCTGAACCTAGAATCAATTTTGTGGCCTTGAAGATTGCCACGCTTCAAAGAATTCCTCTTTTTGGAAGAGATGGTGACTCTACTATCTAAAATAAATGTGTTTGTTGTTGTTCCTTCATGTGATATTGATGATTTAAATGTCCCATTTCAAGTATGCAACATCTGGTGAAATTAAGGTACACGTGGTTTTCTTCCTACCTCTAAAGTTTGTGTTCCTATCATGGTGAAGGAACAATTTGTAATGCCTCTAGTTTTTGCTCTGCATGGTAGAAATTTTTAGTCATGGCCTCTTGGAATAATAATAGCTCCAGGGAAGATCCTTCTAACACTTCACCCTATGTTTCACACCCTTATGAAGATGAAGATGCTTATGATTCTTATGATGGTGACTCATCTCAATTTTTGGAATGCCTTGCATCTTGTATTCCCCTACCCCAAAGTCATATGCCCTTGCACAATCAAAATGAATCAGCTAGGCTGTAGTATGAAATTGGAAAAGGAAATCAACTACTAGAGTCCTTGTTACAACAAGAAAAGGAAATAGAAAACCAAATTAGGCTACATGAGTCCAAGGTTCATTTTGGTGCTCATCCTGTTGTCACTAGTAGCTCATATTTTTGCCCTCGTCCTATCCCCAATGACACCACATATAAATAGTTGGACCTCTCTTGGGTCAATTATGAAAGGAAGTCAATGCCCAAGAAGATATATTATCAAATGCCTATCTTTGATGGGTGTGATTCCTATGATGGGGAGGCACATGTCGCTGCATTTTCAGATTTCATGGATAAATTTCAATTTGAAGATGAGGACATGTGGATGAGGTTCTTTGTTAGATCATTGTGTGGATTTGCATGGAGGTGGCTTAGTGGTTCCCTAAGCATCATTTTGCTTCTTGGAATGACTTGGTGGTTGCATTTGAAGAGTTTGCTAGTGGTCTTGTCTCTATTGTTCTTGTCGAGGAATTGGAAAATATCAGAAGTTATGAGGGTGAATCCAACATGGATTAGAGTCACCAATTTGTTGTTGCACTGTCAAAAATTTTGAATGCTTTTAAACCTTCTATCCCATCATGAATTTGTATGTTTTTTAAGTCATATGAAGTTGGGTTGAGTTCAATGCTGAAAGACTTGAAGCCTGTTAGTTTGCAGCAAGCTTACTTATGCCTTGACACCTTGGATAGAATGAGAAATGAATATATTGTTGAACTGTTACCCCCAAAGGTAAATGCTGTTAGAAATGAACTAGTGGTGGGTAGCAATACAACAAGTCAGACTGGGTCTGTAGTTTAAAGGGTAGAACGGTGTGATGCAATGTCATTTGGTGATGTTGTTTTTTTAAAATTGTTTCCTAGCTTGAGGTCAAGGATGGAAATGATGTGCATGCATTTGATGACAACCAATCCAAGATATATAACAGTGCATGCCTTGATTTCCAGTTTGAGGGCCTTATAGTGGATGTAATGGTGTTGATGAAATGGATACAACTTGGGATTAGTTTGACAATGTGGTCAGTAGGATTGAAATTGATGATGGTGCAATGCTGTATGAAAATGATGTAGATGATGAGAGCAATGTTTACACCTACCTTTAGTTGAAAAAGTCATCAGTTGAAGATGAAAATGACAACATCCTTGATGATTTCTAGTATGAAATGAGGTATGTGGCTTGTTGAATAAAGAGGAAGGTGTGTGCATGAGTGAGCAGTCAAGTCAATCAGCTTGTAAGGCCGATCATATTGTGTGTGCACATGGAAGGGATTTTCAAGGTGAACAAAAAATTTATTTCTTGTTTGATGAGTTGCCCTCTTTTGTTCCTATTAGTGAGGATGAAGTTGCTCCTAATTGTTTGCATGAGGATGACAAATATGTAGCTGCACTTAATGATAACCGATTAGAGATAAGTGTTAGTGTAGTCATGAAATGTTAGTGTGAAAAGTTTTCCCTTGTAGAGGGTGAAGATGGTGATCACGTGGACGCATATGAGAGCCTACTTCTTTGGTGCAAAGTTTGTTGTCTTCATCATGATGATTATGCTTCATATAGGCCACAAGAAAATGTTAAAAAAATGAATGAGGGAGAGGTGTGCCACCAGTTTGCTTGCAAAAATATATGTGACATAGAAGGTTGCCTAAATGGACATAAAATAGTGAGACAATTGAAAGAGTTTGGCTCTTCACATGAGGTGTCTCATGATTCTGATTTGTGTGCTAACGATTTGAATGTTGAATTGAATCATGCTTATGATTCAGATATTGGTGATTATATCAGCACAAGTGAAAGTGATGTATGCTAGCTGCCCATTGTCCAAAAGTTTGATGACATTTGTGATTATGAATCTTTCCTTTTTGAAGGCCAAGTTTCTATTACTGGGGATGATGTTTTTGTGCCTGAGTTTGAGTCATTTGTGTGGGCCCAACATGCAGATGAAAATGTTGTTGCGTAGTAGCACGAGTGCCGGATTGAAGATCAACATGTTGCAATTCAGTTGGAAGGTATGCTAGAATTAGAAATTTTTCAGTTTGATTTGCATGAAGATTTATCTTCTTTTATGGATCAGTAGTGCATTCAAGCACATTTTTCTTTACCTTGTGAATTGGAGACATTCTCTTTTTGTGTTGATTCACATGTGGAGGTTAGTGGGTACAATGATGTTGCATGTGTGGGTGGAAGTTTGCTTCCATCCACATCTTTTGATGTTGATCTGATTTCATCTATCTCACCCTTTGCTACTAAGAACAAATGTAATGTGATATGGAATGGGTTGAGCACCTATTTTTTGTGGCTACCTTATGGTAGTGATGTTCGTGATGGAGCTAGCCTTCACTTCCTGGACCTTGGTTACATTTTGATGCATGGAGTTAAAAGATATATTTTGTTACAACTGGGTGATAAAAATTGCTTTGGATTGAGGGAGATCAACTCCTTCATTTAGCTTGTCTTTGATAGAAGCAAGTAGCGTCATCCATCGTTTGTAGGCTTGCCTTGCCTTGTTAAAATTTTAATTATAGTCATCTTTCCTTTCGAGCCTTCATGACTATGAATGTGAGTTGTCTTAATGTATATATGCCCTTGTTGTGTGTTGCCCTTGTGAATACATTGTTTCCTTTGTGTTTTTTTTTTTTGGTTTGCCCAGAGATAGTTGGTTCTCGCTATGCCAAATTTGCCACACGTCCCCAACTAGAGCTAGTGTTGGGACCTAGATTTTTTGGCTCCCAAACCTACAAAAAATTGGCCTAAATCCATAAAAAATCCCTAAGGTTGATTTGACATGTTTTGTCCCTATTGCATTACCTTTGAACATCCTTTGAAGTCTAAAAAAAATCCAAATTTGGCTTAGTGTTCCCTCTTTATCGGCATTTTGGGGCCTATGTGGAACCTGTCGATAGTTCAGGTGGTTCCCTGAACCATGATGCAAGAGGGAATCCCTCCTACTACAAACAACTCGAATCCACAACCTCTCAACTCAACACAATACACAGATTGCAAACACAAATCTCTATTTTACTTTATTGAAATTTAACTCACAAACAACACATAAAGGAGTATAAGTTCAAAAAGAAGGATGACTTCTCTAATAAGTTCTTTGACACTGATGAATATAGAAGTGATGCCTTTGTGTTTGCTAATGTTGTTGGTGATGATTCCTGGTTGATTGATCCAAATGCTTCTTTTCATATGACACCGCATAGGGAGTAGTACTCGAAGCATACTAGAAGTGAAGGGAAAGTGTTTCTCGGTGACAACTCCTTGAAGATTGTTGGTTGAAAAAAGGTCAAAGCTACTTTCATGTATGATAAAGTATGAACACTCAAAAATGTATAGCATATACCAAGTTTGGTAAGAAACCTCATATCTGTGTCTAAAATGGTTGATGGAGGAGTTCATGTCACTTTTGATGGGAAAGGGTGTAGATTAGTAAGAGGTGATTTGGTGCTTGCAAAAGGAGTGTGACATGGTACTTTATATAAGCTAGATGTATCAACTTTATCTAGTTGTGCTAATGTTACCATATCTAAATTAGGGTTATTGTGGCATTTGTGATTGGGTCATTTGAGTAAAAAAGGCTTTAAAACCTTGGTAAGTAAAGATATGATGGAAGGTCTTGGTGATTGTTCTATTGGTATTAACTTTTATAAGAATTATGTGCTAAGAAAACATAATAGAGTGTGGTTAAACTCTAGAAGCACTAGAATAGAAAATATTTTGGAGGTGACACACAATGATGTGTTTGGTCTTGTGGATGTCCCATCCATTAGTAAGTCTCTCTACTACTTGTCATTCATTGATGATTATTCTAAGTATACTTAGATATATTTTCTTACACTTAAGTTTGAGGTGTTTCTCAAGTTTAAGGAGTTCAAAGCTTTGGTTGAGAATCAAACTAGTAAGAAAATAAAGGTGCTTAGGATAGATAGTGTAGGTGAATTATGCTCTAAAGAGTTTGGTGTATTCTATAACCATGCTGGAATTATGAGGCAAAGATCTACCCCTTACACACCGCAGTAGAATGGGGTGGCAAAAAGGTTCAACATAACTTTGTTGGATCAAGGTAGGAGTATGTTGAGTAGTATGAGCCTAGGATAGGAGTTTTGGGTGGAGGCGATGAGCACTGCAAGCTACCTGAAAAATAGGTCTCCTGCCTCTACACTGGAAATAAAATGCCATATGAAGTGTGGATTGGGAGAAAACCAGTGCTGACAAACTTGTGAATATTTGGTTGAGGCATATGTTCAAGTGCCTAAGGAGTGGCAATCCAAGTTGGATCTCAAATCTAAAATGTGTATTTTCATTGGTTATGGAGAAAATGTCAGACTACAAGGTTTAGAATCTAGAAACCTTGAAGGTTCTCTACTCAAGGGATGTTACATCGAGAGAACTTGGTGTAAGGCCCAAAATTGAATAGTCAAATGAAGGAGAGTAAATGCATTTTGAAACAAGGATAGAGAATTAAGATGTGTCAAAAATTGAACAACATAGTGGATAAGGTAGTTTAGAAGAGGACAAAGAAAGAACATCTGGTGGTAACTCTAAAGAAGAAAAGGGTGTAGATGTAGCAGGAAGTACTTCACCACAATTTGTGAGGCCTACAAGACAACATAGATCACTTGATAGGTATAGTCCACCAGATTTTTGTTGTCTTTTCTCTAACTTGTAATGATAGTGAACCAAGTTCTATGGAAGATGCTTCCACTTTCAAAGAGAATAAGTCTTTGAAGAATGACATGGATGAGGAGATGATGGAATTAAAGCAATGTAAGACTTGGAATTTGGTTGATCCACCTAAGGATAGGAAACCCATTGGTTGCAAATGGGTTTTTAAGAAGTTCAGAGAAAATGGCTCTCTTGAGCAGTACAAGGCATAGTTGGTGGCAAAGGGTTGTTTTCAAGTTGATGGAATAGACTTTGGTGAGATCTTTTCTCCTGTTGACAAGTTGAGTTCCATTAGAATGTTGTTGTCTATTACTGCAGCACTTGGTTTGGAGATTGAGCAGATGGATTTCAAGACAACATTCTTGCATGGAGACTTAGAGGAAAAAATATTCATGGAACAACCTAAAGGATACAAGGTGAAAGGTAAAGAAAATTTGGTTTGTAAGTTGAATAGGTCTCGATATGGGTTAAGGCCCATGGATGAGGAACTAGAAGTTTGACACACATGTGATAGAATTGAGTTTTGGAAGAAGTGATGTTGATCATTGTGTATACTTCAAAAAAGTAAATGATCATATTATGATTATTATTTTATATGTTAATGATATGCTTATCATTGGAGACAATAAAGCATTAATTTAGAAACTCAAAACTTAGTTGGCAAGTAAGTTTGATATGAAATACTTAGGAGCTACCAGATATATTCTTGGAATGGAGATATGTACAAATAGGAATAAAAGAAAACAATGGCTAAACTAGAGGAAGTATCTTGAGACAATCTTGTGGATGTTTAGAATGCAGGACAATAAGCCGATAAGTTCACTCCTACTTGTTGGCACAAAGCTGAGTATGAAACAATGTCCTAAATGTGTGGTGGATTTAGATGACATAAGGAAGGTTTTGTATGTGAGTGTGGTAGGAAGTCTCATGTATGCAATGAACTACACAAGACTAGACATTGCCCAAGCAATGGGAGTTTAGGTACTTGAAAGGAACTCTGGGTTATTGCTTAGCTTATCATGGTACTAATGATATGGTCAAAGTGTTGAGTGTATAGGGATTTGTTGATTCAAATTGGGCTCGGATCTTGACAACTGGAGGTCTACAAATGGAAGTGTTTATTCTATTTGGAGGAGCAATAAGTTAGATGAGAAAGAGGCAACAAACAGTTGCTCTGTCAACTACTAAAGTAGAATATATGGCCACAACACATGCTTGTAAAGAAGCGGTATGGTTAAAGAGGTTAAGTAATAGTATTGGTTTTAAGAGTCAGATAGAGTTAAAGTGTGATTCACAAATTGCAATTAATTTGGTTAGGAATATTGATGTGCAATATCATTTTGTGAGGGAGATAGTTGAGAATAGGAAAGACCAAATGGAGAAAATTGACACGCACGTAAACACTACAGATTCTTTGACAAAACCTAAAAGTATTGCCAAGTTCATGTGGTGTAGAGATGAAAAGGGTTTGCCACATTCTCAAGCATAAGGTTAACTTCTTATATTGATATGATACACACTCTCATGCAATAAATATCAAGTGGTAGAATGTTGGGACCTAGGTGATATTCACTTGGGAGAGTCATAGTAGGAAGAGTTAATATGTAGTCTCCATTGCGATGAAATGCAGTGAAATGTGGTGAGTTTTCAAGTATTGCGATATAGCACACAGTGATTTACATATGCTAATGATCTTATAGGTTTTGCAGTGCATCATATATGTTGGTTCACATGTGGTGGTGCTATGACAACAATTGCACGTTATTTAGATGAAGAACTCACAATCGATATGCATTTAGTGTTTATTGGAGCATGTTTAGTGATGTAGGAGCACTTGTGACAGAGCTGGAGAACATGCGACATGATCTGAGGATTGGATAATGTCATGGAAGATGACACAAAGTACCATAAACAATCTGGAGTGAAATTATGTTTGTACATGCTACTGCAAGTGAAAATTTGGTAGTGGTGACAATACTGGAAACATACTTGTATCGATAGTATAAAGGATGTAACTATTGTTTCATAGTGTGTAGCAGCGACAAAGTTTACAAGGTGATTATCCATATGAAGACATCATACTTGGTGGCAAGTGTGGTATGTTGATGTCACATATGTATAGAATATGGTTACGACTCTTGGTATTCTACAAGTTAGTTATACAGTTGGGTGGTCGGTATTCCCATTAATTTGTCTATATATAACAGTTTGTATGAATGTGCATTAGAGGTTATGAATTCACTATATAGACATTGAAGACATTCATGTATATTGTTGGTGTGCAAAGACTTAAGTAATTACAGAAGAAGGGTATGTTGTAGATTGAGACTCTAAAGAAGGTTGTCCAAAGGTCTTATATAATTGAATCGGGGTTGATTCTAAATAATACAATTGTGAACATCTTTTGGTGGTGGTTTTTTCTCTCATAATGGTTTCCCTGTAAAATCTTTCTCTTGTGTAATCTTGTGACCACATATTGTTCCATTACTTTCATATGTGTTGATGTTTAGAGTTGATACATGTCATTGACTGTTAACTAAACACGTAATCTTAAGAATTTGTTATTTCAGTTTGTCAATTCTCTACAACAGGGGTGAAAATCCCTAACATTATTAAGGCGAAAAAGATGTCATTAAATTCAAAATAAAAAGTTGTAAATTTGTAATTCATTTCTTAATATAAGAAAACATCTTTTTGAAAAAACTATATATCAAAATTTTAAAATGTCTTACTAAGTTCGGATTGAATAATTATAAACTTGTAATTAGATGAATTGAAATTGAAGAAAATATATCAATTACTAATGTAAGTAAACAAGCTTTCGAAAAAATCATGTAGCAAATTTTGAAATCAATCATTCAAATCACACTCCATAATAAATCATCAATTTAAAGTGTTTACATATTATGGATTAAAGTTTTTTATAAAAATTATTCCAATTAAAATTAATTGCAAAAATAACAATTAACTCCAATAATTAATTATTAACCATTAATACGTAATGATGTAAATATTAAATGAAATAGTCATTACTAGCAATTAATTAGATTACATTATTATTTTACAATAATTATATGTCACTGTTGATCCATAAACTACAATGGAGATTCCATACAATAGTTCAACATCAAATCTTAATGAATATGAAAGAGTGGAATTCTCATAGCAATGTTAACATTAATAAATGCAAAGAGATGAGCGTAAGCAATCAAACAATTGAAGACAACACAGATTTACCTTGGGGAACCCAAATTTTGAGAGAAAACTACTATAAAATGTCAATCAAATTACTCACTTAATCACTATCTCCTGTGCCATTAGAAATCTTAGGCCTCTTGGACACACAACCAACCTAAATCAAA